>NC_069421.1:47902512-47955012 GCF_026875155.1 Cherax quadricarinatus
TATGATAATGACATATAAAATACTGAGAGGAATGGACAAGGTGGACAGAGACAGAATGTTCCAAAGATGGGACACAGCAACAAGGGGACACAGTTGGAAGTTGAAGACTCGGATGAATCACAGGGATGTTAGGAAGTATTTCTTCAGCCACAGAGTTGTCAGGAAGTGTAACAGTCTCGGAAGTGATGTAGTAGAGGCAGGATCCATACATAGCTTTAAGAAGAGGTATGATAAAGCTCATGGAGCAGGGAGAGTGACCTAGTAGCGGCCAGTGAAGAGGCGGGGCCAAGAGCTATGACTCGACCCCTGCAACCACAACTAGGTGTGCACAACTAGGTGAGTACAGGTTCAGTGACAGTGTTACACAGGTTCAGTGACAGTGCTACACAGGTACAGTGTCAGTGCTACACAGGTACAGTGTCAGTGCTACACAGGTACAGTGTCAGTGCTACACAGGTACAGTGTCAGTGTTACACAGGTACAGTGTCAGTGTTACACAGGTACAGTGTCAGTGTTACACAGGTACAGTGTCAGTGCTACACAGGTACAGTGTCAGTGCTACAAAGGTACAGTGTCAGTGCTACAAAGGGACAGTGACAGTATTACACAGGTACTGTTACAGTGCTCCACAGGTACATTTACAGTGCTACACAGGTAAAGTGACAAAACTACACAGGTTGAGGTACAGTGACAGTGCTACATAAGTGGAGCTTCAGTGACACCACTAGACAGGAACAATGACAGTGCTAAACAGGTGTAGGTACGGCGACAGCCCTATACAGATACAATGACGGAGCAACAGAGTTACAGTGACAATGCTACACACGTGCAGTGACAGTGCTACACAGGTTGAGGTACAGTTACAATGCTACACAAGTGGAGGTACAATGACAGTGCTACACAGATAAAATGATAGTGTTACACAGGTACAATGATAGTGTTACACAGGTACAATGATAGTGCTACACAGGAGTAGGTACAGTTCAACAGGTAGAGTTACAATGACAGTGCTACAAAGGTACACAGACAGTGCTACATAGGTACAATGCCAGTGCTACAGTAGAGGAGGTACATTGACAGTGCTACACAAGTGCAATGGCAGTGCTACGCAGGTAGAGATACAGCTTCAGTGCTATACAGTTGCAGTGACAGTGCTACAATGGTCTATATACAGTGGAAGTGCTACACAGTCACAAAGACAACGCTACACAGCTTCAGTGGTAGTGCTACACTGGCACAGTGGCAGTGCTACGCATGTGCTGTGGCCGTGCTATACGTGTGCATTGGCAGTGCTACACAGGTGCAGTGACAGTGCTACACAGGAGTAGGTACATCGGCAGTGCTACACTGGTGGAGGTACAGTAACTGTGCTACACTGGTGGAGGTACAGTAACTGTGCTACAAAGGTACAGTAACAGTTCTACACAGGTATAGTAGCAGTGCTACACAGTTCCAGTGACAGTGCTACACAGATTTAGGTACGGTGACAGTGCAACATAGGTACAGTGACAGTGCTACACAGGTACAATGACAGTGCTACACATGTACAATGACAGTGCTACACATGTACAATGACAGTGCTACACATGTACAGTGACAGTGCTACACAAGCTTAGAGACAATGCTACACACGCGGAAGTACAGTGACAGTACTACACAGGTACAGTAACAGTGCTAAACATGTGCAGGTACAGTGGCAGTGCTACTCAGGTGCAGTGACCGTACTACACACACTGAGGAACAGTTACAGTGCTACACAATTGGAGGTACTGTAATAGAGCTACAAAGGTACACTGGCAGTGCTATACAGGTACAGTGGCAGTGATCCACAGTTACAATGACAGTGCTACACAGGTGCAATGACATTGCTACACAGCTGCATTGACAGTGCTACACAAGTACGATAACAGTGCTATACAGGTACAGTTATATTGCTACACAAGTTTAGAGACAGTGCTACACAGATACAGTGACAGTCCTACACACATACAGTAACAGTGCTACACAGGTTTAGGTACAGTGACAGTGCTACATATGTGGAGGTACAATGACAGTTTTACACAGGTAGTGGCACTGCTACACAGGTACAATGACAGTGCTACAGAGGTACAGTGACAGTGCTACACAAGTCGAGGTACAGTGACAGTGCTACACTGGTGGAGGTAGAGTGAGAGTTCTAAACAGGTACAGTGGCAGTGCTACAAACATACAGTGACAGTGTTGCAGAGGTACAATTGCAGTGCTACACAGGTACAGTGGCAGTGCTACACACGTACAGTGACAATGCTACAAAGAAAGAGGTACAGTGACAGTGCTGTATAGATACAATGACTTCTACACAGGTGAAACTACAGTGACAGTGCTACACAGGTACTGTTACAATGCTCTTCATATACAATGACAGTGTTCCACAGGTACAGCGACAGTGCTATACAGGTTGATGTACAGTGACAGTGCTACATAGGCTGATGTATAGTGACAGTGCTACACAACTGGAATTTCAGTGACAGTGCTACACAGTTACGGTGGTACAAAAGTTTTCAGACAGTGATACAGATCTGAAAATACAGTGACAGTGCTACATAGGGACATTGACTGTGCTGCACAGATGGAGGTACTGTGACAGTGCTACACAGGTACAGTGACAGTGCTACACAGGTACAATATCAGTGCTCATAGGTGCAGCATCAGTGCTAAACAGGTGGAGTTACAGCGACTTTGCTTTTCAGGTGAAGTACAATGACAGTGCTACACAGGTACACTGACAGTGCTACACAGGTACACTGACAGTTGCAGTGGCAGTATTAAGTAGTTGGAGTTATAGTGACAGTGCTACACAGGTTCAGTGAGAGTGCCACACATCAGGAGGTACGGTGACATTGATACACAAGTGCAGTTGCTGCTCAGGTGCAGTGACAGTGCTACACAGCACAGTAAAACTGGTACACAGGTGCTACATAGGTACAGTGGCAGTTCTACACAGGTACAATGGCAATGCTACAGAGGTACAGTGACAGTGCTACACAGGTGCAGTGACATTGATACACATGTGCAGTGACAGTGCTACACATGTGCAGTTGCAGTGCTACACCGATGCAATGACAGTGATACACAGTTCCAGTGGCTGTCCTGCACAGGAGGTACAGTGACAGTGCTACACAGGTGTAGGTACAGTGACAGTGTTACACAAGTGCAGTTGCAATGTTACACAGTTAGAGGTACAGTGACAGTGCTACACAGGTGCAAGCACTGTGATAGTGCTGCACAGGTACATTATCAATGCTACACAGGTACAGTGGCAGTGCTAAACAGGTACAGTGACAGTGCTCCACAAGTACGATGGCAGTGCTACATAGGTGCAGTGACAGCGCTCCACAGGTGCAGTGGCAGTGTTACATAGGCACAGTGACAGTGCTACGCAGGTAAACTGACAGTGCTACACAGATACAGTGACGGTGCTACACAAGTGGCTGAGCTACACATGTACTGTGGCAGTGCTACACAGGTACATTGACAGTCCTACACAGGTACTGTGACAGTGCTACCCATGTAAAGTGACAGTGCTACACAGTACAATGACACTGCTACACAGTACAATGACAGTGCTACACGTTACACAATAGCATGTTAAGGGTCACCTATTCTGAGTGCCATTTCACATCAACGACAGTTTTCCCTGTATTCCCGAACACCTGGAGGAATACACTTGAAGCTCATTCTGTATGAGTTGGACAAACTCATCGTTAGAATCCTCCTGAGATTATTTACACTATCGGAGGGGGCAATTTGCTTGACTTTAAATAAAACTGCATATGTCTGTCTCTCTTCTTTTCTCTTCATCGTACGAAAAGTATGCTGAGAGCTATCAAGAAGTTATTCAAATTCATCATGAAGCGACCTTCTTGGTCGGCATTTTTTCTTCTTGCAGCTCACCTGTGGTGATCGACTAAAAACTTTGGCTGGTGACCAAACTCTCCCCGTCTCTGTTGATGATCTCTCGTGACTTTTGATGTGTGAACCAGAAAGATTCTCGACCCTCAGCTTTCGCTGCATTGAAATCTCTTTCTGAACGTGGAAGATATTACTTGAACATGTTGTGGTTTGTGGTAGACAACGACTCAGGATCTGGATGTACACTGAGTTGGCTACACTAAAAAGTTGTTAATCACACTGAGGTTAATATTTAGTTACAATAAGTATATTTTGGTTACACTGAATGTATGTCCAGGTCAGATACTCCGAGGTCTGGGTATCTTTATTTTCTAGACGTTTATCCAACCAGTGGCTTTCTCAGTGTGGGAAAATGAAGAGGGAGAAAGTGAGGTAATTAGTCCCTCAGTCTGGGTGGCCAAACATCTAAATAATAAAAACACTCAGATATTGCACAGGTGTCTAATTCATCTTGCCGGTGTTATGTACTATTGATATACACTGACGTTCTTACTCGGCTACAGTGAAAGTGTTCACATTTCTCCACCGAGTTCATTTAAATAGAATTTTATGTAGAGGAACAGGGAAAATGGCTTCCACCGAGGGTGGTGGAAAAGTTGCGCCGAGTAAGTCCTCCAGTCGAGAGTAATTGAATGGAATTTTTCTAATGGTCTAGGGCACCGGTTTCCAAACTTTTCACCACGAGGGCCACATCGTATGTTTTACACATTTTTGTTCGCCAAAGAAAAAAAACAATCTTATAAGTGTAAATGACTAAATAAAATTTAAATGAATAAGTTTAATTGGGCTCCGTTTTGTTATTATCATGATGTGATTCAGAACAAAAGAAATATGTGATAATTACGAAGAAACAATACTTTGTTTATACTGAGAAATTATTTATAATGAGTAAAAATGTCAAACATAAACCAGTGATGTGACAGTATAATGAACTACTGAACTGCTGATGTGACAGTATAATGAACTACTGAACTGTTGATGTGACAGTATAATGAACTACTGAACTGTTGATGTGACAGTATAATGAACTACTGAACTGTTGATGTGACAGTATAATGAACTACTGAACTGTTGATGTGACAGTATAATGAACTACTGAACTGTTGATGTGACAGTATAATGAACTACTGAACTGCTGATGTGACAGTATAATGAACTACTGAACTGTTGATGTGACAGTATAATGAACTACTGAACTGCTGATGTGACAGTATAATGAACTACTGAACTGTTGATGTGACAGTATAATGAACTACTGAACTGCTGATGTGACAGTATAATGAACTACTGAACTGTTGATGAGACAGTATAATGAACTACTGAACTGTTGATGTGACAGTATAATGAACTACTGAACTGCTGATGTGACAGTATAATGAACTAACTGAACTGCTGATGTGACAGTATAATGAACTACTGAACTGTTTTATGTGACAGTATAATGAACTACTGAACTGCTGATGTGACAGTATAATGAACTACTGAACTGCTGATGTGACAGTATAATGAACTACTGAACTGTTGATATGACAGTATAATGAACTACTGAACTGCTGATGTGACAGTATAATGAACTACTGAACTGTTGATGTGACAGTATAATGAACTACTGAACTGCTGATGTGACAGTATAATGAACTACTGAACTGTTGATGAGACAGTATAATGAACTACTGAACTGTTGATGTGACAGTATAATGAACTACTGAACTGCTGATGTGACAGTATAATGAACTACTGAACTGCTGATGTGACAGTATAATGAACTACTGAACTGTTGATGTGACAGTATAATGAACTACTGAACTGCTGATGTGACAGTATAATGAACTACTGAACTGTTGATGTGACAGTATAATGAACTACTGAACTGCTGATGTGACAGTATAATGAACTACTGAACTGCTGATGTGACAGTATAATGAACTACTGAACTGCTGATGTGACAGTATAATGAACTACTGAACTGTTGATGTGACAGTATAATGAACTACTGAACTGTTGATGTGACAGTATAATGAACTACTGAACTGCTGATGTGACAGTATAATGAACTACTGAACTGCTGATGTGACAGTATAATGAACTACTGAACTGTTGATGTGACAGTATAATGAACTACTGAACTGTTGATGTGACAATATAATGAACTACTGAACTGTTGATGTGACAGTATAATGAACTACTGAACTGTTGATGTGACAGTATAATGAACTACTGAACTGTTGATGTTACAATATAATGAACTACTGAACTGCTGATGTGACAGTATAATGAACTACTGAACTGTTGATGTGACAGTATAATGAACTACTGAACTGTTGATGTGACAGTATAATGAAAATACTGAACTGTTGATGTGACAGTATAATGAACTACTGAACTGTTGATGTGACAGTATAATGAACTACTGAACTGTTTTATGTGACAGTATAATGAACACTGAACTGTTGATGTGACAGTATAATGAACTGCTGAACTGTTGATGTGACAGTATAATGAACTACTGAACTGTTGATGTGACAGTATAATGAACTACTGAACTGTTGATGTGACAGTATAATGAACTACTGAACTGTTGATGTGACAGTATAATGAACTACTGAACTGCTGATGTGACAGTATAATGAACTACTGAACTGTTGATGTGACAGTATAATGAACTACTGAACTGCTGATGTGACAGTATAATGAACTACTGAACTGCTGATGTGACAGTATAATGAACTACTGAACTGTTGATGTGACAGTATAATGAACTACTGAACTGCTGATGTGACAGTATAAAGAACTACTGAACTGTTGATGTGACAGTATAATGAACTACTGAACTGTTGATGTGACAGTATAATGAACTACTGAACTGTTGATGTGACAGTATAATGAACTACTGAACTGTTGATGTGACAGTATAATGAACTACTGAACTGCTGATGTGACAGTATAATGAACTACTGAACTGCTGATGTGACAGTATAATGAACTACTGAACTGTTGATGTGACAGTATAATGAACTACTGAACTGTTGATGTGACAGTATAATGAACTACTGAACTGTTGATGTGACAGTATAATGAACTACTGAACTGTTGATTGGACAGTATAATGAACTACTGAACTGTTGATGTGACAGTATAATGAACTACTGAACTGTTGATGTGACAGTATAATGAACTACTGAACTGTTGATGTGACAGTATAATGAACTACTGAACTGTTGATGTGACAGTATAATGAACTACTGAACTGTTGATGTGACAGTATAATGAACTACTGAACTGTTGATGTGACAGTATAATGAACTACTGAACTGTTGATGTGACAGTATAATGAACTACTGAACTGTTGATGTGACAGTATAATGAACTACTGAACTGTTGATGTGACAGTATAATGAACTACTGAACTGCTGATGTGACAGTATAATGAACTACTGAACTGCTGATGTGACAGTATAATGAACTACTGAACTGTTGATGTGACAGTATAATGAACTACTGAACTGCTGATGTGACAGTATAATGAACTACTGAACTGTTGATGTGACAGTATAATGAACTACTGAACTGTTTGATGTGACAGTATAATGAACTACTGAACTGTTGATGTGACAGTATAATGAACTACTGAACTGCTGATGTGACAGTATAATGAACTACTGAACTGTTGATGTGACAGTATAATGAACTACTGAACTGTTGATGTGACAGTATAATGAATACTGAACTGTTGATGTGACAGTATAATGAACTACTGAACTGTTGATGTGACAGTATAATGAACTACTGAAACTGTTGATGTGACAGTATAATGAACTACTGAACTGTTGATGTGACAGTATAATGAACTACTGAACTGTTGATGTGACAGTATAATGAACTACTGAACTGTTGATGAGACAGTATAATGAACTACTGAACTGTTGATGTGACAGTATAATGAAGTACTGAACTGTTGATGTGACAGTATAATGAACTACTGAACTGTTGATGAGACAGTATAATGAACTACTGAACTGTTGATGAGACAGTATAATGAACTACTGAACTGTTGATGTGACAGTATAATGAACTACTGAACTGCTGATGAGATAAACTGACACAAGATTAATAGGAATGACCGAACTGCTGTTTTAATCTCATAATATTGATGAAACGAGAATTCAAGCTTGAGGAGCCAATTATCAGAATAGACTTCAAATGCTGATCAGATAAATTTGTGTGACATTTAGACTTGACATACTTGATTTATGATAATGTTTGTTCACTAAGGAACCTTGTACCAGAAAACTTATACGAATCCACAAGGAAATCACTTCAAATTTTGGAAATGCTCAGGCAGTGAAGACTTATAAAATTGGATCAGATTTCCATCTTTATACTTTTCTTTCAACATGTCGTCTATCTGGAGATCAATAATTTACACTCGAAATTGATTTTTAAACAGTTTTTTTTCATCTGTTTTTCCGTCAAGATCAGAAATATAATTTCTGAAATTATTTTAGCAAGTTACTAATGATTTCTGCCGCAAATGAAGAAGGAAATTTTACTTCACTTTCTTCATGAAATTTTTCAAAACTTGGAAAATAAACCAAGTTAGAAACCTTCACCTGTGCTTCAAATACCATCAGATTTGCCCTGAATGTCTTGACACACCTGAATACATCACAAATTAAATTAGTTTCACATTGCAACTTCAGATTCAGTAGATTCATATGTCTTGTCACGTCTGCAGAAATGATAATTTCCAGAGTCAGTGACACATGATAAAAGTGGTTCAGGTTGATTCTTCTCTGTGAGAAATTAATCAATTTCCTTCCTGAGATGAAAGAACCCTGATAGAACCTTTCCACAACTAAGTCATTGAACTGCTGTATAATAAGGCAAATCAACGAATTCAGAATCAATTTCTTTCACGAAAATGGTGATGATTAAGCCCTTGAAACCGAGTAAGATTCATTGTTAATAATAATAATAATAATAATAATAATAATAATAATAATAATAATAATAATAATAATAATAATAATAATAATAATAATAATAATATCTTTATTTCTACAAGTACATGTATAAGGTATACAGACCATAACTGACATTAGTAACATACTACTGTATAGAAAACTGCTTGTTATGCTGAGTATTTCCCGCAAATAAGGTCAGTTTTCTCCCAGGATGCGACCCACACCAGTCCACTAACACCCAGGTACCCAGTTTACTGATGGATGAACATGGACGGCAGGTTTCTTATGGAAACACGTCCTAATGTTTCCCAGCCTTACCGGGGATTAGATCCCTGGACCTCAGTGTGTGAGCTGAATACGCTAGCAGTCGAGCTATTGGTCACCTACACAATGTCGAAACATTAGCTCTGAGAATCTATCATCGTCACAAGCTTAAGAGTTGTCCAACCCCAGACATGTTGTTCCCTCTATCAAGCTTCACATATTGTAGTTAATTCCACTCCAGGTTATATTTTAACACAGTTCTGTGCAAGTTTTTGAAGATGTTTCCTCCGGTTCTTGTGTTATTCATGCTATACATTGATGCTAATTCTTGTGTGACATTAAATTCATTGTCAACGCCATGGATGAATACTGGGAGTTGTGATGTGTCATTCAAATCATTCGATTCATCAAGTGAAAGAGAATAAAACTGAAAATTTCGTGCTTTGTCTGCAATTTGATGAAATATATTGCTTCCCATATCCTCAGCTCCACGAGTAACAATATTTGGAACGAGACTGTGGGTTTTAAAGAAATTTGTTTTATTTTGAGGGACATAACTCTCTCATTGCTGCCATCATACACTCTCTGATCTGATATCCATCGGTGAATGGCTTTCCTCTTTCAGCTAACACATAAGCTACTTTGTAATTGGTCCAGGTTAAAGCTTCATTCTCAGCTCTCTTCTGCTTAAAAAAAACAGACTTGTTGGTAGAGCAACCTGCTTTGTATTGAACGTTGTGTTCCTGTGAATTGGGAATACCTTGGTATATTACGTTTGGTCTCATAGTACCGACGTAAACTGTACTCCTTCATAACTGCAACAGTTTTGTGGTATACGACACACAACACTTTATTACCTCTTTGTACAAGGAAATACTTTGCGCCTCATTCTTCACTAAATGTAAAGAGGAACTTACCAAACCTTTTGCTAATCTTTTCAACATATCACTACAAACTGGCATAGTGCCTGATAAGTGGAAAATTGCAAATGTAATACCTAGGCAGGTGACAGGTCCTTAGCTTCGAACTATAGACCAATAAACCTTACTTCCGTAGTGGGAAAATTTATGGAATTAATAATTGCCGAAGCAGTTCGTAGCCATCTTGAAAGGCATCAGTTGATTAATGAATCTCAGCACAGTTTTACAAAGGTGCGTTCCTGTCTTACGAATTTACTAACTTTCTTCACTAAGTTGTTTGAGGAGTTAGATCATGGTATTGAATATGATATTGTGTATATGGACTTCAGTAAGGCTTTCGATAGAGTTCCACATCAGAAGCTATTGAGGAAACTTAAGGCACACGGAATAGGAGGAGAAAATTTTTCCTGGGTAGAGGCATGGCTGACAAATAGGCAGCAGAGAGTTTGCATAAATGGGGAGAAATCAGAATGGGGGCACGTCACAAGCGGTGTTCCTCAGGGGTCAGCGTTGGGCCCGTTGTTGTTCACAATTTATATATACGACATAGATGAGGGAGTAAATAGCGACATAAGCAAATTTGCTGATGACACCAAAATAGGCCTTCCAATTCATTCTAATGAGGACACTAGAGCACTCCAGGATGATTTGAATAGACTGATGCAATGGTCGGAGAAGTGGCAGATGCAATTTAATACTGACAAATGCAAAGTTCTAAATGTTGGACAGGAAAATAACCATGGCACATATAAACTAAATAATGTAGATCTTAATAATACTGCTTGCGAAAAGGATTTAGGAGTTCTGGTTAGCAGTAATCTAAAACCAAGACAACAGTGCATTAGTGTTCGCAATAAAGCTAACAGAATTCTTGGTTTCATATCTAGAAGTATAAATAATATAAGTCCTCAGGTTGTTCTTCAACTCTATATATCCTTGGTTAGGCCTCATTTAGACTATGCTGCGCAGTTCTGGTCACCGTATTATAGAATGGATATAAATGCTCTGGAAAACGTACAGAGGAGGATGACAAGTTGATCCCATGTATCAGAAATCTTCCCTAACAGTGCCCAGAATCTGCACTCTCTCGAAAAGCGTAGAATTAGGGGGGATATTATCGAGGAATAAATAAAGGGGATGTAAATAGCGTGCTGAAAATTTCCAGCCAAGACAGGACTCTCAGCAATGGTTTCAAGTTGGAAAAATTCAGATTCAGGAAGGATATAGGAAAGCACTGGTTTGGTAATAGAGTTGTGGATGAGTGGAACAAACTCCCGAGTACAGTTATTGAGGCTAAAACGTTGTGTAGTTTTAAAAATAGGTTAGATAAATACATGAGTGGGTGTGGGTGGGTGTGAGTTGGACCTGACTAGCTTGTGCTGCTGGGTCTGGTGCAGTGCTTCATCCTTGAGTGGAGGTGACCAGACTGGGTGGGTCATTTGGCTAATCCGGGGGGGGGGACATGGACCTGCTTAGCATGGGTCAGTAGGCCTGTTGCAGTGTTCCTTCTTTCTTATGTTCTGTTACTTTTACCTTCCATAACTGAAGGTTTATCTGAAAAATGAAAGATTAAAACTAAAACTTAAACAAATATTGACATATAAATTGAGGGTTTATTGGTTTATTATTTATAAATATTTCAAGCTGCTGCTGGCCGCATAAAATCTGGTGACTGGCCACTTGTGGCCCGCGGGCCGCAGTTTGGAGACTCCTGGTTTAGGGGAACTGGTGTGGACAGAGGGAAGAGGAATACTTGCGATGGAAATTATAGAATATATCAGCTGTGCGGGAGTGGAAAATTGATATAATTATAGTGGAGTAGAACTGGTACTCAGAGGGTTGAGTGGAATAATACCAGGAACAGGGAGAAGGAAATGAAATAACTGGAATAGGTTGGCATGTGATGGGTTGGTCAAGAAGGGAAAGGAATTAATGTCATGGACCAGTGGGTATCAGGAGAGGAATGTATTGGTGTGGGATGGGCTGGTATGGGGAAAATATGTACGATGGATCAAAGGAACGAACTCAGGGAGTGTAATGGGATAACGCAGTGGAACACTGGGAGTGGAATACCTGAAGTAAACTGGAGTGGGATGGGATGAGATGGAAATAAAAAGTAATTGATGCAATGGGTTGATATTAATGGGTAAGTATAATGAGTTGATATCACAGGAATGGATCTGGAGTAGTGAAATACCTGGAATGGGTTGGAATGAGATAGGTTGTAATGGAATGGGGAGTTAATGCAATGGATAGTCTAGGTAGACCAACCCAGTAGAAAGGAATAGTACAATGGAACAGCATAATTAGAATAACTGGGGTGGGTTGGTACGGGATGGGTCCGTTTAGAAAAGGTTGTAGTGACATAGGCTGGTAAGGTATGGTATGAGAGCGAGAGGGGCGGAGTGGAATTAGGTGGGGTTGGCAGGGTTTGAGTGATGGGGGTGATGGAGTGGGTTATGGGGAGAGGGAACGGTGGGGTGGCGAACGTAGGGAACACACAGACAGAAGGGGGAAGTGGAACGGTGTAGGGAGAGTAGGACATGAATAGAGTGGAATTGATTTATGTAATGTAATTAAACTGAAGGAATGGGTAGGATGGAATAGAATGTGATGAGGTCAGTGGAATGGAGTGGAAATAAGAAATGGCGTGGAGTGGTAATGCAGTGAGAATACTTGGGGAATGTAACGGAAAGTACCAAGGTTGGCGTAGTGCAAGTGATGGAGTGGGAGTGACAGATGGAGTGGACTATGGGGACTGGGAAGTTGGAGTGGGCTTTAGTGGAGTGGCCAAGAAAGAAGCGCAGTGGGAAGGAAGGTGGAGAAGAGATAGATGGGAAACACTGGAACGGAAAGCAGTAAAGTGCTGGAGGCGTGGAATGGAATGGACTTTGACGGGGTGTGTCTGGGGAATGGAACAGGACGAGGAGAGTAGAATTAAAAGGAATAGAGCGGAATTAAGGGAACGGAAATAAGGGAATGGGAATGAAATTGTGGATTAGGAAAAGGGTTCGTGGAGATGGAATGTAATTATGTTTTTGATGTATAGGCTTGAAGACGACTGAGGACTGAAGAGGACTGGGGACTGAAGAGGACTGAGGACTGAAGAGGACTGAGGACAGAAGAGGACTGGGGACTGAAGAGGACTGAGGACTGAAGAGGACTGGGGACTGAAGAGGACTGAGGACTGAAGAGGCCTGGGGACTGAGGAGGACTGAGGACAGAAGAGGACTGGGGACTGAAGAGGACTGAAGACTGAAGAGAACTGAGGACTGAAGAGGACTGGGGACTGAGGAGGACTGAGGAGAACTGGGAACTGAAGATGACTGAGGACTGAAGAGGACTGAGGACTGAAGAGGACTGGGGACTGAGGAGGACTGGGGACTGAGGAGGACTGGGGACTGAGGAGAACTGGGGACTGAGGAGGACTGGGAACTGAGGAGGACTGGGGACTGAAGAGGACTGAGAACTGAAGAGGACTTAGGACTGAAGAGGACTGGGGACTGAAGAGGACTGAGGACTGAAGAGGACTGGGGACTGAACAGGGCTGGGGACTGAAGAGGACTGGGGACTGAAGAGGACTGAAGACTGAAGAGGACTGGGGACTGAAGAGGACTGGGAACTAAAGAGGAATGGGGACTGAAGAGGACTGGGGACTGAAGAGGACTGAGGACTGAAGAGGACTAAGAACTGAAGAGGACTGGGGACTGAAGAGGACTGAGGACTGAAGAGGACTGGGGACTGAAGAAGACTGGGAACTGAAGATGTTGAGAATTTTGGCCTTACCTGCTGTGTTTATTATAACTATATATAATGAACACTTAGCTGATAAATGACAGCAAATCGTCTACACAGCCGCCCCTGCAGACGAGGTCTAGAAGCTGTCGAAACCATCACAACAGTGGGCTGTCAAGAGATACAATTTGTAAGTATAAATTACCCCTAGGGGGTGTTATGCCAGCATATTTCATTCGATGATGGCTGACGAAATACCTACTTGTTTGGACTCAAAAGTCCACACCTTACTGCCGATTATAGGTTGATTACAAACTCCTTGTGACTCAAGAATTGCGCAATCCCCCGATCTACAAGAAATTCGTAACATACCTTGCTCTTTGTAACGTGAGCTATGGTGTTCTCAACACCTTCGACAGGTATCGGTGACTTGATAGAAGCTGAAGTGTCCTTGGATGTCCACGTCTTCCATTGTCTAGGAAACGCACACTGGTACACTATGTTCCACAAGATTTGTCTTTATTGTTCACAATGTATCACAAGAGAAGCTGATCACACCTCTCTTATGTTTATCGTGTTTTGTGAGACACTTTGTCCACACTAACGCACAGATCAGTGTTCTTTGTTGGTTATCCTGGCGTCAGTGTCACTCGTAGTAGAGTCAAAGTTAATCTGGCGTCACCACACCGCCCCAAGCCGTCACTACCCTAGCACAAAAAAAAAAAACGCTGACCTAGTACCTTGCATCCTTGTCACCTCCTCGATGAAGCAAAGCAGAATGTTTGTTTCTTGCTGTCTTAAGCATAGACAACAATATTTTTACTATGGTAATAAAGTGGGAGCAGGATTTTCCTTAATTGTCCTGCTAAGTAAGAGATGTACTGTCTCTTATAAAAATACACTTTGCAACACCGCTGCAAGGAGCAGAGGTCACTTGACTACGTGGCATAGCATCTGTGATCAATTACTCACTCTAGCAGTAAACAAGACGCTCGCCCCTTCTGAGGGCTTGGCCGCTCAGGGCTGAAAGGGGCTGAAGGGCTGAAAGGGCTGAAGGGGGCTGATACTGAAGAGAACTGAGAACTGAAGAGGACTGGGGACTGAAGAGGACTGGGGACTGACTGAGGAGGACCAGGGACTGAGGAGGACCGGGGACTGAGGAGGACCGGGGACTGAGGAGGACCGGGGACTGAGGAGGACCGGGGACTGAGGAGGACTGGGGACTGAGGATCGGGGCTTGAGAGAGGACTTGGGGACTGAGGACCGGGGACTAGAGGACCGGGGACTAAGGAGGCCGGGGACTGAGGAAGGACCGGGGACTGAGGAGGACTGGGGACTGAGGAGGACCGGGGACTGAGGACCGGGGACTGAGGAGGACCGGGGACTGAGGAGGACCGGGGACTGAGGAGGACCGGGGACTGAGGACGACCAGGGACTGATGAGGACCATGGACTGAGGACCGGGGACTGAGGAGGACCAGGGACTGAGGAGGACCGGGGAATGAGGAGGACCGGGAACTGAGGAGGACCGGGGACTGAGGAGGACCGGGGATGAGAGGACGCGGGGACTGAAGAGGACTGGGGACTGAAGAGGACTGAGGACTGAAGAGGACTGAGGACTGAAGAAGACTGGGGACTGAAGAGGACTGAGGACTGAAGAGGACTGGGGACTGAGGACTGAGAAGAACTGAGAACTGAAAAGGACTGAGGACTGAAGAGGACTGGGGACTGAGGAGGACTAGGGACTGAGAAGGACTGAAGGGAACTGGGGACTGAAGAGGACTGAGGACTGAAGAGGACTGAGGACTGAAGAAGACTGGGGACTGAAGGACTGAGGAGGACTGAAGAGGACTGAGTTCTGAAGAGAGACTGAGGACTGAGGAGGACTGGCGAGGAATGAGGACTGAGGAGGACTGAAGAGGACTGGGTACTGAAGAGGACTGGAGACTGAAGAGGATTGCAGAGGACTGGGGACTGAAGAGGACTGGTGACTGAAGACGACTGGGGAGGACTGGGACTGAGGAGGACCGGGGACTGAGGAGGACTGGGGACTGAGGAGGACCGAAGACTGAGGGACTGGGGACTGAGGAGGACTGGAGGACTGAGGAGGACTGAAGAGGACTGGGGACTGAAGAGCACTGATGACTGAAGATGACTGGGGAGGACTGGGGACTGAGGAGGACCGGGGACTCAGGAGGACCGGGAACTGAGGAGGACCGGGCACTGAGGAGGACTGGGGACTGAGGAGGACTGAGGACTGAGGAGGACAGGGGACTGAGGAGGACTTGGGGCTGAGAGAGAAGGACCAGGGAGTGAGGAGGACTGGCGACTAAGGAGGACTGGGGACTGAGGAGGACCGGAGGGCTGAGGAGGACCGGGGACTGAGGACCGAGGATGAGGACCGGAGACTGAGGAGGACTGAGGACTAAGGAGGACTGGAGACTGAGGACCGGGGACTGAGGAGGACTTGGGACTGAGAACCGGGGACTGAGGAGGACCGGGGAACTGAGGAGGACGGAGGGAATGAGGAGGACCGGGAGACTGAAGAGGACCGGGACTGAGGAGGACCGGGGACTGAGGAACGGAGCGGAGACTGAGGAGGACCGGGGGACTGAGGAGGACTGGGACTGAGGACCGGGGACTGAGGAGGGACTGGGGGACTGGAGGACCGGTGGGACTGGGACTGGAGGACTGAGGACCGGGGACGGTGAGGAGGGCTGGGGACTGAGGAAGACCGGAGACTGAGGAGGACTGGGGACTGAGGAGGGCTGAGGGACTGAGGACCGGGGACTGAGGAGGACCGGGGACTGAGGAGGACCGGGACTGAGGAGGACCAGGGACTGAGGAGGACCGAGGACTGAGGAGGACCAGGGACTGATGAGGACCATGGACTGAGGAGGACCGGGCACTGAGGAGGACCGGGGACTGAGGAGGACCGGGGACTGAGGAGGACCGGGGACTGGAGGAGGACCGGGGACTGAGGAGGGACCGGGGACTGAGGAGGACCGGGGACTGAGGACCGGGGACTGAGGACCGAGGACTGAGGACCGGGGACTGAGGAGGACCGGCGACTGAGAACCGGGGACTGAGGAGGACCGAGGACTGAGGAGGACCGGGGACTGAGGACCGGGGACTGAGGACCGGGACTGAGGAGACCTGGGATTGAGGAGGACCGGGGACTGAGGACCGGGGACTGAGGAGAACCGGGGACTGAGGACCGGGGACTGAGGACCGGGGACTGAGGACCGGGGACTGAGGACCGGGGATTGAGGACCGGGGACTGAGGACCGGGGACTGAGGACCGGGGACTGAGGACCGGGGACTGAGGACCGGGGACTGAGGACCGGGGACTGAGGAAGACTGGGAACTGAAGAGGACTGGGAACTGAAGAGGACTGGGAACTGAAGAGGACTGAGGACTGAAAAGGACTTGGGACTGAAGAGGACTGTGGACTGAAGAGAACTAGGGACTGAGGAGGACCGGGGACTGAGGAGGACCGGGAACTGAGGAGGACTGGGGACTGAGAAGGACTGGGGACTGAAGAGAACTGAGAACTGAAGAGGACTGGGGACTGAAGAGGACTGGGGACTGACTGAGGAGGACCAGGGACTGAGGAGGACCGGGGACTGAGGAGGACCGGGGACTGAGGAGGACCGGGGACTGAGGAGGACCGGGGACTGAGGAGGACTGGGGACTGAGGATCGGGGACTGAGGACCGGGGACTGAGGACCGGGACTGAGGAGACCTGGGATTGAGGAGGACCGGGGACTGAGGACCGGGGACTGAGGAGAACCGGGGACTGAGGACCGGGGACTGAGGACCGGGGACTGAGGACCGGGGACTGAGGACCGGGGATTGAGGACCGGGGACTGAGGACCGGGGACTGAGGACCGGGGACTGAGGACCGGGGACTGAGGACCGGGGGACTGAGGACCGGGGACTGAGGACCGGGGACTGAGGAGACTGGGACTGAAGAGGACTGGGAACTGAAGAGGACTGGGAACTGAAGAGGACTGAGGACTGAAAAGGACTAGGGACTGAAGAGGACTGGGACTGAAGAGAAAAGGGACTGAGGAGGGACGGGACGAAGGGAGGAAGTCGGGAACTGAGGAGGACTGGGAGGACTGAGAAGGACTGGGGACTGAAGAGAACTGAGAACTGAAGAGGACTGGGGACTGAAGAGGACTGGGGACTGACTGAGGAGACCAGGGACTGAGGAGGACCGGGGACTGAGGAGGACCGGGGACTGAGGAGGACGGGGGACTGAGGAGGACCGGGGACTGAGGAGGACTGGGGACTGAGGATCGGGGACTGAGGAGGACTTGGGACTGAGGACTGGGGACTGAGGACCGGGGACTAAGGAGGGCCGGGGACTGAGGAGGACCGGGGACTGAGGAGGACTGGGGACTGAGGACCGGGGACTGAGGACCGGGGACTGAGGAGGACCTGGGACTGAGGAGGACCGGGGACTGAGGAGGACCGGGGACTGAGGACGACCAGGGACTGATGAGGACCATGGACTGAGGACCGGGGACTGAGGAGGACCAGGGACTGAGGAGGACCGGGGAATGAGGAGGACCGGGGACTGAGGAGGACCGGGGACTGAGGAGGACCGGGGACTGAGGAGGACCGGGGACTGAAGAGGACTGGGGACTGAAGAGGACTGAGGACTGAAGAGGACTGAGGACTGAAGAAGACTGGGGACTGAAGAGGACTGAGGACTGAAGAGGACTGGGGACTGAGGACTGAGAAGAACTGAGAACTGAAAAGGACTGAGGACTGAAGAGGACTGGGGACTGAGGAGGACTAGGGACTGAGAAGGACTGAAGGGAACTGGGGACTGAAGAGGACTGAGGACTGAAGAGGACTGAGGACTGAAGAAGACTGGGGACTGAAGAGGACTGAGGACTGAAGAGGACTGAGTTCTGAAGAGGACTGAGGACTGAGGAGGACTGGCGAGGAATGAGGACTGAGGAGGACTGAAGAGGACTGGGTACTGAAGAGGACTGGAGACTGAAGAGGATTGCAGAGGACTGGGGACTGAAGAGGACTGGTGATTGAAGAGGACTGGGGAGGACTGGGGACTGAGGAGGACCGGGGACTGAGGAGGACTGGGGACTGAGGAGGACCGAAGACTGAGGACTGGAGACTGAGGAGGACTGGAGACTGAGGAGGACTGAAGAGGACTGGGGACTGAAGAGCACTGATGACTGAAGATGACTGGGGAGGACTGGGGACTGAGGAGGACCGGGGACTGAGGAGGACCGGGAACTGAGGAGGACCGGGCACTGAGGAGGACTGGGGACTGAGGAGGACTGAGGACTGAGGAGGACAGGGGACTGAGGAGGACTTGGGGCTGAGAAGGACCAGGGAGTGAGGAGGACTGGCGACTGAGGAGGACTGGGGACTGAGGAGGACCGGAGACTGAGGAGGACCGGGGACTGAGGACCGAGGAATGAGGACCGGAGACTGAGGAGGACTGGGGACTAAGGAGGACTGGAGACTGAGGACCGGGGACTGAGGAGGACTTTGGGACTGAGAACCGGGGACTGAGGAGGACCGGGAACTGAGGAGGACTGGGGAATGAGGAGGACCGGAGACTGAAGAGGACCGGGGACTGAGGAGGACCGGGGACTGAGGAGGACCGGAGACTGAGGAGGACCGGGGACTGAGAAGGACTGGGGACTGAGGACCGGGGACTGAGGAGGACTGGGGACTGAGGACCGGGGACTGAGGACTGGAGACTGAGGACCGGGGACTGAGGAGGGCTGGGGATTGAGGAAGACCGGAGACTGAGGAGGACTGGGGACTGAGGAGGGCTGGGGACTGAGGACCGGGGACTGAGGAGGACCGGGGACTGAGGAGGACCAGGGACTGAGGAGGACCAGGGACTGAGGAGGACCGAGGACTGAGGAGGACCAGGGACTGATGAGGACCATGGACTGAGGAGGACCGGGCACTGAGGAGGACCGGGGACTGAGGAGGACCGGGGACTGAGGAGGACCGGGGACTGAGGAGGACCGGGGACTGAGGAGGACCGGGGACTGAGGAGGACCGGGGACTGAGGACCGGGGACTGAGGACCGAGGACTGAGGACCGGGGACTGAGGAGGACCGAGGACTGAGGAGGACCGGCGACTGAGAACCGGGGACTGAGGAGGACCGAGGACTGAGGAGGACCGGGGACTGAGGACCGGGGACTGAGGACCGGGACTGAGGAGACCTGGGATTGAGGAGGACCGGGGACTGAGGACCGGGGACTGAGGACCGAGGACTGAGGACCGGGGATTGAGGACCGGGGACTGAGGACCGGGGACTGAGGACCGGGGACTGAGGACCGGGGACTGAGGACCGGGGACTGAGGACCGGGGACTGAGGACCGGGGACTGAGGACCGGGGACTGAGGACCGGGGATTGAGGACCGGGGATTGAGGACCGGGGACTGAGGACCGGGGACTGAGGACCGGGGACTGAGGACCGGTGACTGAGGACCGGGGACTGAGGACCGGGGACTGAGGACCGGGGACTGAGGACCGTGGACTGAGGACCGGGGACTGAGGACCGGGGACTGAGGACCGGGGACTGAGGACCGGGGACTGAGGACCGGGGACTGAGGACCGGGGACTGAGGACCGGGGACTGAGGACCGG
Organism: Cherax quadricarinatus; assembly: GCF_026875155.1. NCBI lineage: Eukaryota > Metazoa > Arthropoda > Malacostraca > Decapoda > Parastacidae > Cherax > Cherax quadricarinatus. The sequence goes on from NC_069421.1 coordinate 47,922,994, forward strand.
GGACTGAGGACCGGGGACTGAGGACCGGGGACTGAGGACCGGGGACTGAGGACCGGGGACTGAGGACCGGGGACTGAGGACCGGGGACTGAGGACCGGGGACTGAGGACCGGGGACTGAGGAAGCAAAAGTACTGGGTCAGCTTTTCCTTTATGTTCTAGGAGCATTGCAGCAGCGTAGGACGCTGTGAGGTCAGATTACTTTTCACCCTACTGGGAGTCACACTGACGCCAGGATAACCAACAAAGAACACAGATCCGTGCGTTAGTGTGAACAAAGTGTCTCATAAAACACGATAAACACTTACAGAGAAGTGTGATCAGCTTCTTTAGTGATAAGATTGTGAATAATAAAGACAAATCTTGTGGAACATAGTGTACCAGTGTGCGTATTCCTAGACTATGGAAGACGTGGACATGCAAGGACACTTCAGCTTCTATCAAGTCACCGATACCTGTCGAAGGTGTGAAGAACACCATAGCTCACGCTACAAGAGCAAGGTAGGTTACGAATTTCTTGTAGTACGGGGGACTGCGCAGTTCTTGAGTCGCAAGGAGTTTGTAATCAACCTATAGTCGGCAGTGAGGTACGGACTTTTGAGTCCACACAAGTAAGTTTGTCAGCAATCAGTGAATGAAATATGCTGACATAACACCCCTAGGGGTAATTTATTATTTACATAATATGATCTATTACAGCCCTTTAAGAGATGATCATGACAACAATTCAAGACCTTGTCTGTAGGGGCGGCTGTGTAGACGATTTGCTGTCTTTTATCAGCTAAGCATTCCCTATATTTAAAATTATATCTTAGCTGGTAAACCATTTCTCAACAGGCCTATTTTGACTTGGAAGCCTATAGACCTGTCCTGGCCTGAATATTGTAACATCTTGACCCTGCAGGAATTTCTGTATTTCATTATTTTTTTAGTATAGATCTGCCAAATAGAACAGAGAATTCTTATACTTACATTAATTCTTCACACAGTGATGGGTTTACATCTGTCAGAAACTGGACAGTTGAGTTGCATAAGTCTACAAGTCTTTGCAAGCTATCACCTCTAGACAGCCACTTTACCTCAGTCTGCAAAAGTAATTGATTCAGTGTTTCATCATTTTTTTCGCTTAATATTGCAAACAATTGCGAGATGAGAGGATGTGCTTTTATTTTATTGATTGATGTGACACTTGCAAGGTATCATGTAGATAACTACTGAGTTTCTTGGCTACAAGATGGTGTCTGTGTAATAAACAATGAACAGTACGTACACCAGATTACAGATGTATTGGATGTGAAAATTTAGATATCCGCAAATGCGGATGTGTATGAGGATGTCTTACTCATTTTGCAGATGCGGATGTACGAAATTGTGCGGCCGCGGATGCGGATATCCGATACATCACTACACGAGATACCCTTTTCTTCTTAAGCAAATAAAATGGTAAATCCTCTGTAGTGGTCAACCATTCCTGGTGTACCATCAGTAGCCACTGCAGAAATATTGCTGAAGGGTATGTTGTGGTTCTCCACATACTCCTTCAAACACTGAAAAACATTGTCTCAATATTTGCATCAGCTTTAAGATACTTGGCAAACAAAAATTCGTCAACAATGCACTTTAGACTTCCATAATACCTCACATAAGTCATGAGAATACTTGAGCTGCAGAAAGTTGACTCATCGAGTTGAAGAGAAAACTTGGAGTGCTGAAGCTCAACTGCTGCGAGGGTTTTTCAGCATCATCGATCATCAGTTCGAGGCTGCACTCTATTGTCAATAACCGGCATTTTAGGATAAATTAAGATTCTTTCTTCATAATAGTTTCAATCACCTTTGTAATTGTATGTGATTTTCCCGTTTTTGCTATGATGAGTCCTTTTTATTATCAACACTGGGAAATGCTTGGAAAATTTATTTAAATTATTTTAAATTATTTTAAGGCAATGAGAGAAATATTTCTTTCAATGCCTTAAAATAATCAAGGCTTTTATTTTTTCTTATCAGAACGAACCTTTCAAGCGGTCTTTCATCTTCGAAGGATTCATGGCATCACTACTCAAAGATTTGTCACATAATAGGCACACAGGCATTGTTTCACTGGCAAACGAAGTTATGAATCAAAATTCTAAATGTTTTTGTGAATACTGTCGGCATTTCTTAGTATCAGCAGCTGCCATTATGGGTGTTACAATGTTGAATTTATAATAAGTGCACAGCAACCACTTCTTTGGCACCATTGCTATCACTATGGGTGTTGAGAATGTACTGGTTCTCCAACACAGTTTAAGGTGAGGGAGAACGCTCAGTATGGGAAGTGAACAGGAAGGCGACATGTATGTACATCCTTCCTGGGACAGGAGAGACGAGAGAGACAAAGGGGCAGGGTGGAAGGTGACAGATACACAACGCAGAGCAAGTGTCCAGACATTTACTGACCCTCTTTTGACCCCACGACATTTATCAACCCCTTTGACATTCCCATCGACCCCAAGAGTCAAACTGAACCACTGGACCGTACCCTGGACCGTACCCTGGGAACTTTGTTGTGTACCATACTACCAGAGTTTACCATCACACTCTACTCATAACTTTCCTCTGCTCACCACACATGACTACCTCACTGGAGTTGATTTTAAAGTACTGTGGTACAGAGCATCATGAAATGGCCCTCCAGCTAGTACTGTGGTACAGAACACGATAGCATGGTCACCAGCTAGTACTGTGGTACAGAACACGATAGCATGGTCACCAGCTAGTACTGTGGTACAGATCATCATAACATGTTCCCCAGCTAGTACTGTGATACAGAGCATCGTAACATGGTCCCCAACTAGTACTGTGGTACAGAGCACCATAACATGGTCCCCAGCTAGTACTGCGGTACACAGCATAATAACATGGTCCCCAGCTAGTATTGTGGTACAGAGCATCATAACATGGTCCCCAGCTAGTACTGTGGTACAGAGCATCATAACATGGTCCCAGCTAGTACTGTGCTACACAGCATCATAACAGGGTCCCCAGCTAGTACTGTGGTACAGAGCATCATAACATGGTCCCCAGCTAGTACTGTGGTACACAGTATCATAACATGGTCCCCAGCTAGTATTGTGGTAGCTGTATAGTCCTTGTGGCTTAGCGCTTCTTTTTGATTATAATAATAATAATAGTATTGTGGTACAGAGCATCATAACATGGTCCCCAGCGAGTACTGTGGTACAGAGCACCATAACATGGTCCCCAGCTAGTACTGTGGTACACAGCATCATAACATGGTCCCCCGCTAGTATTGTGGTACAGAGCACCATAACATGGTCCCCAGCTAGTATTGTGGTACACATCATAACATAATCCCCAGCTAGTACTGTGGTACACAGCATCATAACATAGTCCCCGGCTAGTACTCTTCTACAGAGCATCATAACATGGTCCCCAGCTAGTACTGTGGTACAGAGCACCATAGCATGGTCCCCATCTAGTATTGTGGTACAGAGCACCATAGCATGGTCCCCAGCTAGTACTGTGGTACAGAGCACCATAGCATGGTCCCCATCTAGTATTGTGGTACAGAGCACCATAGCATGGTCCCCAGCTAGTACTGTGGTACAGAGCACCATAGCATGGTCCCCAGCTAGAACTGTGGTACAGAGCACCATAACATGGTCCCCAGCTAGTACTGTGGTACAGAGCACCATAACATGGTCCCCAGCTAGTACTGTGGTACAGAGCATCATAACTTCGTCCCCAGCTAGTACTGTGGTACAGAGCATCATAACATGGTCCCCAGCTAGTACTGTGGTACAGAGCACCATAACATGGTCCCCAGCTAGTATTGTGGTACAGTGCATCAAAACATGGTTCCCAGCTAGTACTGTAGTACAGAGCACCATAACATGGTCCCCAGCTACTACTGTGGTGCAGAGCACCATAACACGGTCCCCAGCTAGTACTGTGGTACAGAGCATCATAACATGGTCCCCAGCTAGTAATGTGGTACAGAGCACCATAACATGGTCCCCAGCTAGTACTGTGGTACAGAGCATCATAACTTCGTCCCCAGCTAGTACTGTGGTACAGAGCATCATAACATGGTCCCCAGCTAGTACTGTGGTACAGAGCACCATAACATGGTCCCCAGCTAGTACTGTGGTACAGAGCATCATAACTTCGTCCCCAGCTAGTACTGTGGTACAGAGCATCATAACATGGTCCCCAGCTAGTACTGTGGTACAGAGCACCATAACATGGTCCCCAGCTAGTACTGTGGTACAGAGCATCATAACTTCGTCCCCAGCTAGTACTGTGGTACAGAGCATCATAACATGGTCCCCCAGCTAGTACTGTGGTACAGAGCACCATAACATGGTCCCCAGCTAGTACTGTGGTACAGAGCATCATAACTTCGTCCCCAGCTAGTACTGTGGTACAGAGCATCATAACATGGTCCCCCAGCTAGTACTGTGGTACAGAGCACCATAACATGGTCCCCAGCTAATACTGAGGTACCGAACATCATAACTTCGTCCCCAGCTAGTACTGTTGTACAGAGCATCATAACATGGTCCCCAGCTAGTACTGTGCTACAGAGCATCATAACATGGTCCCCCAGCTAGTGCTGTGGTACAGAGCACCATAACATGGTCCCCAGCTAGTACTGTGGTACAGAGCATCATAACTTCGTCCCTAGCTAGTACTGTTGTACAGAGCATCATAACATGGTCCCCCAGCTAGTACTGTGCTACAGAGCATCATAACATGGTCCCCAGCTAGTGCTGTGGTACAGAGCACCATAACATGGTCCCCAGCTAGTACTGTGGTACAGAGCATCATAACTTCGTCCCTAGCTAGTACTGTTGTACAGAGCATCATAACATGGTCCCCAGCTAGTACTGTAGTACAGAGCACCATAACACGGTCCCTAGCTAGTACCGTGCTACAGAGCATCATAACATGGTCCCCAGCTAGTTCTGTGGTACAGAGCATCATAACATGGTCCCCAGCTAGTACTGTGGTACACAGCATCATAACATGGTCCCCTGCTAGTACTGTGGTACAGAGCACCATAACACGGTCCCTAGCTAGTACTGTGGTACAGAACATCATAACTTCGTCCCTAGCTAGTACTGTTGTACAGAGCATCATAACATGGTCCCCAGCTAGTACTGTGGTACACAGCATCATAACATGGTCCCCAGCTAGTACTGTGGTACAGAGCACCATAACACGGTCCCTAGCTAGTACTGTGCTACAGAGCATCATAACATGGTCCCCAGCTAGTTCTGTGGTACAGAGCATCATAACATGGTCCCCAGCTAGTACTGTGGAACATAGCACCATAACATGGTCCCCAGCTAGTACTGTGGTACAGAGCATCATAACATGATCCCCAGCTAGTACTGTGGTACAGAGCATCATAACTTCGTCCCCAGCTAGTACTGTGGTACACAGCATCATAACTTCGTCTCCAGCTAGTACTGTGGTACACAGCATCATAACATGGTCCCCAGCTAGTACTGTGATACAGAGCATCATAACTTCGTCCCCAGCTAGTACTGTGGTACACAGCATCATAACATGGTCACAAGCTAGTACTGTGGTACACAACATAATAACATGGCCCCCAGCTAGTACTGTGGTACACACCATCATAACATGGTCCCCAGCTAGTACTGTGGTACACAGCATAATAACATGGTCCCCAGCTAGAACTGTGGTACAGAGCATCATAACATGGTCCCCAGCTAGTTCTGTGGTACACAGCATCATAACATGGTCCCCAGCTAGTACTGTGGTACACAGCATAATAACATGGTCCCCAGCTAGTACTGTGGTACAGAGCATCATAACATGGTCCCCAGCTAGTTCTGTGGTACACAGCATCATAACATGGTCCCCAGCTAGTACTGTGGTACAGAGCATCATAACATGGTCCCCAGCTAGTGCTGTGGTACACAGCATCATAACATGGTCCCCAGCTAGTACTGTGGTACAGAGCATCATAACATGGTCCCCAGCTAGTTCTGTGGTACACAGCATCATAACATGGTCCCAGCTAGTACTGTGGTACAGAGCATCATAACATGGTCCCCAGCTAGTTCTGTGGTACACAGCATCATAACATGGTCCCCAGCTAGTACTGTAGTACAGAGCATCATAACATGGTCCCCAGCTAGTTCTGTGGTACACAGCATCATAACATGGTCCCCAGCTAGTTCTGTGGTACACAGCATCATAACTTGGTCCCCAGCTAGTACTGTGGTACACAGCATCATAACATGGTCCCCAGCTAGTACTGTGGTACACAGCATCATAACATGGTCCCCAGCTAGTACTGTGGTACACAGCATCATAACATGGTCCCCAGCTAGTACTGTGGTACACAGCATCATAACATGGTCCCAGCTAGTACTGTGGTACACAGCATCATAACATGGTCCCCAGCTAGTACTGTGGTACACAGCATCATAACATGGTCCCCAGCTAGTACTGTGGTACACAGCATCATAACATGGTCCCCAGCTAGTACTGTGGTACACAACATAATAACATGGTCCCCAGCTAGTACTGTGGTACACAACATAATAACATGGTCCCCAGCTATTTACTGTGGTACACAACATAATAACATGGTCCCCAGCTAGTACCGTGGTACACAACATAATAACATGGTCCCCAGCTAGTACTGTGGTACACAACATAATAACATGGTCCCCAGCTAGTACTGTGGTACACAACATAATAACATGGTCCCCAGCTAGTACTGTGGTACACAACATAATAACATGGTCCCCAGCTAGTACTGTGGTACACAACATAATAACATGGTCCCCAGCTAGTACTGTGGTAACATTAAACACGGAAGATAATACTGACCTATTTTCATTACTGTAACTTACACTGAGAGAGGTATATAAATATGTTGCATTTGTCCACAGTGTACCTGTAACATGAGAGTCTGAGAGTCTGGTAACCTGTATTAACGTTACTTGAATTATCGACAATATGTTAGGTAAAGTTTTTCTTCTCTTTTTTAGTAAATGTCTACAGGAGAAGGGGTTACTAGCCCATTGCTCCCGGCATTTTAGTCGCCACATACGACACGTATGGCTTACGGAGGAAAGATTCTTTTTTTCCACTTCCCCATGGACAATACAAGAAATAAAGGAGAACAAGAGCTATTTAGAAAAAGGAGAAAAACCTAGATGTATATATATATATATATATATAATATATATATATATATATATATATATATATATATATATATATATATTATATATATATATATATATATATATATATATTATATATATATATATGCATGTGCGTGTCTGTGATATGTGACCAAAGTGTAAGTAGGAGTAGCAAGATATCCCTGTTATCTAGCGTGTTTATGAGACAGAAAAAGACACCAGCAACCCTACCATCATGTAAAACAGTTACAGGTTTCTGTTTCACAGTCATCTTGCAGGACGGTAGTACTTCCCTGAGTAAGACGGAGAATAGGATAGCAAATGAACAAGGAGGCTTTAGGAAAGGTAGGGGGTGTGTGGACCAGGTGTTTACAGTGAAACATATAAGTGAACAGTATTTAGATAAATCTAAAGAGGTTTATGTGGCATTTACGAATTTGGAAAAGGCGTATGACAGGGTGGATAGGGGGGCAATGTGGCAGATGTTGCAGGTGTATGGTGTAGGAGGTAGGTTACTGAAAGAGTTTTTACGAGGATAGTGAGGCTCAAGTTAGAGTATGTAGGAATGAGGGAAATTATTTCCCAGTAAAAGTAGGCCTTAGACAAGGATGTGTGATGTCACCGTGGTTGTTTAATATATTTATAGATGGGGTTGTAAGAGAAGTAAATGCGAGGGTCTTGGCAAGAGGCGTGGAGTTAAAAGATAAAGAATCACACATAAAGTGGGAGTTGTCACAGTTGCTCTTTGCTGATGACACTGTGCTCTTGGGAGATTCTGAAGAGAAGTTGCAGAGGTTGGTGGATGAATTTGGTAGGGTATGCAAAAGAAGAAAAGTAAAAGTGAATACAGGAAAAAGTAAGGTTATGAGGATAACAAAAAGATTAGGTGATGAAAGATTGGATATCAGATTGGAGGGAGAGAGTATGGAGGAGGTGAATGTATTCAGATATTTGGGAGTGGACGTGTCAGCGGATGGGTCTATGAAAGATGAGGTGAATCATAGAATTGATGGGGGGAAAAGGGTGAGCGGTTCACTTAGGAGTCTGTGGAGACAAAGAACTTTGTCCTTGGAGGCAAAGAGGGGAATGTATGAGAGTAAAGTTTTACCAACTCTCTTATATGGGTGTGAAGCATGGGTGATGAATGTTGCAGCGAGGAGAAGGCTGGAGGCAGTGGAGATGTCATGTCTGAGGGCAATGTGTGGTGTGAATATAATGCAGAGAATTGGTAGTTTGGAAGTTAGGAGGAGGTGCAGGATTGCCAAAACTGTTGTCCAGAGGGCTGAGGAAGGGTTGTCGAGGTGGTTCGGACATGTAGAGAGAATGGAGCGAAACAGAATGACTTCAAGAGTGTATCAGTCTGTAGCGGAAGGAAGGCGGGGTAGGGGTCGGCCTAGGGAAAAGGTTGGAGGGAGGGGTAAAGGGGGTTTTGTTGTGCGAGGGGCTTGGACTTCCAGCGGGCATGCGTGAGCGTGTTTGATAGGAGTGAATGGAGACAAATGGTTTTTAATACTTGACGTGCTGTTGGAGTGTGAGCAAAGTAACATTTATGAAGGGGTTCAGGGAAACTGGCAGGCCGGACTTGAGTCCTGGAGATGGGAAGTACAGTGCCTGCACTCTGAAGGAGGGGTGTTAATGTTGCAGTTTAAAAACTGTAGTGTAAAGCACCCTTCTGGCAAGACAGTGATGGAGTGAATGATGGTGAAAGTTTTTCTTTTTCGGGCCACCCTGCCTTGGTGGGAATCGGCCAGTGTGATAATAAAAAAGTTAGGTAAAAGGACACATGTGCAACTAATGTGACATTTTATTGTGGCAACGGTTCTCTCTCCAGGAGCGAAACGTTTGGTGGTCGTGGCCTGGTGGTTAAAACTCTCGCTTCACACGGCGAGAGTCCGGGTTCGATTCCCGGCGAGGGTTGAAACATTGGGAGTGTTTCTTTTACACCGGTTTTCTATGTTCACCCATAAGTAAAAATGGGTACCTGGGTGTTAGTGGACTGGTGTGGGTCGCATCCTAGGACAAAATTTACCTAATTTTTCCCGAAAGCCTCAGCATAAAAAAGCGGCCCTTTTTATAAAAGTGTTTGTCCTGATTTTCAGTATGGTCTGTTACATTGTACATGTACTTGGTTTTACCCTTTTACATGTATTGTTTCCTTGTACATGACTTATATTTTCCTTGTAATGTACTTGGGTTTTTACCCTTTTCATGTTCTTGTATACCTTGTACATGTACTTTTTATTCCTTGTACATGTACTTGTAATTCTTGTACATGTACTTGTATACATTGTACATGTACCCTTTTATTCCTTTGGTACCATGTATTTTTTTTACCTCCCCGGTTTCAAAAATTTTTGGAAAAACCTTTTACAAAGTACCCTTTTACCCCCCGAACCCCCTTTGTACCCTTGTATTAAAATTTTCATGTACTTTTTATCCTTGTACATGTACTTTATACCTTGTAAAATGTACTTGGAAAAACATTGTACATGTACTTGATACCTTGACATGTAATTTTATACCCTTTTACATGTACTTGTATTTCCTTGTAAAATGTACTTGTATACCTTGTTTAAAGGTTTTTATACCCTTTTACTGTTTTTGTATACCTTGTTGGGGTTTTTTACCTTGTACATGTTTCTTGTATACCCTTTTAATGTACTTTTTATACCCTTTTAAAATGTAGGGGATACCCTTTTACATGTACTTTTTTCCTTGTAAATGTACTTATAACATTGTACATGTACTTGTATACTTTTACATGTACTTTTATCCCTTTTAAACCCCTGTTTCCCGGAGTTTTAATTTGGGAGAGTTCCGGGGGGCAAGCCCCGCGGCCCGGTCGAGACCAGGCCTCCTGGGGGGATAAGCCTGATCAACCAGGTGTTGCTTGGGTGCCAAAGGAAACCCAAAAACGAGCTACAGCCCGGCTGATCCCGGAAATGACTTTTTGGGGCTTGTCCAGTGCCCGCTTGAAAACTGCCAGGGGGGGTTGGTAATCCCCCCTTTTGTGTCTGGGGGGCAGTTGAACGTTCGGGCCCCCGACACTTTTTGTAGGTCTCTTAACGGGGTAGTGACACCCTTCTTTTCCCTTGGGGGGATGGTTCATCGTTGCCAAGTCTTTTGCTTTCGTAATGGGGTGATTTTCGTGTGCAAGTTCGGTTTCTGTCCCTTAGGTTTTCCAGGGGTATATAATCTGTTTTCTCTCCCCCTGCGTTTTCCCGGGGGTTTCAGGGTTTTGGAACCCCAAACGCTCCCAAAAATTTTAGGTGTTTTATCTCCGTTATGCGTGCCCTGAAGTTCTCTGTACATTTTTTAGGTCGGCAATTTCACCCGCCTTGAAGGTTTTTCGGGTTTGGTGCAGCCAAAATTCCAGCCTGATAGAACAAATGACCTGAAGGTGTTATTTTTGGGGTTGGCCCCCTAGTTTTGAAGGTTCTATTATCCATTTTGGGCTTTTTCTAGCAGTGCGATTGGTTTTCAATTTTTTGGTCCTTGAAGGTGAGATCCCCCGGCCCTGGGTACTCCCAGGGCTTTGACGTTGGGGTTTTGCCTTTTATTTTGTGGCCAGAATTTGTTTTTTACCTTTATGCGATTTAATTTCCTCTTTTTTACCCCTATCTGGGTAATTGGAAAAATTTCATCGTTGAATTCATATTGGTTTTTTTGCAAACCCACTGAAAGAATTTTGGTTTATTTTCTTTCCCGGAGCTTTGCAGGTCTGCCCAAAGGAAAACAATGTCTGCGATTTGGGTTGGGCATTGCAAAGGAAGAACCCGGGCTGTGGTGGGCTCCTTTTCTATGTGGATTTAAGGATGAGGAAAAAAGATGGGGCGAAATATGTGCCTTGTGGAAAAAGAGCTTTTTACCGTAGCTGCCTGGACTTTACTTGTTGCGACTACTTTGTGGTTTTGTTAGTTTAGGAAATTATAGATTTCCTTTGACGACTTTTCCCGTTTTTCCTTTTGCACGCATTTTTTGCGCAATTTTCGCCCTGGCACACTTGTCGGGCTTTTTCAAAGTTTTGGGATATATTTCATCTGCATTCTTTTTGTTTCTTGTGCATTTAGGAACCCTTTTCGTAGTGGTCCAATGTTGAGACAGACAGGAAACGACCCGTTTTTAAACCCTTTTTTGCCCCGGGTTTTGTAACTGATGGGTTTTAGATGGGTGGTGAAACTTGCTTTTAGGACCCCTTTTAAAAATTTTTTGTATGGGATGTTTTGTGCTTTGGGCTTAGTTTTTTGCTGTTGCTTTATGCCCCCTTTTTGGGGTGGGGCTATGTCTGTTGGTTTTTTGTAACTGTGGGACGACCCCCCTTTTCCATGTCCCCCCTCCATAGGATGGAAAAAAGGGTCGTGATAGGGGGTTCTTGGGAGTTCTTGATGAACCCCCAGGTTCCCTGAGTTGGCCCCGGGGGGAGAGTGCATGGGGATGTCATTTATCGCCTGTTCGAAGTATTGGGTCAGGTAAATCGGATAGGTTGGTTAAACAAATTTTGGGCTCCATAAAAAAATTCTTTTATCCGACCTCACCCCCTTTACCTTTTAAAAAATTAACATTACCCCCACCCCACAACCCATTTTTTTCCCCCCAATCATTTTTCCTTTTACCCCCCCCAAAAAAATCCCAAAACCCCCCCCCCACCCAAAATTTCACAACCCCCTTTTTTCTCCCACCCCCCCCATTTCAAAATTTACCCACCCTCGTTATTTTTTCCCCCCCCCCAAAACCCCCGCCCCTTTTTTTTACCACTCCCCCTTTAAAAAGGGGGGCCCCCCCCCCGGAAACCAAAAATTTTCCAAATTTTTTCCCCTTTTCGGGGCTTTTTTTCCCCCCCCAAAATTTTTTTTTGGGAAAAACCCCCTCGTATTTCCCACCCTTCCCCCCAAACTTCAACCCTTTTTGGGCGGAAATTTTTTTTAATTTTTTACAACACAAAAAAATTACTCCATTTTCCAAGGCAAAAAGTAAAAAAAACCTTTAACACGACCCCCATTTCCCTTTTTTTTAAATTTCCTAAGTCCTTTAAAAACCCCCGGACGTGGGGTCAATAAATTTTTCCACGGGGCTTTTTTAACCTTTCCCCAATTTGGGGGATTGCACCGGGAGGCTTTAACCCCAAGACGGTTTTGGTTCCGACCTTTACGCAAAACTTTCCAAGCATTGGGGCAAAGCATTCTGTGGCAAACAATGACTCTGCAAGAGGGGCCCAACCCCCCCTTTTCCTGTTACTCTGTCACATTGTATGGGTGTAACCGGGGGATCCATATTTCGTTGTCCAAGTGACCTTTATGTGGGTCTCAGTAAACCGCGAACATTGCCTTTGCCTCTGCAAGCAGTCCACGGATGAAAGGTATTTTGTTTTTTTGTTGCTGGTTTTGGGACCCTTTAATTTGCAAAAAAAATTTTATCGGACTGGTTATTGTTGGAAACCTGGGGGGGGTTTTTTTTTTTTTTTTTTTTTCCGGCATTAGTATCTGTTCTGTTGGTTTGGAGTGGGGCCATCGCTGTGGTTCCACTCCAGGAATGACTGGTTTGGTGTACGATTTTGCCATTTCCTCCCGTTTTTTTTTTTTCCCTGGCACAAAAAAACCTCTCCCCCTTGATGTCTGTTACCCATTTTCCCGGGCCCGGGGGATGTTTGTTCTTTTTTTTCCCCTTTAGAGGGTAGGGGCCGGGAAAATTTAAGTTATAGCACAGTTTTCCTGTACTAAAAGGGTACACATTTGGGGTGAAAAAGTTTTACAGGAAGGTTTTTGCATTTCCTGTTGTAATGGACATACTTTTTCAGGGGGGTCATAGTTCATGTCCCATCTTTTTTTCCAATTTCCCCAGCCAGCAAAACCCAAGTGCATAGTATGTGCACAGGTTTGGGTTTCCGTTTGCTTGGTTTTTCGGACGAAATTTTTTTTGGGGGCATGTTTCCCTTTTTATTCCTATCCCCCCTTTCACCAACAATGGGAGCTCCCCCCATTTTTTTTGGTAAATTTATCCTCACTATTGCTTTGAGCCTCTTGTTTGCATTTCCTGCGGTTTTTCTTTTGCAATATTGGTTTTTTCTTATCTTTGACTACATTTGTTTTCCCACTATGGCCCTGTTTCTATAGGTTTTTATATGTTTTCCTTCTGCGTAAAATTTCCCGACTACGGGGAAAAAATCTCCAGCTTCACCATTACTGTCTCCCAGGACAGAAACTCCGCTTCACCTTTTCTGTCCCCAGGACAGCCCTCCAGTTTCACCATTAGTCTCCCGGGACAGCACTATCACCCCCCACATTCTGACCCAGGACTCCCTCCACCTTACAGTTTTGTGACTACGGGGGCCATATGGGGCATACCTTAGCCCAGACTTTTTGTTCCCATTGTTGGAAAGCTTCGGGTTTTTTTAAAAAGCACTTTGATGTTGCCCTCTTTTTAATACCCTTGTGTTTTTTGTCCAAGATTTTCCTCATTGGGCAACCCCAAAAACACTTTTTTTTTAATACTGCTTGTAGCTTTTTCTGGGATATCTCAAAAGGACTACCCCAATTTTTCCACAAAAATGACAATTTATCCATGTGGGCCCGTTTTGTTTGATGACCACAGACTACACACAGCTTCATAATGATGTGAATGGTTTTATTTACTGCAATTCTACTAGCAACCTCTTTTAAAATTTTATTAATAACCTTAAATGAAGCTCCATTTTATTTTTGTTTCTAACTCTTTTTTTATTGGACAGCTTACCGTCCCCGTTCCTGATTTTAATGTTTTTGTTTATAAGGGCCCTACAAACCCCCTCCGTTTACATCGCTTTTTTGTCCAACGAAAATTTTGAAACCATCCCGGGTTTTGGGCCAGTCAAAGGGGTTTGGACCAGTCGAAAATGCTCTGATCAGTGGGTCCTTATTTTTAAAAATACTGGTCGGTGATTTGAGCTAACACATAAGGATCTTCAAATTTTTAAACCCGAGAATATGTGATTTGACTGATCAAAAGTATAACTTGGGTTTTGAAGAGCCGTGATACGGAGCTCCACAAAGACTACAGTCGACCTCTTTTTTACAACGCTGTTCTGGCTTTTCTATTTTTTTTTTTCCGTCTCCACCACAATAAATGCTTATTATCCTATAGTTTCTGGTCAAAATTTTTGGGAAGGGCGCTTTTTTCTGTAGTAATTTGTTCTCGTTGTGTAATTGGCGACCCCCGGTAAAAACCGTTAAATGAAATTCAAGGTTAACGTCTGGTATTTCAAGAAAAAGAAATAATGAAAGTCACCCACTCCACTAAGTTACCATTAAAATACTGGTTTAGTTCACTCAACATGATTCTGCTATTTACGGTTACAAATTTTAAACGAGTCACACAAGCCAGGGGGATTATTAAAAAACAGCTACCGTGTAAGTTTTGGCGACTTCTGGCACCCTTTCCTCTATAGGCTTACACTTTATTTAAAAATTACCTGTTTTCAAAAGACACTTTAGCCTTTTTTCTCAATATACTAGGGGGCCACGTAGTTTTACACTTTTCCTTAATACTCAATGCTTTTGGGGGGAACTTTTTTCCCTGACACAAAGTTCAATAAATTTTTATTTTTTTCACACGGGGGAAAAGGCCCAGATTCCCCTCTGGCAGTAAACCGTAGGAATCCCTAATTCTCCCTTTTTTGAAATTTTAAAAATGTTTTTTCCCCCAAATTGGGTTTCCCGGCGCTGAGGGATGATCGGATGGATTGATTCACAAAATAAAGTTCAGCAGTAAGAGCGACCGGAAAAACAAAGAAAAACCGGGACAACGAGGGACGCTGACATTCACGAAAAACTTAAATTCCTGGGAATACCTTTTAACCTTGGCAGTACTTTATACCTTGTACATGTACTTTAGAAATGAGATATATTAATAAAAGTTAGTTATAAAAAACCCAAAACGCACAGCTTTCATCCGACTTTGGGCAAATGCTTCCTAGGTGCGCCCAGTCTACCGGATTCCCGACGAAATCCTCGCCAGGGGACGTGGGACTTTAGGGGCAGTGCACGACTGCAGGTCGTGTCTTGGCAGCTCCTCACCCACCTTCAAGTGGCAATAAAAAATGACAGGTTCTCCCAAAAAAGCCAAAGAACTCTACCGTCTCCCTAAGGGAATGTACAAAAAATTGGCAGCCTCCTCCTAAATAATTAATTATTTAAGTAATTAATACTGTATTTTTTATTATTTGAAATTTTTGTGCTATTTGGTGTGTGTTTTTTTCTGTAATGGTGTTAAGTTTCAAAAACCCCACTAAAAAAAAACACTAAAACTTTAATAAAAATTTAGTTTTCCCCGTGAAGTTATTCATCACAAAAAAAAACCCTGCCAATTTTTTTTCATAAAATAACCCATTGGTGTGTTTATGGCACTGCGCGCAAAAACTGTGGAGGGGGTACTTAAAAGTGACTTTCCCCCGGGTTACCCCGTGTTTTTAATAAATCTGGTGTTAGGTCCCTTTTCCTTACTCATTATCACCCTTAGTTGCTCCAGCTGCCTAAAAGCATTTAAATGAGGGTTTCCAGGAGTCAGTAAATGAAAACTTTTGCTTGTTTTGGAAGGAAGAAACTTGTTTTAAAACAATAGGATTTAAAGTTCATTCTGACGCCCAAAATAACATACAACCGGTTTTTTTTTTTGTAAAGAACTTCGACGTAACGTTTGTTCTTTGTCAATCCCCCGTCAGCTTCATCACATCCCCCATCACCCTCCACATCCCTCCAGCACTCTCATCACTTCCCCCCATCAGCTCTCAGTCATCCCTCCAGCAGACTCTCAAAAATCCCCCATCACCTCTCGTCACATCCCCAGTCCTCCAGTCAATCCCCCAGTCCTCTCATCCATTTTCCCCCCATCGCTCCAGTCACATCCCTCCGTCAGCTCCAGTCACTCCCTCCCTCAGTCTCGTCACATCCCTCCAGTCACCTTCATCACATCCCTCCATCAGCTCCAGTCACACCCTCCAGTCAGCTCTCAGTCAATCCCTCCCGCAGCTCTCAGTACATCCCTCCAGTCAGCTCTCGTCACATCCCTCCCGTCAGCTCCAATCCATCCCTCCATCCAGCTCAAGTCACAACCCTCCAGTCAGCTCTCGTCACATCCCCCCAGTCACCTCAGTCACATCCCTCCATCACTCCAGTCATATCCCCCAGTCAGCTCTCAAATCATATCCCCCCAGTCAGTCTCGTCACATCCCCCCGTCACTCTCAGTCACACCCTCCCCTCAGCTCCAGTCACATCCCCCCAGTCAGCTCTCAGTCATATCCCTCCATCACCTCGTCAAATCCCTCCATTCAGCCTATCATATCCTAAGTCAGCTCTCAGTACATCCCTCCAGTCAGCTCTCAGTCACATCCCTCCATTTACTCTCATCACATCCCTCCCTTTACCTCAGTATATCCCTCCAGTCAGCTCTCAGTCACATCCCTCCAGTCAGCTCTCAGTCCCATCCCTCCAGTCAGTTCTCAGTCACATCCCTCCAGTCAGCTCTCAGTCACATCCCTCCAGTAAGCTGTCAGTCACATCCCTCCAGTCAGTTCTCAGTCACATCTCTCCAGTCAGCTCTCAGTCACAGCCCTCCAGTCAGCTCTCAGTCATATCCCTCCAGTCAGCTCTCAGTCATATCCCTTCAGTCAGCTCTCAGTCACATCCCTCCAGTCAGTTCTCAGTCACATCCCTCCAGTCAGCTCTCAGTCACATCCCTCCAGTCTGCTCTCAGTTACGTCCCTCCAGTCAGTTGTCAGTCACATCCCACCAGTCAGCTGTCAGTCACATCCCTCCAGTCAGTTCTCAGTCACATCCCTCCAGTCAGCTCTCAGTCACATCCCTCCAGTCAGCTTTCAGTTACAGCCCTCCAGTCAGCTCTCAGTCACATCCCTCCAGTCAGCTTTCAGTCACATCCCTCCAGTCAGCTATCAGTCACATCCCTCCAGTCAGCTCTCAGTCACATCCCTCCAGTCAGCTTTCAGTTACAGCCCTCCAGTCAGCTCTCAGTCACATCCCTCCAGTCAGCTTTCAGTCACATCCCTCCAGTCAGCTATCAGTCACATCCCTCCAGTCAGCTCTCAGTCACATCCCTCCAGTCAGCTTTCAGTTACAGCCCTCCAGTCAGCTCTCAGTCACATCCCTCCAGTCAGCTTTCAGTCACATCCCTCCAGTCAGCTATCAGTCACATCCCTCCAGTCAGCTTTCAGTCACATCCCTCCAGTCAGCTATCAGTCACATCCCTCCAGTCAGCTCTCAGTCACATCCCTCCAGTCAGCTTTCAGTTACAGCCCACCAGTCAGCTCTCAGTCACATCCCTCCAGTCAGCTTTCAGTCACAACCCTCCAGTCAGCTATCAGTCACATCACTCCAGTCAGCTCTCAGTCACATCCCTCCCGACGCCAACTCAACAGACTAGTATTCACACGGAGTGGAATTATATTCAGTTATTTTTAGGAGTTAGACGTTCCATACAGTAGACGATTCCATAATATTAAGTCAGTTCACAGGGAAGAGTAAACTGTATCAACGGCTGACAGGTTAGAACACCCTGGGCTGACAGGTTAGAACACCCTGGGCTGACAGGTTAGAACACCCTGGGCAGACAGGATAGAACACGCTGGGCTGACAGGTTAGAACACCCTGGGCTGACAGGTTAGAACACACCGGGATGACAGGTTAGAACACCCTGGGCTGACAGGTTAGAACACACGGGACTGACAGGTTAGAACACCCTGGGCTGACAGGTTAGAACACCCTGGGCTGACAGGTTAGAACACCCTGGGCTGACAGGTTAGAACACCCTGGGCTGACAGGTTAGAACACACGGGACTGACAGGTTAGAACACCCTGAGCTGACAGGTTAGAACACCCTGGGCAGACAGGTGAGAACACCCTGGGCTGACAGGTTAGAACACCCTGGGCACACAGGTTAGAACACCCTGGGCTAACAGGTTAGAACACCCTGGGCTGAGAGGTTAGAACACCCTGGGCTGACAGGTTAGAACACCCTGGGCTGACAGGTTAGAACACCCTGAGCTGACAGGTTAGAACACACTGGGCTGACAGGTTAGAACACCCTGGGCTGACAGGTTAGAACACCCTGGGCTGAGAGGTTAAAACACCCTGGGCTGACAGGTCAGAACACCCTGGGCTGACAGGTTAGAACACCCTGAGCTGACAGGCTAGAACACCCTGGGCTAACAGGTCAGAACACCCTGGGCTGGCAGGTTAGAACACCCTGGGCTGACAGGTTACAATACCATGAGCTGAGAGGTTAAAACACCATGGGCTGACAGGTTAGAACACCATGGGCTGAAAGGTTAGAACACTCTGGGCTGACAGGTTAGAACACCTTGGGCTGACAGGTTAGAACTCCCTGGGCTAACAGGTTAGAACACCCTGGGCTGACAGGTTAGAACACCCTGGGCTGACAGGTTAGAACACCCTGGGCTGACAGGTTAGAACACCCTGGGCTGACAGGTTAGAACACACTGGTCTGACATATTAGAACACACTGGTCTGACAGGTTAGAACACACTGGTCTGACAGGGTTAGAACACACTGGTCTGACAGGTTAGAACACACTGGTCTGACAGGTTAGAACACATTGGACTGACAGGTTAGAACACACTGGTCTGACAGGTTAGAACTCACTGGTCTGAGAGGTTAGAACACACTGGTCTGACAGGTTAGAACACACTGGTCTGACATATTAGAACACACTGGTCTGACAGGTTAGAACACACTGGTCTGACAGGATTGAATACACTGGTCTGACAGGTTAGAACACTCTGGTCTGACAGGTTAGAACACCCTGGGCTAACAGGTTAGAACACCCTGGGCTGACAGATTAGAACACCCTGGGCTGACAGGTTAGAACACCCTGGGCTGACAGGTTAGAACACCCTGGGCTGGCAGGTTAGAACACCCTGGGCTGACAGGTTACAATACCCTGAGCTGACAGTTTAGAACACACTGGGCTGACAAGTTAGAACACCCTCGGCTGACAGGTTAGAACACCCTGGGCTGACAGGTTAGAACACCCTGGGCTGACAGGTTAGAACACCTTGGGCTGACAGGTTAGAACTCCCTGGGCTAACAGGTTAGAACACTCTGGGCTGACAGGTTAGAACACCCTGGGCTGACAGGTTAGAACACCCTGGGCTGACAGGTTAGAACACCCTGGGCTGACAGGTTAGAACATCCTGGGCTGACAGGTTAGAACCCACTGGTCTGACATATTAGAACTCACTGGTCTGACAGGTTAGAACACACTGGTCTGACAGGGTTAGAACACACTGGTCTGACAGGTTAGAACACACTGGTCTGACAGGTTAGAACACATTGGACTGACAGGTTAGAACACATTGGTCTGACAGGTTAGAACTCACTGGTCTAAGAGGTTAGAACAAACTGGTCTGACAGGTTAGAACACACTGGTCTGACATATTAGAACACACTGGTCTGACAGGGTAGAACACACTGGGCTGACAGGTTAGAACACACTGGTCTGACAGGATAGAATACACTGGTCTGACAGGTTAGAACACACTGGTCTGACAGGTTAGAACACCCTGGGCTAACAGGTTAGAACACCCTGGGCTGACAGGTTAGAACACCCTGGGCTGATAGGTTAGAACACCCTGGGCTGACAGATTAGAACACCCTGGGCTGGCAGGTTAGAACACCCTGGTCTGACAGGTTACAATACCCTGGGTTGACAGGTTAGAACACCCTGGGCTGACAGGTTAGAACACCCTGGGCTGACAGGTTAGAACACCCTGGGCTGACAGGTTAGAACACCCTGAGCTGACAGGTTAGAACACCCTGGGCTGACAGATTAGAACACCCTGGGCTGACAGGTTAGAACACACGGGACTGACACGTTAGAACACACTGGTCTGACAGGTTAGAACACACTGGTCTGAAAGGTTAGAACACACTGGTTTGACAGGTTAGAACACACTGGACTGACAGGTTAGAACACACTGGGCTGACAGGTTAGAACACACTGGTGTCACAGATTAGAACACAATGGACTGACAGGTTAGAACACACTGGTCTGACAGGTTAGAAAACGCTGGTCTGACAGGTTAGAACACACTGGTCTGACAGATTAGAACACACTGGTCTGACAGGTTAGAGCACACTGGTCTGACAGGTTAGAGCACACTGGGCTGACAGGTTAGAACACTCTGGTCTGACAGGTTAGAACACACTGGTCTGACAGGTTAGAACACACTGGTCTGACAGGTTAGAGCACACTGGGCTGACAGGTTAGAACACTCTGGTCTGACAGGTTAGAACACACTGGTCTGACAGGTTAGAACACATTGGACTGACAGGTTAGAACACATTGGTCTGAGAGGTTAGAGCACACTGGTCTGACAGGTTAGAACACACTGGTCTGACATATTAGAACACACTGGTCTGACAGGTTAGAACACATTGGGCTGACAGGATAGAATACACTGGTCTGACATATTAGAACACACTGGTCTGACAGGTTAGAACACACTGGTCTGACAGGTTAGAACACACTGGTCTGACAGGTTAGAACACACTGGTCTGACAGGTTAGAACACACTGGTCTGACAGGTTAGAACACAATGGTCTGACATATTAGAACACACTGGTCTGACAGGTTAGAACACACTGGTCTGACAGGTTAGAAGACACTGGTCTGACAGGTTAGAACAACCTGGGCTGACAGGTTAGAACAACCTGGGCTGACAGGTTAGAACACCCTGGGCTGGCAGGTTAGAACACCCTGGGCTGACAGGTTACAACACCCTGGGCTGACAGGTTACAACACCCTGGGCTGAAAGGTTAGAACACCATGGGCTGACAGGTTAGAACACCCTGGGCTGACAGGTTAGAACACCCTGGGTTGACAGGTTAGAACACCCTGGGCGGACAGGTTAGAACACCCTGGGCTGACAGGCTAGAACACCCTGGGCTGACAGGTTAGAACACCCTGGGCTGACAGATTAGAACACCCTGGGCTGGCAGGTTAGAACACCCTGGGCTGACAGGTTAGAACACACGGGACTGACAGGTTAGAACACACTCGTCTGACAGGTTAGAACACACTGGGCTGATATATTAGAACACACTGGTTTGACAGGTTAGAACGCACTGGGCTGACAGGTTAGAACGCACTGGTCCGAAAGGTCAAAACACACTGGTCTGACAGGTTAGAACACACTGGTTTGACAGGTTAGAACACACTGGACTGACAGGTTAGAACACACTGGGCTGACAGGTGAGAACACACTGGACTGACAGGTTAGAACACACTGGACTGACAGTTTAGAACACCCTGGGCTGACAGGTTAGAACACCCTGGGCTGACAGGTTAGAACACCCTGGGCTGACAGGTTAGAACACCCTGGGCTGACAGGTTAGAACAGCCTTGGCAGAGAGGTTAGGACACAATGGGCTGACAGGTTAGAACACCCTGGGCTGACAGGTTAGAACACCCTGGGCCGACAGGTTAGAACACCCTGGGCTGACATGTTAGAACACCCTGGGCTGACAGGTTAGAACACACTGGTCTGACATATTAGAACACACTGGTGTGACAGGTTAGAACACACTGGTCTGACAGGTTAGAGCACACTGGGCTGACAGGTTAGAACACTCTGGCCCTTCAGGTTAGAACACACTGGGCTGACAGGTTAGAACACATTGGTCTGGCAGGTTAGAACACCCTGGGCTGACAGGTTAGAACACACTGGTCTGACATATTAGAACACACTGGTCTGACAGGTTAGAACACACTGGTCTGATAAGGTTAGAACACACTGGTCTGAGAGGTTAGAGCACACTGGTCTGACAGGTTAGAACACACTGGTCTGACATATTAGAACACACTGGTCTGACAGGTTAGAACACACTGGGCTGACAGGTTAGAACACACTGGTTTGACAGGTTAGAACACACTGGTCTCACAGGTTAGAACACACTGATCTGACAGGTTAGAACACACTGGTCTGACAGGTTAGAACACCCTGGGCTGACAGGTTAGGACACCCTGGGCTGACAGGTTAGAACACCCTGGGCTGACAGGTTAGAACACCCTGGGCTGACAGGTTACAATACCCTGGGCTGACAGGTTACAACACCTGGGGTGAAAGGTTAGAACGCCATGGGCTGACAGGTTAGAACACCCTGGGCTGGCAGGTTAGAACACCCTGGGCTGACAGGTTACAATACCCTGGGCTGACAGGTTACAACACCTGGGCTGAAAGGTTAGAACGCCATGGGCTGAAAGGTTAGAACACCCTGGGCTGACAGGTTAGAACACCCTGGGCTGACAGATTAGAACACCCTGGGCTGGCAGGTTAGAACATCCTGGGCTGACAGGTTAGAACACACGGGACTGACAGGTTAGAACACACTGGTCTGGCAGGTTAGAACACACTGGGCTGATATATTAGAACACACTGGTTTGACAGGTTAGAACACACTGGGCTGACAGGTTAGAACACACTGGTCCGAAAGGTCAGAACACACTGGTCTGACAGGGTTAGAACACACTGCTCTGACAGGTTAGAACACACTGGTCTGACAGGTTAGAACACATTGGACTGACAGGTTACAGCACACTGGTCTGACAGGTTAGAACAAACTGGTCTGACAGGTTAGAACACACTGGTCTGACAGGTTAGAACACCCTGGGCTAACAGGTTAGAACACCCTGGGCTGACAGGTTACAACACCCTGGGCTGACAGGTTACAACACCCTGGGCTGACATGTTAGAACACCCTGGGCTGGCAGGTTAGAACACCCTGGGCTGACAGGTTACAATACCCTGGGCTGACAGGTTAGAACACCCTGGGCTGACAGGTTACAATACCATGGGCTGACAGGTTAGAACACCCTGGGCTGGCAGGTTAGAACACCATGGGCTGACAGGTTAGAACACCCTGGGCTGACAGATTAGAACACCCTGGGCTGGCAGGTTAGAACACCCTGGGCTGACAGGTTAGAACACACGGGACTGACAGGTTAGAACACACTGGTCTGACAGGTTAGAACACACTGGGCTGATATATTAGAACACACTGGTCTGAAAGATTACAACACACTGGTTTGACAGGTTAGAACACACTGGGCTGACAGATTAGAACACACTGGTCTGAAAGATTAGAACACACTGGTCTGACAGGTTAGAACACACTGGTTTGGCAGGTTAGAACACACTGGATTGACAGGTTAGAACACACTGGGCTGACAGGTTAGAACACACTGGGCTGACAGGTTAGAACACACTGGACTGACAGGTTAGAACACACTGGACTGACAGGTTAGAACACACTGGTCTGACAGGTTAGAACACACTGGTCTGACACGTTAGAACACACTTGTCTGACAGGTTAGAACACACTGGTCTGACAGGTTAGAACACACTGATCTGACAGGTTAGAGCACACTGGGCTGACAGGTTAGAACACTCAGGTCTGACAGGTTAGAACACACTGGGCTGACAGGTTAGAACACATTGGTCTGACAGGTTAGAACACATTGGTCTGACAGGTTAGAACACACTGGTCTGAGATGATAGAACACACTGGTTTGACAGGTTAGAACACACTGGTCTGACAGGTTAGAACACACTGGTCTGAAAGGTTAGAACACACTGGTCTGAGAGGATAGAACACACTGGCCTGAAATATTAGAACACACTGGTCTGACAGGTTAGAACACACTGGTCTGACAGGTTAGAACACACTGGTCTGACAGGTTAGAACACACTGGTTTGACAGGTTAGAACACACTGGTCTGACAGGTTAGAACACGCTGGTGTGACATGTTAGAACTCTGGTCTGACATATTAGAACACACTGGTTTGACAGGTTAGAACACACTGGTCTGACAGGTTAGAACACACTGGTCTGACAGGTTAGAACACACTGGTCTGACAGATTAGAACACACTGGTCTGACAGGTTAGAACACACTGGTCTGACATATTAGAACACACTGGTCTGACAGGTTAGAACACACTGGTCTGACAGGTTAGAACACAGTGGTCTGACATATTAGAACACACTGGTCTGACAGGTTAGAACACACTGGTCTGACAGGTTAGAACACACTGTTCTGACAGGTTAGAACACACTGGTCTGACAGGTTAGAAAATACTGTTCTGACAGGTTAGAACACACTGGTCTGACAGGTTAGAACACACTGGTCTGACAGGTTAGAACACACTGGTCTGACAGATTAGAACACACTGGTTTGACAGGTTAGAACACAATGGTCTGACAGGTTAGAACACACTGGTCTGACAGGTTAGAGCAATTGATCAAGTTAGATAATAACAACTAACTGCTATCATTATCAACCAGCAAGTTAGCTTTCCTGTAGGCGACGTCTTGCCCTACTCTCCCTCTCGTGCAGGCGACGTCTTGCCCTACTCTCCTTCTGGTGCAGTCGACGTCTTGCCCTACTCTCCCTCTGGTACAGTTCTCATCACTAGTTAGATGAATTATATTTTAGCCAGCTGGTCCAGTGGCTTACACACTGACAAGGAGTTTTCCCACTCCTTCGACCAGCCGTGAATTCGAACCCCACCCTTACCGTGCTTAGTATACCATTCCATTTGGACATAATTTATAGCACCTCTTCTTCCCAAGTGGAGAATAATTTCAGACCATATTTTAACCGTATCCAAAACAGCCAAATCTGTATTCCAACATTCTCCACGTGGTTACACATTAACATTCACACCAACAACATGCAAAGAATGATAATAATGAAGGAGTGTCCGCCAGTGAGTGCCGCAGAGAGACACATGTATTAGGTAGCCACGAAGAGGCACCTTGAACAAGGCCTCAGATTTTTTCTTGCTTCTTCCCCAAACTTTTTACTCTTGTTGTGCTGTTTGGGTGACATTAGTCCAAATTTACCAACAGTATTGTATTAATGGACGAATTCATTTATATCCAGTAACTACAGAATGTTTCTTCTGATCGTCTACAAAATGTTGATGTTGATGTATTCTAGTTAGGTTAATAACTTAACTTTAGTCTAACTTGGGGTAAATTTGAAGTTTTACTGAAATTAATTAAAAATTTTAAAACGTTGGAATCAGATTAGTTACTGCAGAATGATTTTTCTGATCGGCTTTAAACTTTTACCGATGTAGACTTTACTAAAAGAAAGTTTGACGATCACTTTGATCTGTGTAAATTTCAATTTGTCAGTTTAATTAAATAAATTATTAATTATGTAACTACAAAAGAATGCCTCTTCTGCTCGGCTTCAAACCCTAAACACTGGTGTATCTAAATTGTATTTTTTATAGTGATTTTTGTGTCAATTTGTCTTTTTTTATAAATAAATCATTGAAAAAAATTCAGGTCATTTATTTTATATAAACAAAGAGAATTTAAACCAGAATATAAATAAAAAATTAAACAGGAAAAATTAATAATTTATTTAATAGTTTTTAAAACGATAATTTTCCACCATCATTTATCCTTTCTTTCTTCTAAATTTTCGTTAATACCTCGAGAATGCCGTGTCCGATCGGCATCATATTTTCAACGCTGGTGCACTGTATCGAGGACAAGAGTCACGTGACTACATAAGGCATTCCAAGATATTATTTTATGGTCTTAACTGATGAAAACCTCCAGTGGGACGTCTTACAAGGTTGGAAATGTTGATGAGAGTCAGGGGACACTCACCAGGGACACAGTGAGTCATGATGTTCCTCTCCAGGGACGCTGTGAGTCATGATGTTCCTCTCCAGGGACGCAGTGAGTCATGATGTTCCTCACCAGTGACACAGTGAGTCATGATGTACCTCTCCAGGGACACAGTGAGTCTTGACGTACCTCACCAGTGACACAGTGAGTCATGATGTGCCTCTCCAGGGACACAGTGAGTCATGATGTTCCTCACCAGGGACGCTGTGAGTCATGATGTTCCTCTCCAGGGACGCAGTGAGTCATGATGTTCCTCACCAGGGACACAGTGAGTCTTGACGTACCTCACCAGTGACACAGTGAGTCATGATGTGCCTCTCCAGGGACACAGTGAGTCATGATGTTCCTCACCAGGGACACAGTGAGTCATGATGTACCTCTCCAGGGACACAGTGAGTCATGATGTACCTCTCCAGGGACACAGTGAGTCATGATGTGCCTCTCCAGGGACACAGTGAGTCATGATGTTCCTCACCAGGGACACAGTGAGTCATGATGTACCTCTCCAGGGACACAGTGAGTCATGATGTACCTCTCCAGGGACACAGTGAGTCATGATGTACCTCTCCAGGGACACAGTGAGTCATGACGTACCTCTCCAGGGACACAGTGAGTCATGATGTTCCTCACCAGGGACACAGTGAGTCATGATGTACCTCTCCAGGGACGCAGTGAGTCATGATGTACCTCTCCAGGGACACAGTGAGTCATGATGTACCTCTCCAGGGACACAGTGAGTCATGATGTACCTCTCCAGGGACACAGTGAGTCATGATGTACCTCTCCAGGGACACAGTGAGTCATGACGTACCTCACCAGGGACACAGTGACTCATGATGTACCTCACCAAGGACACAGTGAGTCATGGCGTACTTCACCAGGGACACAGTGAGTCTTGACGTACCTCACCAGGGACACAGTGAGTCATGATGTACCTCACCAAGGACACAGTGAGTCATGGCGTACTTCACCAGGGACACAGTGAGTCTTGACGTACCTCACCAGGGACACAGTGAGTCTTGACGTACCTCACCAGGACACAGTGAGTCTATGTACCTTTACCAGGGACACAGTGAGTCTTGACGTACCTCACCAGGGACACAGTGAGTCTTGACGTACCTCACCAGGGACACAGTGAGTCATGATGTACCTCACCAGGGACACAGTGAGTCTTGACGTACTTCACCAGGGACACAGTGAGTCTTGACGTACCTCACCAGGGACACAGTGAGTCATGATGTACCTCACCAGGGACACAGTGAGTCTTGACGTAATTCACCAGGGACACAGTGAGTCTTGACGTACCTCACCAGGGACACAGTGAGTCATGATGTACCTCTCGAGGGACACAGTGAGTCATGACGTACTTCACCAGGGACACAGTGAGTCTTGACGTACCTCACCAGGGACACAGTGGTCATGATGTACCTCTCGAGGGACACAGTGAGTCTTGACGTACCTCACCAGGGACACAGTGAGTCTTGACGTACCTCACCAGGGACACAGTGAGTCATGATGTACCTCTCGAGGGACACAGTGAGTCATGATGTACCTCTCGAGGGACACAGTGAGTCATGATGTACCTCACCAGGGACACAGTGAGTCTTGACGTACCTCACCAGGGACACAGTGAGTCATGATGTACCTCACCAGGGACACAGTGAGTCATGATGTACTTCTCGAGGGACACAGTGAGTCATGATGTACCTCTCGAGGGACACAGTGAGTCATGACGTACTTCACGAGGGACACAGTGAGTCTTGACGTACCTCACCAGGGACACAGTGAGTCATGATGTACCTCTCGAGGGACACAGTGAGTCATGACGTACTTTACCAGGGACACAGTGAGTCTTGACGTACCTCACCAGGGACACAGTGAGTCATGATGTACCTCACCAGGGACACAGTGAGTCTTGACGTACCTCACCAGGGACACAGTGAGTCATGATGCACCTCACCAGGGACACAGTGAGTCTTGACGTACCTCACCAGGGACACAGTGAGTCTTGACGTACCTCACCAGGGACACAGTGAGTCTTGACGTACCTCACCAGGGACACAGCGAGTATTGACGTACCTCACCAGGGACACAGTGAGTCATGACACCGTGGTGGTTGCTGGTAGATGATAGTTATACTGGCCAGCCAATTCTTGACTGACTTTACTGCCCTGGCTAGCCAGTTCTTGACTGACTTTACTGCCCTGGCTAGCCAGTTCTTGACTGACTTTACTGCCCTGGCTAGCCAGTTCTTGATTGACTTTACTGCCCTGGCTAGCCAGTTCTTGATTGACTTTACTGCCCTGGCTAGCCAGTTCTTGATTGACTTTACCGCCCTGGCTAGCCAGTTCTTGACTGACTTTACTGCCCTGGCCGGACAGTTCTTGACTGACTTTACTGCCCTGGCCAGCCAGTTCTTGACTGACTTTACTGCCCTGGCCAGCCAGTTCTTGACTGACTTTACTGCCCTGGCTAGCCAGTTCTTGACTGACTTTACTGCCCTGGCTAGCCAGTTCTTGACTGACTTTACTGCCCTGGCCAGCTAGTTCTTGACTGACTTTACTGCCCTGGCCAGCCAGTTCTTGACTGACTTTACTGCCCTGGCTAGCCAGTTCTTGACTGGCTTTACTGCCCTGGCTAGCCAGTTCTTGACTGACTTTTACTGCCCTGGCCAGCCAGTTCTTGACTGACTTTACTGCCCTGGCTAGCCAGTTCTTGACTGACTTTACTGCCCTGGCCAGCCAGTTCTTGACTGACTTTACTGCCCTGGCTAGCCAGTTCTTGACTGACTTTACTGCCCTGGCTAGCCAGTTCTTGACTGACTTTACTGCCCTGGCCAGCCAGTTCTTGACTGACTTTACTGCCCTGGCTAGCCAGTTCTTGACTGACTTTACTGCCCTGGCCAGCCAGTTCTTGACTGACTTTACTGCCGCTGGCCAGCAGTTTTTGACTGACTTTACTGCCCTGGCCAGCTAGTTCTTGACTGACTTTACTGCCCTGGCCAGCCAGTTCTTGACTGACTTTACTGCCCTGGCTAGCCAGTTCTTGACTGACTTTACTGCCCTAGGCAACCAGTTCTTGACTGACTTTACTGCCCTGGCCAGCCAGTTCTTGACTGACTTTACTGCCCTGGCCAGCCAGTTCTTGACTGACTTTACTGCCCTGGCCAGCCAGTTCTTGACTGACTTTACTGCCCTGGCCAGCCAGTTCTTGACTGACTTCACTGCCCTGGCCAGCCAGTTTTTGACTGACTTTACTGCCCTGGCCAGCTAGTTCTTGACTGACTTTACTGCCCTGGCCAGCCAGTTCTTGACTGACTTTACTGCCCTGGCCAGCCAGTTCTTGACTAACTTTACTGCCCTGGCCAGCCAGTTCTTGACTGACTTTACTGCCCTGGCCAGCCAGTTCTTGACTGACTTTACTGCCCTGGCCAGCCAGTTCTTGACTGACTTTACTGCCCTGGCCAGCCAGTTCTTGACTAACTTTACTGCCCTGGCCAGCCAGTTCTTGACTAACTTTACTGCCCTGGCCAGCCAGTTCTTGACTAACTTTACTGCCCTGGCCAGCCAGTTCTTGACTAACTTTACTGCCCTGGCGCTAAGAATTCGATTTCCATCTTCTGCCTCGACGTCTGATTCCAATTTTTCAAATAATGGAGTCGTTCCTCACTTCAAGGTGTGTGTGTCGAAGATATTCAGTGTGTTAATGTCGTGTATAATACCTCGTTGTCTCAGACAAAATTCGACTGCTTTTTTCCATTTGTTTTGATCTTGACCATAGTCTGAGTTTTCTATATTCTCTACCGTATATTTTTGTCTTTTGTGTAATTTGAAGACCAAAACTGGACGGCATATCAATGAGGTTTTCTGTGTTCGCATGTCAAGGTAGATTCTTGACTTATAGTGCCACTCAGACACTTATTTCTTCAGTATCCCTTCAGTCTAACCTTTGGGACACCTAATCCTTCAGTATCCCTTCAGTCTAACCTTTGGGACACCTAATCCTTCAGTATCCCTTCAGTCTAACCTTTGGGACACCTAATCCTTCAGTATCCCTTCAGTCTAACCTTTGGGACACCTAATCCTTCAGTATCCCTTCAGTCTAACCTTTGGGACACCTAATCCTTCAGTATCCCTTCAGTCTAACCTTTGGGACACCTAACCCTTCAGTATCCCTTCACTTTAACCTCTCAGACATTATTCCTTCATCATTTGCTCTCGATAATCTAATCAATTATCTTGGTATATATTTTTTATCTCGTATACCACCTGCTTAAATTTTATCCATCAGTCTTGTGTGAGGTGCCATGTTGAATGCATTTCTGGAAATAAAAATATAATACCAGTTTTTATAGATGTAACTGAAAAAATTCTAGGTAAGTCAGGCATGATATTTTGTTGATACATATACACGGTAAGTCAAACTTTTATTTTCCAGAAATTTGACTATCTTTTCCCTAATATTAATCTCCATTTGCTTACCTAAAATTGATGTCAGACAGATGTCACATAGTCGATGGCATCAACATTTGAGTGTCTAGTGTTTTGGCAACTAACTTTCTAATAACTTTTAAAGTATTACCGTTACTGGGTAAACAGTTTGGGATCTACATTCTTTAATAACACTAGTCACCAGTTCATCTAGTCTACTTATTTGCTAATAATCAACATATCTAAGTATTTTAACGTGTCAAGGTTGCTAATTTCATTAATATTTTGTGTGTCAGAGGCCCTGTCAGCAAGTCTTGCTGTATGACAACGTTGGTGTCGTGTTCAGTTGTAAACACGTTGGTGTCGTGTTCAGTTGTAAACACGTTGGTGTCGTGTTCAGTTGTAAACACTGACACACAGGCTTCTCTCAATACTGAAATCGTATGTCTGTTGTTGTTGTTGACTGTTCCTGCGTGTTTGTTTTGTTAAGGTCCCTTGTTGCTTTTGTGTTTTTTTTTACCCTGACGTATTTGAAAAATTCCCTTGGGTTATCTTCGGCGTTATGAGCACTTTGTCTTTCAATTTTCAGTTTAGTATTCCTGAGTTTTCTCTTGGTATCTCTCTTAACAGTCTGGTGATTGTATGGTCTTGGAGGTTTCCAGTCAGTTTCAATTTTTTATTTCAGTTTTTATTAATACTTTGTTTTCTTTTTTTGCCTCTAGTCTCGGGGAAATATAATCCTGTTAAGTACACCGGGTAAAGTGTATGTTAGAATTATTAATGAAAGAATTAAGGGTAAATCAGAAAGTAGAATTTCAGAGGAACAAGGAGGGTTTAGGACGAGAAGGAACGTCGAGTCCAAGTGTTTACTGTTGTTGTTAGAGATTCGTAGCATTTAGTAACCCGGGTCTCCAGCAGTTAGTGACCCGGCTTTGACTCCCCTATGGGAAAGTGTCGTTGACATTCAAAATATCTTCCCATGGGAAGAGGTACATTGTACCTCTATTTTTTCTGGGACCATTGTCCCTAAAATGTAGTCTCAATCCCCGGCCTCACGGGGCTCGTAGGGAGAAGCTAGTCCTCTGGTCTGCCACCTTCCCCGGCCTCACGGGGCTCGTAGGGAGAAGCTAGTCCTCTGGTCTGCCACCTTCCCCGGCCTCACGGGGCTCGTAGGGAGAAGCTAGTCCTCTGGTCTGCCACCTTCCCCGCCCCACGGGGCTCGTAGGGAGAAGCTAGTCCTCTGGTCTGCCACCTTCCCCGCCCCACGGGGCTCGTAGGGAGAAGCTAGTCTTCTGGTCTGCCACCTTCCCCGCCCCACGGGGCTCGTAGGGAGAAGCTAGTCCTCTGGTCTGCCACCTTCCCCGCCCCACGGGGCTCGTAGGGAGAAGCTAGTCCTCTGGTCTGCCACCTTCCCCGCCCCACAGGGCTCGTAGGGAGAAGCTAGTCTTCTGGTCTGCCACCTTCCCCGCCCCACGGGGCTCGTAGGGAGAAGCTAGTCCTCTGGTCTGCCACCTTCCCCGCCCCACGGGGCTCGTAGGGAGAAGCTAGTCCTCTGGTCTGCCACCTTCCCCGCCCCACGGGGCTCGTAGGGAGAAGCTAGTCCTCTGGTCTGCCACCTTCCCCGCCCCACAGGGCTCGTAGGGAGTGGCAGAGTCTGTGGAGCCACAGGTGTTGTGTTCTGTC
>NC_069421.1:47960012-47991061 GCF_026875155.1 Cherax quadricarinatus
CTCCTTTATAATTCTTATTTCATTTGTTCACAAGGAAATATATTTCCTCAGATGGTTCCTGCACATATATCATATTTTATATAATATTTTCTTAAAGTGCTTTTCTGGTCTCTTCTTAAGTGGTATTATAAGACCTTGGGTAAGTTAGTGGTAACTGCACAAGTGGATGACCACACAAATGGTTGACTATACAAGTGGGTGATCACACAAGAGACTTTTCTAGGCCAGATTTACAGTGGAACCTCTGGTCACGACCATAATTCGTTTCAAAACTCTGGTTGCGACCCGATTTGGTCGTGACCCGAACCTAATTTCCCCAGTGGATTGTGTGTAAATACAATTAATCCGTTCCAGACCCCTACCAACTGTATGTAAACATTGTTTTTCTTTTTAAGGTTTTTAAGCACAAAATTGTTTATAATACCATAGAATGCAAACCTTGAATAACACTGAGAAAACCTTGAATAACACTGAGAAAACCTTGATTAATAGTGAGAAAACCTTGAAAAACACTGAGAAAACCTTGAATAACACTGAGAAAACCTTGATTAATAGTGAGAAAACCTTGAAAAACACTGAGAAAACCTTGAATAACACTGAGAAAACCTTAAATAACACTGAAAATCTTTAATAACACTGAGAAAACCTTAAATAACACTGAGAAAACCTTAAATAACACTGAGAAAACCTTAAATAACACTGAGAAAACCTTAAATAACACTGAAAATCTTTAATAACACTGAGAAAACCTTAAATAACACTGAGAAAACCTTAAATAACACTGAGAAAACCTTAAATAACACTGAGAAAACCTTAAATAACACTGAAAATCTTTAATAACACTGAGAAAACCTTAAATAACACTGAGAAAACCTTGAATAACACTGAAAATCTTTAATAACACTGAGAAAACCTTAAATAACACTGAGAAAACCTTAAATAACACTGAGAAAACCTTAAATAACACTGAGAAAACCTTAAATAACACTGAAAATCTTTAATAACACTGAGAAAACCTTAAATAACACTGAGGAAAACCTTGAATAACACTGAAAATCTTTAATAACACTGAGAAAACCTTAAATAACACTGAGAAAACCTTAAATAACACTGAAAATCTTTAATAACACTGAGAAAACCTTAAATAACACTGAGAAAACCTTAAATAACACTGAAAATCTTTAATAACACTGAGAAAACCTTAAATAACTCTGAGAAAACTTTGAATATCACTGAGAAAACCTTGAATAACACTGAGAAAACCTTAAATAACACTGAGGAAACCTTGAATAACACTGAGAAAACCTTAAATAACACTGAGATAACCTTGAATAACACAGAAAACCTTAAGTAACAATGAGAAAACCTTGAATAACACTGAGAAAACCTTAAGTAACACTGAGAAAACCTTGAATAACACTGAGAAAACCTTAAGTAACACTGAGAAAACCTTGAATAACACTGAGATAACCTGAGATAACAAGTCTGTTCTAGACATCTACGAAACGTTCGCTGTAAATTTTTTTTTTTTTAAGAATTTTTAAGCACAGAAAAAAAATCAGAGTTTGAAAAATCCTTAATTATACAAAATAATGCACAGTTTAATTGAGGATAAACCTAATCAGAACGACAGCAGCTGAGGGAGAGGACAAAAAAGCGAAAGGAGCTAGGAAAAGAGACAAGGATGGAACCAGCAGAGGTCAGTCAGAGCAGAACAGAACAGCAAGGGCAAGCACACACACAACTATTCTCAGAACCATACAACCTATCACACCATCCCAACACACACTACAATCCATACCCACAGCCTCCACCCAACACCGAGCTATAGAATCCCACAGTATGCCACCAGGTCTCCCACCCTCACAGGCCCCACAAACCACAGTGTTGGAAAGGAAACTGAAGGTATGGTACACAAACGCTGATGGTATAACAAATAAGTGGGAGGAGTGGCA
This sequence comes from Cherax quadricarinatus, assembly GCF_026875155.1. Taxonomy (NCBI): domain Eukaryota; kingdom Metazoa; phylum Arthropoda; class Malacostraca; order Decapoda; family Parastacidae; genus Cherax; species Cherax quadricarinatus. The sequence goes on from NC_069421.1 coordinate 47,961,968, forward strand.
TGAAAGAGTCAAAGAGGCATCACCGGACATCATAGCTCTCACAGAAACCAAGCTTACAGGTATGATAACAGATGCCATCTTTCCAATGGGATACCAAATCCTGAGGAAAGACAGAGGGAACAGGGGGGGTGGAGGAGTGGCATTGCTGATCAAAAATCGCTGGAATTTTGATGAGCTGGAGAGAGGAGACAGCAGAGAAGAAAGTGATTACATAGCGGGAACGCTTCACTCTGGAGGTCCCAAGGTGGTAATAGCAGTGATGTATAACCCACCACAGAACAGCAGGAGGCCAAGGCAAGAGTACGACGAGAGCAATAGAGCGACGGTTGACACACTGGCTAGAGTGGCCAGAAGAGCTCATGCATGCAGGGCAAAGCTCCTGATCATGGGTGACTTTAACCACAAGGAGATCGATTGGGAGAACTTGGACCCGCATGGGGGCCGAGATACATGGAGGGCTAAGATGATGGAGGTGGTACTGGAAAACTTCATGTACCAACACGTAAGGGACACTACAAGAGAGAGAGGAGAGGATGAACCAGCAAGGCTAGACTTAGTATTCACCTTGAGTAGTGCAGATATCGAGGACATCACATATGAAAGTCCCCATGTGGAGGGAGAAGCAGGAAGGCCAGGAAGAATGAAGCCAAACTACAAGAAAGGAGACTACACAGGAATGAGGAACTTCCTGAACGGGGTTCAGTGGGACAGAGAACTGGCAGGGAAGCCAGTTAATGAGATGATGGAATATGTAGCAACAAAATGCAAGGAGGCTGAGGAGAGGTTTGTACCCAAGGGTAACAGGAATAATGAAAAAGACAGGATGAGCCCATGGTTTACCCAAAGGTGCAGAGAGGCAAAAACCAAGTGTGCTAGGGAATGGAAGAAATATAGAAGGCAAAGGACCCAGGAGAATAAGGAGAGCAGTCGTAGACCCAGAAACGAATATGCACAGATAAGAAGGGAGGCCCAAAGACAATATGAAAATGACACAGCAGCGAAAGCCAAATCTGACCCGAAACTGTTGTACAGCCACATCAGGAGGAAAACAACAGTCAAGGACCAGGTAATCAGGCTAAGGAAGGAAGGAGGAGAGACAACAAGAAATGACCGTGAAGTATGTGAGGAACTCAACAAGAGATTCAAAGAAGTGTTCACAGAGGAGACAGAAGGGGCTCCAGAAAGACGGAGAGGTGGGGCACACCACCATGTGCTGGACACAGTGCACACAACCGAGGAAGAAGTGAAGAGGCTTCTGAGTGAGCTAGATACCTCAAAGGCAATGGGGCCAGATAACATCTCCCCATGGGTATTGAGAGAGGGAGCAGAGGCGCTATGTGTACCCCTAACAACAATATTCAATACATCTATCGAAACAGGGAGATTGCCTGAGGCATGGAAGATAGCAAATGTAGTCCCAATCTTTAAAAAAGGAGACAGACATGAAGCATTAAACTACAGACCAGTGTCACTGACATGTATAGTACGCAAAATCATGGAGAAGATTATCAAAAGAAGAGTGGTGGAACACCTAGAAAGGAATGATCTCATCAACAGCAGCCAACATGGTTTCAGGGACGGGAAATCCTGTGTCACAAACCTACTGGAGTTCTATGACATGGTGACAGCAGTAAGACAAGAGAGAGAGGGGTGGGTGGATTGCATATTCTTGGACTGCAAGAAGGCGTTTGACACAGTTCCACACAAGAGATTGGTGCAAAAACTGGAGGACCAAGCAGGGATAACAGGGAAGGCACTACAATGGATCAGGGAATACTTGTCAGGGAGACAGCAGCGAGTCATGGTACGTGGCGAGGTGTCAGAGTGGGCACCTGTGACCAGCGGGGTCCCACAGGGGTCAGTCCTAGGACCAGTGCTGTTTCTGGTATTTGTGAACGACATGACGGAAGGAATAGACTCTGAGGTGTCCCTGTTTGCAGATGACGTGAAGTTGATGAGAAGAATTCACTCGATCGAAGACCAGGCAGAACTACAAAGGGATCTGGACAGGCTGCAGACCTGGTCCAGCAATTGGCTCCTGGAGTTCAATCCTACCAAGTGCAAAGTCATAAAGATTGGGGAAGGGCAAAGAAGACCGCAGACGGAGTACAGTCTAGGGGGCCAGAGACTACAAACCTCACTCAAGGAAAAAGATCTTGGGGTGAGTATAACACCAGGCACATCTCCTGAAGCGCACATCAATCAAATAACTGCTGCAGCATATGGGCGCCTAGCAAACCTCAGAACAGCATTCCGACATCTTAATAAGGAATCGTTCAGGACCCTGTACACTGTGTACGTTAGGCCCATATTGGAGTATGCGGCACCAGTTTGGAACCCACACCTAGCCAAGCACGTAAAGAAACTAGAGAAAGTGCAAAGGTTTGCAACAAGACTAGTCCCAGAGCTAAGAGGTATGTCCTACGAGGAGAGGTTAAGGGAAATCAACCTGACGACACTGGAGGACAGGAGAGATAGGGGGACATGATAACGACATACAAAATACTGAGAGGAATTGACAAGGTGGACAAAGACAGGATGTTCCAGAGATTGGACACAGTAACAAGGGGACACAGTTGGAAGTTGAAGACACAGATGAATCACAGGGATGTTAGGAAGTATTTCTTCAGCCACAGAGTAGTCAGTAAGTGGAATAGTTTGGGAAGCGATGTAGTGGAGGCAGGATCCATACATAGCTTTAAGCAGAAGTATGATAAAGCTCACGATCAGTGAAGAGGCAGGGCCAGGAGCTCGGACTCGACCCCCGCAAAATCAACTAGGTGCATACACACACACACAAACACACACACACACACGACACCCCCAAGGCAACTGAACAATCCAAACCAACCATCACACACCGATCCCTCTGTTCCCACCCCCCGCACCACAGTTACAGTATTAGAACAGAAGTTGAAGGTTTGGTACACAAATGCAGATGGATTAACGAATAAACATGAGGAATGGCAAGAAAGAATCAATGAGAAGTCCCCAGACATCATAGCAGTTACAGAGACAAAACTCACGGGGACAATAACAGATGCAACCTTCCCACCAGGATACCGGATCATGAGGAAAGATAGAAGGGGCAGAGGGGGAGGTGGGGTTGCTCTGCTAGTAAAAAACAGATGGAAATTCGAGAAAATGGAAGGCATAGATGAGATGGGAGAAAGAGACTACATAGTAGGTACACTTCAGTCTGGGGAACACAAGGTCGTCATTGCAGTGATGTATAATCCACCACAGAACTGCAGGAGGCCAAGAGAGGAATATGAAGAGAGCAACAGAGCAATGGTGGACACACTTGCTGAGGTGGCAAGAAGAGCTCACTCCAGCAGAGCAAAGTTGCTGGTTATGGGGGATTTCAACCACAGGGAGATTGACTGGAAAAACCTGGAGCCACATGGGGGTCCCGAAACATGGAGAACCAAGATGATGGACGTGGTGCTGAAAAACCTCATGCACAAACATGTTAAGGACACTACCAGAGTGAGAGGGGAGGATGAACCAGCAAGATTGGACCTTGTGTTCACCCTGGGCAGTTCAGACATTGAGGACATCATGTATGAGAGTCCCCTAGGAGCTAGCGACCACGTGGTTCTGTGCTTTGAATATATAGTAGAGCTGCAAGTGGAGAGAGTAACAGGAGTTGAATGGGAAAAACCTGACTATAAAAGAGGGGACTACATAGGGTTGAGGAACTTCCTGCAGGAGGTCCCATGGGACAGAGAACTGGCAGGAAAGCCAGTAAATGAAATGATGGAATATGTAACAACAAAATGCAAGGAAGCAGTGGAAAGGTTTATTCCCAAGGGCAACAGAAACAAAAGGAAGACCAGAACGAGCCCCTGGTTTACCCGACGGTGTAAGGAGGCAAAAACAAAGTGCAATAGAGAATGGAAAAAGTACAGAAGGCAGAGAACACGCGAAAATAGGGAGATCAGTCGCAGAGCCAGGAACGAGTACGCACAGGTAAGGAGGGAGGCCCAGCGACAGTATGAAAATGACATAGCATCGAAAATCAAGACTGACCCGAAACTGTTGTATAGCCACATCAGGAGGAAGACAACAGTCAAAGACCAGGTGATCAGATTAAGGACAGAAGGGGGAGAACTCACAAGAAATGGCCAGGAGGTATGTGAGGAGCTAAACAGGAGATTTAAGGAAGTTTTTACAGTAGAGACAGGAAGGGCTGTGGGAAGTCAGTACAGAAGGGAACATCAAGAGGGAATATACCACCAAGTGTTGGATGACATACGAACAACCGAGGAGGAGGTGAAAAAGCTGCTAAGTGACCTTGATACCTCAAAGGCGATGGGACCGGACAACATCTCTCCATGGGTCCTTAGAGAAGGAGCAGAGATGCTGTTCGTGCCTCTAACCACAATCTTCAACACATCCCTTGAAACTGGGCAACTACCTGAGAAATGGAAGACAGCAAATGTAGTCCCCATATTTAAGAAAGGAAACAGAAACGAGGCGCTGAAATACAGACCTGTGTCTCTGACATGTATTGTGTGCAAAGTCATGGAGAAGATTATCAGGAGGAGAGTGGTCGAACACCTGGAACGGAACAAGATTATAAATGAAAACCAGCATGGGTTCATTGAAGGCAAATCTTGTATCACAAACCTCCTGGAGTTTTATGACAAGGTAACAGAAATAAGACACCAGAGAGAGGGGTGGGTTGATTGCGTTTTCCTAGACTGCAGCAAGGCCTTTGACACAGTTCCCCACAAGAGATTAGTGCAGAAGCTGGAGGATCAAGGGGGACACTGCAGTGGATCAGGGAATATCTGACAGGGAGGCAGCAACGAGTCATGGTACGTGAAGAGGTATCTCAGTGGGCGCCTGTGACGAGCGGGGACCCACAGGGGTCAGTTCTAGGGCCAGTGCTATTTTTGAAAAATGCGAACGACATGATGGAAGGAATAGACTCTGAAGTGTCCCTATTCGCAGATGATGTGAAGTTGATGAGAAGAATTATATCGGATGAGGATGAGGCAGGACTGAAAAGAGACCTGGACAGGCTGGACATGTGGTCCAGAAACTGGCTTCTCAAATTCAATCCTGCCAAATGCAAAGTCATGAAGATTGGGGAGGGGGAAAGAAGACCGCAAAACAGAGTATAGGCTAGGTGGACAAAGACTCAGACTCACTCAGGAGAAAGACCTCGGGGTGACAGTAACACCGAGCACGTCACCGGAGGCACACATCAACCAAATGCTGCAGCATACGGACGCCTGGCAAACTTGAGAACAGCGTTCCGATCCCTAAATAAGGGAATCCTTTCAAGACACTGTACACTGTGTATGTTAGGCCCATACTGGAGAGTATGCAGCACCAGTCTGGAACCCACACCTGGTCAAGCACGTAAAGAAGTTAGAGAAAAGTACAAAGGTTTGCAACAAGGCTAGTCCGAGAGCTCAGGGGAATGTCGTACGGGGGAAAGATTGAGGGAATCGGACTGACGACACTGGAGGACAGAAGGGTCAGGGAGAATGATAACACATACAAGATACTGCGGGGAATAGATAAGGTGGACAGAGATAGGATGTTCCAGAGAGGGGACACAGGAACATAGGGTCACAACTGGAAGCTGAAGACTCAGACGAGTCACAGGGACGTTAGGAAGTAATTTCTTCAGTCATAGAGTCGTCGGGAAAAGTGGAATAGCCTAGCAAGGGGAATTTAGTGGAGGCAGGAACCATACATATTTTTTAAGAAGAGGTATGATAAAAGCTCAGGAAGCAGAGAGAGAGAGGACCTAGTAGCAATCTGTGAAGAGGCGGGGCCAGGAGCTGAGTCTCGACCCCTACAACCACAATTAGGTGAATTAGGTGAGTACACACTCACACACACACACACACACACACATACTCACACCACACAACCACACAGACACACACACACACACACACACACACACACACGCACGCACACCACACACACAAACACACACACACACACCACACACACACACACACACACACACACATAGTAGGTGAACTAGGTGAGTACACACGGGGTCGCAGTGAGATCGGCCCCTGCAATCACAACTAGGTGAGTAAACAGGGGAAATTTTGGGAAAGGAGGAAAAAGCCGGCTAGTCAAAGTGGTTTTCAAGGCAGAATCAGCTCGAAACAGGCCCTGCAGGAAACAGCATGACTAAGAAAACATACCGACGTACCAGAAGGTGTACCTCGACAGCAACAGACCACAAAGAGAAAAGGCGGGAAAATGAAAGAGTGCGTACAAAGACGAAAGGGAGGAAAGATTAGGCATAGATGGAGATGGAAGGAAACCCAGACTAGGAGGAAGAGCAAATACAACCTCCCTCAGAACCACCTAAAGAAGGATCTCAACCACGACAACCCCAATGCAACAAAACAATATAACCTAAAACCCACACACCATACCCACTGCCCCCACCCCCTCATCACAAACTCCACCCTCACAGCAACCCCCCACAGTTCCCCGCCAGGTCTTCTGCTTCCCCAACCCCAACGTTCTTCCCAGAAAACAGTTTTAGAAAGGAAGTTGAAGGTTTGGTATATGAATGCAGATGGAATAACAAATGTGAGGAGAAGTATGAAAGAATCAAGGAGACGTCCCCAGACATCACAGCACTCAGAGAAATGAAACTTACCTACCGGTATAACAGACGCAATCTTCCCACCCAGATAATAGATCCTGAGGAAAGATAATGGGAGCAGAGAGGGTGGAGGAGTTGTACTGCTCATTAAAAACCATTGGGGGTTTGAGGAAATGGAAGGAATGGACGAAATAGGCGAGAGGGGGGACATAAGGTAGTCATTGCAGTGATGTCCCAGCCTTCCACAGACTTCAGGAGGCCCAAGAGAAGAATATGAGAGAGTAACAGAGCAATGGCGGACACACTAGCTGAGGTGGCCAGAAGAGCTCACATGGGTAGAGCAAAGTTACTAGTTATGAGTAATTTCAATCACAAGGAGATAGACTGGGAAAACCTGGAGCCACATGGGGGTCCCAAAACATGGAGAGCCAAGATGATGGATGTGGTACTGGAAAACTTATGCATCAACATGTTTGGGACACTACCAGAGAGAGAAGTGAGGGTGAACCAGCAAGACTGGACCTCATATTCACCCAAGTAGTTCGGATATAGAATTGGTAAGAAAATCAGTAAACGAAATGATGGACTACTTGACAACAAAATGCAAAGAGGCAGAGGAGAGGTTTGTTCCCAAGGGCAACAGGAATAATGGGAAAACCAGAACTAGCCTTTGGTTTATGCAAAGGTGTAGAGAGGCAAAAACTAAGTGTGCTAGAGATTGGAAAAAGTACAGAAGACAAAGGACCAAGGAAAATAAAGAGAATGGTCGAAGAGCCAGAAACGAATATGCACAGATAAGGAGGGAGGCCCAGCAACAGTACAAAAGCAACATAGCATCGAAAGTCAAGTCTGACTCGAAGCTGTTATCTAGCAACATCAGGAGGAGAACAACAGACAAGGACCAGGTTGTCAGGTTGAGGAAGGAAGGTGGAGAGCTCACAAGAAACGACCAAGAAGTATATGAAGAGCTCAACATGAGATTTAAGGAAGTATTTACAGCAGAGACAGAAAGGACTCTGTGAAGTGAGAACAGGGAGGTACACCAACAAGTGCTGGATGAAATACACACAACCGAGGAGTAGATGAAGAAGTTAAGTGAACTTGATACCTCAAAGACGGTGGACTCGACAACACCTTTCCTTGGGTCCTTAGAGAGGGAGCAGAGACGCTGTGCAGGATGGTGAGTACACACACACACACACACACACACAACACACACACACACACACACACACACACATTCCTCGAGCAATATTTTACACTCAAGTTTTTCTTCAAGAATATAATAGTGTTAAATAAGGTCAGTGAAACACTGTCATGATATCAGTCACAAAAGTATACAACATGAAGGTAAGACTGAGGTAAACATACACAACAGTACACAACATGAAGGTAAGACTGAGGTAAACATCAACAAGCTTCTCCTGGGATGCTCCTCGACTAATAACGTTACATTACCATATTCTCCCGGAAATTTACTTTTCATTATATAAACAGAAGTAATTCCAAGTCAAACAAGGTAAGAAACACACGCAGAATTTTTTGTTTTACTTATAATTTTTTTCATTTAATAATATTTATTCTTCCCAAGAAACTAACTAGAAATTCATATTAAACATTAGAAATGAAGTAACAAAAATAAATATATTCTTATATGTGAATGTTATTTCATCGAAGAATTTTGGTTTTAGACCAGAATACAAGTCTATGTAACACTGTGTCTACGTAACACTGTGTCTACGTAACACTGTGTCTACGTAACACTGTGTCTACGTAACACTATGTCTACGTAACACTGTGTCTACGTAACACTGTGTCTACGTAACACTGTGTCTACGTAACACCGTGTTACGTAACAACTGTGTCTACGTTAACACTGGTGTCTACAAAAGACTGTGTCTACGTAACACTGTGTCTACGTAACACTGTGTCTACGTAACACTGTGTCTACGTAAAACATGTGTCACGTAACACTGTGTCTACGTAACACTGTGTCTACGTAACACTGTGTCTACGTAACACTGTGTCTACGTAACACTGTGTCTACGAAAGACTGTGTCTACGTAACACTGTGTCTACGTAACACTGTGTCTACGTAACACTGTGTCTACGTAACACTGTGTTCGTAAACAAATGTGTCTACGTAACACTGTGTCTACGTAAAAACTGTTTTCTACGTAACACTGTGTCTACGTAACACTGTGTCTACGTAACACTGTGTCTACGAAAGACTGTGTCTACGTAACACTGTGTCTAGGTAACACTGTGTCTACGTAACACTGTGTCTACGTAACACTGTGTCTACGAAAGACTGTGTCTACGTAACACTGTGTCTACGTCAAACATTAAATATTCTAAAAAACGAATGAAATAAAAGACTTCAGAGGCACATTAGCTCCCCAGTCTTCTGATAACATGTTCACCTTTCCACTATAATCTACCTTGTCTATAATCTACCTTGTCTATAATCTACCTTGTCTATAATCTACCTTGTCTATAATCTACCTTGTCTATAATCTACCTTGCTATAATCTACCTTTCTATAATCTACCCTTTTCTTATATCTACCTTGTCTATAATCTAACTTGTCTATAATCTACAGTGTCTATAAAACTACCGTGTCCCATAATCTACCTTGTTATAATCTACCGTGTCTATAATCTACTTGTCTATAACTACCTTGTCTATAATCAAACCGTGGGCTACAATCTACCGTGTCTATAATCTACCTTGTCTATAATCTACCTTGTCTATAATCTACCGTGTCTATAATCTACCGTTGTCTATAATCTACCTTGTCTATAATCTACCTTGTTCTATAATCTACCTTGTTTAATCACCTTGTCTATAATCTATCTTGTCTATAATCTACCTTGTCAATAATCTACCGTGTCTATAATCTACCTTGTCTATAATCTATCTTGTCTATAATCTACAGTGTCTATACTTCTACCGTGTCTATAATCTACCCTTGTCTATAATCCTACCGTGTCATAATCTACCTCTGTCTATAATCTACCTTGGCCCATAATCACCGTGTCTATAATCTACCGTGACTATAATCTACCTTTTCTATAATCTACCCTTGTCTATAATCATACCGTGTCTATAACTATCCTAATCTCCTTGTCTTTTAATCTACCTTGGCTATAATCTACCTTGTCTTAATCTCCTGTCTATATCTACCCTTTTCTATAATCTACACTTGTCTATAATCTACCTTGTTTTTATAATCTAACCGTGTCTATAATCTAAACCCTTTTTATATAATCTACTTGTCTATTCTACGTGTCTATTAATTACCCGTGTCTATTTAAACTACCTTGTCTATAATCTACCGAGTTATAACTACCTTGTCTATAATCTAAACCCTTTTCTTTAATCAACCGTGTCTATAATCTACGTGTCTATAATTCACCTTGTCTATAATCTACCGTTGTCCCATAATCTACCTCGTCTATAATCTACTTTGTCTATAATTACCGTTGTCTATAATCTACCGGTATATAATCTACCTTGTCTATAATTCTACCTTGTCTATAATCACCGTGTCTATAAAACTACCGTGTCATAATTACCTTGTCTATAATCTTTCCGTGTCTATAATCTACCTTGTCTATAATTACTTGTCTATAATCAACCGTGCATATCTACCGGTCTTAATCACCTTGTTATAAAACTACCGTGTCTATAATCTAACCTTGTCTATAATCTACCTTGTCTATAATCTACGTGTCTATAATCTACCGTGTCATATTACCCTTGTTAAATCTACCATGTCTATAATCTACCTTGTCTATAATCTACCTTGTCTATAATCTACCTTGTCTATAATCTACCGTGTCTATAATCTACCTTGTCTATAATCTACCGTGTCTATAATCTACCGTGTCTATAATCTACCTTGTCTATAATCTACCGTGTCTATAATCTACCTTGTCTATAATCTACCTTGTCTATAATCTACCGTGTCTATAATCTACCGTGTCTATAATCTACCTTTTCTATAATCTACCTGTCTATAATCTACCTTGTCTATAATCTACCTTGTCTATAATCTACCTTGTCTATAATCTACCTTGTCTATAATCTACCTTGTCTATAATCTACCTTGTCTATAATCTACCGTGGTCTTTTATCTACCGTGTCTATAATCTACCTTGTCTATAATTACCCTGTCTATAATTACCTTTTCTATAAACTACCTTGTCTATATCTACCTTGTCTATAATCTACCTTGTCTATAATCTACCTTGTCTTATTTAAATTTCCTTGTCTATAATCTACCGTTGTCTATAACTACCTTTTCTATAATCTACCTTGTCTATAATCTACCGTGTCTTAATCTACCGTGTCTATAAAACTACCTTGCTTATAATCTACCTTGTCTATAATCTACCTTTTCTATAATCAACGTGTCTATATCTACGTGTTCTATATATCTACCTTGTCTATAATCTACCGTTGTCTATAAACTACCTTGTCTATAAACTACCTGTTTTATAATCTACCTTTTCTGTATTCCTTGTCTTTAATTTTACCTTGCCTATTTAAACTACCTGCTATAATCTACCTTTTCTAATAATCTACCTGTCTATATTCTACTTGTCTATAATCTACCTGTCTATAATCACCTTGCCTATAATCTACCTTGTCTATAATCTACCTTGTTTATAATCTACCTCGTCTATAATCTACCTCGTCTAAATCTACCCTTTTCTATAATCTAACCTTGTGAATCTAATGTCCAATCTACGTGTCTATAATCTACCTTGTCTATAATCTACCTTGCCTATAATCTACCTTGTCTATAATCTACCTTGTCTATAATCTACCTTGTCTATAATCTACCTCGTCTATAATCTACCTCGTCTATAATCTACCTTCTCTATAATCTACCTTGTCTATAGTCTACCTTGTCTATAATCTACCTTGTCTATAATCTACTTTGCCTATAATCTACCTTGCCTATAATCTACCTTGCCTATAATTTACCTTGTCTATAATCTACCTTTGTATAATCTACCTTGTCTATAATCTACCTTGTCTATAATCTACCTCGTCTATAATCTACCTTGTCTATAATCTACCTTGTCTATAATCTACCTTGTCTATAATCTACCTTGTCTACAATCTACTTTGCCTATAATCTACCTTGCCTAAGATCTACCTTGCCTATAATCTATCTTTTCTATAATCTACCTTGTCTATAATCTACCTTGTCTATAATCTACCTTGTCTATAATCTACCTCGTCTATAATCTACCTTGTCTATAATCTACCTTGTCTATAATCTACCTTGTCTATAATCTACCGTGTCTATAATCTACCGTGTCTATAATCTACCTTGTCTATAATCTACCTTGTCTATAATCTACCTTGTCTATAATCTACCTTGTCTTATAATCTTCTTGTCTATAATCTACCTTGTCTTAATCACCTTGTCTATAATCTTACCGTGCTATAATCTACCTTGTCTATAATCTACCTTGTCTATAATCTACCTTGTCTATAATCTACCCTGTCTATAATCTACCTTGTCTATAATCTACCGTGTCTATTAATCTTACTTGTCTATAATCCCACCTTGTTCTTATAAATCAAACCCTTTATAATCTACCCTGTCTATAATCTACCTTGTCTAAAAATCTACCCTGTCTATATTCTACCCTGTTTAATCTACCTTGTCTATAATCTACCTTGTCTGTAATCTACCTTTGTCTATAATCTACCTTGTCTATAATCACCTTGCTATAATCTTACCTGTCTATAATTACCTCGTCTTTTAATCTACCTTGTCTATAATCTACCTCGTCTACAATCTACCTTGCCTATAATCTACCTTGTCTATAATCTACCTTGTCTATAATCTACCCCGTCTATAATCTCCTCGTTAAATCTTTCCTTGTCTAAATTTTACCTTGTCGATAATCTACCTTTTCTATAATCTACCCTGTCTGTAATCTACCTTGCTTATAATCTACCTTGCCTATAATCTACCTTGTCTATAATCTACCTTGTCTATAAACTACCTTGTCTATAATCTACCTCGTCTATAATCTACCTTGTCTATAATCTACCTTGTCTATAATCTACCTTGCCTATAATCTACCTTGTTATTAATCTACCTTTCTTCACTTGCATAATCTACCTTGTCTATAATTACCTCGTCTAAATCTACCTTGTCTTTAATCTACCTCGTCTATAATCTACCTCGACTATAATCTACCTTGTGTATAATCTACTTTGTCTATAATCTACCTTGTCTATAATCTACCTTGTCTATAATCTACGTTGTCTATAATCTACCTTGCTATAATCTACCTTGTATAATAATTCTACACTCTGTCTATAATCTACCTTGTCTGTAACTCTACCTCTGCTATAATTTACCTTGTCTAAATCTACCTTGTCTATAATCTACCTTGCCTATAATCTACCTTGTCTATAATCTACCTTGTCTATAATCTACCTCGTCTATAATCTACCTTGTCTATAATCTATCTTGTCTATAATCTACCTTGTCTATAATCTACCTTGTCTATAATCTACCTTGCCTATAATCTACCTTGCCTATAGTCTATCTTGCCTATAATCTACCTCGTCTATAATCTACCTCGTCTATAATCTACCTTGTCTATAATCTACCTTGTCTATAATCTACCTCGTCTATAATCTACCTCGTCTATAATCTACCTTGTCTATAATCTACCTCGTCTATAATCTACCTTGTCTATAATCTACCTCGTCTATAATCTACCTTGTCTATAATCTACCTCGCCTATAATCTACCTTGCCTATAATCTACCTTGTCCATAATCTACCTCGTCTATAATCTACCTTGTCTATAATCTCCCTTGTCTATAATCTACCTTGTCTATAATCTACCTTGTCTATAATCTACCTTGTCTATAATCTACCTTGTCTATAATCTACCTTGTCTATAATCAATTTTGTCTGTAATCTACCTCGTCTATAATCTACGTTGTCTATAATCTACCTTGTCTATAATCTTTCTTGTCTATAATCTACCTTGCCTATAATCTATTTTGTCTATAATCTACCTCGTCTATAATCTACCTTGTCTATAATCTACCTTGTCTATAATCTATATTGTCTATAATCTATCTCGTCTATAATCTACCTTGTCTATAATCTATCTTGTCTATAATCTACTTTTCCTATAATCTATTTTGTCTATAATCTACCTTGCCTATAATCTATTTTGTCTATAATCTACCTCGTCTATAATCTACTTTGTCTATAATCTACCTTGTCTATAATCTATATTGTCTATAATCTACCTCGTCTGTAATCTACCTTGTCTATAATCTATCTTGTCTATAATCTACCTTGTCTATAATCTATATTGTCTATAATCTACCTCGTCTGTAATCTCCCTTGTCTATAATCTATCTTGTCTATAATCTACCTTGCCTATAATCTATTTTGTCTATAATCTGTCTTGCCTATAATCTACATCGTCTATCATCTACCTTGTCTATAATCTACCTTGTCTGTAATCTACCTTGCCTATAATCTATTTTGTCTATAATCTGTCTTGCCTATAATCTACATCGTCTATCATCTACCTTGTCTATAATCTACCCTTTTCGTAATTTTACCTTGCCTATAATCTATTTTGTCTATAATCTGTCTTGCCTATAATCTACATCGTCTATCATCTACCTTGTCTATAATCTACCTTGTCTGTAATCTACCTTGCCTATAATCTATATTGCCTATAATCTACATCGTCTATAATCTACCTTGTCTATAATCTACCTTGTCTATAATCTATCTTGTCTATAATCCACCTTGCCTATAACCTATTTTGTCTATAATCTATCTTGTCTATAATCTACCTTGTCTGTAATCTACCTTGCCTATAATCTACCTTGCCTATAATCTACATCGTCTATAATCTACCTTGTCTATAATCTACCTTGTCTGTAATCTACCTTGCCTATAATCTTCCTCGTCTATAATCTACCATGTCTATAATCTACCTTGTCTATAATCTACCTTGTCTATAATCTACCTTGTCTATATTCTACCTCGTCTATAATCTACCTTGTCTATAATCTCCCTTGTCTATAATCTACCTTGTCTATAATCTACGTTGTCTATAATCAATTTTGTCTATAATCTACCTCGTCTATAATCTACCTTGTCTATAATCTACCTTGTCTGTAATCTTCCTTGTCTATAATCTACATTGCCTATAATCTATTTTGTCTATAATCTACCTCGTCTATAATCTACCTTGTCTATAATCTACCTTGCCTCTAATCTATCTTGCCTATAATCTACATTGTCTATAATCTACCTTGTCTTTAATCTACCTTGCCTATAATCTACCTTGCCTATAATCTATCTTGCCTATAATCCACATCGTCTATAATCTACATTGCCTATAATCTACGTTGTCTATAATCTACCTTGTCTGTAATTACTTTGGTATTTACTGTGGAGAGTTCTGCGCTTCACTCACACCTCCGCGACACAGTTGTCATCCATGATTTGTTAAGTTATACCTTGAATTAAAGAAGGATCCTGGACTTAACCTTACGAAACTAACTAAATGTGTTAGTAATTATGGACCAGGTAGATTATAGTGCAAAAATGAACGTGTTATTAGAAGACGCAGGAACTTAGGTGCCTCTTAAGCTTTATTCGTCTGATATACTTTATTTCAATAAATCTTTTTAGAAAATTCATTAAGCTTATATATCTTTTATTAATTTCTGGGGCACTTGTGATGATTTTCTCTGAGGTTGTTATTGTATAGTTCTTCAGCAGGCAGTCCGGCAGGACACACCCAGGGCATGATCAGCAGTCCGGCAGGACACACCCAGGGCATGATCAGCAGTCCGGCAGGACACACCCAGGGCATGATCAGCAGTCCGGCAGGACACACCCAGGACATGATCAGCAGTCCGGCGGGACACACCCAGGACATGATCAGCAGTCCGGCAGGACACACCCAGGACATGATCAGCAGTCCGGCAGGACACACCCAGGACATGATCAGCAGTCCGGCGGGACACACCCAGGGCATGATCAGCAGTCCGGCAGGACCCCCAACGGGCATGATCAGCAGTCCGGCAGGACACACCCAGGGCATGATCAGCAGTCCGGCAGGACACACCCAGGGCATGATCAGCAGTCCGGCAGGACACACCCAGGGCATGATCAGCAGTCCGGCGGGACACACCCAGGGCATGATCAGCAGTCCGGCAGGACACACCCAGGGCTTTATCAGCAGTCCCGGGAGGACACACCCAGGGCATGATCAGCAGTCCGGCAGGACCACACCAGGGCATGATCAGCAGTCCGGCAGGACACACCCAGGGCATGATCAGCAGTCCGGCAGGACACACCCAGGGCATGATCACCAGTCCGGCGGGACACACCCAGGGCATGATCAGCAGTCCGGCAGGACACACCCAGGGCATGATCAGCAGTCCGGCAGGACACACCCAGGGCATGATCAGCAGTCCGGCAGGACCAAACCCCGGGCATGAATTCAGCAGTCCCGGGAGGACACACCCAGGGCATGATCACCCCGTCCGGCGGGACACACCCAGGGCATGATCAGCAGTCGGGAGGACACACCCAGGGCATGATCAGCAGTCCGGCAGGACACACCCAGGGCATGATCAGCAGTCCGGCAGGACACACCCAGGGCATGATCAGCAGTCCGGCAGGACACACCCAGGGCATGATCAGCAGTCCGGCAGGACACACCCAGGGCATGATCAGCAGTCCGGCGGGACACACCCCGGGCATGATCAGCAAATCCGGGGGACACACCCAGGGCATGAACAGCAGTCCGGCGGGACACACCCAGGGCATGATCCCAGTCCGGCAGGACACACCCAGGCATGATCAGCAGTCCGGCAGGACACACCCAGGGCATGATCGCAGTCCGGCAGGACACAACCCAGGGCATGATCAGCAGTCCGGCAGGGAACACACCCAGGGCATGATCAGCAGTCGGCAGGACACACCCAGGGCATGATCAGCAGTCCGGCAGGACACACCCAGGGCATGATCACCGTCCGGCAGGACACACCCAGGGCATGATCAGCAGTCCGGCAGGACACACCCAGGACATGATCAGCAGTCCGGCAGGACACACCCAGGGCATGATCAGCAGTCCGGCAGGACACACCCAGGGCATGATCAGCAGTCCGGCAGGACACACCCAGGGCATGATCAGCAGTCCGGCAGGACACACCCAGGGCATGATCAGCGTCCGGCAGGACACACCCAGGGCATGATCGCAGTCCGGCAGGACACACCCAGGGCATGATCAGCAGGGCCGGCGGGACACACCCAGGGCATGATCAGCAAATCCGGCAGGACACACCCAGGGCATGATCAGCAGTCCGGCAAGGACACACCCCGGGCATGATTCAGCAGTCCGGCAGGACACACCCGGGCATGATCAGCAGTCCGGCGGGACACACCCAGGAACATGATCAGCAGGGCCGGCGGGACCCCACCCAGGGGATGATCAGCAGTCCGGCAGGACACACCCAGGGCATGATCAGCAGTCCCGCAGGACACACCCAGGGCATGATCAGCAGTCCGGGAGGGGCACACCCAGGGGATGATCAGCAGTCCGGCAGGACACACCCAGGGCATGATCAGCAGTCCGGCGGGACACCCCCCAGGGCATGATCAGCAGTCCGGCAGGACACACCCAGGGCATGATCAGCAGTCCGGCGGGACACACCCAGGGCATGATCAGCAGTCCGGCAGGACACACCCAGGGCATGATCAGCAGGGCCGGCGGGACACACCCAGGGCATGATCAGCAGTCCGGCAGGACACACCCAGGGCATGATCAGCAGTCCGGCGGGACACACCCAGGGCATGATCAGCAGTCCGGCGGGACACACCCAGGGCATGAACAGCAGTCCGGTAGGACACACCCGGGCATGATCAGCAGTCCCGGGAGGGGCACACCCAGGGCATGATCAGCAGTCCGGCGGACACACCAGGGCATGAACGCAGATCCGGTAGGACACACCCAGGGCATGATCAGCAGTCCGGCAGGACACACCCAGGGCATGATCAGCAGTCCGGCGGGACACACCCAGGGCATGAACAGCAGTCCGGCGGGACACACCCAGGGCATGATCAGCAGTCCGGCGGGACACACCCAGGGCATGAACAGCAGTCCGGTAGGACACACCCAGGGCATGATCAGCAGTCCGGCAGGACACACCCAGGGCATGATCAGCAGTCCGGCGGGACACACCCAGGGCATGATCGGCAGTCCGGCAGGACACACCCAGGGCATGATCAGCAGTCCGGCGGGACAAAACCCAGGGGATGATCAGCAGTCCGGCGGGACACACCCAGGCATGATCAGCAGTCCGGCGGGGGCACACCCCGGGCATGATCAGCAGTCCGGGGGGGACACACCCAGGGGATGAAACAGCAGTCCGGCGGGACACACCCCGGGGATGATCAGCAGTCCGGCGGGACACACCAGGGCATGATCAGCAGTCCGGCAGGACACACCCAGGGCTTGATCCAGTCCGGCAGGACACACCCAGGGCATGATCGCAGTCCGGCGGGACCACCCACAGGGCATGATCAGCAGTCCGGGGGACACACCAGGGCATGATCAGCAGTCCGGCGGGACACACCCAGGGCATGATCAGCAGTCCGGCGGGACACACCCAGGGCATGATCAGCAGTCCGGCAGGACACACCCAGGGCATGATCAGCAGTCCGGCGGGACACACCCAGGGCATGATCAGCAGTCCGGCGGACACACCCAGGGCATGATCAGCAGTCCGGCGGGACACACCCAGGACATGATCAGCAGTCCGCCGGGACACACCCAGGGCATGATCAGCAGTCCGGCGGGACACACCCAGGGCATGATCAGCAGTCCGGCGGAACACACCCAGGACATGATCAGCAGTCCGGCGGGACACACCCAGGGCATGATCAGCAGTCCGGCGGGACACACCCAGGGCATGATCAGCAGTCCGGCGGGACACACCCAGGACATGATCAGCAGTCCGGCAGGACACACCCAGGACATGATCAGCAGTCCGGCAGGACACACCCAGGACATGATCAGCAGTTTCCCGGGGGGGACACACCCCGGGGATGATCAGCAGTCCCGGCGGGACATAACCCAGGACATGATCAGCAGTCCGGCGGGACACACCCAGGGCATGATCAGCAGTCCGGCAGGACACACCCAGGGCATGATCAGCAGTCCGGCAGGACACACCCAGGGCTGAAACAGCAGTCCGGCAGGACACACCCAGGGCATGATCAGCGTCCGGCAAGGGGCACACCCAGGGCATGATCAGCAGTCCGGCGGGACACACCCAGGGCATGATCAGCAGTCCGGCAGGACACACCCAGGGCATGATCAGCAAATCCGGCAGGACACACCAGGGCATGATCAGCAGTCCGGCAGGACACACCCAGGGCATGATCAGCAGTTCCGGCGGGAAAACACCCAGGACATGATCAGCAGTCCGGCGGGACACACCCAGGGCATGATCAGCAGTCCGGCAGGACACACCAGGGCATGATCAGCAGTCCCGCAGGACACACCCAGGGCATGATCAGCATCCGGCAGGACACACCCCGGGCATGATCAGCAGTCCGGCAGGGGCACACCCAGGGCATGATCAGCAGTCCGGCGGGACCACACCAGGGCATGATCAGCAGTCCGGCAGGACACACCCAGGGCATGATCAGCAGTCCGGCGGGACACACCAGGGCATGAAACAGCAGTCCCGGGAGGACACCCCCGGGCATGATCAGCAGTCCGGCGGGGGCACACCAAGGGCATGATCAGCAGTCCGGCCCGGACACACCCCGGGCATGATCAGCAGTCCGGGGGGGAACACACCCAGGGCATGATCAGCAGTCCGGCGGGACACACCCAGGGCATGAACAGCAGTCCGGTAGGACACACCCAGGGCATGATCAGCAGTCCGGCAGGACACACCCAGGGCATGATCAGCAGTCCCGGGGGGACACCCCCAGGGGAAAGAACAGCAGTCCGGGAGGACACACCCGGGCATGATCAGCAGTCCCGGCAGGACACACCCAGGGCATGATCAGCAGTCCGGCGGACACACCAGGGCATGAACAGCAGTCCGGCGGGACACACCCAGGGCATGATCAGCAGTCCGGCGGGACACACCCAGGGCATGAACAGCAGTCCGGTAGGACACACCCAGGGCATGATCAGCAGTCCGGCAGGACACACCCAGGGCATGATCAGCAGTCCGGCGGGACACACCCAGGGCATGATCGGCAGTCCGGCAGGACACACCCAGGGCATGATCAGCAGTCCGGCGGGACACCCCCCAGGGCCATGATCAGCAGTCCGGCGGGACACACCCAGGGCATGATCAGCAGTCCGGCGGGACACAAACCCCGGGCATGATCAGCAGTCCGGCGGGACACACCCAGGGCATTTATCAGCAGTCCGGCGGGACACACCCAGGGCATGATCAGCAGTCCCGGGGGGAAAACCCAGGGCATGATCAGCAGTCCGGCAGGACACACCCAGGGCATTGATCAGCAGTCCGGCAGGACCCCCCAGGGCATGATCAGCAGTCCGGCGGGACAAAACCCCGGGCATGATCAGCAGTCCGGCGGGACACACCCAGGCATGATCAGCAGTCCGGCGGGACACACCCAGGGCATGATCAGCAGTCCCGGCGGGACACACCCAGGGCATGATCAGCAGTCCGGCAGGACACACCCAGGGCTGATCAGCAGTCCGGGGGACACACCCAGGGCATTTATCAGCAGTCCCGGGGGGACACACCCAGGGCATGATCAGCAGTCCGGCGGGACACACCAGGACATGATCAGCAGTCCGCCGGGGGCACACCCAGGGCATGATCAGCAGTCCGGCGGGACACACCCAGGGCATGATCAGCAGTCGGCGGAACACACCCAGGACATGATCAGCAGTCGGCGGGACACACCCAGGGCATGATCAGCAGTCCCGGGGGGACACACCCCGGGCATGATCAGCAGTCCGGCGGGACACACCCAGGACATGATCAGCAGTCCGGCAGGACACACCCAGGACATGATCAGCAGTCCGGCGGGACACACCCAGGGCATGATCAGCAGTCCGGCGGGACACACCCAGGGCATGATCAGCAGTCCGGCGGGACACACCCAGGGCATGATCAGCAGTCCGGCGGGACACACCCAGGACATGATCAGCAGTCCGCCGGGACACACCCAGGGCATGATCAGCAGTCCGGCGGGACACACCCAGGACATGATCAGCAGTCTGGCGGGACACACCCAGGGCATGATCAGCAGTCCGGCGGGACACACCCAGGGCATGATCAGCAGTCCGGCGGGACACACCCAGGACATGAAACAGCAGTCCGGCGGGACACACCCAGGACATGATCAGCAGTCCGGCGGGACACACCCAGGACATGATCAGCAGTCCGGCGGGACACACCCAGGACATGATCAGCAGTCCGGCGGGACACACCCAGGGCATGATCAGCAGTCCGGCGAGACACACCCAGGACATGATCAGCAGTCCGGCGGGACACACCCAGGACATGATCAGCAGTCCGGCGGGACACACCCAGGGCATGATCAGTCTTTTATAACTTTTTCGAATGGTTTACCGATCTGAAACTGATCACTCTGAGACTGATCATTCCGAGACTAATTACTCAGGGACTTTTTTCGCTGCCTGACCACGGTAGAGTGAGGTTGTGCTCTGCACCCCTCTGCTGTTTGTAGGCGAGCTCCCTTGTCAGTTACCTGGCTGAATGGGTGTGAAGTGGTGCTGTCACGCCTCTGTTAACAACATAGGTGCACTGTGAGTGTCAAGATGGCGGTGAGACGCAGGATAAATACTGTAGGCATTGAGCTACTTCAAGGAACGATAACGCCTAGTTCTGTGCAAGTCTTATTGCCAAAGATCATCCGGGAGACATATGGCGTACAAGATAGTGACTTGTATGGTGTAGCATTAAACGGAAGCCAAAGAATATTCGTCAAACGCTATCAGCTAGGGTTTATGAATCGTTAGTCACCAGGTTTCAGGACGTAAGTCTTAGCGTCACACCAGCTGTAGTGTAAGATTGATAGATGTTTCACGGCATTATACGTGGATCAAGTTACGCAACGTTCCTTTGGGCGGACGAGGGGGATATAAGGAAAGTTTTTGAGACATATGGGACGGTGCATTATGCTCAACTGGTACGTGGGCTGCAGGTGCCTATGCTGTTTATCCAGAGGGTTCTTTCAACCTCAAAATGACGTTGAGGCACCCAATACGTCATATGTGTATCTAAAAGATTTCAGGACGCAGGTAACGGTAATGTACCCAGGCAAACGACGTACATGCCGCCTATGTGGTGAGTATGATCACATAGCGGCGACCTGTGGACAAGCGAAGACGTGTGCCTGGCCTGTGGTGGATGTCGCAGCCCCTGCTTCAAAGGTGGCGGTGAAAAACAAACATCGGATGGAGGGCTTTGGTGTTTTGTGGAGCGAGATAGTGGATCGGGCCACAGGACTGGGGGTGAGTTGGAGTCCTCCCCCAGCGCCTGATCAGGTATCGTCTCCTGTGGATAAGAGGTGCAGCAATTACAGGAGAAGGTTCTCGAGATTGAGGAAGAATTGGTGGAGTGTTGAAGACTTTGTCACCACCAGAGAGGACTTTACATCTGGGCGTGGTGTCATCGGAGAGCCGTCGCGTCCAGAAAGTCGGAGACATGATAATTTGGGACGTGATGGTGGTTTGGAGTCGTCCGTTGAATCATTAAACCATTCTCAGGTAGAGGTGGAGGTTCATCGAGAGGCAACATCTGATCAAGATATGTGTAACATGACGGTCACGAAAAAAGAGGGCGGCTACGTCAGATTTTGATGACGTCCTTACGCCTGCACAAAGGCCTGGGAAACAGACTGAGGTGAAGTGTGAAGGTAGTGGTGTAGGTGGTGGTAGCCATGATAGGAGGCACTGGAAGAAGGGGGAAGGGAAAGAGAGCACTCTGAAGGTGTCAAACTTAAATTCAAGCTCTGGAGTTGTAAAGGGGTGATGAGAGGAAGCAGGGGGGGAAAACTTTAATAGGCCTTAGGTGTATGTCTGTAAATGTTAATGGGTTAGTAGCGGTATGAAGAGAGATTGGTTTCGTAATTTCCTGAACAAATCTAGAGTGGATGTTGTGTTCCTGCAGGAGCACAATTTTAAAGAGGGTAGGGTGTTGGAGGTGGCAGGATTTCAAAGTATTATCCTGCTATCTCCCCGTCTAAAAGGTGGTGTGGGAATTTTAATAAGGGAGACGAGCCCGTTTGTTTTGCAGAGAAGCGAGGGAGGAGGGGGAGGGAGGGTGTTGCGTGTGGATGGGTGGTGGATGGTAAGTGTGTGTCTTTTGTGAGTGTGTATGCGCCGGCAGAAAATAACACAAGGTAAAGAATGATTTTGTGTGTGGGATCTTGTGTTTTTCTTAAGTACACTGCCAGAGGTGGCAATTGTTGGTGGGGATTGGAATAGTGTAATCGGGGTGGCTGATGTGGACCCAAAAAGGGGGCTGGATATATGTCTGTGGCTCTTAGGGATTTTTTAAAGGGGATGTTAGGTTACGTGATGCCTTCGGGGGGGCGGTGTGGGAGACTGAATATACGTTTGTTAGGAGTGGATATGCTGCGAGACTAGATAGAGTGTACCTTTCTCAGCGAGTGGATGTGAAATCTTTCAGTACTGTGGAGGCTACAATGTCAGATCATAGGGCAGTGGTGGTGGAGGTTGGGTGGGGGCGCTCGCGGACATATATAGAAGTTATTGGAAATTAAATGTAAGTGTATTAGGTGATGAGGAGGGGTTGGAGGGGTTTTCAGTCCTATGGAGGGAGCTTAGTGTGGAAGAACAGGGAGTGGATGACATTGTGACATGGTGGGATAGTGTTGCAAAGGAAAGGATTAGAAAGTTTTATGTGAGAGAAGGAAAACGTATTAAAAATTTTTAAAATATGGACTGGCTAACTATTTAGAGGATAGGTTAAGAGGTTGCTATGGGCGGGGGGTAGGTGGGAATAATTTTCCTATGGATGAAATAGCTGAAAAAAAGGGGGAGGTTGAGGGTGTTGCAAATGAAAGGTTTCAAGCTGTAAGGATGCAGGCAGGGGTGGAGGAAGTGCTTTGGGGGGGACAAACCGTCAGCGGCGTTTTGCGGCATAAAAAGCAAAGGCAGGCGTGACAGCTATCCCATGTTAGAGGTAACGGAGATGGTTGGGAATTATAGAGCAGGCAGGAGATACGAACCAAGAAGGGATGTTTTGCGTAATGCGGAGGCTTGGTACGAGAAGTACGGAAAAAGTGGGGGGGGGGACGTGGCGTTGGACAAGGTGTATACGTATGTGACGTGTAATTTAGGAAATAGTGATAAAAAGGCTTTAGGTGGGACTATTACGGCAGAGGAAATAGAGAATGCGTTAAGAGGAATGAGGAAGGAGGAAAGCGCCGGGTATTGACGGTCTCCCAGTAGAATTTTATTTACAACATTGGACGTTAATAAGGGGAATTATAGTTGGGTTATTTAATCTATGAAGGAGAAGGGTATGTTGGGGGAGAAGCAGGTAACAGCAGTTGTAGTGTTGGTCCCGAAGGTCAAGGGGCAGGCCCACCCCTTTGGAGTACCGAGCCATATCACTGCTGTGTGCAGACTATAAAAGGGGTTCGCAAAAAATTTAGGTAATAGGTTCAAATGTGTTGTTTGGGGGAAAAGTCGTGTCAAAATCTCAGTTTGGGTTGCCGGGAAGGTCGATGATTGGGAAAGGGCATGGGATACTGAGAAGTTTTGTGAAGCTAAGGGTGGGGGTGAAGGGGCGGCTTTGTGGGTCTAGATTGGCAGGGAGCATATGATAGAGTGGAAAGGGGAGCTTTGCAGGTTATACTTAGGAGACAGGGTTTTGGGGAGGAAAAAGTCCAGTGGGTAAATACGCTATACAAGGGGGCGAAAATGAGGATACAGATTAATGGTTGTATGGGGGGGGATATTGCAATGGGTAGAGGCCTTAGACAGGGATGCCCCATGTCCCAGATATTGTTTGCGTGTTTCCTGGACCCCTTTTAAAAGAATGGGGTTGACCGCCCGCTTTTGTACGCCATGTGAGGGAAGTGTGGGGGGTTGGAGGGCCTGGCCGGGTTTAATTTGGATACGTTGACGACACCACTGTGCTCATTCGTGAAGGGATGCCAATGGGAGTGTTGGACGAGGTTGTGCAATTATTTGGGAAGTGCCACGGGTATGCAGGTAAATAGTGCGAAGTCAAGGTGCATGGGGTTGGGTTCTTGGGCGGGGGGTGTGGGGGGAGATGTAATGTTGTTAAAGAATGGGGGTGTCTTTAAAGATTTGTGGTATTTTTATAGGGATGACATGGTTGCGGCGCGGGTGGAAAACTTGGATAGGTATTGGAAAGGATCGTGGGGCGTCTAGGTTTTTTCTGAGACCCCACACCTAACTCTTATACAGCGAGTGATAGTCGTAAACATTTTATTGTTTTAGTAAGATTTGGCATGTTGCAGCTGTGTTCCCAATTACAGGGACAGCGATTGCGGGAATTCAAGACGGGTGTACAAATTTTTTGGGGGGTTTACGTTGTGATTGGTTACGGAGGGAAGTTGTAATGTACCTGTAAGTCGGGTGGGTTTTGGGGTTGATGGATTTGAGACGGAGGGCTAAATGTGTGTTTATTAAATGGGAAGTGTTGCGTGAGGGTGTGAACGCGGGGCAGTTGGGGAAAGGGTACACGACAGGCTGGGTATGTGGTATCGAGGAATGGAGTTGAGGGAATGCGAAAACGTTTTGAGGCTGTGATGTTGGGTTTAAAGGAACTGAGAAAGGTTTCGTATAAGGGTTTTTTGTAGGTTACTTGTAGGTAGGTGCGTTATCCCAGTTGAGGGTTTGTTCCCCATGTATGCATGAAAAGTATTTGGTTTAGATTTAGTAAACTGAAGTTAAACCCTCGGGCGCGTGAGTGATGTTTCGTTTCCTGCATGGGATCCTTCCGTCTGGGGGAGATACTACGAAACAGACAGGGTTTTAGAGGGTGGGGATGTGGTATCTGTGGGGGGGATGAGACAGCGTTCCATGTAGTTTACTTTTGTGAAGGGCTAGAGGAGGTTAGGTGCTGGTTAAATAGGTTGGTACAGAGGGTGGGGGGCCGTGGGTGTCGGTTCTGCGTGCTTTAAGTCTAGATATGGGTGGGTTAGACGAGGGTGTCATAAGAGCGCTTTAGATTATATCATTGTAGATTATATATATATGTCGTGGGGGATGAGGGGGAGGAGGGGATAGTGAGGAGAGAAGAAAGGGTTCCCTTTCGGGAACGTTTCTATCGTACGATGTGTCTTAACAGAGATTTGTATGGGAGGAGTGGGATCAGGCTTTCTCAGAGGGGTATAGAATGCTAACGTTTTGGGATTCTCGTAAATCTGTGATTGATAATGAGTGAGTGAAGGGGTTTTCATAGGTTGGAGGGAGTCAGGGGGTCAACAACGGGCTCGCCCCCCTTTGGGGGGGGGGGTCGTTGAGGTGTTGTGAATGTGGGTTTGGAAAGGTCTCCTGGTTTTCATTGAGACTTTATGGCAGCCAAGTGTGGATGTAGAGCTCAAGGTCTCATTGTTAGATATAACACTTTTCAGAATGTAGGTATAATATAGTAGATTTTTTTATGTATAATTTGATGTGTATCAGTCTTGTATGACACGATTCTTGAGTAGTAAGTTATTTGCGATATGAAGTGTGTTTTAGTTTGTATGTATGTTACGTGCTGGGTTGTTGCACGATGAGATATACTTAGATACTGTTTTGCTTTGTGCATACAGTGCATCTGATTAATGTGATTTTGTGAAACTTTTTGTGTGTACGTGTGTACTCACCTATTTGTGGTTGCAGGGGTCGAGTCCTAGCTCCTGGCCCCGCCTCTTCACCGGTTGCTACTAGACCCTCTCTCTCCCCGCTCCATGAGCTTTATCAAACCTCGTCTTAAAACTGTGTATGGTTCCTGCCTCCACTACGTCATTTTCTAGGCTATTCCACTGCCTTACAACTCTATGACTGAAGAAATACTTCCTACTATCTCTCTGACTCATTTGTGTCTTCAACTTCCAATTGTGGCCTCTTGTTTCTGTGTCCCCTCCCCGGAAAAATCCTGTCCTTGTCCACCTTGTCTATTCCACGCAGTATTTTATATGTCGTTATCATGTCTCCCCTGACCCTCCTGTCCTCAGTGTCGTCAGGCCGATTTCCCTTAATCTTTCTTCATAGGACATTTCCCCCTTTGCTCTGGAACTAACCTTGTTGCAAACCTTTGTACTTTCTCTAGTTTCTTGACGTGCTTTATCAAGTGCGGGTTTCCAAACAGGGGCTTTTGTGTGGGTGTGTGTGTGTGTGTGTGTGTGTGTGTGGGTGTGGGTGTGGGTGTGTGTGTGGGTGTTTTGTGTGTGGGTGTGTTTGTGGGTGTGGGTGTTTTGTGTGTGTGTGGGTGTGTGTGTGTGTGTGGGGGTGGGGTGTGTGTGTGTGGGTGTGGGTGTGTGTGTGGGTGTGTGTTTTGTGGGTGTGTTTGTGGGTGTGTATATATAATATATATATCCCTTTCTATTGTATTGAGCCTTTTTTCATGGGGCAACGTTATGTAATCTTTATATATGTATGATTCGATTCTTTTTAAAGTTTATAATTATGGTCTGTACCCTGACACCGGTTTGGTGTCAATGCTAAGTTCTTGATGTTAAGTTTTTTGTCTGTATGGTATACACACATAAACTAGACGGTTTATGTTTTTTTTCGTATGTTGGTATATGTAAAGCTGATTGCAGGGATACATATGTTAAAATGTTCTAGTAAGATTATGATGTTAGGTTTTGTTTTTTTTATTAATGCGAAGGATGGGATTTAACTGACATAACTTTTGTATATTTTATGTTCAAGTGTATTGAGCCTTTGTCAGATGTCATGTTATATGTACAAGTTATACATATGCAAGGTTTTGCATCAATGAATGTGTATATATGTCAATTCATGACCCTGTGACAGTATTTTTTTTAGTTATGTTCTTGCCGTAAGTTCTTGTTGTATGTTTGGCAGCAATATCTTGCCAGCATATAGGTGCAATCCGTTTGTCAGTTAATTTGATTCTCTGAGATCCATACTGTTTCTTTATTTTTATGTTAAACTGTATTAGTTTTAAATAAAATATAAAAAAAATTACTCAGGGACTGATCATTCTGAAAGTGATCACTCTGAGATTGATCACTCTGACACTGTTCACTCTGAGACTGTTCACTCTGAGACTGATCACTCTTGGATCGATCACTGTGGGACCGATCACTCTATGACCAGTTAATCTGGGACTTATTCCTTATGGACCGATCACTCTGGAACTGATCACTCTGGGACTGATCACTCTGGGACTGATCACTCAGGGATCGATCACTCTGCGACCGATCACTCAGTGTGGC
Organism: Cherax quadricarinatus; assembly: GCF_026875155.1. Lineage (NCBI taxonomy): Eukaryota > Metazoa > Arthropoda > Malacostraca > Decapoda > Parastacidae > Cherax > Cherax quadricarinatus. The sequence goes on from NC_069421.1 coordinate 47,990,073, forward strand.
ATGCAAAGAGTAAGTAACCTTTATTCGGCGCATGTACACACCCTCATTTACAGGCTATCTCCCCCAACCAGCGAACCAGGTAACTAAGAGTTGACGATGGGGCCCCGTTGTTCAACTAGTAACCAGGTTCCAGCCAATAATAAGATGGTTTTGGCAATCGCAGAGGTTATGTGGGTACCACTCTCCTGTCTGCCCTTGTCATTCCCATTCTAGAGCTGGTTGAAGCACGGTCTGCTCTCTTGTGGCTTCTATTCTGCCTTGCTTACCGTGGAGTGCACTATACTTATCACTGTACATAGTGTATATATTGCTGGTGAAGGATAATATAAGTCAAAACTTTTCTGCTGTGTTTATTTTGCTCCCTTTACACCCAGGATAACAGGCCATTTGGACTCCTGGGTTGTAATACTCAGTGACCGATCGTTCAGGTGCCGATCACTCTGGGACCGTTCACTCTGGACCGATCACTCTGGGACCGATCACTCTGTTACCGATCACTGTTACCGATCACTCTGGGGCCGATCACTCAGGGACTGATCATTCTGGGACCAATCACTCGTGTACCGATCATTTTGGGACCGATCACTCACGGACTTATTGTTACGAGTATGCTGGGAAATGAAGAGAATTGGAATAACAGACGTCGTTGCTCTGGAAGCTTGTATTGAGATATAGTTATATTGGTGTACCAAGCATAGATCCTCCCTCGAGAAAGTCCAGCTTCCTTCCGTCCCTCACAGAAAGACCTGCCGGGTATGTAAATTTGAAAGCGTCCCTGGGTACCTACCTTCATAGTAATTGGAACTCTTATGTATTGTATTACATATTGCAGTAGTAATAATATTACCAATATATATTAACAGTATTGGCACGATCACTCAGGGATCCCTATCATACTTACTGTAATTGGTAGATGGGTAGTAATTGTGAGACCGGAGGGTGAATAGTGTTGTGGTAACTGGTAGATTGGGATAAAATGTGTACGGGAG
>NC_069421.1:47991561-48102964 GCF_026875155.1 Cherax quadricarinatus
GAGGGGAATAATTTTTTGGATGAACGGGAAAAAGTTAGGAATAACGGGGAAAAAATTTGAATCTTTAAATTTGTGCTAAGATCCAAAAAGACTTGAAAGAGAGAGAATTGAGAGAAAAGAGAGACAGTTAGAAAGCAAAGGGAGAAGTAAAGGGGGAGAGAGAATCGAAAGAGAAGAGAAAAAGGAGAGAGGAAAATCGAAAGAGAAGAGAAAAAGGAGAAAGAGAACCTTGAAAGAAGGAGAAAAGAGAGAGAGAGAGAGAATTAAAAAGGGGAAACCCAAAGAAAGACAGTTGAAAGGAGCGCGAAAAAGCCAAAAAGAGCATGATAGACTTGATCGTGAAAAAAACAACTAGAGAACGTGAGGAAAGAGCTAGAGAGCATGAGTAATAGAGAGAGAAAAGGATCGCAAGCTCGATAAATCTCGCCTTGAATTAGAGAATAAAAAGTTAACTTTTACACAACAACAATTAGGGGAGGAGAAATTGGAACAACGTGCAGTCAGTGCACATTTTCCAACACCAAATTTACCTCCCTTAACAGAGGGGGAAGACATTACTCATACATTATCAGGTTTGAAAATACCGCTACCCTCTGTGAATGGCCTCTGACACCTAGGCTACCAGGTAGGAATGTTATTTTCGGGTACAGCCTTGAATATTATGCAACTTTGTCGCAGGATATCATATGTAATTATAACCTACTGAAGAAGGCAATCCTTAAAGCATATCAAAAAAACACTAATTCTTCAGGAAAGATTTCAGGTATGCCACCTTACACCCGGGCCAACTTTCAGCAGTTACAGGTAACCTCGTTTGTTCGACTTTTGGATAGAGAGTCAGGAATTGATCACAGTTATGAATCTCTTCGAGACTTCATGTTTGCTGCCCATTTCCTGACAGCTCTTCCCCATCAGATATGAACATTCATCAGAGAACGTAACCTGTTTAAAGCTGAGGAAGTTGTGAGGCTGCTGACCTGTATTGCTGGGGCTCACAATTCCTATAAAGACCTAAAGGGATCGACCTAAGGGCAAGGGTTCATCAGACCTTAAGAAATCAAAGCCTCTAGTGGAAAGTAAAATGACTTCTTTTTTTTCCTGTTTGTCATTTGTGTGGTGTTAAGGGACATAAACGTCCAGATTGTCTTTTAAGAAGGTCCAAAAAGTTGGAAGATGTTTTAAAGACTGTAATGACCAAGCACCCCCCCTGTTCAGGAACAGTTAATGGACTTAAAGTATCTACCATTTTACGGACATGGATGCACATGTATAGTAATTTCTGATAAGCTGTTCCCTAATCTTAAAGAAACTCATTCCTCTGCTATACTTTCAGATACTTGGGGATACGGACAATTTTCCTACCATCCGTTGTTACATTAGTCAAAGGGTTCACAGGTTGTTCTGGCCGTATACCCCCCCTCACTTCTTGCCCCTTTTCAATGGGTAATGAAAAAGGGTGCCATTCTTCCTTCTGGGGTTTGCCCTTTTCATCACAAAATGGACTAAGTTTTTCAGATCCTTTTCCCTTAGATAGAAAACCCCCTCAAAATTGGATGAGAAAATTCTCGTAGATTCAGGGTGATTAAAAACCAGTGTGCTACCCAAAGCGAGGTGTGGATCCCCAGTTCACTTGTTGGAAAGGAAGATTCACCCCCGAACCATAAATGTCTTACTAGGGCTCAGCCCAAACCCCATGTTTTCCCCTACTTCCATCCTTTGTTTTCCCCTGATTTTAAAAGCCTTTGATTATCGAAGGATTCCCTTTGGTCAATTTTACAACGAATTCCCCTTCCCTTTTCAAAATTCCCAAATCCGCAAACAAAATCAATTTTACCAAAGGAAAAATTTTTCACAAAAATTTAAAATAAAAGGTCTTGTACAATCAGATTCAAATTAAATTCAATGAGCGACTATTTATCTTAGTTGTTCCAAATCAATACAGAGAGACTGTTCTTTTAAAAGGTCAAAAACCCCCCAGTGGCCGGGCATTTCCGCATCGTAAAACCTTTAAAAAAAATAGGGGAAAAATATTTTTTGCCAAAAATGTTTTTGGATACATACCTATTTGATCTTAAATTTGCAATGATCCTCCCGAGGGACCAGGGAGTACCTATGTCAAAAAAGCCTATTTTATGGTTCCGTTTGAAAGAGTAGCTATTGACATCGTTTGGGCCTTTACTCCACTTTATCTGGGGAAATAATAATTTTTAAAATTAGTAGATTATGCTTTGAGTTTCCCTGAAACCATACCCTGAAGACCATAACTACTAAAAGGTGGGTGAAACCCTTTGTCCATCTTTTCCAGGTGGGGATCCCCAGAGAAATTTTGTCTGCCGTGGGACACAATTCAACCCAATTAAAAGCAACTCTATACCCAATTTGGGGTGAAGCCTCTCTTCACCACACCCATATCCCACTGTAGGGGGGGTTGAGCGCCACATTCGATTCCGAGTCCATTTTAAGAAACTTTGCTCCCTTAAACCTAAGGAGTGGCATCGTTACCTACCCTGTGCTTTTTTTCCTGGGGAATTCCCAGGACTCTTGGGTTTTCACCTTTTGAACTTCCTAGGGGCGGGCCCAAGTCCCCTGCCTCCTTAACTTATGGCTATGGGAGGGAAATGCGGTTCAGTCTTTTTACCGTTTTCTCCTTGACTTAGATCCAAACTTAGAACCCTTTGACAAGTTTCGAAAAACTTAAGTTTGTCAATGGACCAGTAAAAAACCCTATTTTGACTCCAAAAGTCAAGGAAAAAGTTTTAATAGGGGGAAATTTCTTGTTTTTTTGCCGTTTAATCAAAAAAATTTATTATAGAGGAAAAAGGTCCGAAAAAGGTTTTAAAAATTTGGGGGAAAGTTACTACCTCATAGAAGTAAGGAAAACCTAAGCTTATCATTCAACACCTTAAAAAATATTACCGAAGAAATTGGGGTTTAACTGTTAAAACTTTGACTTTTTTTTCCACCGAACTTGATAAGACAACGAAAAATGAAAAAGGGGTGTAATTGACACCTCTAACAGACATGATGAAGAACAAATGGGTGACTCTTGACCACTCGGACGCAACCTTTTAATATTAAAAAAACTTTGGATGACCATAAAGACATAACTACTTCAATGTGGGGTAACTTCCGACGCTTTACTATATTCCAGGGGTTACCTCCACGGTAGCCAAAAATTTGGGCTTAGTGAGGGACAATCCATCAAACGAAAATTTCCCCATTTCCATTCCCCCTTGGGGATCATTGACCAGGGGTAACAAATTATTAAAACTAAAGTCTTTGAACCTTTCAGTTCTTCATATTGTTCACCGTATCTGGGGAAGGAGGTAATTCATTAGACTTCTTTTTTAATTTCAGGGCCTTAATGCTAAACCGGTGGGATCGAGCCTAGCCCTTAATAGAAGCGACTCACAAATTTTTTCTTTCTTTCAGGAGTATTAGCGGGCATATCATCTTTTTGTTAGCCCCTTTTTCTAACATACACCGTTTTTCCACCACCAAGGCTGATGCAATTAGAACTATCCCTTCTTTTTGGTAACTCCCTTGTACTACGTGGACTATAAAAAGGGTCTTGGGAAATTTGCCAAAGTTTCATTTTTATTTTGTAACATTTACAAATACAACCTACGGGGGGCGAACATATCCAAACTTTAACATCAGTTTTGCGTGGGTTACGCCCCAAGGGCCCTCACCCCAAAAATGAAAAATGCTTTTTGGTATAACGATGAATTCTTGGCTGATACTTTCTAATAAAACTCTCGCCTCCCCAGAAAAGATCAAAGTTAAAAATTAAATTCCCCAAAAACCAAAAGCTCATGCAAAGCTTTTTTGGGTTCTGAAATTTTTATCCCGGGTTTATCCCGACCTTCGATTTTCAGGCATCTTATCAATTTCCTTAAAAAGTCTGTGAAGGAACCTCTTAATTTCCACTAGTGGGGAAAAGTTTAAGAAATTAAAAGCATCTTTTCGAAAGGCCCTATACTTAAGATTCCTGATATTAAAAAATTTTTTTTGAGAACTGTCCTCCCAAAGGCTTAGGTGGGGTGTTACACAAACCATAAGGGAAACCCCCTTCCCTGTAGTTCCTAACCGGGAAAACTCCTTCCCCACAGAAACAAGAACCCAAAATAAAAGAATTTTTACCCTTTTGTGTGGGGTATCTCCAAACTTAAATTTTATTTGCGGGGAAAAAAATTTATTTTAAAAAAGGGGCCCCAAAAACCTTTGATATACCTAGAAATTTTTTAAGGGCCCATGCCCTCTTGTGGGGGGACTTTGGCACTCCGGGTTTTTAAGTTCCTTTTTGGTAATCAAGGGGTTTTTTCCAATTATTTCTCAACCTTGATCTGACATCATAAAAGATTTTTTGCCTTACGCGTTTTCCCACATGTTAGAACTTTTTCCCGCCTTTTCTTTTAACCCCTTGACTAAAAGTCTTGGAGGGGGAAGTGTGGGGGAAAAAGTTAAATGTAGGATAGATATAGTAACGATGTTTCTTTCCCGGGCTACTATTTAAAGGTAGGGAAGTCAAGCCCCTTTTTTCCCGCCTTTTTTCCCCCCCCTGAAATGATAGTTTGCGTCGGGTGCTTGTTAAAGGAGGGGCAGTTTTTCTCCCGCAATCCCTTCCCCCCCCCCCCGAAAGGTACTGGGGGCTCTGGTCAAACAGTAAATCACCGCCACACTCCCACCTACCTTGGGGACATGAGGGTCACCTCCAACAACGAGAGAACAGGGGAAAGGACTAACGTCCTGGGAAAGCCATTTTTTAATCTAATTTCCTGTGCACCTGTTGAAATTGCAGGCCTAACCCCAACATCATTGCAGGGGAAAGAACCTCTTCCTTCACGGGAAAACTCCGGGGGTAATCTGTTAGAACAGCCCGGGTGGCACCAAAAACCTGCGAAAACCACCCCCATCATCAGCCGGCTACATTTCAACACCAACACCCATAGATATTAGCGTTGAATTCATTTCATTTTATTTTTCATTTTCATTTTCTTTAATGTAGGGTTATATTTTATATTTAAGTGTTTTATATTTTAAAAATTTTATATAATAAATGTTTATTTTCTGTTATTATTTTTTTTTTTATTTACTAATTTTCTGAAGGACCACCTTGGTAAATTCTGAATTTTTCAGGGCGGGAAGCCTTCACAATCAAAACAACACTGCCGGGCCAAGGATTCGAACCCCTGTTGTACTGGCCCGCCCCCCCAGGGTAAGTAAACCACTGACGCTTTTTCCAAGGGCCACCCAACCCTACGAAAGGGGCACCAGCACACGCTAGCTGTTGGGGGCCCCCATCCGAGGACATAGGGGGTGTGGGAGTTCTAAGCTAATTTCATTCCATCCCTGTTTTTGGGACTAGCCTCCGAGCACATTTATATACGGATTTATAAGGGATGAGAATAAATTATTAAAGCTCCAAAACCTCCGTATGGGGCCCCCGGGCAGCGGCCCAACAGCTGCTGTGTCGGCTGCGCCATTCTTGTAGGGTTGGGTGATCCGTGGGTTTAAAAATGTCATGTGCTGGTGTCTTTTTTTCTGTCCATACACATGCAAGATTTTTTGGGACGTCTTGCTACTTCTATTACACTTAGGTCACCTACCATTATGTGAACAATATATAAACCCCCCCTCTGGGTTTTTTTATTTTCTTTCTAGTTCCTGTTCTTTTTTTTCCCCCCTTACCTCCATGGGGAAGTGGAACAGAATTCTTCCCCCGTAAGCCATGCGTGTTTTAAGGGACTAAATGCCGGGGGCAAGGGGCTGTAAAACCCTTTTCCTGTAATGTAAGTGAATGTAAAAGGGGAACTTTTTTTTTCCTTTTGGGCCCCCCCGTCGGTGGGATACGGACGGTGTTGAAAATTAATATATATTGTATGTGGGCGTTTTGTTAATTTCATATTTAATCTCTTCTTGAGAACATTTCTCGTTTGGGAAAAAGTTTTCGGAAGCGCGGGCCTTTCATGGGAAAAAAAATAGCTAGTTTTGGGAAAACCCCCAAAATATCAACCTCGGTACCGGATTCAGTCAGTCGTAGCCATGGTTTTGGGTTAAAACAAAAGAATTTAAAAACCCTGGTTTGTATTGTCTTTGCACATTCCCATGATACAGGCAGTTAAGAATGTATTTTCCCTCTCCTTATCCGTGATGGGTGGTACTGACATTGGGGGTTGCAGCGCAAGGGGCCACCCCCCGGGTTCGTATCCGTGCCTCAAGCCTACAGTGATGAAAGGCTTCAATTTTACTTGCAGCGTCGCATCACTCTTTTTGGTAATTTAACAACAGTTATTCGAGTTTTTTTAATAAAATCACATTATTACAAAAATTGCAGTCTTACTCTCTAGGCAGCCCGGGCAGATTTTCCTGGTGACTGACTTTGGTAATGTTTTACCGGATTTTCCCCGGAGGGTTTTGGGGGGGCAACGCCCTCGCGGCTCGTCTGAACCGGCCCCATGTGGTCAGGGTTGATTTAACCCGGCTGTACTGCGGCCGCAAGCAAACTTACATACAGCCACAGCAAAAAAGAGATAACATGAAAAAAAAACAGTGCACCCTTTTTAAAAAGCAATGAAAAATTTTAACATGTATCAGACTTTGCAAAGTTATTATACTTCATATAAAGTGGGGTTTTTTTTTTGTATAGAAATTTTTTTTAAACTTGGTCACCGTAAGAGTAACGACAAGAGAGACGGGAAGAGGGAAGGGCGGAAGTGAGAAGGAATGGATGAGGATGAGATAGTGGAAATACGTTGTGGGTAAACAACTGAAGAAAACAAAAATATAAATGGTTTAGCCACTATTGGTTGGGGGTAAGATATACTTTATTGTGATTAATTCAACTAAGAGTTCACGTCGGAGTTAGGTAGTTGAACGTCTCTCCGCTGTAGGAGAGAGAATCGATCTATAGTGAACCCGTACCGTAGCTCCTTGAAGCACTTGGGTTCTTTGTACGTTATGCGGAAGTGTTATTGTGTTTCATGTTGGCTTGTCTGTCTAGAAGTCGATGTGAAGGGAGCAGGTTGTAGTTATTAAGATAATTCCATGATATATTGAAAATGAGTGATTTGCGATCACTTTCCCCAAGCTCATCATTAACGTCAAGATTATTAATTAGCGATTCCTTGTTGGCAAAAACCAAGTCAATCAGGTTATTTCCTCTAGCTGGTTCTGCCACAAACTGTTTTAAAAACAATCCTGAATCGTATCAAGGAAGTCGCTAGACTCACGATTTCCTATTAAATTACTCCAATCAAGTTGTCTAAAGTTAAAGTCTTCCATTAACACATTTTCGCATCTAGACTCCTTATGAATTTCTTCCCATAAAAGTTTACCTCTTTCCCTATCAAGTTTGGGGATCCTGTAAATCTTGCCCATGATTATTTTCTCACCTTTCTCCAGAAACTGTAGCCAAACAGATTCAGTGTCGCCACTTCTAATTTAATATCTTGTCTAATACAACAATTTAAATTCTCTGACATACATCGCCACTCCACTACCCTTCCTGTTAACCCTGTCAGGATAGAACAATTTATAGCCTTCAATGTGGCATTCAGAAATTTCTCTCTCGTGCTGAACCTGATCTCTGTTATAGCAATAATATATATGCTGTGGTGACTCATGTTTGCGTTTTTGGTAAATGCTGTTCAGTGACAATATAAAATTTTGGAGAGAAGGCATAGTTGTTTCCTGTAAGGTAATAGTAAGTATTCCTTTTATGTATCTTTCATGAAATCGGTGCCAGTGTGTGGCTGCTCATAATAAAATCAATGTACCGTGCAGATTTTAGAACGCCAGTAGAGAATTTCTGGCTAAGGTTAAGGGTCTTAAGTTTTAGGTTTCAATGTTAAGAGTTGCTGATCAAATAGAGTAATAATGATGTCATGGACACCAGCATTTTTCCAGGTGTTGATGTTACAGAGCATTTAGAGAGAAGTCGTATTTGTGATTTTGGTGAATATTATCGTGAGACATATGTCTCATGTCGTGACATGCTGTCCAGATATGTTAACGATGTGTTAACGATTTCGGTGAGAAAGGAGCATAGGGTGTCATAAAAAGGGAGGAATCTAAATGCTGCCATCTTCACCAATTGCCTGGTGAGAAAATTAAATCTGTTTCTAAATGACATGCATTACCGAACTGGTATTGGTATTCCCTGTGCAAAGGTTCCATAGGTTGCTGTGCCTTGACAATGTAAATAAATTACTATAAGCCAAAAAAAACAGATGTAACAAGACACTTCAAGCAAAGAAATGATTAACACACCGCTGGATTCATCACAAATATGAAATACATGAAGTGATATACAAGCACAAGTGAGGTGGTACCGGATCAGGTCAGGCACAGAGACAGATCACGTAACATTATAGGAGAGGTCAAGTGATGCCAAGTGATATGAGGTCGAACGGTTTTGAACGATGTGAGGTCGAACGATTTTGAAGAGGCAATTAATGACATGCCCATGCACTCTGCCCCAGGCCCAGACTCGTGGAACTTCGTGTTTATCAAGAATTGCAAGAAGTCCCTATCACGTGTCTTCAGTATTTTATGGAGAAGAGCACTGACACGGGGGTCATCCCACACACAATAAAAACAACAGACATAACCCCACTCTACAAAGGTGGCAGTAAAGAAATTGCAAAGAACTACAGAACGATAGCACTAACATCCTATATCATAAAAATCTTTGAGAAGGTTCTAAGAAGCAAGATCGCCAACCACGTAGATACCCATCAGTTTCACAACCCAGGGCAACACGGGTTTAGAGCAGGTCGCTCCTACCTGTCCCAGCTACTGGACCACTATGACAAGGTCCTGGATGCTGTAAAGGATAAACAAAATAAGCAAAAGCTTTCGACATGTGTGATCATGGTGTAATAGCACACAAAATGCGGGATAAAGGAGTAACAGGAAAAGTTGGTAGATGGATCTACAACTTCCTGACAAATAGAACACAATGAGTAATATTAAACAGAGTAAAGTCTGAGGCAGCCATGGTAAAAAGCTCTGTTCCACAAGGCACAGTACTCGCTCACATTCTATTCCTCATACTCATTTCTGACATAGACAGAGATGTAAGCCATCGCTCCGTGTCTTCCTTTGCGGATGACACCCGGATCACCATGCCAGTGACCTCCATCGAAGACACTGCGAGACTCCAAGAGGACATCAACCAGATCTTCGAATGGGTCACTCAAAACAATATGAAGTTCAACGAGGAGAAATTTCAACTACTCAGATACGGAAAACTTGAAGAAATTAAAAATGTGTCAGGGTATACCAAAAATTCTAACCATACAATAGAGCGGAAAAGTAATGTGAAGGACCTGGGAGTGATAATATCAGAGGACCTCGCCGTCAAAGACCACAACTATGTATCTACCTCATCTGCTAGGAAAATAATAGGATGGATAATGAGAACCTTCAAAACTAGGGACGCCAAGCCCATGATGATTCTCTTCAAATCGCTTGTGATCTCTAGGCTGGAATACTGCTGTACACTAATGGCTCCCTTCAAGGCTGCGACATTGCAGACCTGGAGAGTGTACAAAGAACTTTCACGGCACACATAAGTGCGATAAGGCATCTAAACTACTGGGAACGGTTGAAGGTCCTTGATCTGTATTCCCTCGAACGCAGGCGAGAGAGATACATGATAATATACACTTGGAAGGTCCTGTAGGGATTGGTACCAAACCTGCACACGAAAATCACTCCATATGAAAGAAAAAGACTCGGCAGGAGATGCAACATTCCCCCGATGAAAAGCAGGGGCGCCACAAGCACACTGAGAGACAATGCAATAAGTGTCCGGGGCCCAAGACTGTTAAATTGCCTCCCAGCATACATAAGGGGGATTACCAATAGACCCCTGGCTGTCTTCAAGAAGTCACTGGACAGGCAACTAGTCAGTACCTGACCAACCAGGCTGTGGTTCGTACATCAGCTTGCGTGCGGCCGGCAGTAACAGCTTGGTTGATCAGACCCTGATCCACCATGAGGCCTGGTCTCAGGCCGGGCCGCGGGGGCGTTGACCCCCGAAACCCTCTCCAGGTAAACTACAGGTGGTACAAGTAGTATGTTGTATCAGCAGGTGTGGGGCAAGTAGTATGTTGTATCAGCAGGTGTGGTGCAAGTAGTATGTTGTATCAGCAGGTGTGGGGCAAGTAGTATGTTGTATCAGCAGGTGTGGTACAAGCAGTATGTTGTATCAGCAGGTGTGGTACAAGCAGTATGTTGTATCAGCAGGTGTGGTGCAACTAGTATGTTGTATCAGCATGTGTGGTACAAGCAGTATGTTGTATCAGCAGGTGTGGTACAAGCAGTATGTTGTATCAGCAGGTGTGGTACAAGCGGTATGTTGTATCAGCAGGTGTGGTACAAGCGGTATGTTGTATCAGCAGGTGTGGTGCAAGTAGTATGTTGTATCAGCAGGTGTGGTACAAGTAGTATGTTGTATCAGCAGGTGTGGTACAAGCAGAATGTTGTATCAGCAGGTGTGGTGCAAGTAGTATGTTGTATCAGCAGGTGTGGTACAAGTAGTATGTTGTATCAGCAGGTGTGGTGCAAGCAGTATGTTGTATCAGCAGGTGTGGTGCAAGTAGTATGTTGTATCAGCAGGTGTGGTGCAAGTAGTATGTTGTATCAGCAGGTGTGGTACAAGTAGTATGTTGTATCAGCAGGTGTGGTGCAAGCAGTATGTTGTATCAGCAGGTGTGGTGCAAGTAGTATGTTGTATCACAGGGTGGTACAATAGTATGTTGTATCAGCAGGTGTGGTGCAAGCAGTATGTTGTATCAGCAGGTGTGGTGCAAGTAGTATGTTGTATCAGCAGGTGTGGTACAAGTAGTATGTTGTATCAGCAGGTGTGGTACAAGCAGTATGTTGTATCAGCAGGTGTGGTACAAGCGGTATGTTGTATCAGCAGGTGTGGTGCAAGTAGTATGTTGTATCAGCAGGTGTGGTACAAGCAGTATGTTGTATCAGCAGGTGTGGTGCAAGCAGTATGTTGTATCAGCAGGTGTGGTACAAGTAGTATGTTGTATCAGCAGGTGTGGTACAAGCAGTATGTTGTATCAGCAGGTGTGGTGCCAACATTTTATTGTATCAGCAGGTGTGGTGCCAACAGTGTGTTGTATCAGCAGGTGTGTTGCCAACAGTATGTTGTATTAGCACGTGTGGTGCCAACAGTATGTAGTATCAGCAGGTGTGGTGGCCCGGTGGCCTGGAGGCTAAAGCTCTCGCTTCACACATGGAGGGCCCGGGTTCGATTCCCGGCGGGTGGAAACATTTCGACACGTTTCCTTACACCTGCTGTCCTGTTCACCTAGCAGCAAATAGGTACCTGGGTATTAGTCGACTGGTGTGGGTCGCATCCTGGGGGACAAGATTAAGGACCACAATGGAAATAAGTTAGACAGTCCTCGATGACGCACTGACTTTCTTGGGTTATCCTGGGTGGCTAACCCTCCGGGGTTAAAAATCCGAACGAAATCTTATCTTATCTCTTATCTTAACAGTGTGTTGTACCAGCAGGTGTGGTGCCAATAGTGTGTTGGACCAGCAGGTGTGGTGCCAACAGTATGTTGTATCAGCAGGTGTGGTGCCAACAGTGTGTTGTATCAGCAGGTGTGGTGCCAACAGTATGTTGTATCAGCAGGTGTGGTGCCAACAGTATGTTGTATCAGCAGGTGTGGTGCCAACAGTATGTTGTACCAGCAGGTGTGGTGCCAACAGTGTGTTGTACCAGTAGGTGTGGTACCAACAGTGTGTTGTATCAGCAGGTGTGGTGCCAACAGTGTGTTGTACCAGCAGGTGTGGTGCCAACAGTATGTTGTATCAGCAGGTGTGGTGCCAACAGCGTGTTGTACCAGCAGGTGTGGTGCCAACAGTGTGTTGTACCAGTAGGTGTGGAAACCAACAGTGTGTTGTACCACAGGTGTGGTGCCAACATGTGTTGTACCAGTAGGTGTGGTACCAACAGTATTTTGTATCACAGGTGGGGTTTGCCAAAAGTGTGTTGTTTTCAGCGGGTTTGTGGTACCACAGTATGTTGTATCAGCAGGTGTGGTGCCAACAGCGTGTTGTACCAGCAGGTGTGGTGCCAACAGTGTGTTGTACCAGTAGGTGTGGTACCAACAGTGTGTTGTACCAGCAGGTGTGGTGCCAACAGTATGTTGTATCAGCAGGTGTGGTGCCAACAGCGTGTTGTACCAGCAGGTGTGGTGCCAACAGTGTGTTGTACCAGTAGGTGTGGTGCCAACAGCGTGTTGTACCAGCAGGTGTGGTGCCAACAGTGTGTTGTACCAGTAGGTGTGGTACCAACAGTGTGTTGTACCAGCAGGTGTGGTGCCAACAGTGTGTTGTACCAGTAGGTGTGGTACCAACAGTATGTTGTATCAGCAGGTGTGGTGCCAACAGTATGTTGTATCAGCAGGTGTGGTGCCAACAGTGTGTTGTACCAGTAGGTGTGGTACCAACAGTGTGTTGTACCAGCAGGTGTGGTGCCAACAGTGTGTTGTACCAGTAGGTGTGGTACCAACAGTATGTTGTATCAGCAGGTGTGGTGCCAAAAGTGTGTTGTATCAGCAGGTGTGGTGCCAACAGTGTGTTGTACCAGCAGGTGTGGTGCCAACAGTATGTTGTACCAGCAGTGTGGTGCCAACAGTGTTTGTACCAGCAGGTTGTGTACCAACAGTGTGTTGTACCAGCAGGTGTGGTACCAACAGTGTGTTGTACCAGCAGGTGTGTACAAATACAACTGAATAACGACGTATCAGTAACAGTGAAACACATATATAGTAGTGTTTTAATATTTATATTTCAATAGAACTTGACGTGGAGATGAAAGCAGCGATGAACAACAACAACAACAACAACAACAACAACAACAACAACAACAACAACAACAACAACAGTGACAGCATGGATGGCAGTGTAAGAGTACCTAGACTCACGTTACTCCTGTCCTCCCTCACTGCGGCTGCTCTTCTTGTCCTCGTGATATCCATCATTGTGTGTTTTGTTCGTAGACACATGATCAAGCAAGGTGCCTCAGGTACAGCCATGCTTATACTTTGTTCATAAAATACATAAATAATGTCCTCCACCTAATATAATATACATATATATATATATATATATATATATATATATATATATATATATATATATATATATATATATATATATAATATATATATATATATATACATATATATATATATATATATATATATATATATATATATATATATATATATATATATATATATATCATATATACGGATTAATCATCAATATATATTAACAAAAATTATTTTTCTTATTAGATCAAATACAGATTTACATACAGAAAAGAATGAAATCAAGTATAAAAGAGTAATAACATCACACTTACCTTTATTGATGACTCTTGTCGGTGTATTCATCATAAAGCAGGAACACTGCAGCACACTTGTTGGCCCATATTAGGCAGGTCCTTCACAAACCATTCCACTAACAGAATATTTGCCCAACCCAATTTTCAGTGCTGCCCAACCAATAAGTTTTGATAATTCTATTCACTCATATGCAAGTCCCACTCAAATCAAATTGTGTGTGTGGGGAAGTACCCTGGCTGGTGTGTGGGGAAGTGCCCTAGCTGGTGTGTGGGTAAGTACCCTGGCTGGTGTGTGGGGAAGTACCCTGGCTGGTGTGTGGGGAAGTGCCCTGGCTGGTGTGTGGGGAAGTACCCTGGCTGGTGTGTGGGGAAGTACCCTGGCTGGTGTGTGGGGAAGTACCCTGGCTGGTGTGTGGGTAAGTACCCTGGCTGGTGTGTGGGGAAGTACCCTGGCTGGTGTGTGGGCAAGTACCCTGGCTGGTGTGTGGGGAAGTACCCTGGCTGGTGTGTGGGCAAGTACCCTGGCTGGTGTGTGGGGAAGTGCCCTGGCTGGTGTGTGGGGAAGTACCCTGGCTGGTGTGTGGGCAAGTACCCTGGCTGGTATGTGGGGAAGTACCCTGGCTGGTGTATGGGGAAGTACCCAGGCTGTTGTGTGGGGAAGTGCCCTGGCTGGTGTGTGGGGAAGTACTCTGGCTGGTGTGTGGGGAAGTACCCTGGCTGGTGTGTGGGGAAGTACCCTGGCTGGTGTGTGGGGAAGTACCCTTGCTGGTGTGTGGGGAAGAACCCTGGCTGGTGTGTGGGGAAGTACCCTGGCTGGTGTGTGGGGAAGTACCCTGGCTGGTGTGTGGGGAAGTACCCTGGCTGGTGTGTGGGGAAGTAATCTGGCTGGTGTGTGGGGAAGTACCCTGGCTGGTGTGTGGGGAAGTGCCCTGGCTGGTGTGTGGGGAAGTGCCCTGGCTGGTGTGTGGGGAAGTACCCTGGCTGGTGTGTGGGGAAGTACCCTGGCTGGTGTGTGGGAAAGAACCCTGGCTGGTGTGTGGGGAAGTGCCCTGGCTGGTGTGTGGGAAAGTGCCCTGGCTAGTGTGTGGGGAAGTACCCTGGCTGGTGTGTGGGGAAGTGCCCTGGCTGGTGTGTGGGGAAGTACCCTTGCTGGTGTGTGGAAGTACCCTGGCTGGTGTGGGGACGTACCCTGGCTGGTGTGTGGAAGTACCCTGGCTGGTGTGGGGACGTACCCTGGCTGGTGTGGGGACGTACCCTGGCTGGAGTGGGGACGTACCCTGGCTGGTGTGGGGACGTACCCTGGCTGGTGTGGGGACGTACCCTGGCTGATGTGGGGACGTACCCTGGCTGGCGTGGGGACGTACCCTGGCTGGTGTGGGGAAGTACCCTGGCTGATGTGGGGACGTACCCTGGCTGGTGTGGGGAAGTGCCCTGGCTGGTATGGGGAATTACCCTGGCTGGTGTGGGGAAGTACCCTGGCTGGTGTGGGGAATTACCCTGGCTGGTATGGGGAAGTACCCTGTCTGGTATGGGGAAGTACCCTGGCTGGTGTGGGGAAGTACCCTGGCTGGTATGGGGAAGTATCCTGGCTGGTATGGGGAAGTACCCTGGCTGGTGTGGGGAAGTACCCTGGCTTGTATGGGGAAGTACCCTTGATGGTATGGGGAAGTACCCAGGCTGGTATGGGGAAGTACCCTGGCTGGTATGGGGAAGCACCCTGGCTGGTATGGGGAAGTACCCTGGCTGGTATGGGGAAGCACCCTGGCTGGTGTGGGGAAGTACCCTGGCTGGTGTGGGGAAGTACCCTGGCTGGTATGGGGAAGCACCCTGGCTGGTGTGGGGAAGTACCCTGGCTGGTGTGGGGAAGTACCCTGGCTGGTATGGGGAAGCACCCTGGCTGATGTGGGGAAGCACCCTGACTGGTGTGGGGAAGTACCCTGACTGGTGTGGGGACGTACCCTGGCTGGTGTGGGGAAGTACCCTGGCTGATGTGGGGACGTACCCTGGCTGGTGTGGGGAAGTACCCTGGATGGTATGGGGAAGTACCCTGGCTGGTGCGGGGAAGTACCCTGGCTGGTATGGGGAAGCACCCTGGCTGGTTTGGGGAAGTACCCTGGCTGGTATGGGGAAGTACCCTGGCTGGTGTGGGGAAGTACCCTGGCTGGTATGGGGAAGCACCCTGGCTGGTGTGGGGAAGTACCCTGGCTGGTGTGGGGAAGTACCCTGGCTGGTGTGGGGAAGTACCCTGGCTAGAGTGGGGAAGTACCCTGGCTGGTATGGGGAAGTACCCTGGCTGGTTTGGGGAAGTACCCTGGCTGGTATGGGGAAGTACCCTGGCTGGTGTGGGGAAGTACCCTGGCTGGTGTGGGGAAGTACCCTGGCTGGTATGGGGAAGTACCCTGGCTGGTATGGGGAAGTACCCTGGCTGGTGTGGGGAAGTACCCTGGCTGGTATGGGGAAGTACCCTGGCTGGTGTGGGGAAGTACCCTGGCTGGTATGGGGAAGTACCCTGGCTGGTATGGGGAAGTACCCTGGCTGGTGTGGGGAAGTACCCTGGCTGGTATGGGGAAGTACCCTGGCTGGTGTGGGGAAGTACCCTGGCTTTTATGGGGAAGTACCCTGGCTGGTATGGGGAAGTACCCTGGCTGGTATGGGGAAGTACCCTGGCTGGTATGGGGAAGTACCCTGGCTGGTGTGGGGAAGTACCCTGGCTGGTGTGGGGAAGTACCCTAGCTTTTATGGGGAAGTACCCTGGCTGGTATGGGGAAGTACCCTGGCTGGTGTGGGGAAGTACCCTGGCTTTTATGGGGAAGTACCCTGGCTGGTGTGGGGAAGTACCCTGGCTGGTGTGGGGAAGTACCCTGGCTGGTGTGGGGAAGTACCCTGTTGTTAGGTAAGACACATATGCAACAGTTAGGTATCTTTATTTCGAAACGTTTCGCCTACACAGTAGGCTTCTTCAGTCGAGTACAGAAAAGTTGATAGAAGCAGAAGATACTTGAAGACGATGTAATCAGTCCATCACCCTTAAAGTTTTGAGGTGGTCAGTCCCTCAGTCTGGAGAAGAGCATTGTTCCGATGTCTGAAACAATATGAAGTTGAAGTGACAGGATGGAGCCTTTATATAGTGCCAGGAGGTGAGACGTAGGTTGCTTTGGGAGGGCAGGTCCCTCTCAAACCCAGCCGTTCTCACTAGTAGAGGTCGAAGTTGATGGTCTGTACCAAGATACCCTTGTGTTGCAGTGTCTGACAGAATGAACATTAAAATGGTATAAAATACCGACAGATTGTTAGGTAAGACACATATGCAACAGTTAGGTATCTTTATTTCGAAACGTTTCGCCTACACAGTAGGCTTCTTCAGTCGAGTACAGAAAAGTTGATAGAAGCAGAAGATACTTGAAGACGATGTAATCAGTCCATCACCCTTAAAGTTTTGAGGTGGTCAGTCCCTCAGTCTGGAGAAGAGCATTGTTCCGATGTCTGAAACAATATGAAGTTGAAGTGACAGGATGGAGCCTTTATATAGTGCCAGGAGGTGAGACGTAGGTTGCTTTGGGAGGGCAGGTCCCTCTCAAACCCAGCCGTTCTCACTAGTAGAGGTCGAAGTTGATGGTCTGTACCAAGATACCCTTGTGTTGCAGTGTCTGACAGAATGAACATTAAAATGGTATAAAATACCGACAGATTGTTAGGTAAGACACATATGCAACAGTTAGGTATCTTTATTTCGAAACGTTTCGCCTACACAGTAGGCTTCTTCAGTCGAGTACAGAAAAGTTGATAGAAGCAGAAGATACTTGAAGACGATGTATCTTGGTACAGACCATCAACTTCGACCTCTACTAGTGAGAACGGCTGGGTTTGAGAGGGACCTGCCCTCCCAAAGCAACCTACGTCTCACCTCCTGGCACTATATAAAGGCTCCATCCTGTCACTTCAACTTCATATTGTTTCAGTCATCGGAACAATGCTCTTCTCCAGACTGAGGGACTGACCACCTCAAAACTTTAAGGGTGATGGACTGATTACATCGTCTTCAAGTATCTTCTGCTTCTATCAACTTTTCTGTACTCGACTGAAGAAGCCTACTGTGTAGGCGAAACGTTTCGAAATAAAGATACCTAACTGTTGCATATGTGTCTTACCTAACAATCTGTCGGTATTTTATACCATTTTAATGTTCATTCTGTCAGACACTGCAACACAAGGGTATCTTGGTACAGACCATCAACTTCGACCTCTACTAGTGAGAACGGCTGGGTTTGAGAGGGACCTGCCCTCCCAAAGCAACCTACGTCTCACCTCCTGGCACTATATAAAGGCTCCATCCTGTCACTTCAACTTCATATTGTTTCAGACATCGGAACAATGCTCTTCTCCAGACTGAGGGACTGACCACCTCAAAACTTTAAGGGTGATGGACTGATTACATCGTCTTCAAGTATCTTCTGCTTCTATCAACTTTTCTGTACTCGACTGAAGAAGCCTACTGTGTAGGCGAAACGTTTCGAAATAAAGATACCTAACTGTTGCATATGTGTCTTACCTAACAATCTGTCGGTATTTTATACCATTTTAATGTTCATTCTGGAAGTACCCTGGCTGGTGTGGGGAAGTACCCTGGCTGGTGTGGGGAAGTACCCTGGCTGGTGTGGGGAAGTACCCTGGCTGGTGTGGGGAAGTACCCTGGCTGGTGTGGGGACGTACCCTGGCTGGTATGGGGAAGTACCCTGGCTGGTATGGGGAAGTACCCTGGCTGGTGTGGGGAAGTACCCTGGCTGGTATGGGGAAGTACCCTGGCTGGTGTGGGGAAGTCCCCTGGCTGGTGTGGGAAGTACCCTGGCTGGTGTGGGGAAGTACCTGGCTGGTGTGGGGAAGTACCCTGGCTGGTATGGGGACGTACCCTGCCTGGTGTGGGGAAGTACCCTGGCTGGTATGGGGAAGTACCCTGGCTGGTGTGGGGAAGTACCCTGGCTGGTGTGGGGAAGTACCCTGGCTGGTGTGGGGAAGTACCCTGGCTGGTATGGGGAAGTACCCTGCCTGGGTGTGGGGAAAAGTACCCTGGCTGGTATGGGGAAGTACCCTGGCTGGTGTGGGGAAGTACCCTGGCTGGTGTGGGGAAGTACCCTGGCTGGTGTGGGGAAGTACCCTGGCTGGTGTGAGGAAGTACCCTGGCTGGTGTGGGGAAGTACCCTGGCTGGTGTGGGGAAGTACCCTGGCTGGTGTGGGGAAGTACCCTGGCTGGTGTGGGGAAGTACCCTGGCTGGTGTGGGGAAGTACCCTGGCTGGTGTGGGGAAGTATCCTGGCTGGTGTGAGGAAGTACCCTGGCTGGTGTGGGGAAGTATCCTGGCTGGTGTGAGGAAGTACCCTGGCTGGTTTAAGAACATGACAACGTAAGAAAGGAGGAACACTGCAGTAGGCCTGTTGGCACATACTTGGCAGGTCCTTTACAATACATACCCACTAACAAAACATTTGAGCAACCCACTTTCAGTACTAGTCTGACAAATCTGAGGAAATGGTATGGTGATACCGACAAGATGTGGAAAAAGACACTTATGTACAGTTCAGGACATTTATTAAAGGAAACGTTTCGCCACTAGTGACTTCTTCAGTCATTAGGACTGAAGAAGCCACTCTTGGCGAAACGTTTCCTTTAATAAATGTCCGTAACTATACATAAGTGTCTTTTTCCACATCTGACAAATCTGTTTACTCACGTGCAAGTCCCAGTCAACCCCAACCTCTCTCATTCATGTACGTATTTGTCCAAGCTAAACTTGAAACTACCCAAGGTTCTAACTTCAATAACCCTACTAGGCTGACTGTTCCACTCATCAACTACCCTATTTCCAAACCAATATTTTCCTATAACCTTTCTAAATCTAAAATTATCTAATTTGAATCCATTATTGTGGGTTCTCTCATGGAGGGATATCCTCAAGTCCTTATTTATATCCCCTTTTTTAATACCTATCTTCCACTAAAGAACATAAGAAAGGAGGAACACTGAAATATGCATGATGGCCCATACTAGGCAGGTTCTTCTCAATCCATCCCTCTAACAAAATTTTTGCACAACCTAGTTTTCAATGATACTGAAAAAATACGCTTTTGGTAAATTTATTTACTCATGTGTAAGTCCCACTCAAATCCAACCTCTCTCACTCATGTATTTATTCAACCTAAATTTGAAGCTACCGAAGGTTTTAGCCTCAATAACCCAACTAGGTAGACTGTTCCACTCATCAACTACCCTATTTCCAAACCAATACTTTCCTATGTCCTTTCTAAATTTAAACTTGTCTAATTTGAATCCATTATTGCAGGTTCTCTCTTGGAGAGATATCCTCCAGACCTTATTAATATCCCCTTTATTAATACCTATCTTCCACTTATACACTTCGATCATGTCTCCCCTCATTCTTCGTCTAACAAGTGAAAGTAATTTTAGAGTCTTCAATCTTTCTTCATAAGGAAGATTTCTAATGCTATGTATTAACTTTGTCATTCTTTGCTGAATGTTTTCTAACGAATTTATATCCATTTTGTAAAATGGAGACCAGAACTGAGCTGCATAATCTAGGTGAGGCCTTACTAATGATGTACAAAGCTGTAGTATAACCTCTGAACTTCTGTTGCTTACACTTCTTGATATAAATCCCAGTAATCAATTTGCTTTATTATGCACGCTTAGGCATTGTTGTCTTGGTTTAAGGTTGCTGCATACCATAACCCCCAAATCCTTCTCGCATTCTGTACTGCAAAGTTCAACATTATTGAGCTGGTAGGTGCTAGGGTTATGAAAATTTCCGAGCTTCAGAACTTTGCATTTATCTACATTGCACTGCATCCGCCACTTTTCTGACCACAAACTGAGTTTGTCTAAATCCCCCCGAAGTTCCGAGACATCAACGTCTGAACCAATTATCCTACCTATCTTTGTGTCATCAGCAAATTTGCTTATATCACTAGTAATTCCCGCATCAATGTCATTTATATATATTATAAGCAACAATGGGCCTAAAACCGATCTCTGTGGAATGCCACTTGTTACAAATCCCCACTCAGATTTAACCCCATTTATGCACACTCTCTGCTTCCTATTGGTGAGCCAAGACTCGATCCATAACAGCACTTTTTCCCCAGTGCCATGAGCTGCCACTTTCTTCAACAGTCTCTGATGTGTTACTCTATCAAAAGCCTTACTAAAATCCAAATAAGCAATATCGAATTCTTTATCATGATCAACGGCCTCAAAAACCTTACTGAAGAAAGTTAATAAATTAGTTAGGCAGGAACGGCCCCTGGTGAAACTATGTTGAGTATCATTAAACAAATTATGCCTATCGAGATGGCTTCTTATATTATCAGCAATAATTGACTAGTAATTTGCCTACAATTGAGGTCTGGCTTATTGGGCGGTAATAGGAATTACATTAGCCATCTTCCACATATCAGACACTACACCTGTTTGAAGAGATAAATTAAAAATATTAGTTAAAGATTCTCAGAGTTTCATTTTGTATTCCTTAAGAATCCTCGTAAAAAACCTCACCAGGACCCGGCAGATTATTTTGCTTTGAACAACGTATCTGTTTGATAACCATTTCACTAGTGACTGTGATATTACATAATTTATCTTATTCAGGCCCACTAAAAATCTTAATTATTGGGATATTATAGGTGTCTTCCTGAGTGAAAACCGAGAGAAAATAATTATTTAAAATCGAGCACATTTCATTCTCTTTGTCAGTAAGATGCCCATAGTTATTTTTAAAGGGACCTATCTTATCTCTAACTTTTGTTCTATATACCTGGAAAAAACTTTTTGGGTTAGTTTTAGAATCCCTAGCAACTCTAATTTCATAGTCCCTTTTAGCTTTTTATCCTCTGTTTAGCCTCCCTCTTAATGTCAATATACTGATTCATAAGATGACCCTCACCTCTTTTGACACCCCTATAAATTCCTTCCTTCTGCCCTAAAAGATATTCATCCATTTTGGGTCATTTATATTCGATTTAATTTCTTTATACGAGATAAATGTTCTTCGGGCAGCACGTATAGCATTCAGAAAACTGTCATATTGAGAGCTCTCTTCGTTACCCCAGTCAACAGATGATAAGTGTTCTCTAAGCCCATTGTAATCTGCTAAGCTAAATTCTAGGACTGTAACTGAGTTATCCCTACTATCATACTTCCATTCAATGCTAAAGGTAATTGATTTGTGGTCGCTAGCACCAAGTTCCTCTGAAATTTCTAAATTATTAACAAGGGATTCCTTGTTTGCCAGAACCAAGTCAAGCAAGTTATTTCCCCTTGTAGGTTCTGTCACAAATTGCTTCAAAAAACAGTCCTGAACTACTTCTAAAAAGTCGTTAGATTCTAAATTCCCAGTAAAATAATTCCAATTAATCTGACTAAAGTTAAAGTCCCCTAGAATTACAATGTTATCGTGCCTTGTGCCTCTAACAATTTCCTCCCACAGTAGTCGTCCTTGGTCTCTATCTAAGTTTGGGGAATGGTATGTCACGCCAAAAATCAATTTTTCGTGCCTCTCTGAAAATTCTATCTAAACAGACTCAGTATGTGTTTCAGACTTTATACCCGTTTTTATGTAACAATTTAAACGATTATGGACATAGAGCACCACTCCACCCCCCTTCCCGATACTTCTGTCTATTTGGAACAATTTAAAACCCTGAATGTGACATTCAGCAGGTATGTCCCTATTTTTCATATTAAACCACATTTCAGTTATGGCAAAAACATCAATGTCACCCACACTTGCAACTAATCTCAATTCGTCCATCTTATTTCTCGCACTACGATTATTAGTATAACATATTTTCAGAAACTCTCCCTTCTCTTTTCTCTTCCTGCAGATTTCTGTTTTTCCACTATGCCTGTTACTCTCCTTATCACCTAATGCCACTGGCTTTCCTATATTCAACAATCACTCTACCTCATTCTGCCTATAACCAGTTTCCTTAAAACTCATACTATCGTTACACTCAGAATACATTGATTTTCCACAAAAACCCATACCACTATTTCTAGTTTAAAGACCTAACAGCTCCCTCCAGTGTGTTGGCCAGTGCTCCCACCCCAAACCTAGATAAGTGAACCCCCATCCCTGGCATACATGTAATTTCTTCCATAGAAGAGGTCCCAGTTGTTTATGTTACTGCCTTTTCCTTACAGTGTTTGTCCAGCCAGCAATTGATGCCAATTGCCCTGGACAATCATTCATTTCCAACTCCTCTCCTGGGCAAAATGCCATATGACAGGGTTCCCACCCTTCTTCCTAATTATCTCTATTGCTGTCCTATACCTGCTAATCAGGTCTTCACTCCTATGTCTGCCAACATCGTTGCCTCCCGCACTGAGGCAGATAATAGGATTCCTCCCATTACCTTTCATGATATCGTCCTGGTGGCCTGGTGGCTAGAGCTCCCGCTTCACACATGGAGGGCCCGGGTTCGATTCCCAGCAGGTGGAAACATATCAACGCGTTTCCTTACATCTGTTGTCTTGTTCACCTAGCAGTAAATAGGTACCTGGGTGTTAGTCAATTGGTGTGGGTCGCATCCTGGGGGACAAGACTGACGACCCCAATGGAAATAAGTTAGACAGTCCTCGATGATGCACTGACTTTCTTGGGTTATCCTTGGGTGGCTAGCCCTCCGGGGTTAAAAATCTGAATGAAATCTTGTTTTATCTTATCGTCCAGACAGCTAACAATATCCCCCAACCCAGCCCTAGGAAAACATACCCTCTGCCTCCTCTTCCTGTCCTTAACACAAAAGCCCTATCCATAAATTTCACCTGACTGTCCCCACTAAAACAATGTTCTTACCTTTAATGGCAGAGTTCACAGTGATGTTCTCGATGGTCTTCATTGGGGTTTCAAGGGATATCGACTCACCTTCCTCATCCTTGGCATCGTTTGTCGTGACGTTTCCAGTAATTGATTCACATTTATCAGGTAGCATGGAGAATACGTGCAATGTTTCCACAACAGTTTCCTCATCAGTCTCTTCTTCATCGTTTCGACCTCTCCATTCGTCTTCTTGATTTTCAACTTTGTTCCATGCTGTCCGGCCACTGCCCAGGTGCCCTTCTTGACCTGAGAACTCACAACAGGAGGACTACTACGAATCCTCTTGTTTTCCTCTGTCAACTGTCGTATCTCAAGCTTTGCTACCCTAAATTCCTCCTTAAGCTGCTGGTAAAGTTGCTCAATGGAGGGCATCTTGGTTCAGTCCACAGGGAGTACACTAGACACGTCCTCACTGAGCTATGTACAGGTCACTACTGATACACCTTATACACCTCAATCATGTATCCCCTTATTCTTCGTCTTACAAGTGAATGTAATTTAAGGGACTTTAATCTTTCTCCATACAGAAGATTTCTAATGCAATTTGGTCATTCTTCTCTGAATGTTTTCTAATGAATTAATATCCATTCTGAAATATGGAGACCAGAACTGAGCTGCGTAATCTAGGTGAGACCTTACTAATGATGTATAAAGCTGCAATATAAATGCTGGACTACTGTTGCTTACATTTCTTGATATAAATCCCAGTAATCTGTTTGGCTTATTATGTATGCTTAAACACTGCTGTCTTGAAGAATTGAGACACTTATGCAACATATGGGAATCTTTATTGAAGAAACATTTCACCACACAGTGGCTTCATCAGTTCAATACAAAGCAGGAAGGTATGAAGAGAGGAGGAGTTTGAGGTAATCAGTCCCTCAGCCTAGAGGGACTGATGCCACATATCACAGGATTCCCACCCTTCTTCCTAATAATGTTTATTGCTGCCTTATACACTCTAACTAAATCCTCACTTCTATGCTTGCCTACATCATTGCCTCCAGCACTGAGGCAGATAACAGGATTGGTCCCATTACCATTCATGATGCTGTCAAGCCTGCTAACAATATCCTCCATCCCAGCCCCAGGAAAGCAAACCTCTGTCTCCTACTCCTATCCTTCAAGCAGAAGGCCCTGTCCATATACCTAACTTGGCTATCCCCAACAACAACAATGCTTTACCTTGTTTGGAGTCGTTCGTCATGACGTTCCCAGTAGTCGACTCACATTCGTCTGGTAGCACAGAAAAGGAGTTTGAAGTTTCCACAGCAGTCTCTTTCTTCATTATTTCTACCTCTTCGAAGTTTCCACAGCAGTCTCTTTCTTCTTCATCGTTTCTATCTCTTCATTCGTCTTCTTGATCTTCAATTTCATTCCATGCTGTCCAGCCACTGCCCAGGTTCCCTTCTTAACCTGAAGACTCACAACAGGAGGACTAATACGAATCCTCTTGTACTCCTCCATCAATTGCCATATTTTGAGCTTTGCTACCCTCAATTCTTCCTTAAGCTGTTGGTAAAGCTGCACATTGGAGAGCATCTTGGTTCAGTCCACAGGGAGTACACTAGACATGTCTTCACTGAGCTAAGTACAGGTCACCACTGAACTAAGTACAGGTCACCACAATGTGGAGAAGTACCCTGGTTGGTGTACATAAGACCATAAGAAAGTAGGAACACTACAGCACACGTGTTGGCCCATATTAGGCAGGTCCTTCACAAACCATCCCACTAACAGAATATTTGCCCAACCCAATTTTCAATGCTGCCCAACCAATAAGCTTTGATAATTCTATTCACTCATGTGCAAGTCCCACTCAAATCAAATCGTGTGTGTGGGGAAGTACCCTGGCTGGTGTGTTTTTTCTTTAATTCTATCGTGTTTCTCACCTTGTTTACCAAGAAGCTTTCTTTGGGCCCATGGTGGCTTATTTAGTAGTAGCAAGCACAAAAAAGAATGGATTATTACGAAATGTATCGTATGAACGCATGGGGTGATGGTCATTATGGAAAATTTTCTAGGGGTGTTACCTGTATGTACCTCAGCATTACATGCATATGAGTAATCTCATTGGGAGACAACAACTATATTGTTTACCGTAGTCACCCCGTGTAGATATGTGAGATTTAGAAAGACACGTAAGCAAACACTATAACATATTTATTAGAAAACGTTTCGGTCCTGGGACCTTGATCACTTCTAACATACAGAGGTAGAAAGACATTATATATAGGCGGAGAGTGAGATGTGACGCACGTGACCTGAGGAATGTCATAAGAACATAAGAATGGAGGAACACTGTAGAAGGCCTACTGGCCCATGCGAGGCAGGTCCTTATCAAAACAACCTCTGCCTATGATGAGGGCCAGTAGACGATGAAATCATGTGACTCCTGTGTTGTTGGGTTGGTGCTGCTTAAGTATCATGTATGCCAATGTTTTTGAAATTTTGTAGTTTCCAGTGTTGCGTTCTATAGTGTCGGTGACGGTGATTAGTGAGGCTTCTAGGCACCGTCGGCGTCTGAGGTCTGGTTCGGTGAGAACGAGTTGTGCCTCGTTCCAGTTCATCAAATGCCCCGTGGAGTCTCTGTGGAGGACACAGGCGTACCTTACATCGTCTCTGTTAGAGGCATTTCGATGCTCATTCAGGCGGACTGCAAGATCTACACTATCCCCTGTGGGTTCTGTCCCAAGAAATATGTAGGCGAGACAGGCAGAGATCTTGCAGTCCGCCTGAATGAGCATCGAAATGCCTCTAACAGAGACGATGTAAGGTACGCCTGTGTCCTCCACAGAGACTCCACGGGGCATTTGATGAACTGGAACGAGGCACAACTCGTTCTCACCGAACCAGACCTCAGACGCCGACGGTGCCTAGAAGCCTCACTAATCACCGTCACCGACACTATAGAACGCAACACTGGAAACTACAAAATTTCAAAAACATTGGCATACATGATACTTAAGCAGCACCAACCCAACAACACAGGAGTCACATGATTTCATCGTCTACTGGCCCTCATCATAGGCAGAGGTTGTTTTGATAAGGACCTGCCTCGCATGGGCCAGTAGGCCTTCTACAGTGTTCCTCCATTCTTATGTTCTTATGACATTCCTCAGGTCACGTGCGTCACATCTCACTCTCCGCCTATATATAATGTCTTTCTACCTCTGTATGTTAGAAGTGATCAAGGTCCCAGGACCGAAACGTTTTCTAATAAATATGTTATAGTGTTTGCTTACGTGTCTTTCTAAACCAACTTGTCGGTATTTATTACCAAGGTTTATACCAGATATGTGAGAAAACTTAACCACCTCTGGTCACTGCAGGTGGTCCATTCGACCTCACAATCTTATCCATATCTATCCGAGACCAGTATAAATTGGGTAGCACCCACAAGTACGGCGCTACTAATTAATTGTGGACTGTATAGATTATATTAGTTTAACTGAATGAAGGTGGGGGGGGGGGGGGTAGGTTATACATGGATATGGTATAAACCTTGGTAATAAATACCGACAAGTTGGTTTAGAAAGACACGTAAGCAAACACTATGACATATTTATTAGAAAACGTTTCGGTCCTGGGACCTTGATCACTTCTAACATACAGAGGTAGAAAGACATTATATATATAGGCGGAGAGTGAGGTGTGAGTGACGCACGTGACCTGAGGAATATCATAAGAACATAAGAATGGAGGAACACTGCAGAAGGCCTACTGGCCCATGCGAAGCAGGTCCTTATCAAAACAACCTCTGAGATTAAGACACATGTGCAACATCTGGGTATCTTTATTGTAGACGTTTCGCCATCCAGTGGCTTTATCAATACAAATTCTAGGACATAACTTGAAGACAGTAGAACTATGTACAGAAGATGAGGTAATCAGTCCCTCAACCTAGGAGTAGGTGCGAAGAGCACCATAGTCGTGGAGATTCTGAAGCAGAAGAAAGGAGCCTGGCGCTTATATAGTAACGTCAGGTGTAGCAGACGAGGGCATATTCACTGGTAGGCGGGATTCCCCAGTGGAAGTAGGTCCTTCCCAAAGAGATGGGTTAGTTGTAGTAGTAGTTGTCGTAGTCGTGAAGGTTATGTACATGTCCTGAGAATTAAGATTCCATGATGTTGCAGTGTCTGACAAGTTGTGTACGAATGGTATATAATACCGATATATACCATTCGTACACAAAACAACCTCTACCTATGATGAGGACGGGTAGACGATGAAATCATGTGACTCCTGTGTTGTTGGGTTGGTGCTGCTTAAGTATCATGTATGCCAATGTTTTTGAATTTTTGTAGTTTAGAGTGTTGCGTTCTATAGTGTCGGTGACGACATAGGGAGTGCACCACACAGACTAGCCGGCCACTTTGCCAAATACCTCTCAGCGCTTCTGGGCACCATCAGTCAAGCTCACCTCAAACACTCAGGTGACCTTCTCTCCCGAATTTCCAACCTGAATGTCAAAAACAAAAGCATGGCTTCCTTCGATGTCACAACGTTCCTACTGACACTGCAATCAACATTCTGAGACAGAGGCTCACTGAAAACCACGACCTCTCTTTACCTCTTCTAGATTTCATCAGTCTAGTGGAACTTTGTGTTAATTTCAACTTCTTCAAGTATCAGGACAACTGTTACAAACAGTGCTTTAGGATGGCAATGGGCAGCTCGCTCAGTGCTGTGCTTGCCAACCTCTTCATGGAAAACCTGGAGACAGAAAAATTCAGCATCCTCATTCCCAACACCGTTACCTGGCTAAGATACGTTGATGATATATTGGTTTTCTATCCGAGACGTCTCAATATCCAGGCCCTTCTCAACAAGATCAATGCAGTTGAACCATCAATAAAGTTTACACTTGAACTCGAAAATGATGGCAAACTTCCTTTCCTCGACGTTCTACTGTGCAGATCTCCCGACAGTGACAAACTTCTCTTCAAAGAGTATAGAAAACCTACCAACAAGGACGATTTCATACACTTTTATTCACACCAAGACACCCGCACTAAGAGAGGAGTCCTCATTGGCTTCTTCTTGAGAGCTCTTCGCATCTCCAGCCCTTGTTTTCTAGAAGAAGAATGCACTTACATAACACAAGCCGTTACACGTCTTCAGTTCCCATCTTTCTTCATCCGAGACTGCAGACTCAAGGCACAAGCTATCCTCAATCAACAAACCGCCCATGGAACAGCCCCCTAAGCAGTTCATAGTACTCACATGTGGTGATGTTGCCACGAATACTCGCCGGGCACTTGCTATGAGTAACATCGTTTCTACCATAAACACATCATCTATCAAAGACCTCACTACGAAACTCAGCCCCACACCTCTAACTTCTACAGCAGGCGTCTACACTATCCCCTGTGGGTTCTGTCCCAAGAAATATGTAGGCGAGACAGGCAGAGATCTTGCAGTCCGCCTGAATGAGCATCGAAATGCCTTTAACAGAGACGATGTAAGGTACGCCTGTGTCCTCCACAGAGACTCCACGGGGCATTTGATGAACTGGAATGAGGCACAACTCGTTCTCACCGAACCAGACCTCAGACGCCGACGGTGCCTAGAAGCCTCATTGTATGTCCGAGATCTAAACACAAATGCAGTATAATGTGATCCTTTATTGACTACGTTTCGCCCACACAGTGGGCTTTTTCAAGTCACAAACAGAACTACCTGGGGTGGAAGGAACGCGAGTATTTATAGTCCGGCTGAGGTCAGGTGAAGAATGCTGCATCTGATGATGTACCGAGTTGGGTTGTAGAGTCTAAAAACTTGGGTAGCTTGGAAAGGAGACTGGACAAGTTTGTGAGCAGACCTTCTTGTCCAGTCTCCTTTCCAAGCTACCCAAGTTTTTAGACTCTACAACCCAACTCGGTACATCATCAGATGCAGCATTCTTCACCTGACCTCAGCCGGACTATAAATACTCGCGTTCCTTCCACCCCAGGTAGTTCTGTTTGTGACTTGAAAAAGCCCACTGTGTGGGCGAAACGTAGTCAATAAAGGATCACATTATACTGCATTTGTGTTTATATTGCCATTGTGTCGGTATTTTATACCATTTATTTCCATGTCCGAGATCGCTTGAACTGTTGCATAAAAACGGGTATTAAGTCTGAAGTAACACATACAGAGTCTGTTTGGATAGAATTTTCAGAGGGGCATGAAAAACTGATTTTAGGAGTGATATACCGTCCCCCAATCTTAGATAGGGACCAAGGGAGACTACTATGGGAGGAAATTGTTAAGGCCACAAGGCACGATAATGTAGTAATTCTAGGAGACTTTAACTTTAGTCATATTGATTGGAACTTCTTGACTGGGAATTTAGAATCATACGACTTCTTAGAAGTAGTTCAGGATTGTTTTTTGAAGCAGTTTGTGACAGAACCTACAAGGGAAATAACCTGCTTGACTTAGTTCTGGCAAACAATGAATCCCTTGTTAATAATTTAGAAATTTCAGAGGAACTGGGTGCTAGCGACCACAAATCAATTACATTTAGCATTGAATGGAAGTAAGATAGTAGCGATAACTCAGTAACAGTCCCAGATTTTCGCTTAGCAGATTACGATGGGCTTAGAGAACACTTATCATCTGTTGACTGGGGTAACGAAGAGAGCTACCAATATGACAGTTTTCTGAACACTATACATGCTGCTCAAAGAACGTTTATCCCGTATAAAGAAATTAGATCAAATAGAAATGACCCAAAATGGATGAATAATAGACTGAAATATCTACTAGGGCATAAGAAAGGAATTTATAGGCGTATCAAAAGAGGTGAGGGTCATCTTATGAATCAGTATATTGATATTAAGAGGGACATTAAAAAGGGGATAAGAAAAGCTAAAAGGGACTATGAAATTAAAGTTGCTAGGGATTCTAAAACTAACCCAAAAAGTTTTTTTCCAGGTCTATAGAACAAAAGTCAGAGATAAGATAGGTCCCCTTAAAAATAACTATGGGCATCTTACTGACAAAGAGAATGAAATGTGCTCGATTTTAAATAATTATTTTCTCTCGGTTTTTACACAGGAAGACACTAACAATATTCCAGTAATTAATTTTTATAGTGGGCTAGAAGAAGATAAATTATGTAACATCACAGTCACTAGTGAAATGGTTGTGAAGCAGATAGACAGACTGAAGCAAAATAAGTCGCCGGGTCCTGATGAGGTTTTTTCAAGGGTTCTTAAGAAATGCAAAATGGAACTCTGTGAACCATTAACTAATATTTTTAATTTATCTCTTCAAACAGGTGTAGTGTCTGATATGTGGAAGATGGCTAATGTAACTCCTATTTTTAAAACAGGGGACAAGTCGTTACCGTCAAATTACCGCCCAATTAGCCTGACCTCAATTGTAGGCAAATTACTAGAGTCAATTATAGCTGAGATTATAAGAAGCCATCTTGATAAGCATAGCTTGATTAATGATACTCAGCATGGATTCACAAGAGGCCGGTCTTGTCTAACTAATTTATTAACTTTCTTCAGTAAAGCTTTTGAGGCTGTTAACCACGATAAAGAGTTTGATATTATTTACTTAGATTTTAGTAAGGCTTTTGATAGAGTTCCGCACCAAAGACTGTTAAAGAAAGTGGCAGCTCATGGCATTGGGGGAAAAGTGCTCTCATGGATCGAGTCATGGCTCACAGACAGGAAGCAGAGTGTCCATTAATGGGGTTAAATCCGAGTGGGGATCTGTAACAAGTGGCGTTCCACAGGGATCAGTCTTGGGCCCGTTGTTGTTTATAATATATATCAATAGCCTTGATGAGGGAATTACTAGTGATATGAGCAAATTCGCCGATGACACAAAGATAGGTAGGATAATTGATTCAAACGTAGACGTTAGGGAACTTCAGGAGGATTTAAACAAACTATATTCTTGGTCAGAAAAGTGGCAGATGCAGTTCAATGTAGATAAATGCAAGATTCTGAAGCTCGGGAGTGCCCATAACCCTAGCACTTATAAGTTAAATGATGTAGAACTTAGCCATACAGATTGCGAAAAGGACTTGGGGGTTATGGTGAGCAGCAACCTTAAACCAAGACAGCAATGCCTAAGCGTACGTAATAAGGCAAATAGATTACTGGGATTTATATCAAGAAGTGTAAGCAACAGAAGTCCAGAGGTCATACTGCAGCTTTATACATCATTAGTAAGGCCTCTCCTAGATTATGCAGCTCAATTCTGGTCTCCATATTACAGAATGGACATAAATTCGTTAGAAAACATTCAGCGCAGGATAACTAAATTAATACATAGCATTAGAAATCTTCCTTCTGAAGAAAGATTGAAGACTCTTAAGTTACATTCACTTGTTACACGAAGAATGAGGGGAGACCTGATCGAAGTGTATAAGTGGAAGATAGGTATTAATAAAGGGGATATTAATAAGGTCTTGAGGATATCTCTCCAAGAGAGAACCCGCAGTAATGGATTTAAATTAGATAAGTTTAGATTTAGAAAGGACACAGGAAAGTATTGGTTTGGAAATAGGGTAGTTGATGAGCGGAACAGTCTACCTAGTTGGGTTATTGAGGCTAGGACTTTGGGTAGTTTCAAATTTAGGTTGGATAAGAGCATGCATAGTTCCTTTGTATAAAGGCAAAGGGGACAAAAGAGAGTGCAAAATTATAGGGGGATAAATCTGTTGAGTATACCTGGTAAAGTGTATGGTAGAGTTATTATTGAAAGAATTGAGAGTAAGACGGAGAATAGGATAGCAGATGAACAAGGAGGCTTTAGGAAAGGTAGGGGGTGTGTTGACTAGGTGTTTACAGTGAAACATATAAGTGAACAGTATTTAGATAAGGCTAAAGAGATTTTTGTGGCATTTATGGATTTGGAAAAGGCGTATGACAGGGTGGATAGGGGGGCAATGTGGCAGATGTTGCAGGTGTATGGTGTAAGAGGTAGGTTACTAAAAGCAGTGAAGAGTTTTTACGAGGATAGTGAGGCTCAAGTTAGAGTATGTAGGAAAGAGGGAAATTATTTCCCAGTAAAAGCAGGCCTTAGACAAGGATGTGTGATGTCATCGTGGTTGTTTAATATAATTATAGATGGGGTTGTAAGAGAAGTAAATGCGAGGGTCTTGGCAAGAGGCGTGGAGTTAAAAGATAAAGAATCACACATAAAGTGGGAGTTGTCACAGTTGCTCTTTGCTGATGACACTGTGCTCTTGGGAGATTCTGAAGAGAAGTTGCAGAGATTGGTGGATGAATTTGGTA
The DNA here is from genome assembly GCF_026875155.1 of Cherax quadricarinatus. NCBI lineage: Eukaryota > Metazoa > Arthropoda > Malacostraca > Decapoda > Parastacidae > Cherax > Cherax quadricarinatus. Next base: position 48,024,085 of record NC_069421.1, read on the forward strand.
GGGTGTGCAAAAGAAGAAAATTAAAAGTGAATACAGGAAAGAGTAAGGTTATGAGGATAACAAAAAGATTAGGTGATGAAAGATTGGATATCAGATTGGAGGGAGAGAGTATGGAGGAGGTGAATGTATTCAGATATTTGGGAGTGGACGTGTCAGCGGATGGGTCTATGAAAGATGATGTGAATCATAGAATTGATGAGGGGAAACGGGTGAGTGGTGCGCTTAGGAGTCTGTGGAGACAAAGAACTTTGTCCTTGGAGGCAAAGAGGGGAATGTATGAGAGTACAGTTTTACCAACGCTCTTATATGGGTGTGAAGCATGGGTGATGAATGTTGCAGCAAGGAGAAGGCTGGAGGCAGTGGAGATGTCATGTCTGAGGGCAATGTGTGGTGTGAATATAATGCAGAGAATTCGTAGTTTGGAAGTTAGGAGGAGGTGCAGGATTACCAAAACTGTTGTCCAGAGGGCTGAGGAAGGGCTGTTGAGGTGGTTCGGACATGTAGAGAGAATGGAGTGAAACAGAGTGACTTCAAGAGTGTATCAGTCTGTAGTGGAAGGAAGGCGGGGTAGGGATCGGCCTAGGAAAGGTTGGAGGGAGGAGGTAAAGGAGGTTTTGTGTTCGAGGGGCTTGGACTTCCAGCAGGCATGCGTGAGCGTGTTTGATAAGAGTGAATGGAGACAAATGGCTTTTAATACTTGACGTGCTGTTGGAGTGTGAGCAAAGTAACATTTATGAAGGGGTTCAGGGAAACCGGCAAGCCGGACTTGAGTCCTGGAGATGGGAAGTACAGTGCCTGCACTCTGAAGGAGGGGTGTTAATGTTGCAGTTTAAAAACTGTAGTGTAAAACACCCTTCTGGCAAGACAGTGATGGAGTGAATGATGGTGAAAGTTTTTCTTTTTCGGGCCACCCTGCCTTGGTGGGAATCGGCCAGTGTGATAATAAAAAAAATAATAAGTACATGAGTGTGAGGGGTTGGATTTGAGTGGGACTTGCACATCAGAGCTTATTTCTTGGGTGGCATTGAAAATTGGGTTGATCAAATGTTTTGTTAGTGGGATGAATTGTAAAGGACCTGCCTAGTATGGGCCAACAGGCCTGCTGCAGTGTTCCTCCTTTCTTATGTTCTTATGTAATCGCCGTCACCGACACTATAGAACGCAACACTGGAAACTACAAAATTTCAAAAACATTGGCATACATGATACTTAAGCAACACCAACCCAACAACACAGGAGTCACATGATTTCATCGTCTACCCGTCCTCATCATAGGTAGAGGTTGTTTTTGATAAGGACCTGCCTCGCATGGGCCAGTAGGCCTTCTACAGTGTTCCTCCATTCTTATGTTCTTATGACATTCCTCAGGTCACGTGCGTCACACCTCACTCTCCGCCTATATATATAATGTCTTTCTACCTCTGTATGTTAGAAGTGATCAATGTCCCAGGACCGAAACGTTTTCTAATAATTATGTCTTTCTAAACACACATGGATATATCCATCAAGGAAAAACACTTGTACATAATCCCACCACTTACCAGATATTCTCTGGTGGTCACTTGATGTAGCTGGATCACCCATAACCTATCCAATTACAACATACCTAACTGGCCAGTATCAGTCTGTTATAACTAGAAGGGTTACTTAACTGTGGGTGACTGATGCTCCTTATTTCCTCCATTCACCATCACATTTCGATGTCCTGCTACACCGACACGGTTCTTATTCCAGCAGGACGAGGTATCCGTTGGTTTGTCCCGGTTTAGAAGTCGTAACTCCATAAAACTTAACTATCCTCGAGACAGGAACACGAGATAAACAGATGCTCACTCTGAGAACGGCGACTCATTTCACTTCACACATTCTCTTAACTTGGTGTTATTATCACTGATTACTTCTTAGCCCACTATACGGTTTAATGTCTCCTAGTTACTATACACATTGGAGGCCACTCCATTAAGATCTGAGACCGATGAGTGATGATTAAACCACGGGTATTTTTCCCCTGGACACAGTCCATGGCGACGCGCCGGTCACCCCCAGTCCTACCATTATTCGCTCATTTTACCACTTTATTACGATGGTCCCGTAAATCACGTTCCCTCACTCTTCACCAGGAACAGTTACGACACTTCCTATTATGAAGTGAGGCCTACATTAATCCTTAGGCTGCCGTGAACGCCAATTTCCTGGTCCCATGTTTTCACAGCCTCTTCACTACATTCAAAACACTCCCGCCTCCCCCATGCCCTGAGTCGACCTCTTCCCCCGCACATCCGCGCAGGCGCAGAGGGAACTCTTGGTTCTATTCCATTTTCAAATACATTTTTGACCCATATCGACACATTAAACACCTATTAGGCACTATCGCTTCGGAAAATTGAAATATTTTCCACAGTCATCGTCCACAATCAATGCCACACTGACTCGTGAATGTTGTGTTGGAGCCTTTGTGTACACCCGGCTGCTCCCAGCTGCACGGACGCGTTTCATATGATGGACGAATCACCAGGCAAATCACGAACCGCGAGGCTTTATTTCGACAAAAAGAAGTTTCCATAAGTCGAAATTAACGAAGCGTGAGGTCACAAAACTCGAGGGTCCACTGTGTGTGTGTATATATATATATATATTATATATATATATATATATATATATATATATATATATATATATATATATATATATATATATATATATATATATACACGGCGCGCATAACGAAGATAAAACACCTCAATTACTGGGAGCGCTTGAGGTACCTAAACCTGTATTCCCTGGAACGCAGGAGGAAGAGATACATGATTATATACAGCTGGAAAATCCTAGAGGGACTAGTACCGAACTTGCACACGAAAATCACTCACTACGAAAGCAAAAGACTTGGCAGACGATGCACCATCCCCCCAATGAAAAGCAGGGGTGTCACTAGCACGTTAAGAGACCATACAATAAGTGTCAGGGGCCCGAGACTGTTCAACTGCCTCCCAGCACACATAAGGGGGGATTACCAACAGACCCCTGGCCCGTCTTCAAACTGGCACTGGACAAGCACCTAAAGTCAGTTCCTGATCAGCCGGGCTGTGGCTTGTACGTTGGTTTGCGTGCAGCCAGCAGCAACAGCTGGTTGATCAGGCTCTGATCCACCAGGAGGCCTGGTCACAGACCGGCCGCGGGGGCGTTGACCCCCGGAATTCTCTCCAGGTAAACTCCAGGTAATATAAATATTATATATATATATATATATATATATAATATATATATATTTTATATATATATATATATATGCAAAACAACCACTGTGAAAGAATAGAGAAAGCCCAATCGCTTTCGTGACTACTCACATTATCAAGGAACTATGATAGTTCCTTGATAATGTGAGTAGTCACGAAAGCGCTTGGAATTTCTCTATTCTGTCACAGTTGTTGTTTTGCATATTCTAAAATCACCTGTTTACTGTGATCTTATTGCATATATATTGCATATAATTGAGGTTCAGACATGTATGCGCGGAGACCCAGACCGACATAATGAGACTAGTCACGAGGGAGCATTCACCAAATTCAACTTCAATAACAAAAACATAAAGTGGGACCAAGTAAACCAAGTCCTAACCGATATAAGCTGGGAAGATATACTAAGCAACACAGACCCCAACTTATGCCTAGAACAGATTAACTTGGTGGCACTCGAAGTATGCACAAGGCTTATTCCTCTAAGAAAAAGGAGGAGTAGATGTAAAATAGAAAGAGACAGGCGCTCCCTTTACAGGCGACGGAAAAGAATAACAGAGCTGCTAAAAGAGGTCAATATATCTGAAATGCGTAGGGAGACACTGGTCAGAGAAATAGCAAGCATCGAACTTAAGCTAAAGGAATCTTATAGGAGTCAGGAATCGCGGGAAGAACTAAAAGCCATAAATGAAATCGAAAGAAACCCAAAGTATTTCTTCTCCTATGCCAAATCAAAGTCGAGAACAACGTCCAGTATTGGGCCCTTACTTAAACAAGATGGGTCCTACACTGATGACAGCAAGGAAATGCGTGAGCTACTCAAGTCCCAATATGACTCAGTTTTTAACAAGCCGCTAACCAGACTGAGAGTCGAAGATCAAAATTAATTTTTTATGAGAGAGCCACAGAATTTGGTTAACACAAGCCTATCTGATGTTATCCTGACGCCAAATGACTTCGAACAGGCGATAAATGACATGCCCATGCACTCTGCCAAAGGGCCAGACTCATGGAACTCCGTGTTCATCAAGAATTGCAAGAAGCATCTATCACGAGCCTTTACCATCCTATGGAGAGGGAGCATGGACACGGGGGTCGTCCTACAGTTACTAAAAACAACAGACATAGCCCCACTCCACAAAGGGGGCAGTAAAGCAACAGCAAAGAACTACAGACCGATAGCACTAACATCCCATATCATAAAAATCTTTGAAAGGGTCCTAAGAAGCAAGATCACCACTCATCTAGAAACCCATCAGTTACACAACCCAGGGCAACATGGGTTTAGAACAGGTCGCTCCTGTCTGTCTCAACTATTGGATCACTACGACAAGGTCCTAGATGCACTAGAAGACAAAAAGAATGCAGATGTAATATATACAGACTTTGCAAAAGCCTTCGACAAGTGTGACCATGGCGTAATAGTGCACAAAATGCGTGCTAAAGGAATAACAGGAAAAGTCGGTCGATGGATCTATAATTTCCTCACTAACAGAACACAGAGAGTAGCAGTCAACAGAGTGAAGTCCGAGGCAGCTACGGTGAAAAGCTCTGTTCCACAAGGCACAGTACTCGCTCCCATCTTGTTCCTCATCCTCATATCTGACATAGACAAGGATGTCAGCCACAGCACCGTGTCTTCCTTTGCAGATGACACCCGAATCTGCATGACAGTGTCTTCCATTGCAGACACTGCAAGGCTCCAGGCGGACATCAACCAAATCTTTCAGTGGGCTGCAGAAAACAATATGAAGTTCAACGATGAGAAATTTCAATTACTCAGATATGGTAAACACGAGGAAATTAAATCTTCATCAGAGTACAAAACAAATTCTGGCCACAAAATAGAGCGAAACACCAACGTCAAAGACCTGGGAGTGATCATGTCGGAGGATCTCACCTTCAAGGACCATAACATTGTATCAATCGCATCTGCTAGAAAAAATGACAGGATGAATAATGAGAACCTTCAAAACTAGGGATGCCGAGCCCATGATGACACTCTTCAGGTCACTTGTTCTATCTAGGCTGGAATATTGCTGCACACTAACAGCACCTTTCAAGGCAGGTGAAATTGCTGACCTAGAAAATGTACAGAGAACCTTCACGGCGCGCATAACAGAGATAAAACACCTCAATTACTGGGAGCGCTTGAAGTTCCTGAACCTGTATTCCCTGGAACGCAGGCGGGAGAGATACATGATTATATACACCTGGAAAATCCTACAGGGACTAGTACCGAACTTGCACACGAAAATCACTCACTACGAAAGCAAAAGACTTGGCAGACGATGCAACATCCCCCCAATGAAAAGCAGGGGTGTCACTAGCACGTTAAGAGACCATACAATAAGTGTCAGGGGCCCGAGACTGTTCAACTGCCTCCCAGCATACATAAGGGGGATTACCAACAGACCCCTGGCAGTCTTCAAGCTGGCACTGGACAAGCACCTAAAGTCGGTTTCTGATCAGCCGGGCTGTGGCTCGTACGTTGGTTTGCGTGCAGCCAGCAGTAACAGCCTGGTTGATCAGGCTCTGATCCACCAGGAGGCCTGGTCACAGACCGGGCCGCGGGGGCGTTGACCCCCGGAACTGCTGTGGAAACTGCTGTTTCTGCCGACTACTGTTTCTGCCATCTTGCTCAAGCACAGGCCCAATACTCCATGTTGTATTTGCCCAAGATCTGGCATGAAAAAGAAGTATTCTGTTTTTTTTTTTAATTTCATTTATTTTTGTAAGTTCTTCTTGTGTCTCTTGGCTTCTGTATGATTTCTTATATTTAATTAAGTTCGATATTTTCTATTTCTCTGGCCAATGCCTCCTTCAGTATTTCAGATAGACTGGCTCCCTTTTGAGCAGCTCTGTGAATCTTCCCTTTTGTCTGCAAAGGGATAGTCCCTCTCTTTCTAATTTACAACTTCTCTTCTTTTTTCTTAGAGGAATGTGTCTTGAGGAGACCTCAAGTGCCACAGAGTTAATTCTCTCTAGGAAAAGGTTCGGATCCATGTTATTTAGGATATCTTCCCAGCTTATTTCATCTAGGACATGGTTAATTTAATCGCACTGTATGTTTCTGTTACTAAAGTTGAATTTAGTGAAGGTACCCTCATAACTGTTCTCATTTTGGTTGTCAGGAGCCTTGCATCCTGTCAGACTTGATCTCCCTTCTCTGATTATTCTTCTTATTTCCAAATACTGAGCTGTTGAAAGTGTTGAATTCTATGCGAAAAGAGCCTTGAGCAAGTTTTAAATTGCCCCTGTGGTTAATTTGCATCCATCCATATATATGTCAGTAGTATGATTAATGTTTTATTGGTACGTTTAATGAAGCATCTATTTCTACAGGGTTACCAGGCAAGGCAGTCACCTTAGATGAGTACACTACATCTACAAATATTGGTGGTGGTGTGCAAACCGCAAGGTGCTCCTCTGATAACGTCACTCCCTCCAGCAATCATGTATGTTACCCATCTTATTATTTGTGTTAAATAAATGTTATCATGAAGAAAAAAACTGTTACTTTAGAGATTTTACATTCTGCTTACACAAGTTTATAACCCAACAGATGGTGCACCTAGAGAGAGCAGTTAGTCCTGACGATGCAGTACTAGTTAGTCAACAAGTCTTAACAGATGGATCAATGTTACGATCATCATCACTTTTCAATCAGCAAAGAAGCAAAGAGTTACTCAAGCAGCCTTCAGTTGCATCACTCACCAGTGACTCAACTCCTCACTTGCCATGTACAAGCATAAATTCGCAGATCAACAGTGACAACTGCTGCACAGGAATAATTCTTCCATTTAAATATTTATCATCAGACAGTCAAAAGATAAATGGGAAAACTTTCCAAACGGTCTTCACTTCACCACCTAATTTTCGCCATGCGTTGAAAAAATCACACCATGTACAGAACACGTCACCTGTGGATGACAATCAGGTCAGTACAGACTCACCACACAAGCGATCACCTTCACACGTCAGCCTTACAGCGAGAGAAACATTGCCTCATTCACAGGATAGTTCCTCGCTATGTAGCAACTGCGACGAACAAGAGACAAGCTGTCTTCACTCTGATGTAAAAAATAATACACATAAAAACAACTTTGTCGATCAACATGATTTGTTTTCTTCTGATGAGAGTGTAAATAACTCGACTATAGACACTTCTTTAATGTGGAAAGAGAACATCGGTAAAAAGGTAAAGGTGTCGGGATTGGCATCAGATATACCAGATGTTTGCCAAAAAAGCTACATAATCTACAAACAGTTGTTACCAACCTCTCAACAAGAGGAACTTCCTGAACATATGGAGAAATATATATCGTGTCTTAACCCAGATGACACAGCTCTTCCAGGCTCACCCTCCCGTCTGCTTGTCAAACACAGCACTAACCTACTGTCATCATGTAATGTTCAGCCTTCCTTAACTCCATGTAATACACACCCTTCCTTATCCTCACGTAATACACACCCTTCCTTATCTCCACGCAGTACACACCCTTCCTTATCTCCACGTGATACTCACCCTTCCTTATCTCCATGTAATACACACCCTTCCTTATCTCCACGCAGTACACACCCTTCATTATCTCCACGTGATACTCACCCTTCCTTATCTCCACGTAATACACACCCTTCCTTATCTCCACGTGATACTCACCCTTCCTTATCTCCACGTAATACACACCCTTCCTTATCTCCACGTGATACTCACCCTTCCTTATCTCCACGTAATGCACACCCTTCCTTATCTCCACGTGATACTCACCCTTCATTATCTCCACGTAATACTCACCCTTCATTATCTCCACGTGATAATCACCCTTCACTCTCTTCACGCAATAATGACAATATATCAAGAGCGTCCATGAACAGGCTGACAACTTCAGAATCACCACCAGATTGTATTTCCACAAGATCTGCCACGCAGGTCATCTACCATGGCCAGCCTCATATACAGCAGCAAATGGAAGAACAACAACTTAAGGACCAGTCGCTGCAGTCACAGGCACAACAACAACATTACTCATTACAACACTCAGACAACCTTTATGGTCGTACATCCTCCCTAGCTGAGAAACCTTACCCATTACTACACCGTAATTCTACTCCGCAGCCGGAGCTTCACCCTAATGTACATAGCAAGAAGAATCAACAGTATAATCTCGTTTCTCAACAGTTTACACAAAATAAAAATAATTCAAATGGTCACCAGCTAAACCAACTAGTACAACACTCACAAAATCATATATACCAATATCATGAAGACCATGGATACCAGATAGAGAAAAATTCCTACCAGAATGAACAGAAACCAAAGTGCCAAGAAAATCATGTAGAACTACCTAATATTAAAGACACCCATCATTATCCACGAGTATATTACCCAACGGACAGCCACAACTATCAGCAACTTTACCATCAGCCTTCATATCAGCAGGACTGTCAGCCTTCATATCAGCAGGACTGTCAGAATCTGCAGTATCCTCAGCAACAACACTGTAGCCAAGATCATCTGTACTGTTCTGCAGGTCATGATGATCTTAGTTATTGTAATGAACATTGTTATCTGGAGAACTATGATGTAAATAAGAGTCATCAGATGGAGAAGTGGGGAGGTCAGCCATCAGAGTTTACATCAGTTGTTTGTCAACAATGTTCTGTTGTAAACAGGTCCTATACACCACAGCATAATATAAGTTATCCAGAATGACAGAAATAATTGTCGAGAATCCATGACAATGCCAACCAGCAGTAACAGCCTAGTTGATCAGACCCTGATCTACCATGAGGCCTGGTCTCAGACCGAGCCGCGGGGGCGTTGCCCCCGAAACCATCTCCAGATAAACTCCAGGTAAACCAATCTACATCTCATATTGATAATTCAAAATGTAAATAAAGGTATACTAAAGAATAATTATATTAATATATAGCAACTAACAAAAAATACACATTACGCTAGAAGTCACCTACAAATAGGTAAATGATAAGTATAGCCATGTAGAAGTACTACATAAGTGAACATAAAGCAGCCCTGGAAATGGGAAGATAATCAGAAGTGACAAGGGAAGGCATCAGAAGCTTCAGTTACTTAGATAAAACTCCCTGACCAACATAACCTTCTTCCACCTTCCCATGAAGAGAGTTCTTATTAAAATATTCCTGCAGCAAGTCAACTGGCCAGTGTGAGACGACCTTATGAACATGTATAGTCAACCGAATTTTCATGTTTTTCAAGAAAATATATTTCATCATTTACTTGACACTTGTTCCATTCATTATATATATATATATATATATATATATATATATATATATATATATATATATATATATATATATATATATATATATATATATATATATATATATAATATATATATATATATACGTATATATATTCGTATGGGTGTGCCAAAGTGCCGGTATCGGCGATTTTTACGATATCGATATTGGTGAAAACTACCAGTAACAGCCGACACTTTTAGATATATTTAAAATATTAATATTTCACGAGTGCTTAAAAAAAATAAAAATTAACTGCCACACTATTGCGAGGGTTACATTCTCTCTCTCTCTCTCTCTCTCTCTCTCTCTCTCTCTCTCTCTCTCTCTCTCTCTTCTCTCTCTCTCTCTCTCTCTTTTCTCTCTCTCTCTCTCTCTCTATCTATCTATCTATCTATCTATCTATCTCTCTTCATCTCTAGCATACATAACACAAACACACAAAACAAAAGGATTAGAGGTGATATGGTAACAACATACAAAGTACTGAGAGGAACTGATATTGTGGTCAGGGACAGACTGAAATAAAAGACTAAGGAACACGAGAACACAGCTAGAAACTGAAAACAGATGAGTTGCAGCGATGTTATGAACCATTTATATATTCTTTGAGTAGTCGATACAGTAGGATTATAGAGGCAGGATTCATGCATAGCTTTAAGAAGAGGAACGACAAAGCTCTCGAAGCCAGGAGAAAGTGAACCCAGTAGTGTCTAGCGAAGAGGAGGGATGATAGCCGAGTCACAGTTGCCGCCCCATATAGGTGAGTACATGCTGGTGAGTACATGCTGGTGAGTACATGCTGGTGAGTACATGCTGGTGAGTGAAACTGTAGCAATACCAAAGAGACTAAGGAACAGGAGATACCAGGTACTGCTGGCTGCCATCCACACAACTGGGACACCAGGTAATGGCTGCCATCCACACAACTGGGACACCAGGTAATGGCTGCCATCCACACAACTGGGGAAAGTGGTAAAGAAACGTTTGATGGATCTGGATACAATGGGACCTAATAACGTGTCACCATGGATTCTACCAGAAACTTCGAAAATATTGCCTAAACTACTAGCTATGATAAATAATAACTTAGTGGATAAAGAACAGTTACGAGAGAACTGGAAAACAAGAAATGTAGTCTAAATATTTAAGAAAGGAGACAGACAGGCATTAAACTATAGATCAGTTTCTTTGGCATGCATACCTTGCAAGGTAATACAAGACTTTATCAGAGGAACAGCGGGACATGGACCTGCTTCGCATGGGTCAGTAGGCCTGCTGCAGTGTTCCTTCTTTCTTATATTCTTAACACTTGCAGTTCCATAAATAATAACCAGCATGGGTTAAGTGATGGCAAACCTTGTCTTACTATATTGATGGAGTTCTTCAAAAGGATGAGCTGAAAACTCGAGATTCAGGTTGGAATAACATGGAACAAACTCCAGTGGATCAAAGAATATCTTAGGGGACCGAAACAAAGAATGTCAGGAAAGAGACGTCAGACTGGAGATGAATGATTACAGAGAGACTGTAAAGATCGGTGGTGGGTGTAACCAGCGGTCCCAACAACAGCACGTCAATGTAACCAGCGGTCCCAACAACAGCACGTCAATGTAACCAGCGTTCCCAACAACAACACCTCACTGTAACCAGCGGTCCCAAAAACAGCACGTCACTGTAACCAGCAGTCCCAACAACAGAACGTCACTGTAACCCGAGTTCCGAACTACAGCACGTCACTGCAACCCGAATTCCGAACAACAGCACATCACTGGCATCTACCCCTGGATTATTTTTTTTTCTAATCACAAAAAAAAAACATCATCAGAAACAAATACGCTGGTATTCACGTTAACTCAAGTGTAAAACCAAAAATAGGCAAGTATGTGGTAATGACGTTTTTGCCTAAAGAAAATCTACTAGAGTGATGGAGAGACCATATACTAGTTCTTCAATGTGTTGCAAACCTATCAAATAAATATCTGAGTTGACCGTCTTCTTCAACAGAGAGTAAAATATTGTTCAGTACTGTAGCCAACATCAACAATGCGTCATCGCATTAAGCCATACTGACTATACACAAATAACCTGTTCTTTGCCAGCCCTTTGTTTCCTGTCTTTCTAACCTCCACAACTCTCTCCGTTCCTTAGATATCAAATTTGTTTTTCGCAAAACTAACATCCTTCACAGTTATCTTGTATGTACCTCTTTCCCTGCTATTGATGCTTCTAGAGTCTACTCTGTTTCATGCTTCTCTTGTCCTCTTCCAAACTTTTGAGAAATTGGCCGCTCTCTTTCTGACAGACTTAGAGAGCACAAAAAGTGTTAGACCTGTTGACACCAATAGTGGTCTTTTTTTATCATGTTAGAGATGACAGTCATCGTGTTGACTGGTCCTCTGCCAAATCTGTCAATCCTTCTACTAGCCTTCACAGACGCTGTCTTGTTAAATCATCCCTTATACACAACTTTCCTAATACGAATCTTAGTCCTGGCTTTGTCTCTGTTAAGAACATAAGAACATAAGAACGATGGAACACTGCAGAAGGCCTACTGGCCCATGCGAGGCAGGTCCAAGTCTCCTACCGGCTTAAGCCAATGCACCCAACCTAGTCAGGTCAGGTCACATTGACTTAAGGGAGGAACACGGCAACCGACCTGGTAGCACAAGCTATCAGGTCTAACTCACACCCACCCACATCTACTCATGTATTTATCCAACCTATTTTTAAAGCTACACAACGTTCTGGCCTCTATAACGGTACTTGGGAGTTTGTTCCACTCATCCACAACTCTATTACCAAACCAGTACTTTCCTATATCCTTCCTGAATCTGAATTTTTCCAACTTAAAACCATTGCTGCGAGTCCTGTCTAGGCTAGATATTTTCAGCACACTATTTACATCCCCTTTATTTATTCCTGTCTTCCATTTATACACCTCAATCATATCCCCCCTAATTCTACGTCTTTCTAGAGAGTGCAGATTCAGGGCCCTTAGTCTATCCTCATAGGGAAGGTTTCTGATACATGGGATCAACTTTGTCATCCTCCTTTGTACATTTTCCAGAGAATTTATTCCTTCCTTTCTCATCACATTGCCAAATGCTCCAAACTTTAGATCACTTGTGACTTGACCTTCCTCCTCTCCTACATTTTCTTTTTTTTTTGTCTTCCTTTCTTCTGCCTAGGTGTGTTCTGTCCTTCGGTTATTTACCTCTGCGTTTTTGGTGCCACCCTCGTGGGTCATTAGCTCTCCTGCAGTGCTCCTTTGTCTTGTTCTTAGACTTCATTTCTATTGCTACTACTTTACTGCTGTTATTACTACTGTTGCTGCTACTACTACTACTACTACTACTTTTGCCTCGCTTCGCTCCCTTTTCTTGTGTCACTACTACTACTTCTCCTACCTACTACCACCACTACCACTTCTACTACTGTTACTAACCATACCACGGGTGGAGTCATAACGACTTCGTGAGTCATACTATTACTACATCCACTACCAGCATTACCTCTACTCCCACTTGTTCGTGGGCACAATAATATAAAATACTGCTCGTTGCACTAGTACACCAAACAGGGACTAGAATGAAATTAGCCTAGAGCCACCCACACCAACGTATGTCCTTGAGTAGCGAGTACAACATCCAGTTCCGCTGGATGCGCTACTCATAAGGATTGTTTGGTCCAGTGGATTAAATCGTCATGAGTTTTCGCCCACCATGAGGCAAGCCAAAGCAGCATGGGTTCGAATCCTTGGCTAGTCGTGTGTGTGTGTGTGTGTGTGTGTGTGTGTGTGTGTGTGTGTGTGTGTGTGTGTGTGTGTGTGTGTGTGTGTGTGTGAGTGTACTCACCTAATTGTGGTTGCAGGGGTCGAGTCCAACCTCCTGGCCTCGCCTCTTCACTGGTGTGTGTGTGTGTGTGCGTGTGTGTACTAACCTAATTGTGGTTGCAGGGGTCGAGACTCAGCTCCTGGCCCCGCCTCTTCACTGATCGCTACTAGGTCCTCTCCCTCTCTGCTTCCTGAGCTTCTTCATACCTCTTCTTAAAACTATGTATGGTTCCTGCCTCCACTACTTCACTTGCTAGGCTATTCCACTTCCTGACGACTCTATGACTGAAGAAATACTTCCTAACGTCCCTGTGACTCGTCTGAGTCTTCAGTTTCCAATTGTGACCCCTTGTTTCTGTGTCCCCTCTCTGGAACATCCTGTCTCTGTCCACATTGTCTATTCCCAGCAGTATCTTGTGTCGTTATCATGTCTTCCCTGACCCTCCTGTCCTCCAGTGTCGTCAGTCCGATTTCCCTCAACCTTTCCTCGTACGACATTCCCCCGAGCTCTGGAACTAGCCTTGTTGCAAACCTTTGTACTTTCTCTAGCTTCTTGACGTGCTTGACCAGGTGTGGGTTCCAGACTGGTGCTGCATACTCCAGTATGGGCCTAACATACACAGTGTACAGTGTCTTGAACGATTCCTTATTAAGGTATCGGAACGCTATTCTCAGGTTTGCCAGGCGCCCGTATGCTGCAGCAGTTATTTGGTTGATGTGTGCCTCCGGTGACGTGCTCGGTGTTATGGTCACCCCAAGATCTTGCTCCCTGAGTGAGGTCTGTAGTCTTTGTCCACCTAGCCTATACTCTGCCTGCGGTCTTCTTTGCCCCTCCCCAATCTTCATGACTTTGCATTTGGCTGGGTTGAATTCGAGAAGCCAGTTACTGGACCACATGTCCAGCCTGTCCAGGTCTTTTTGCAGTCCTGCCTCATCCTCGTCCGATTTAATTCTTCTCATCAACTTCACATCATCTGCGAATAGGGACACTTCAGAGTCTATTCCTTCCATCATGTCGTTCGCATATATCAAAAATAGCACTGGTCCAAGAACTGACCCCTGTGGGACCCCGCTCGTAACAGGCGCCCACTGTGATACCTCTTCACGTACCATGACTCGTTGTTACCTCCCTGTCAGGTATTCCCTGATCCATTGCAGTGCCCTCCCTGTTACATGCGCCTGATCCTCCAGCTTCTGCACTAATCTCTTGTGGGGAACTGTGTCAAAGGCCTTCCTGCAGTCTAGGAAAACGCAATCTACCCACCCCTCTCTCTCGTGTCTTACTTCTGTTACCTTGTGTGTGTGTGTGTGTGTACTCACCTAGTTGAGGTTGCAGGGGTCGAGTCCAAGCTCCTGGTGTGTGTGTGTGTGTGTGTGTGTATGTGTGTGTATGTGTGTGTGTGTGTGTGTGTGTGTGTGTGTGTGTGTGTGTGTGTGTGTGTGTGTGTGTGTGTGTGTGTGTGTGTGTGTGTGTGTCTGCGTGTGTCTGTACTCACCTAGTTGATGTTGCAGGAGTCGAGTCCAAGCTCCTGGCCCCGCCTCTTCACTGGTCGCTACTAGGTCACTCTCCCTGAACCATGAGCTTTATCGTACCTCTGCTTAAAGCAATGTATGGATCCTGCCTCCACTACATCGCTTCCCAAACTATTCCACTTCCTGACTACTCTGTGGCTGAAGAAATACTTCCTAACATCCCTTTGATTCATCTGTGTCTTCAACTTCCAACTGTGTCCCCTTGTTACTGTGTCCAGTCTCTGGAACATCCTGTCTTTGTCCACCTTGTCAATTCCTCTCAGTATTTTGTAAGTCGTTATCATGTCCCCCCTATCTCTCCTGTCCTCCAGTGTCGTCAGGTTGATTTCCCTTAACCTCTCCTCATAGGACATACCTCTTAGCTCTGGGACTAGTCTTGTTGCAAACCTTTGCACTTTCTCTAGTTTCTTTACATGCTTGGCTAGGTGTGGGTTCCAAACTGGTGCCGCATACTCCAATATGGGCCTAACGTACACGGTGTACAGGGTCCTGAACGATTCCTTATTAAGATGTCGGAATGCTGTTCTGAGGTTTGCCAGGCGCCCATATGCTGCAGCAGTTATTTGGTTGATGTGCGCTTCAGGAGATGTGCCTGGTGTTATACTCACCCCAAGATCTTTTTCCTTGAGTGATGTTTGTAGTCTCTGACCCCCTAGACTGTACTCCATCTGCGGTCTTCTTTGCCCTTCCCCAATCCTCATGACTTTGCACTTGGTAGGATTGAACTCCAGGAGCCAGTTGCTGGACCAGGTCTGCAGCCTGTCCAGATCCCTTTGTAGTTCTGCCTGGTCTTCGATCGAATGAACTCTTCTCATCAACTTCACGTCATCTGCAGACAGTGACACCTCGGAGTTTATTCCTTCCGTCATGTCGTTCACAAATACCAGAAACAGCACTTGTCCTAGGACTGACCCCTGTGGGACCCCGCTGGTCACAGGTGCCCACTCTGACACCTCTCCTCGTACCATTACTCGCTGCTGTCTTCCTGACAAGTATTCCCTGATCCATTGTAGTGCCTTCCCTGTTATTCCTGCTAGGTCCTCCAGTTTTTGCACTAATCTCTTGTGTGGTACTGTATCAAACGCCTTCTTGCAGTCTAAGAAAATGCAATCCACCCACCCTTCTCTCTCTTGTCTTACTGCTGTCACCATGTCATAGAACTCCAGTAGGTTTGTGACACAGGATTTCCCGTCTCTGAAACCATGTTGTCTGCTGGTGATGAGATCATTCCTTTCTAGGTGTTCCACCACTCTTCTCCTGATAATCTTCTCCATGATTTTGCATACTATACATGTCAGTGACACTGGTCTGTAGTTTAATGCTTCATGTCTGTCTCCTTTTTTAAAGATTGGTACCACATTTGCCGTCTTCCATGCCTCAGGCAATCTCCCTGTTTCGATAGATGTATTGAATATTGTTGTGTGTGTGTGTGTGTGTGTGTGTGTGTGTGTGTGTGTGTGTGTGTGTGTGTGTGTGTGTGTGTGTGTGTGTGTGTGGTCACTTCCTTATTTTTAAATTTATATTATCAAATAAACATAAACGCCAAAGTAGGTCCATGATGCCAGCCGTCATGTACCATGATGCCAGCCGTCATGTACCATGATGCCTGCCGTCATGTTCCATGATGCCAGCCGTCATGTTCCATGATGCCAGCCGTCATGTACCATGATGCCAGCCGTCATGTTCCATGATGCCAGCCGTCATGTTCCATGATGCCAGCCGTCATGTTCCATGATGCCAGCCGTCATGTACCATGATGCCAGCCGTCATGTACCATGATGCCAGCCGTCATGTACCATGATGCCAGCCGTCATGTTCCATGATGCCAGCCGTCATGTACCATGATGCCAGCCGTCATGTACCATGATGCCAGCCGTCATGTACCATGATGCCAGCCGTCATGTACCATGATGCCAGCCGTCATGTTCCATGATGCCAGCCGTCATGTACCATGATGCCAGCCGTCATGTACCATGATGCCAGCCGTCATGTACCTTGATGCCAACCGTCATGTACCATGATGCCAGCCGTCATGTACCATGATGCCAGCCGTCATGTTCCATGATGCCAGCCGTCATGTACCATGATGCCAGCCGTCATGTTCCATGATGCCAGCCGTCATGTACCATGATGCCAGCCGTCATGTACCATGATGCCAGCCGTCATGTATCATGATGCCAGCCGTCATGCTCCATGATGCCAGCCGTCATGTACCATGATGCCAGCCGTCATGTACCATGATGCCAGCCGTCATGTACCATGATGCCAGCCGTCATGTTCCATGATGCCAGCCGTCATGTTCCATGATGCCAGCCGTCATGTTCCATGATGCCAGCCGTCATGTTCCATGATGCCAGCCGTCATGTACCATGATGCCAGCCGTCATGTACCATGATGCCAGCCGTCATGTTCCATGATGCCAGCCGTCATGTTCCATGATGCCAGCCGTCATGTTCCATGAGGCCAGCCGTCATGTACCATGATGCCAGCCGTCATGTTCCATGATGCCAACCGTCATGTACCATGATGCCAGCCGTCATGTACCATGATGCCAGCCGTCATGTACCATGATGCCAGCCGTCATGTTCCATGATGCCAGCCGTCATGTTCCATGATGCCAGCCGTCATGTTCCATGATGCCAGCCGTCATGTACCATGATGCCAGCCGTCATGTTCCATGATGCCAGCCGTCATGTACCATGATGCCAGCCGTCATGTTCCATGATGCCAGCCGTCATGTTCCATGATGCCAGCCGTCATGTACCATGATGCCAGCCGTCATGTACCATGATGCCAGCCGTCATGTTCCATGATGCCAGCCGTCATGTACCATGATGCCAGCCGTCATGTTCCATGATGCCAGCCGTCATGTTCCATGATGCCAGCCGTCATGTTCCATGATGCCAGCCGTCATGTACCATGATGCCAGCCGTCATGTTCCATGATGCCAGCCGTCATGTTCCATGATGCCAGCCGTCATGTTCCATGATGCCAGCCGTCATGTACCATGATGCCAGCCGTCATGTTCCATGATGCCAGCCGTCATGTTCCATGATGCCAGCCGTCATGTTCCATGATGCCAGCCGTCATGTACCATGATGCCAGCCGTCATGTACCATGATGCCAGCCGTCATGTACCATGATGCCAGCCGTCTCTAACTAGATGGACGCAAAAATAATAGTGCAGAGTAACTATTAAATTCTAATCCGTCAAAATATATGAAAATATGTATACATGTTATGCTTGTAAGCACGTATATATGTACACTTTTATGTATGCATACATACATACTCGCCCACATATACTCAAATTTGGTCGCAAGGGTCATGTTAGGGTACTGGCTCCGCCTCTCCGCTGGCCACAGCTGGGTTTCCTCTCCTGGCTGCGTGAGCACTATCTGGAGTTTACCTGGAGAGAGTTCCGGGGGTCAACGCCCCCGCGGCCCGGTCTGTGACCAGGCCTACTTTTAAACTATATATGCTGTCTCTAGCACTTCACTAACTAGATCGTTCCACTTCTTGACCACTCTAAGGTTAGAGAAGAATTTCCTAACATCTCTATGATATTCGTGTTTCTACTTACAGCCGTGTCCATGTTTAACTGATCTGCCTCATTTGAACAGACTGACCCTGTTCACCGTATTAAATCCTCTCAATATTTTATCATTATCATGTTACCCTGATTCCTTCTGTCCTTTAATGCCTTCAGGTTTAACTCTTTTAGCCTCTCCTCATAGCTGATCCAGAAATAGTATTGTTGGACGCCACTGTACATTTAACATGCTTTATCAGATGTGGGATCCATACTGGCGTTGCATACTCATAGATGAGGCTTGTCTAAGTGGCATATAATGTCGAGAGAGGCTCGTCGTTCAGATTTTTGATAGCCTCCCTTAGATTTGCCAGTCTCGCAGTTGCTCCAGTGGTTATTCAGTTGATGTATGTTTCATCTGAATGCTCAGAATTATGCGCATCCTATGATCTTTATTATTCAGTGAAGTTTGAAGTCTTTTTCCCCTCAACATGTACTCTATTTTCAGTCATCTTTGCCCTTTTCCAGTTTTCATTACCTCATTTGTTTGGGTTAATTCTAATAACAGACTAATCCTGCAGCTTGTCCAAATCTCTTTGCTGTCTTTCCTCGTCTGCTTTTGTTTTTATTCTCCTTATTAGTTTCATGTCATATGCGAGCAAGGATATCTCTGATTTGATTTCTTCTGTCAAGTCATTCACGTACACAAGAAACATTACTGATTCCCGCACTGACTCTTGTGGATCCACACTCATCACACTTGCCCAGTCAGACATTTTCCACATAAAAACTTGTTTCCTTCATGTTAAATATTCCTTTATTCATTGCAGCACCTTCCCTGTTGTTCCTGCCTGCTCCTCTTGCTTCTATCCCAGTCGTTGGTTTGGTACCGCCCAAAAATATGGAGTTCATCCATCCTTCTCTCTCTGACTTGCCTCCCTCACTGTCATGTTCTAGAACTCTTGCAGATTTGTGAGACAGAGAGATGTTGTTTGAGTTCGTAGTCTGAGGAATCTAGTTCACAGTAATTTTTCCAGCTCTTCACAGCAACCATAACTCGTTAGTTCACTCTTCCTACGTGATCTTTGTTCTCAGTTTCCTATGAGAATGCCTCCATAAATATTTTATTCAGCATCTCAGAATTACCCAGTAACTTCTAAATGGTAAAATAACGACTCAGATCAGATCCAACCTACCCAGCTTTCTCCATCTGACTCTCCATCCTATAAATGCTCATGTACTCTTCATCCAGGTAGATCTGTTTGTGACTTGATAAAGCCCACTGTGTGGGCGAAACGTTGTCAATAAATGATCACATTATACTGTATTTGTTTTTTTTCCATCTCTCCCCCTGCATTCTTTAGTCTTATTACCTGATCATTCCCTTTTTGTCTTCCTTATGATGTGGCTGCATAACAACTTTGGTTCAGATTTGGCTGTCGATGGTACGCCATTCTCAAATTTTCGTCCTGCATCCCTTCTTGCCCATGAATATTCATTTCTGGCTTTTCTGCTCACTTCAATATTATCATGAATTCTGTTCTCTATATATATTCCGCTTTCTTTCTTAGCTTCTGGTTCTCCGCACCTCTGAGTGAACCGCTTTCTTTCTTAGCTTCTGGTTCTCCGCACCTCTGAGTGAACCGCTTTCTTTCTTAGCTTCTGGTTCTCCGCACCTCTGAGTGAACCATTCGATCACTGTTCTTAACTTTATCTTCTTCAGGGATTGAATTTGTCCTCTGTCTCACATCACATTCCACCTACACATTCCTTCACTTCATTCATTCCATCTAACTTCCTTATCCATGTCACTCCACTTACGAATTACGTCATGCTATGCAGTCACGTCAGAAGGAAGACAACTATTACGAACACAGGTATTGTTAAAGATCCTGCAGTACCTAACGTCAATGATATACCAGCAAGGGATCAATCAGTGAAGCATTTGAATAACGTGAAGAGTAAAAGCATAAACCAGAGGTTGTTTTTTGAGTAGCCATGTACTCCCACCATCACTGATGTTTGGAGTGATCATTTCTGTTTACAAACCTTGGCGACGTTGCAGCTTCTTCGATATACAATTGTATGAAGTGTGTAAAAAAGATTTAGAGGTGAGTGTGCAATCTAGTTATTTGAACAACGATTCACTGGTGAATTCAGTAATGTTTGTGATGTCAGACCTAGGTGATGACCTGATTGTTAATACAGAGTGTGGCAGACATCACCTGCCTAGACTATATTTATGAATTGTTTATAAGCTAAAATTGAACATTAAAATGGTATAAAATACCGACAGGTTGGAAATAAAGATACCTAACTGTTGCATATGTGTCTTACCTAACATAAGCTAAAATTACCCGCGCGTGGGCGTATGATCTGGAAGAGGGTGAACAGCCTCTCTAGAGCCTGCAGATATTACTCCCCAACAATGTATATCACAGGACATTGTGCATATATGGTGACATAATTCATAAACCACGACTGCAGGGTTACATAATTCATAAATTATGGCTGCAAGGTGGTATAACTCATAAATCACGACTGCAAGGCTACATAATTCATAAATTATGGCTGCAAGGTGGTATAACTCATATATCACGACTGACTGATGCAGTGGTCGGAGAAGTGGCACGTGCAGCTTAATATTGACAAGTGCAAAGCTTTAAGCTTTGGTAAGGAAAATAACCATGATATTTATAAACTAAATAATGTAGATATTAATTTCACTGACTGAGAAAAAGATCTGGGAGTTCTGGTAAACAGTAATCTAAAATTAACACAACAGTGCTAAAATATTCGCAATACAGCGAATAGAATTCTTGGCTTCACATCAACAAATATATATAACAGGAATCCTCAGGTTATTCTTTAACTCTATATATCGTAGATGAATGGTTCACAGAGGAAGCGTTTCGCCACACAGTGGCTTCATTAGTCCATACAATAGAGAATGGTGAAGAAAAGGAGGAGGAGGAGGTAATCAGTCCCTCAGCCTTGAGTCGATGTGGTCAGTCCATCAATCTTGAAAAGAATACAGTATAAGATTGATGGACTGATTACATCGACTCAAGGCTGAGGGACTGATTACCTCAAACTCCTCCTGTTCTTCACCATTCTCCTTTGTATGGACTGATGAAGCCATTCTGTGGCAAAACGTTTCCTCGTTAAAGATACCCAAGTGTTACACATGTTTAATTTATCAACTCTATATAGCGTTGCTTAGGCCTCATTTAGATTATGCTGCACAGTTTTGGTCACCATAATACAGAATCGATATAAATGCTGTGGAAAACATACAGAGAAGAAAGGCATAGAATTAGGGAGGATATGACTGAGGTATATAAATGGAAAACAGGAATAAATAAAGTGGATGTCAACAACTTGCTAAAAGTATCTAACCAAGACAGAACTCACAGCAATTGGTCCAAGTTGGAAAAATTTAGATTGAAAAATAATATACGAAAGCCCCCGAGAAACGTCATTGAAACTAAAACGTTTTAGAAATTGGTTAGACAAATACATGAGTGGGTGTTGGTGGATATGAATTGGACCAGACTAGCTTGGGCCACTAGGTCTAATGCAGTGCTTCTTCCTTCTTAAGTGGATGTGACTTGGACCTTACTAACTTAGGCCGGTAGGTGACTTGGACCTCCCGAGCATGAACCAGTAGGAGTTTCCTATTCCTTTTCTCTAGGGCTGGGTATACCAAATAAATTTTCCAAAGGGGTCTCATTAGCAGCGCCACAGTCTGGTCTACCAAACAGAAGACACCCTAGTTCCCTATTCGGTTTCTCTAGGGCTGGGCATAACAAATAAATTTTTCAGAGGGATGTTACAGAACTCATTAAACAGTAAATGTATTATCACGATGTTATAGTACCCAGTGAACAGTGTGAAGGCTTACCCAGCCGCAATGCTTCTTCTTTCTTATGTTCTTATAACTCATGAATTATGGCTGCAAGGTGACATAACTCGTAAATTACGGCTGCAGTATCTGGAGTATACCTGGAGAGTATTTTGGGGGTCAATAACCCCTGGGTCCTTGGTCTTCTATACGTTTTCTATGCTCCAACACATCTAGCTTTTGGCCTATCTACACGTGGTAAACCATGGACTCGTTCTGGTCTTCTCATTGTTTCTCTTACCCTTGAGTATGAGCGTCTCCTCTGCCTCCCTGCACCTTGTCGTCATGTGATCCATCATGATAGTGGCCAGTGGCATGATGGCAAAAGCTCTCGCTTCATACGCTGAGTGTCCGGGTTCGATTCCCGGCAATGGTGGAAACATTGAGCGTGTTTCCTTACACCTGTTGTTCATGTTCACCCATCAGTAAAATGGGTACCTTGGTATTAGTCGATTGGTGTGGGTCGCATCCTGGGACGAAACTGACTTAATTTGCCAGGTATGCTCTGCATAACAAGGGATTTTCTAAATAGTAGTATGACATTGATGTCAGCTACACCTGTATACCTTGTACTTGTGCTTGCTGTGCGGTCATGTACTGCTGACCGCACAGCAGTGTCTGCCTGTTCATTGCCCTGTACATCAACATGACCGGGAACCCAGCAAAAAGCAATATCTTTGTGCTTGTTAGAGATACAGCATAACCAGAGTTGGATACGAAGAACCAGGGGATGAGGTGCATTAATTTTTTTTACAGCCTGCAAAGCACTAAGGGAAAGACCACAGATGGTGACACAAGCATATAGATGCAGTACGGATAAGTGCTACGAGAATGGCATACAGTTCTGTCATAATAATGCTAGTCGAGGATAATAAACTCACACGATGCTGTCCGGAAACACTGCTGCGAATCCGACGCCGTCAGAAGACTTGGAACCATCGATGTACACTGCAATGGCATGAGAATGAGATCGGAAGTGATTAAGAAAAAGAGAGCGGGAAACGCCACCGTTGGCAGTTCGGCTTTCGTGCATGGCAGTGGGAAAGAAAAGATATGAACCATTGGAACTTCCCAAGGGGGTAGGGAAAAATTAGATGCTAAGTGAACATAGAAGGTTGATAACTGAAGAAAAGATAAAACTACACAAGGTTTTAGCCTCAATGACGGTACTGGGGAGTTTGTTCCACTCATCCACAACTCTATTACCAAACCAGTGCTTTCCTATATCCTTCCTGAATCTAAATTTTTCCAACTTGAAACCATTGCTGCGAATCCTGTCTTGGTTAGATTATTTTTAGCACATTATTTTCATTCTCTTTATTTATTCCCATTTTCCATTTATACACCCCAATCATATCCTCCCTAATTCTACGCATTTCCAGAGAGTACAGATTCAGGGGCCTCAGTCTATCCTCATAGGGAAGATTTCTGATACGTGGGATCATCTTGTCATTCTTTGTACGTTTTCAAGCGCATTTATGTCGACCAGAACTGGACAGCAAATGAGACCTAACCAACGATATATAGAGTTGAAGAATAACCTGCAGACTCCTGTTAGTTATATTTCTTGATTTAAAGCCAAGAATTCTATTTGCTTAATTTCAAGTACTTACACACTTTGTCTGGGCTTTAGATTACTGCTAACAAGAATTCCCAAATATTTTTTGCAGTCACCTTTATGAATAAGGTACATTAAGTCTAAATTTATTTGCATATAAATCTATGGACGTCGCACTTCACATTTCATTTACTCCAGTCTGCAACAGTCAACTTGATCTGAGGAGATGGAGCGAGCCCTTAGGGAGTTCACCTTAGATATACCATTAATAAGAACAAAAAAAATCGAAAAAATGAAATTTAGCAACCCCCACAACTTGATTCGAGGAAGTGGAGCAGGGATGGAAAATTTCGCAACCCTCAAAATCTCGATCCGAGCAGCGGGGGCGATCCGGGAGTAGGAAGGCACGGAAAGGAGGTAGGAAAAAGGGGGAGGGGGGCGTATCCCCCTACTCAAAGTTCTCCGCTCTGACTAAAAAGACACTACTGTACTTATATACACATACATGTATATATATACATATATATATATACACACACACACACACACACACACACACACACACACACACACACACACACACACACACACACACACACACACACACATATATATATATATATATATATATATATATATATATATATATATATATATATATAAGTTTTTATTGCATTTATGGATTTAGAAAAGGCATAAGATAGAGTGGATAGAGGAGCAATGTGGCAGATGTTGCAAGTATATGGAATAGGTAGTAAGTTACTAAATGCTGTAAAGAGCTTTTATGAGGATAGTGAGGCTCAGGTTAGGGTGTGTAGAAGAGAGGGAGAATACTTCCCGGTAAAAGTAGGTCTTAGACAGGGATGTGTAATGTCACCATGGTTGCTTAATATATTTATAGATGGGGTTGTAAAAGAAGTAAATGCTAGGGTGTTCGGGAGAGGGGTGGAATTAAATTATGGGGAATCAAATTCAAAATGGGAATTGACACAGTTACTTTTTGCTGATGATACTGTGCTTATGGGAGATTCTAAAGAAAAATTGCAAAGGTTAGTGGATGAGTTTGAGAATGTGTGTAAAGGTAGAAAGTTGAAAGTGAACATAGAAAAGAGTAAGGTGATGAGGGTATCAAATGATTTAGATAAAGAAAAATTGGATATCAAATTGGGGAGGAGGAGTATGGAAGAAGTGAATGTTTTCAGATACTTGGGAGTTGACGTGTCGGCGGATGGATTTATGAAGGATGAGGTTAATCATAGAATTGATGAGGGAAAAAAAGGTGAGTGGTGCGTTGAGGTATATGTGGAGTCAAAAAACGTTATCTATGGAGGCAAAGAAGGGAATGTATGAAAGTATTGTAGTACCAACACTCTTATATGGATGTGAAGCTTGGGTGGTAAATGCAGCAGCGAGGAGGCGGTTGGAGGCAGTGGAGATGTCCTGTCTAAGGGCAATGTGTGGTGTAAATATTATGCAGAAAATTCGGAGTGTGGAAATTAGGAGAAGGTGTGGAGTTAATAAAAGCATTAGTCAGAGGGCAGAAGAGGGGTTGTTGAGGTGGTTTGGTCATTTAGAGAGAATGGATCAAAGTAGAATGACATGGAAAGCATATAAATCTATAGGGGAAGGAAGGAGGGGGAGGGGTCGTCCTCGAAAGGGTTGGAAAGAGCGGGTAAAGGAGGTTTCGTGGGCTAGGGGCTTGGACTTCCAGCAAGCGTGCATGAGCATGTTAGATAGGAGTGAATGGAGGCGAATGATACTTGGGACCTGACGATCTGTTGGAGTGTGAGCAGGGTAATATTTAGTGAAGGGATTCAGGGAAACCGGTTATGTTCATATAGTCGGACTTGAGTCCTGGAAATGGGAAGTATAATGCCTGCACTTTAAAGGAGGGGTTTGGGATATTGGCAGTTTGGAGGGATATGTTGTGTATCTTTATACGTATATGCTTCTAAGCTGTTGTATTCTGAGCACCTCTGCAAAAGCACTGATAATGTGCGAGTGTGGTGAAAGTGTTGAATGATGATGAAAGTATTTTCTTTTTGGGGATTTTCTTTCTTTTTTGGGTCACCCTGCCTCGGTGGGAGACGGCCGACTTGTTTGAAAAAAAAAAAAAAAATATATATATATATATAAATATATATATATATATATATATATATATATATATATATATATATATATATATTATATATATATATATATATATATATATATATATATATATATATATATATATATATAATATATATATATATATATATATGTGTGTGTGTGTGTGTGTACTCACCTATTTGTACTCACCTATTTGTGGTTGCAGGGGTCGAGTCCTAGCTCCTGGCCCCGCCTCTTCACCGGTTGCTACTAGGCCCTCTCTCTCCCCGCTCCATGAGCTTTATCAAACCTCGTCTTAAAACTGTGTATGGTTCCTGCCTCCACTACGTCATTTTCTAGGCTATTCCACTGCCTTACAACTCTATGACTGAAGAAATACTTCCTACTATCTCTCTGACTCATTTGTCTTTTCAACTTCCAATTGTGGCCTCTTGTTTCTGTGTCCCCTCCCTGGAACATCCTGTCTTTGTCCACCTTGTCTATTCCACGCAGTATTTTATATGTCGTTATCATGTCTCCCCTGACCCTCCTGTCCTCCAGTGTCGTCAGGCCGATTTCCCTTAATCTTTCTTCATAGGACATTCCTCTTAGCTCTGGAACTAACCTTGTCGCAAACCTTTGTACTTTCTCTAGTTTCTTGACGTGCTTTATCAAGTGCGGGTTCCAAACAGGTGCTGCATACTCCAGTATGGGCCTGACATTCACGGTGTACAGTGTCTTGAATGATTCCTTACTAAGGTATCGGAATGCTGTTCTCAGGTTTGCCAGGCGCCCATATGCTGCAGCAGTTATCTGATTGATGTGTGCTTCCGGAGACATGCTCGGTTATACTCACCCCAAGATCTTTCTCCTTGAGTGAGGTTTGCAGTCTTTGGCCACCTAGCCTATACTCTGTCTGTGGTCTTCTGTGCCCTTCCCCTATCTTCATGACTTTGCATTTGGCAGGATTAAATTCGAGAAGCCATTTGCTGGACCAGGTGTCCAGTCTGTCCAGGTCTCTTTGAAGTCCTGCCTGGTCTTCATCAGATTTAATTCTCCTCATTAACTTCACATCATCTGCAAACAGGGACACTTCTGAGTCTAACCCTTCCGTCATGTCGTTCACATATACCAAAAATAGCACTGGTCCTAGAACCGACCCCTGTGGGACCCCGCTCATCACAGGTGCCCACTGTGATACATCATTACGTACCATGACTCGTTGTTGCCTCCCTGTCAGGTATTCTCTGATCCATTGCAGTGCCCTTCCTGTTATATGCGCCTGATGCTCTAGCTTCTGCACTAATCTCTTTTGAGGAACTGTGTCAAAGGCCTTCTTGCAGTCCAAGAAGATGCAATCAACCCACCCCTCTCTCTCGTGTCTTACTTCTGTTATTTTATCATAAAACTCCAGAAGGTTTGTGACACAGGATTTGCCTTCCGTGAATCCATGCTGGTTGGCATTTATACTCTTGTTCCGTTCCAGGTGCTCCACCACTCTCCTCCTGATAATCTTCTCCATAATTTTGCATACTATACACGTCAATGACACAGGTCTATAGTTTAGTACCTCTTTTCTGTCTCCTTTTTTAAAAATGGGAACTACATTTGCCGTCTTCCATACCTCAGGAAGTTGCCCAGTTTCCAGGGATGTGTTGAAGATTGTGGTAAGTGGCACGCACAACATATCTGCTCCCTCTCTATGAACCCACGGGGAGATGTTGTCCGGTCCCATTGCCTTTGAGGTATCGATGTCCCTTAGCAGTTTCTTCACCTCATCTGTATGTATGTCGTCCAACACTTGTTGGTGTATTCCTTGCTGGTGTCCCCATCTGGTCTGTCCCCCCAGAGTCCTTCCTGTCTCTACTGTAAATACTTCCTTAAATCTCGTGTTGAGCTCCTCACATACCTCTTGATCGTTTCTTGTGAGTTCTCCAGTGTCTTGAACGATTTCTTGTGGTTGCAGGGGTCGAGACTCAGCTCCTGGCCCCGCCTTTTCATTGATCGCTACTAGGTCCTCTCTCTCTCTCTGCTTCCTGAGCTGTATCATACCTCTTCTTAAAACTATGTATGGTTCCTACCTCCACTACTTCACTTGCTAGGCTATTCCACTTCCTGACAACTCTATGACTGAAGAAATACTTCCTAACGTCCCTGTGACTCGTCTGAGTCTTCAGCTTCCAGTTGTGACCCCTTGTCCCTGTGTCCCCTCTCTGGAACATCCTATCTCTGTCCACCTTGTCTATTCCCCACAGTATCTTGAATGTCGTTATCATGTCTCCCCTGACCCTTCTGTCTTCCAGTGTCGTTAGTCCAATTTCCCTTAACCTTTCCTCGTACAACATTCCCTTGAGCTCTGGGACTAGCCTTGTTGCAAACCTTTGTACCTTCTCTAACTTCTTGACGTGCTTGACCAGGTGTGGGTTCCAGACTGGTGCTGCATACTCCAGTATGGGCCTAACATACATAGTGTACAGTGTCTTGAACGATTCCTTATTAAGGTATCGGAACGCTATTCTCAGGTCTGCCAGGCACCCGTATGCTGAAGCAGTTATTTGGTTGATGTGTGCCTCCGGTGATGTGCTCGGTGTTATGGTCACCCCAAGGTCTTTCTCCCTGAGTGAGGTCTGTAGTCTTTGTCCACCTAGCCTATACTCTGTCTGAGGTCTTCTTTGCCCCTCCCCAATCTTCATGACTTTGCATTTGGCTGGATTGAATTCGAGAAGCCAGTTACTGGACCACACATCCAGCCTGTCCAGGTCTCTTTGCAGTCCTGCCTCATCCTCGTCCAATTTAATTCTTCTCATCAACTTCACATCATCTGCGAACAGGGACACTTCAGAGTCTATTCCTTCCATCATGTCGTTCACATATATCAAAAATAGCACTGGTCCTAGAACTGACCCCTGTGGGACCCCGCTCGTAACAGGCGCCCACTGTGATACCTCTTCACGTACCATGACTCGTTGCTGCCTCCCTGTCAGGTATTCCCTGATCCATTGCAGTGCCCCCCCACCTTTATACATGTGCCTGATCCTCCAGCTTCTGCACTAATCTCTTGTGGGGAACTGTGTCAAAGGCCTTCCTGCAGTCTAGGAAAATGCAATCTACCCACCCCTCTCTCTCGTGTCTTACTTCTGTTACCTTGTCATAAAACTCCAGGAGGTTTGTGATACAAGATTTGCCTTCCATGAACTCATGCTGGTTTTCATTTATAATCTTGTTCCTTTCCAGGTGTTTGACCACTCTCCTCCTGATAATCTTCTCCATGACTTTGCACACAATACATGTCAGAGACACAGGTCTGTAGTTTAGCACCTCGTTTCTGTTTCCTTTCTTAAATATGGGGACTACATTAGCTGTCTGCCATTTCTCAGGTAGTTGCCCAGTTTCAAGGGATGTGTTGAAGATTGTGGTTAGAGGCACGCACAGCATCTCTGCTCCTTCTCTAAGGACTCATGGGGAGATGTTGTCCAGTCCCATCGCCTTTGAGGTGTCAAGGTCACTTAGGAGCTTCTTCACCTCCTCCTCAGTTGTTCGTATGTCATCCAACACTTGTTGGTATATTCCCTCTTGATGTTCCCTTCTGTGCTGTCTTCCCACAGCCTTTCCTGTCTCTACTGTAAAAACTTCCTTAAATCTCCTGCTCAGCTCCTCACATACCTCCTGATCATTTCTTGTGAGTTCTCCACCTTCTGTCCTTAATCTGATCACCTGGTCTTTGACTGTTGTCTTCCTCCTGATGTAGCTATACAACAGTTTCGGGTCAGTCTTGATTATCGATGCTATGTCATTTTCATACTGTCGCTGGGCCTCCCTCCTTACCTGTGCATACTCCTTCCTGGCTCTGCGACTGATCTCCCTATTTTCGTGTGTTCTCTGCCTTCTGTACTTTTTCCATTCTCTATTGCACTTTGTTTTTGTCTCCTTACACCGTCAGGTAAACCAGGGGCTCGTTCTGGTCTTCCCGTTATTACTGTTGCCCTTGGGAATAAACCTTTCCACTGCCTCCCTGCATTTTGTTGTTACATATTCCATCATTTCATTTACTGGCTTTCCTGCCAGTTCTCTGTCCCACTGGACCTCCCGCAGGAAGTTCTTCAACCCTATGTAGTCCCCTCTTTTATAGTCAGGCTTTTCCCATTCAACTCCTGTTATTCTCTCCACTTGCAGCTCTACTATGTATTCAAAGCACAGAACCACGTGGTCGCTAGCTCCTAGGGGACTCTCATACTTGATGTCCTCAATGTCTGAGCTGCCCAGGGTGAACACTTCTGTTCAACTTCTGTTCTAATACTGTAACTGTGGTGCGGGGGGGTGGAAACAGAGGGATCGGTGTGTGATGGTTGGTTTGGATTGTTCAGTTGCCTTGGGGGTGTCGTGGCTGGAGTCCTTCTGCAGGTGTTTCTGGGGGGTGTGCTTGTCCTTCCATTTGATCCTGGGTTATTCTGCTCTCCTTTTTCATTTCCTCCCATTTCTCCTTTCATTTTTGAACTCTCTCTTTCATCGTCTTCCTTTCGTCCTGTGTTCTGTCTCGATCGAGGTACACACTCCGGAACTCCTGCTTGCCTCTCAGCCGTGCTTTCTCCTGCAGGATCATGGTTCGGGTTGATTCTGCCTTGAAAATTACTTTGAGAGGCCGATTCCTTTTCTTTGTGAACCACCCACTTCTCCGAAAGTTTGCCACCTGGGTCATGTCCCCCTCGCCTATCACCTTCATGATATCTTCAATCGCTTTTTTCTCCTCTTGCTTTCTTTCATCATAAGTTTCCCCTTCAGCTTCATCTAGCCCATAGACAAACACGGATCTCTCCCTTTCCACCTCCCACTGTGACTCCCATTGCATCCCATGTGTGTGTGTGTGTGTGTGTGTGTGTGTGTGTGTGTGTGTATGTATGTACTCACCTATTTGTGGTTGTAGGGGTCGAGTCCTAGCTCCTGGCCCCGCCTCTTCACCGGTTGCTACTGGGCCCTCTCTCTCCCCGCTCCATGAGCTTTATCAAACCTCGTCTTAAAACTGTGTATGGTTCCTGCCTCCACTACGTCATTTTCTAGGCTATTCCACTGCCTGACAACTCTATGACTGAAGAAATACTTCCTAATATCTCTCTGACTCATTTGTCTTTTCAACTTCCAATTGTGGCCTCTTGTTTCTGTGTCCCCTCCCTAGAACATCCTGTCTTTGTCCACCTTGTCTATTCCACGCAGTATTTTATATGTCGTTATCATGTCTCCCCTGGCCCTCCTGTCCTCCAGTGTCGTCAGGCCGATTTCCCTTAATCTTTCTTCATAGGACATTCCCCTTAGCTCTGGAACTAACCTTGTCGCAAACCTTTGTACTTTCTCTAGTTTCTTGACGTGCTTTATCAAGTGCGGGTTCCAAACAGGTGCTGTGTGTGTGTGTGTGTGTGTGTGTGTGTGTGTGTGTGTAGAATAATCACCGTGAAAAAATAGTGGAATTCCAAGCGCTTTCATAATATCTCACATTAACAAGGAACTATAAAAATGAAAGATTACCAAGAAAGCATATAGGGACGAGACTGCACCTCGCAGCACTTCATCGACACTTGACTTTTTATAATGATGTAGGTAGTCAAGGATCCCTGAAACACAGCTAATATTCTACCCAAATTTTATTAATTATAAATGAATCCAATGTGTATAACCCAAAAGCAATATTCATATTGTTTTCAATTTTTTTTATGAAACTTGATTCCATTATATTTCTCTCTTTAATAAATTGAATATATTAATTTCTTAATTACCCATCCCCTCTTTTGATATGCCTATATATGCCTCTCTTTTGACCTATAAAAAGGCATATATAGGAGTATCAAAAGAGGGGATGAGCAGTTAAAAAATCAGTATATTCAATATATTCAGTTAAAGTTACGATTGCGGTAACTAGTGACATGGTCCTCAGACAAATAGAGAAACTAAAACCTAACAAATCGTCAGGTCCTGATGAACTGTTTGCAAGGGTGTTAAAGGAGTGTTAAGAGGAACTTAGCATACCTTTGGCTAATCTTTTTAACTTATCACTAGAAACTGGCATAGTGCCTGATAAGTGGAAAATGGCAAATGTAATACCTATTTACAAGGCAGGTGACAGGTCCTTGGCTTCGAACTATAGACCAATAAGCCTTACCTCCATAGTGGGAAAATTTATGGAATCAATAATTGCCGAAGCAATTCGTAGCCATCTTGATAGGCACAGATTGATTAATGACTCTCAACACGGTTTTACGAAGGGGCGTTCCTGTCTTACGAACAGGCAGATCATGGTAATGAATATGATATTGTGTATATGGACTTCAATAAGGCTTTCGATAGAGTTCCACATCAGAGGCTATTTTGGAAACTTAAGGCACACGGAATAGGAGGAGACATTTTTTCCTGGGTAGAGGCATGGTTGACAAATAAGCAATGAGAGTATGCATAAATGGGAAGAAATCAGAGTGGGGAAATGTCACGAGTGGTGTTCCACAGGGGTCAGTGTTGGGCCCCCTGCTGTTCACAATTTACATAAACGACATAGATGAGGGAATAAATAGCAACATAAGCAAATTTGCTGATGACACCAAAATAGGCCGTCCAATTCATTCTAATGAGGACATTAGAGCACTCCAGGATGATTTGAATAGGCTGATGCAATGGTCGGAGAAGTGGCAGATACAGTTTAATGTAGACAAATGCAAAGTTCTGAAAGTTGGAAAGGAAAATAATCATGCCACACATAAACTAAATAATGTAGATCTTAATATTACTGATTGTAAAAAGGATTTAGGAGTTCTGGTTAGCAGTAATCTGAAACCAAGACAAAAGTGCATTAGTGTTCGCAATAAAGCTAACAGAATCCTTGGCTTTATATCAAGAAGCATAAATAATAGGAGACATCAAGTTGTTCTTCAACTCTATATATCTTTGGTTGGGCCTCATATAGATTATGCTGCTCAGTTCTGGTCACCGTATTACAGAATGGATATAAATGCACTGGAAAACGTACAGAGGAGGATGACAAAGTTAATCCCATGTATCAGAAATCTTCTCTATGAGGACAGACTGAGGGCCCTGAATCTACACTCTTTAGAAAGACGTAGAAGTATGGGGAATATGACTGAGGTGTATAAATGGAAAACAGGAATAAATAAAAGGGATGTAGATAGCGTGCGAAGACAGGACTCGCAGCAATGATTTCAAGTTAGAAAAATTCAGATTCATTAAGGATATAGGAAATCATTGGTTTGGTGAGTTGTGGATGAGTGGAACAAACTCCCGAGTTCCGTCATAGAAGCTAAAACATTGTGCAGTTTTAAAAATGGGTTAGATAAATTCATGAGTGGGTGTGAATTGGACCTGACTAGCTTGTGATAGTAGGTCTGATGCCGTGCTCATTCCTTTAGTGGATGTGACCTGGACCTGACTACGTTGGGTCAGTGGCATAAGCCAGTAGGTGACTTGGACTTGCCTCGCATGGGCCAGTAGGGCTACTGCAGTGTTTCTTCTTTCTTATGATCTTTCGACCATGAACTTAAAGAGATAAGGCAAGATAAGATTTTCTTCGGATTTCTAACCCCAGAGGGTTAGCCACCCAAGATAAGTCAGAGCGTCACTTATTTCCACTGGGGGGCTCAATCATGTCCCCCAGGATGCAACCCACATCAGTCAACTAACACCTAGGTACCTATTTGCTGCTAGGTGAACAGGACAACAGGTTTAAGGAAACACATCGAAATGTTTCCACCCGCTGGGAATCGAACTCGGGGTCTCCGTGTGTAAAGCGAGAGCTTCAGCCACCAGGCCGCCGATCACCCTGGTGGCCCAGCATTTTGAATTATTATTATTATAATCAAAAAGAAGCGCTAAGCCACAAGGGCTATACAGCCTGGCTTTTTGAAAATCAATTGGATAGTTAAAATCTGTCACATGAATAAACAGAGCATTAGAATCTCGCCCACTTCTAATGCTATATTTATGTTGCTTTAATCTTAGTTCACAAATTTTATCGGTTTGACTGTAATAAACTTTATCATATTTTAAAAGGAATATTGTTGACACAACCATCAGTATTTCTGGGGGAATATTTTATCAAAAGTTTTTTTTAACTGTATCAGGATTTCTAAATACAACTTTGATATTAAAATTCTTAAGTAGAACGAGAAGTAACCGGGTTAGTATCGTGTGACAGGTTGGGATTGTTAGAACAAGGAACCAGAGGTGGACCATTATGATTATTATAATCCAGGGGGGAGCACTAAACCCATAGGATTATACAGCGCCTGTGAGGGGGATGGATGTGGAAGGTATTCAGGCTTAATTCAGGGAACTGGAGCACAGAACCAATTCCCTAGATCAAGAGCCCCTCACCAGCATCGTGGAACCTTCCTTGAGGGAAGGGGGCATCCTGAGATATGTGGACCATCCAAAAATCGACGCACTGTATAGAGAGGGAAGCCGGAATCATTGTCAAGGTTTATGCGGATTGCGGAGATGAGACTTACCAAAAGTCAGTCGGAACCTCAGTACCAAATGAAGGTAATGAGATGTTACCCAAAAGAAGTGGTGGGTTCTTTGAGAGGTTTGAAGGTCAGAGGATGTGCCAAGGTCTTGGGAATAATGCAGCTGGGAGGAGGGATTTCATGGATATGTAACTCCCTGATAAGGTTTCATTTATTATTTTTTTAAAGAATATATAGAGATAGCTCCCAGGGAAAATGAAATGGCTCATGCCTAAGAGGACCTTCCATGCAGCCAGTAGTGAAGATGCAACACGGAAACCATGCCATACCCTACCCATCATGCCAATAATCCAGCAATCCATTATAACCTCACATCCATTGAGTCACCTTGGCAGACAAACTATTATTATCAAACCAAAGCGCTAAACCCACTATTGGCAGACAAAGGTATGGTATAAACCTTGGAAATAGATACCAACAAGTTGATTTAGAAAAACACGTAACCAAACACTACGATATATTTATAAGAAAACGTTTCGGTCCTGGGACCTTGATCACTTCTAACATGCAGAGATTAAAGAGACTATATATAGGCGGAGAGTGATGCGTGAGTGACGCATAGTGACCCGAAGAATGCAATATTGAGACGAGGACGGGTAGACAATGAGATCATGTGACTCCTGTGTTGTTGAGTTGGTGGTGCTTTGCCTGGCTGAGTATCATGTATGCTAATGTTTTAAGAAATTTTGTAGTTTCCAGTACATATTACATTCTGTAGTGTCAATGATGGGGATTAGTGAGGCTTCCAGATATCATCGGCATCTAAGGTCTTGTTCGGCAAGGACGCGCTGTCTCTCATCCCAATTCATCAAGTGCCCTATGGAGTCCCTGTGGAAGACACGGGCGTACCTTAAGTCGTGTCTATTGCTGGTGTTTTGATGTTCGTTCAGGTGAACCGAAAGATCTCCGCCTGTTTTGCTTACATATTTCATGGGACAGAATCCACAGAGGATGGTGTAGACACTTGCTGTGGAAGTTAAAGGTGTGGGGCTGCGTTTTCCAACAATTCTCACTAGAAAAAGTTGTCCAAGGCATTTTCTGTTCAGTACCAAGATACCATTGTGCTGCAGTGTCTGACAGAGTGAATATTAAAATGGTATACAGTACCGACAGGTTGGTAAGTAAGACACAAGTGCAACAGTTAAGCATCTTTATTCCAAAATGTTTCGCCTACACAGCAGGCTTCCTCAGTCAAGCACAGAATAGTTGGCAGAAACAGGTAATGGGCTGATTACATCATCTTCACATCTCTTTTGCTTCTGCCAACTTTTCTGTACTCAACTAAAGAAACATGTTGTGTACCTGGAGTTTACCTGGAGAGAGTTCCGGGGGTCAACGCCCCCGCGACCCGGTCTGTGACCAGGCCTCCTGGTGGATCAGAGCCTGATCAACCAGGCTGTTATTGCTGGTTGCACGCAATCCAACGTACGAGCCACAGCCCGGCTGGTGTAGGCGAAACGTTTTGGAATGAAGATGCCCAACTATTGCACATGTGTCTTACTTACAAACCTGTCAGCAATGTATACAATACTGACAGGCTGTATATAATATTCACTCATCAGTATCGACTATTACAGGTGGAGGTCACTTGGACAGAAGCCTCAAGCCTGTCCCTCCCAGGACATGCAAACGAACCAAAAATCAATGCTCCATCATGGGAGAAGCCGAGAACATGGTCAAAGTTGAGCAAAGGTCAAACAAGGCATTGTCCAAAGCGGGTGCCGGGTGCATAGAAAGGTCTGTCGGCATGCCAGAGTCAGGTAAAAGTGCCACTAAGGGAAGAAGGGGTGTGTAAGGAGGCAAATTATGGATATGATCTCTCATTAAGATTTTTTCCTTTTTCTCTTTTCAAAAATAAGGGAAGAAATGGGAAAAGGGAGACAGTACCAAGGAGAAACAAGAGACTATAAAATCCCTTTGTATCAAAGAGTACGTCATTATGGCGATGCTGCATGGAACCTGCTCCATACCAGTAAACCAAAGATCCAGGATAGCAACCTCACATCACCAAGCCACCTCAGCAGACAAAAGAGGTGACCAGAAACCTGCCGAGTGGCATAATCCCCCCCCCCCCACACTTTGACTGCCATCTCCCAGAACTGACAGGGAGCCTCCAAAGATATATATGCCTGTCACCTAAAGTACACACAAACCCACCTTCCAGAACTCAAGAGGGCCAGGAGGGCACCTCAGCACATCCCTAGATGATCTAAATTCCATGGAAAGCATCACCACTGACATCCTCAACTAAATGTAACAGACATCCACCTTTCCCTCAACCTAGGTGCTGCAATTTAGAAAATAAAATCCCCAAGGGCCAAATGAGTAGGGAAGGAATAGAAAGGAATGGGAATTAATGGGATAGGGTGGGGAAGGAATGGAAAGTAATGGGATAGTGGGGAAGGAATGGGAAGTAATGGGATAGGTTGGGGAAGTAATGGGATAGGGTGGGGAAGGAATGGAGTGGGGTGGGGAAAGAATGGGGTGGGGTGGGGAAGGAATGGGAAAGAGTGAGAAAGGAATGGGATGGGGTGGGGTGGGGAAGGAGTGGGAAAAGAATGGGATGGAGTGGGGAAAGAATGGGATGGAGTAGGGAAAGAATGGGAAGGAGTGGGGAAAGAATGGGAAGAGCAATGCTTGACCAGCCAACTGACTTCAGTAGGACTAGTACCATGCCTTCCATATGACCTGTATCCCTTTACCAATGAAGAGTGTTGTTGCCCATCTGCAGACTGGACCTCCAGCAGCCAACTCAACTTCTAGGCAAGGAAAAACACGGAGTTCGTGGGTGACTGAGTATGGCAAACCCACGGTTTAGCCTCCACATGCATGGCAATAGCAGTGGACCTTAATACCCCCTCTCCCTCTCCACTAGGTGAGAACCATTCAAAAGAACACAAAATTTTTAATAAACATATTGTAGAAAACAATTTATAAAGTATGAAAAATTATTTTCTATGCAACTATGAATTATTAATCATAGAACTAGTATGGTGCTGAAAGTATTCCAAACACAATTCATGCAATTAACAAAATTTAATCCTCAATATACATCAAATGCTTATTACATAAAATGGAAAAGGTCGAAACAAATCAATATTCATTATATAGTTAGGCAATTAATGGAAAAGTTAAAGAATATATTGCAATACAGTGTATTTATGTTTGGGTAAAGAAAGTCATATGGGGCAGCATCCTGCACTACACACTGAACCAGAAACATCCTGTACCACACACTGACACACTGACCCAGGAACATCCTGCACCACACACTGACCCAGGAACATCCTGCACCACACACTGACCCAGTAACATCCTGCACCACACGCTAACCCAGTAACATCCTGCACTACACGCTAACCTAGTAACATCCTGCACCACACACTGGCCCAGTAACTGACATACTGAACAAGCAATATCCTGCAACATACACTGACACACTGAACCAGCAACATCCTGCACCACACACTGACACATTGAACCAGCAACATCCTGCACCACACACTGACACACTGAACCAGCAACATCCTGAACCACATACTGACAAACTGAACCAGCAACATCCTGCACCACACACTGAACCAGCAACATCCTGCATCATCATACAATGACACACTGAACCAGCAACATCCTGCACCACACACTGAACCAGCAACATCCTGCACCACACACTGAACCAGAAACACCCTGCATCATACACTGACACAATGACCCATTAACTTCCTGCACCACACACTGAAAAACTGAACCAGCAACATCCTGCACCACACACTGAACCAGCAACATCCTGCATCATACAATGATACACTGAACCAGTAACATCCTGCACCACACACTGAACCAGCAACATCCTGCACCACACACTGAACCAGAAACACCCTGCATCATACACTGACACAATGACCCATTAACTTCCTGCACCACACACTGAAAAACTGAACCAGCAACATCCTGCACCACACACCGAACCAGCAACATCCTGTACCACACACTGATCCAGTAACATCCTGCACCATACACTGACACACTGAACAAGCAACATCCTGCAACATACACTGACACACTGAACCAGTAACATCCTGCATCATACACTGACACACTGAACCAGTAACATCCTGCATCATACACTGACACACTGAACCAGCAACATCCTGCACCACACACTGAACCAGTAACATCCTGCACCATACACTGACACACTGAACCAGCAACATCCTGCACCACACACTGACACAATGAACCAGTAACATCCTGCAACATTCATTGACACGATGAAAATAAATGGTATAAAATACTGACACAATGGAAATATAAACACATATGCAGTATGGCTTTTTCAAGTCACAAACAGATCTACCTGGGTGGAAGGTATGCGAGTATTTATAGTCAGGTTCAGAATGCTGAGGTCAGGTGGAGAATGCTGCATCTGATGATCTACCAAGTGGGGTTATAGAGTCTGAAATCTTGGGTAGCTTGAAAGGGAGATTGGATAAGTTTGTGAGCAGACCTTCTGGAGTGTTCCTCCATTCCTATGCTCTTATGTGGGACAGCGATGAAGAAGTTTCTTGGCAAGTGGTTCAGCTATGTTATAGAAGCCACTGTTCTGGTTAAAGTTGTCGGATATAGAGATCAAGCGACGATTCCAGGACTTTTTGCCAGAGAAGACAACACTCAATACCGAAGAACCCTGGAATCATCGCTTATCTCTATATCCGACAACTTCAACCAGAACAATGGCTTCTATAACATACTTGAACCACTTGCCAAGAAACTTCTTCATCGCTATCCCACATAAGAACATAGGAATGGAGGAACACTGCAGAAGGTCTGCTCACAAACTTATCCAATCTCCCTTCCAAGCTACCCAAGATTTCAGACTCTATAACCCCACTTGGTAGATCATCAGATGCAGCATTCTCCACCTGATCCAGCATTCTGAACCTGACTATAAATACTCGCGTACCTTCCACCCAGGTAGATCTGTTTGTGACTTGAAAAAGCCCACTGTGTGGGCGAAACGTTGTCAATAAAGGATCACATTATACTGCATATGTGTTTATATTTCCATACACTGACACAGTGAACCAGTAACATCCTGCATCATACACTGACACACTGAGCCAGCAACATTCTGCACCACACACTGAACCAGTAACATCCTGCACCATACACTGACACACTGAACCAGCAACATCCTGCAACATACACTGACACACTGAACCAGGACCTAGTGTGGCTAATATAATCTTAAGAATTTCGTTAATATTAAATGTATAGTTCTTGACCATTTTCTAAGCAAGAAATGTGAGTTTTATACAAGCAAGACATTACCTCGTACAAAATATGAGTGCACCTCAAAAACACATACGTAATCAAGGAAACATATAATTCATAATAAAGTTATAATTATTAAATGCATTGTTGTTGAGCACTCTCTACTAGTGTGAGCACTATACACATATTAACATTGTTGTTGAGCACACTCTACCAATGTGAGCACTATACACACAATATTAACATGGTTGTTGAGCACTCTCTACCAGTGTGAGCACTATACACACATGAAATTAACATCAACAAAGTAGTTATTCATCTGGTCAAAAACAACAATTATATTCATAATTTATCCTTCAGTACAACATGAGTAGAGTAAGAGACTGCGCATGTGCATGTGTGTGCATATGCAACTCACATATTTGTGGTTGCAAGGGTTGAGTTATAGCTCCTGGCCCCACCTCTTCACAGGTCACTACTAGGTCCACTCTCTCCCTGCTCCAAGAGCTTTATCATACCTCTTCTTAAAGCTATATATGAATCCTGCTTCCACTGTATCACTCTCAAGATTGTTCCACTTCTCGACAACTCTATGTCTGACAAAATACCTCCTAACATCCTTGTAACTCATCTGAGTCTTCAACTTCCATTTGTGACCCCTTGTTGCTGTCCCATCTCTAAAACATTCTATCCCTATCCACCTTGTCAATTCCTCTCGTTATTTTCTATATCGTTATCATGTCTCCCCTATCCCTCCTGTCCCTCCTGTCCTCCAGTGTTGTCAGGTTGATTTCCCTTAAGCTCTCCTCATAGGACATACCCCTTACCTCCAGGACTAGACTTGTTGCAAACCATTGCACTTTCTCTAATTTCTTGACATGCTTAACCAGGTATGGGTTCTATCCTGGTGCTGCATACTCCAATTTGGTCATGTGTGTGTGTGTTTTATAGTATCCACATCTTATGTCAACAAATTTCCACTATTACAAAGTCTACATTCTTTCACTACTTATCTTTAGACAAGAGATCTCCAGCTCAAACTAGCACATGAGTTTAACCCTCGCTCTGATCCTTTGCCATTTTTTAAAGGTAGTGATCAACTAATCACTAACCAAATATAACTTTTTTACATGAAGCTGTTAACAATACTGTGGCTAGCCAGGATTCAATCTTGCATTGCCATGCCCAACCCTGTGAGAACATAACTAAATATGCATCACTCTATCCACTAGTCCAGTGGATAGAATGATGTGCATTGATCCACTGGACCAGTGGATGGAGTGATGCATACATTGTCCGGTTCTTACGGGGCTGGGCATGGCGATGCAGGATTGAATCCTGGCTAGCCACAGTTCTGTTAATGGCTCAAAATCACTTGTTTTATGATTTCATTAATATATGAAGTTATATTTGGTTAGAGTAAATCAGCATGTGGGTATAAAAAAGCTGAAGGCTTCACTAGACATATCATAGAACACAAAAACAAGTAATGATTTACTAGACTTTTAGAACTTATCAGTAATTTATTTTATGCCCAGCATTGCTTCTACACAGATACACTGAATACAAGTAATGGATCTTCACAACGTGAAAATATTGTATTTCCTTTCAAAATTACAAACATAACATATACTTATTTGCATAAAAGTAACATCCTCCAGAGATGTTCAGCGCTGCTCATCTCTGGTGATTACACTAGCATGGCAGACATCACCATCAACTTGTGTTTCCAATTTTTGTTTAGTATTCTTGCAAACCTTGTTCGGTGATGGTCACACAGCTTATATGTTGATGATAATTTTTTCTCTGAATTTTTATCACAGGATCTTTGTTAAAGCTCAACAAATCTATTACTCTCTTTGAGACACAGTGTTTACCTTTGATCAGGGTTCACTTTCTTCTCTTCTATGACTCGACATCATTTTTCTCAATAATTGGTTATCTTTCATGTTGTACTCAATAATATTCATTATACATTCCTATTTGTATGGTAATATATATGTGTTTATACTTATAAAACTGCCACTCTGTAGGTTAGTTCACAGGTATACATTATCTGAATGTGCTGGATATTTAAATAATACTATTGCACATTGTCTCTTCTGCTTTAAGCATCCTATTCATACCGATGCTGCAAATTGATGACAATGTACATCAAAATAAATATTCAACCAAATTTATGCTTGATTAACCATATAAATGCAATATACTGCATTAATATATGCTATTTGACTTAAGCAAACAATAAATAATACCTGAATGGAAAAAAATTTAATATCTTGCATTTATGGTATAAAACAAGAACATACAGTATACATGGATGATGCTAGTGGGAGCACAAAGGTGGGAACATTCCACTGTCTGTCCACTAGATGGAAGCACTTAAATCTCCTATGGAATGAAGTCTAAAAAATGATACTGTTCATGATGATGTTTGATGTAGCATAAATTAATGACACTATTCATTTGGATGCTTGCTGTATTATGTGGAATAAACAAAAATTATGCTGTTAATGGTTATTCTTACTCACACTTATACACCATACACAAGGGTTAAACAGATTTAATGGTTTGTTTTTATTTTGACATTCTCAAAGATATTTAGTTTTATGTGAAGTCTTTCAAACAGAATACTGATATGGTTATGTTCTTGTACTAGCACTCATGCACTAGTAGAAATTATTGAAGTTGAATATCTTTTACAGACAATGATCTCTGGTATAACTTCTCTACTGCATGAACTCTAGTGTGCTATGCAAATTTGGATTTTGTATATTCTTTTAGACACGGCGAACTTTAAATTGTTTTTCTTTTATGAGCAATCAAATGATTTACCAGATGTGATTTTTGTGAAAACCCTTTCACACACTTTGAACACTGATAGGGTTTCTCTCCTGTATGAACTCTCATGTGTCTCACTAAATCAGACTTACGTGAAAAATCTTTGGGACATTCTAAACAATGATGGGGTTTTTCTCCTGTATGGATTCTCATGTGTGTTACAAGGGAAATATTTTGGGTAAAGGTCTTTAAACATTGTAAACACTGATAATTTTTCTCTTGTGTATGAGTCCTCATATGTTTTGTTAGATTAGTTTTCTCTGAAAATTCTTTTAGACATACTGGACAATGATATGGTTTCTCTCCTGTATGAATTCTCGTGTGTATTATTAAATCACATTTTCTTGGAAAGGCCTTTGGACACACTGAACACTTGTATGGCTTCTCTCCTGTATGAAGTCTCAAATGACCTAATAGATTTGATTTTTCTGCAAAAACTTTTAGACATACAAAACACAGATAAGGCTTCTCACCTGTATGAATTTTTGAATGTCTTTCTAATTTGTATTTAGTTGGAAACGTTTTAAAACACACTGAGCACTGGTAAAGCTTCTCTTTTTTATGATTTTTAAGATGTTTAATAAGAGCAGACTCTTGTTCAAAGTCTTCTAGACATTCTGGACAGTGATAATTTCTGTCTTCTGTATCAAGTTCCATATTTGCTAGTGGTGTTGAGTTTTAGTGTTAAATTTTAAATACACTAAACAATGATGTGTCCCCCTCCTCTATACAAACCTTCATATATGTAATTAATGAAGATTACTGTTTACAATATTTTAGACAACACTGATGATACCTGTTTATAAATGCTCGTATGTGTTACTAATGAAAAATTTATTTATAATTATTTTAAATGATGATCACTGATAAGCATTCCTCTTCTCTAAGAATTCTTACGTCGAACATTAATCATTTTTTTCTTATAATACTGGAGAAAAATATATTGTATAGTTTCTCTTCTTTTAGCTTGATTTACTTGCTGTTGATGCACAATTGCTTGTCATATGGTGAGCATGAATGCTCCTGTCATGGGAAAAATTGGAAAAGCATTGTAAGAAACAAGGTTAAAGAATAACAGTGCACAAAACAATAAAAATATGAAACAGTGCCAACAACTGGTGGAAATCCAGAGAGACTGAGAGGACAAGCTTGTAATGTGCAATATTTCAGGAGAGTGCTAGCTTCATCAAAGACACAGAAGAAATGTTACATACATGTTCACCTAATGACAACACCAACATCTACTGGCAGTGAACACTTGGTGGTGAAACAATTGTAACTTCTGAGTAAAGGTAACCTGCTGTGAGAAAAGTGGACAAGAATGCCAAGAGTGAAGAGCAGAAGAGAAGGGAAATGTTCTAAGGTTAAGAAGGTGTCTCTTACCACCAGATACTGTACTCAATATTGGTATAACAAAACAAGATAATATAATCGATAATATATATGAGAGTATAGTTTTACCAACTCTCTTATATGGGTGTGAAGCATGGGTGATGAATGTTGCAGCGAGGAGAAGGCTAGAGGCAGTGGAGATGTCATGTCTGAGGGCAATGTGTGGTGTGAATATAATGCAGAGAATTCGTAGTTTGGAAGTTAGGAGGAGGTACGGGATTACCAAAACTGTTGTCCAGAGGGCTGAGGAAGGGTTGTTGAGGTGGTTCGGACATGTAGAGAGAATGGAGCGAAACAGAGTGACTTCAAGAGTGTATCAGTCTGTAGTGGAAGGAAGGCGGGGTAGGGGTCGGCCTAGGAAAGGTTGGAGGGAGGGGTAAAGGAGGTTTTGTGTGCGAGGGGCTTGGACTTCCAGCAGGCATGCGTGAGCGTGTTTGATAGGAGTGAATGGAGACAAATGGTTTTTAATACTTGACGTGCTGTTGGAGTGTGAGCAA
This sequence comes from Cherax quadricarinatus, assembly GCF_026875155.1. Lineage (NCBI taxonomy): Eukaryota > Metazoa > Arthropoda > Malacostraca > Decapoda > Parastacidae > Cherax > Cherax quadricarinatus. The sequence continues at coordinate 48,068,588 of NC_069421.1, forward strand.
AGTAACATTTATGAAGGGGTTCAGGGAAACCGGCAGGCCAGACTTGAGTCCTGGAGATGGGAAGTACAGTGCCTGCACTCTGAAGGAGGGGTGTTAATGTTGCAGTTTAAAAACTGTAGTGTAAAGCACCCTTCTGGCAAGACAGTGATGGAGTGAATGATGGTGAAAGTTTTTCTTTTTCGGGCCACCCTGCCTTGGTGGGAATCGGCCAGTGTGATAATAAAAAAAAATAAAATAATATAATAAATAATCGACTGAAAGGAGGAGAGGAACACTTACTTACACAATAATGAGTATACACAGGAAAGGCAAAATAGGCCACTGAAGACAAACAAATTAAAATAGCAAGCAAAAACACAAATTTTTGTAGGTTTAATGTAAATGGTATTAACCCTTTCAGGGTCAACAGGCCCTCTCCCAGACTTGTTCTCAGGGTCGACAAATTTAAAAAAAAAAATTATTTTTTCTTATGAAAAGATAGAGAATCTTTTCCTGATCAAAATGACACCAAAAGTATGAAATTTGATGGAAAACTTACGGAATTATGCTCTCGTGAAGTTAGCGGTCTTGACGATGTACTAGTCAACAAAAATCATAACTATTTCACTAAAACTCCAATTTTTCTATCGATTGAGTACAAGAAACCACCCATTTACTGATTTCAACTATCCAATAAAGTGGTCAGAAATTAGCAATTTTGCCAATTTCACACAAATTTCAAAATATGCCAATTTCCAAATAGGGTCCAGAATAAACAAGAAAGACATTCCTGGCACTAAAATAACATTTCCTCTGTTCATTAGTCACGTCCCCTTACAGTATTTTATACTGTAAGGTTTAGGATAAACACTGTGTACAACACAAATAGTTGTTTATTTCCCAGAAATTTGGCATAAAAAACACGATCGTAAGCCGAGTGGTCGTAAGTCGAGCAGGTCGTAAGTCGGATGGTAGGTGTATTTCTCATTGTTTTCTGTATGAAAAACTAGTTATTCTCTATAAAATTTATTTTTGTTAATATTTTTGGATGTCTGGAACAGATTAATTGGATTTACATTATTTCTTATAGGAAATATTACTTCAGTTTTCGTACAAATCGGTTTTCGGCTGACCTACTTGAACGGATCAAAGATGAAAACCAAGGTTCCACTGTACCATGTTCAATTTCAGGCCAATATCAGTACCACCAAAACTGACTAATACACCGTTTCCTCACTTAGCGCCATACTCATTTATTGACGACTTGGAATAGACACAGGCTATCTGACCAGTATGCATACCTAAATAATGTATATTAGAGCTGATTTCCTCTATTCTGTTTATTACAATATACAGTAGACTACTGTATAAACATTTAAAAATATACCAGAAATATTATACATGGTGCAAAGGTGACATCAGAACAATAACAAAGATGGCTGACACAAACCCATTACCATTAAAGTATGCTCCTCACTTTGTGACGAATTCATTTACTAACATGGTCTTAGGAACGGAACTCCTTTGTTAAGTGAGAAGAGGTTATAATCAGTTTAGGCCAAAACCGATACTACCATAAAAAGTATCTGATACTCACCAATGCCACTACTCAGCTCAATTAACCCCTTGACTGTTGCAACCCCAAATCCTGAGGTGTCTCCTGGTGTCGCAAAATTTCCCCCCCCCCAAAAAAAATATTTTTTCTTATGAAATGACAGAGAATCTTTTCCAGATTGTAATGACACCAAAAGAATGAAATTTGATGGAAAACTGACAGAATTATGCTCTCGCGAAGTTTGCGACCTCGGCAATATTTACGAATTGCCGATTTTGCCCACTTTGAGCCCTATTTTCGGCTAATTCCATTGTTCCAGTCGACCAAATTCATAGCTATTTCTTTAGAACTCCATTTTTTCTATCGATTGAGTACAGGAAACTGCCCATTTACAGATTTCAACTACCCAATAATGTGGTCAGAAATTTGCAATTTGGCCAATTTCACGAAAATTAAAAAATATGACAATTTCAAAATAGGGTCCAGAATGAACAATGTAGACACTCCTGGCTCTAAAATAACATTTTCTTTGTTTATCAGTCACGTCTCCAGGCCCCTCTGATATTACTCTTGCTTTCTATTTTGAATTTTTATTCAAACAAAAAATTAGAAGATTTACTGTTATGCAGACTACTGCAATATTGTAATAATTGTATAAATAATGTCAACCCATTCATAACTGCATATTAGAATGGCTACTTGGACATTTACTGGAAAATGACATCATCTGTTTACTTTTGAACATCGGCAAAAATCAAACATTTCCCCTACTTTGAGCTCCATTTCAAGGTTCTTTTCATAGTAAAACCAATCAAAATCACCTCAATTTCTATATGTTTTCCATTCTATCAAATGAGACCAAGAAAACAAAAATACAATCATAAATACTATACGAAAATAGGCCACAAAGTCGGCATTTTAATTAAAAAAAACGGTCGGAGCTTTTTTTCTTATTATGCACTGCATGCTGCAGGATTTTTTTATATATGGTGCACACTGACCACACAGACCCATTCTCTCACATGTGAGCCTACCAGCTTTCTCCTGCTTGATTTGAAGCCGCTAGAATTTATGAGTACAGTGGACCCCCGGTTCGCGATATTAATCCGTTCCCGAGAGCTCATCGTAAACCAAAATTATCGGAAAGCGAATCAATTTTCCCCATAAGAAATAATGGAAATCAAATTAATCCGTGCAAGACACCCAAAAGAATGAAAAAGAAAATTTTTACCACATAAAATATTAAGTTTAATGCAATAGAATAACTACAATAACAACAATAACAATAGAATAATAACAATAGAATACAGTGGACCCCCGCATAGCGACCTTAATCCGTGCAAGAGGGCTGGCTGTTATGCGAAATGTTCGGTATGCGAATGAATTTTCCCCATAAGAAATAATAGAAATCAAATTAATCCGTGCAAGACACCCAAAAGTATGAAAAAAAAAATTTTTACCACATGAAATGTTAATTTTAATACACACAAACTGAAAAAGGCATGCACAATTACATGACACTTACTTTTATTGAAGATCTGGTGATGATTGATGGGATGGGAGGAGGGAAGAGAGTGTTAGTGTTTAGAAGGGGAATCCCCTTCCATTAAGACTTGAGGTGTCGAGTCCTTTTCTGGGGTTACTTCCCTTCTTCTTTTAATGCCACTAGGACCAGCTTCAGAGTCACTGGACTTCTTTCGCACAACATATCTGTCCATAGTGGCCTGTACCTCTCGTTCCTTTATGACTTCCCTAAAGTGTTTCACAACATTGTCAGTGTAATAGTCACCAGCACGGCTTGCAATAGCTGTGTGAGGGTGATTTTCATCCATAAAGGTTTGCACTTTCAGCCACATTGCACAGATTTCCTTAATCTTTGTAGTAGGCAATTTCTTCAATTTCTCTCTCCCCTCCTTTGAACCAGTTTCCTCAGGTCTGGCCTCTTGCTGTTGAAGTTGATCTATCAGCTCATCAGTGGTTAGTTCTTTATTGTCCTCCTCCACCAACTCTTCCACATCATCCCCACTAACCTCCAACCCCAAGGACTTCCCCAATGCCACAATTGATTCCTCAACTGGCATACTCCTCTCAGGGTTAGCCTCAAACCCTTCAAAATCCCTTTTGTCTACACATTCTGGCCACAGTTTCTTCCAAGCAGAGTTCAAGGTCTTCTTAGTCACTCCCTCCCAAGCCTTACCTATAAGGTTTATACAATTGAGGATATTAAAGTGATCTCTCCAAAAGTCTCTTAGAGTCAGTTGAGTTTCTGAGGTCACTACAAAGCACCTTTCAAACAGAGCTTTTGTGTACAGTTTTTTTTAAGTTTGCAATAACCTGCTGGTCCATGGGCTGCAGGAGAGGAGTGGTATTAGGAGGCAAAAACTTCACCTTAATGAATTTCATGTCCCCATAAAGTCGCTCTGCCACGTCTGTAGGATGACCAGGGGCATTGTCTAACACCAGGAGGCACTTAAGTTCTAATTTCTTTTCAGTTAGGTAATCTTTCACATTGGGGGCAAATGCATGGTGTAACCAGTCATAGAAAAAGTCCCTAGTGACCCATGCCTTACTGTTTGCCCTCCACAGCACACACAAATTTTCCTTGAGGACATTCTTTTGCCTGAACGGTCTGGGAGTTTCAGAGTGATACACTAATAAAGGCTTCACTTTGCAATCACCAGTAGCATTGGCACACATCAACAAAGTAAGCCTGTCTTTCATAGGCTTATGTCCTGGGGGTGCCTTTTCCTCCTGAGTAATGTAGGTCCTGCTTGGCATTTTCTTCCAAAACAGGCCTGTTTCATCACAATTAAACACTTGTTCAGGTTTCAGTCCATCACTGTCTATGCACTCCTTGAATTCCTGCACATATTTTTCAGCCGCTTTGTGGTCCGAACTGGCAGCCTCACCATGCCTTATCACACTATGTATGCCACTACGCTTCTTAAATCTCTCAAACCAACCTTTGCTGGCCTTAAATTCACTCACATCATCACTAGTTGCAGGCATTTTTTTAATTAAATCCTCATGCAACTTCCTAGCCTTTTCGCTTATGATCGCTTGAGAAACGCTATCTCCTGCTAGTTGTTTTTCATTTATCCACACCAATAAGAGTCTCTCAACATCTTCCATCACTTGCGATCTCTGTTTCGAAAACACAGTTAAACCTTTGGCAAGAACAGCTTCCTTGATTGCCTTTCTGTTGCCCACAATAGTAGAGATGGTTGATTTGGGTTTCTTGTACAACCTGACCAGGTCGGCGATACGCACTCCACTTTCATACTTATCAATGATCTCTTTCTTCATCTCTATTGGAATTCTAACCCTTATTGCTGTAGGGTTGGAACTAGAAGCTTTCTTGGGGCCCATGGTCACTTATTTTCCAGATAAAGCACCGAAAACACTGTAATAATACGAAATATTCCTATTGTATGCTTGGATGTTACCGCGGAGGCTGGCTGGTAAACAATGCCACCGGCGGAACATATGAGGCTGGCTCAGGCTGCACACTGGACGCGTCTCGGACGAAGGGCGGTGAGCGGGTTTTTGGGCGGTATGCGAGGCAAAATTTTAGCGATCAAAGCGTCCGGTATGCGGATTGTACGTTATGCAATGCGTCCGGTATGCGGGGGTCCACTGTAATTGACACTTACCTTTAATGAAGATCTGGTGATGACTGATGGGATGGGAGGAGGGGAGAGTGTTGAACCTATTGTTTAGAAGGGGAATCCCCCTCCATTAGGACTTGAGGTAGCTTTTCCTCCTGAGTATTGTAGGTCCTGCTTGGCAATTTCTTCCAAAACAGGCCTGTTTTGTCACAATTAAACACTTGTTCAGGTTTCAATCCTTCAGCCTCTATGTACTCCTTGAATTCATGCACATATTTTTCAGCCGCTTTGTGGTCTGAACTGGCAGCCTCACCATGCCTAATCACACTAGGTATGCCACTATGATTCTTAAATCTTTCAAACCAACCTTTGCTGGCCTTAAATTCACTCACATCTAAAGGTAGTTGTTAGAAACAATTAAACTCAGTGAACATGGTATGTCGATGTAATAATATGGCTGTGTAGTGTAATAATGTGGCTGTGTAGTGTAATAATATGGCTGTGTAGTGTAATAATGTGGCTGTGTGGTGTAATAATATGGCTGTGTAGTGTAGCCCAGGATGGGGGGGCTACATACATGTACCTACATCAACAGGCTACCTACACTGAATGCCTACAAATAAATATTACTCACCTCTCGCTCTACATTAAGACTGCAAATATTTTAAGGTAAGTAATGTACTGCAGCAGTAAAAGACAAAGAAGGGAAATAACACTCTTCCTGCTTTGATACCTGCAGTCCTTATGGAGGGGTATTCCAACTCCCTGGAATGGATTAATTGTATTCACATTAATTCTCGTGGGAAATACTGCTTCGACTTTAGGACGTTTCGACTTTAGTCCTAGCTCCTGGAATGGATTAAGGACGAAACTCGGGGTTCCACTAATGTAGTATATTAGAGCTGATTTCCTCTATTCGTTTATTACAGTACACAGTACACAATAAACATTCAAAAATATACCAGAAATGTTATAAATGGTGCAAAGGTGACATTAAAACAATAACAAAGATGGATGGTTGACATAAACCCAGTACCATTATAGTATGCTCCTCACTTAGTGATGAATTCGTTTACTGATGTCGTTAAGTGAGGAAAGGCTGTATATATATATCACTTCTTGTATGCAATAAAATAACCACACTAATATTGTCATCATTATATTATTTACAAAACTTGTTTACACAAACAGGCAAAAATGTTCCTTATTACTAATGTTCTATCATACATATACAGCAGACCATCATTTAGCAAGGCAGTTACGTTCCTGAAAATGCCATGTTAGGTAAAAACTTGTGTTAGATGAACTGAAGAACTTATGGGAAAAATAGGGTTACGTTCCTGGAAACCCCCAAAAAGCCAAACAAATGTTTTTTAGGCCTCCACATCTTACAAAACTAAAAGTGAATATGTAGTTTTAATTCATTATTGTGATGTATTGTCATTTTTTACTGCTTAAGACTACAAATATAACAAAAATAATAGTATTTCTTACCTTAAATTGTGGGTGCTGGTGTTTGTGGATGATTGTAAAGAGAGTGGAGAGTTATGCTGTGGCCCTACTGGGCTGAGGATGGTAGAGGCTCTGGTACTGAAGTCAATGGTTGTACTGGAGTGTCTAACTTTAAGTCATTCAGTCAGTCACATCACTCAGTCAGTCAAGTAATTCAGTCAGTCAAGTCAGTCAAGTCACTCAGTAAGTCAGTCAAGGCCTTCATTCAGTCAGTCAAGTCACTCAATAAGTCAGTCAAGTCCTTCATTCAGTCAGTCAAGTCACTCAGTAAGTCATTCAGTCAGTCAAGTTACTCAGTAAGTCAGTCAAGCCCTTCATTAAGCCAGTCAAGTCACTCAGTAAGTCAGTCAAGTCATTCAGCCAGTCAAGTAACTCAGTAAGTCAGTCAAACCAGTCAAGTTATTCAGTAAGTCACTCAGTAAGTCAGTCAAGTCACTCAGTAAGTCAGCCAAGTCACTCAGTAAGTCAATCAGTCAAGTCACTCAGTAAGTCATTCAGTCAGTCAAGTTACTCAGTAAGTCAGTCAAGCCCTTCATTAAGCCAGTCAAGTCACTCAGTAAGTCAGTCAAGTCATTCAGTCAGTCAAGTAACTCAGTAAGTCAGTCAAACCAGTCAAGTTATTCAGTAAGTCACTCAGTAAGTCAGTCAAGTCACTCAGTAAGTCAGCCAAGTCAGTCACATCACTCAGTAAGTCAGTTCAGTCAGTCAGTCATTCAGCCAGTCAGTCATTCAGCCAGTCAGTCATTCAGTAAGTCAGTCATTTAGTAAGTCAGTCAGTCATTCAGTCAGTCAGCCATTCAGTCAGTCAGTCATTCAGTCAGTCACAAACTTATGTTTACCTCTTTTCTGTGTACAAAGTAACACTTCATTATGGCTACAGGTTATCTCTTGTCTAATATCTTTGTTTCTTAGTTAATTCAAAGACTGAAGTGCTTATACCTCTTCGTGCCACTTTCAGCAACACTGGTATGACTACTGGGTGTCATGATTGCTTGGCAGATACAAGATCTTTTTTTCTTTCAACACACCGGCTGTATCCCACTGAGGCGGGGTGGCCCAAAAGGAAAAACGAAAGTTTCTCCTTTTTCATTTAGTAATATTTACAGGAGAAGGGGTTACTAGCCCCTTGCTCCTGGCATTTTAGTCGCCTCTTACAACACACATGGCTTACGGAGGAAGAATTTTGTTCCACTTCCCCATGGAGGTAAGAGGAAATGAACAAGAACAAGAACTAGTAAGAAAATAGAAGAAAACCCAGAGGGGTGTGTATATATACGCTTGTACATGTATGTGTAGTGTGACCTAAGTGTAAGTAGAAGTAGCAAGACGTACCTGAAAACTTACATGTTTATGAGACAGAAAAACGGACACCAGCAATACTACCATCATGTAAAACAATTACAGACTTTCGTTTTACACTCACTTGGCAGGACGGTAGTACCTCCCTGGGCGGTTGCTGTCTACCAACCTACTACCTACTAGATACAAGATATAGTAATTAAAATATCATAATTCACAAACACAGCTGCCTTGTAGCAGAGGAAGACTGGACTGGACATGTGTGAATTACGAACGCTGGAATGGTGGGGTAGTGCCAAGGAGTGGCAGGGGATGGCGGGAGGGCTCCCAGGCTGCTCCACAACAAGGCAGAAGCTTGAATAAAAGAGAATTTTTTTTTTCCTTCCCACAAACTGAACCATGTTAAATTAATTATACAACGTGTTACATAAAATTGTGCTGCAATTCTTCAATCATGCAATACCCAAATTGTGCCAAATAAACTCATGCTAAATGACGGTCTGCTATACTACACATAATCAATCACTGAACATGTTCCTGGAACTGCTGCAGTCTGTGGAATTCTTTCAAACATGGTGTCATGCACAGTGGTGTTTTACACTTTCGCACATAAACCGAGTCTCTACATTTTTGTGGGCATTTTGTTGTATATGCACAGACAAAACATTTCTTCTGAGCCCATTTCCTTTTAGGAGGAAGTGTTACTAAATAGTGATCACCATGCCTCAAACAAGAGTGTATTTGGTGATCAGTTCTTAGGCAGTTTTGTATTGCAGGTGTTGTTACCTGGTACTTGAATATTATTCATCCGATGACAAACAAAATTTTCCATATGGTGATCTATTTCCGGTCCTCATCTCATACATTAGCAATAAGCATGGAAATGTCCACAAGATGGAAAAAGAGAGTCATGTACCACTTTTAACTCTTGTGAACACAATCAGCAAACCCAATTTGCATTTCACATTTGTCCACTAAATGCATATTGAGGGTGTAGTCCATCACAGCCACAGGTTTTACGATGGGTTCGTTGGTCTCTATTCTGCCTGCCACTGCCATTTCATTTTGGTGAACTGATGTTAACAATATGACATTTCATTTGTCATGCCACTGTAATGCCATGATGTCACTAGCAGTAAACACCTGCACCTCACCACTACAAGTGCCAACACTGAACCTGGGCATATGTTTACAATTGACATGAACTGTACCCCACACTCGCAAGAAATCATTGAGTAAGGGGCTTGTGCACCTTACCAAGATATGGTTCCATCATTGTTCTAACCACATCACCCGAGATACCCAATAAACTCCTGGTATCTTTCATTGTATCACTTCGAGTGTACACACTTATGTCTAATACCAGACTGTTATGCAGAGTTCTGCATGACATCGTAATGTACATATAGTGGAGAAGTGTGCCATAATAGTATGAATATTATAGTTGTAAAGAGTAATTTTATAATTGATAATGTGCATTTGGGAGTACTGTAAAGTACTCTATCTGTAATTATAAAGAAATTCTGTTAATGATTTATTTTCCAAGGATGTTTGGGTACGTGGAGTAAGCGTGGTTTGGGGGGGTCACGTGACGTTAGCATGGTGTGTAGAGGCTGGCGTCGGAGATGCTGTGTATTTAAGATAAGTTTGTAGTTGTGCACTCATTTTGTTTATCCAACTCAAGCCATAGGCTCTCATATGGCTTACCTGTATGTTCACCCAGGCTCTGACATGGTCAGGGTGCTGTGGGAGGAGTGAGGAAATAAGAAATGAGGTTGGGAGTGGAGTAAAGTGGGCCTGGTGCTGACGAGGCATAGGTGTTATGGTGGCTGGACACCAAGCCAGCTGCTGCTTGTGTACCCTCATTTGGGCATTTAGGATTAAGGTGTTTCTGTTATGTTATGTTATGGTGACTAAATAGATATATTTTCCTAATTGGGATTTTTTTGCCTAACCCTCTGTTACCCAACCCCTTTAAGTACACATACTAGTTTAGCGCTTTCTGTTTTGATTGGGATAGCCCTGGGTGGCCGGTTTGGGCTTGAGATGTGAGTAACTTTTACCTTTGCCCTTAGACCAGGCTCAAGCCCCCAGCTATCCCACATTTTTGCATAACACAGACCACTTTCACAATCATCACTATCACAAAGCACAAACAGCTTGATACCAAAGCATTTCCTCTTGCTTGGTATATATTGCTTGAACAACAATCTAACTTGGAAGGGGATCAAACTCATCAATAACAAGCTTCCTGAAGGGATAAAAATACAGGCTGAACTTTTGTTTCGGATACATAAACACATTCCTAATCTTGTATAACCTGTCATTTCTGTCAGGCTTTGTTTTGTCTGAGAAGTGTAGCATATGTAATAGTAACAGAAATTGGTTCACTGACATATTATCAATGAAGGCTGGGATTGCAATTAGGTGGTCTGTTGACCAATATGATTTGATATTGTCCTTATGCATATGTTGCATAAGCATTATTGTGCCAAGGAACAGACACATCTCAGCCACAGATGCCTCCTACCACTAGTGTAATTATGATATTGGAGAAACAAGTGTGTTTACCATGGTAAAATTGAAGTATCTATTACTTTCCCCTGACAATAATTTCCATCGGGGGTTGATCAAAAATAAGTTAAATTCATTCCAGTTCACAAGCATTGTTCCCAAGAGTACAAGATGGCTGGATTCCACTTTGAGTTTTGCCAAATTGATGGGGAGTGACAACAAAATGGCACTGTCATGCCAATCCCAGATGCGGTCTGCCGTTGGTTACTGAATACTGATAGGTGGTTGTGGCTGTGTATGCTGTGGTGTGTGTGTGGTTGAGGCTGACCTGGGTTGTGGACGTGTCGAGTCAGTGACATGGCTAACTTGGCCATGTCACTGAAGTGCTGCTGGTACCTCATCCCGTGTGACACCATCACCAACTGCCACATGCATAATATTATCCATCCTGATTGTAGAAATTTCCTCATCACTTTCACTGTCTATTCCTTGTGTAGGGCCATAAGATGTACTCCTTCTCCTTGGGATAGCATGTGGCACACTACCAGAATGCACGTGGCATCGTATAAATTGACGCTTCACTGGTGAATGTTCCTCTTCACTTACTGCTACTCAAATGGTCAAGAGCTAGGAAATCACAGTCAATATCACTATTAAAAGACAAAGAAGGGAGGTAACCCCAGAGAAGGCTTTGCTATGTAAAGTCTTTATGGAGGGGGATTCCTCTTCCAAACACTAACTCCTCCCTCTTTCCTCCTCCCTATCTTCCAGAAGCCAGCGATAGCCTTCAATAAAGGTATGTAATACTTACATAATTGTTAAAAAAAAATTTTTTTTTTGTGAATATTTTTGTCCGGAACGAATTAATTGTATTTCCATTAATTCTTATGGAAAATATTATTTCAGTTTTCGGCCATTTTAGTCTTAGGCCGAGCTTCTGGAATGGATTGCACCCGATAACCGAGGGTCCACTGTACATATTACGAAGTGTTTCCTATGGCCTCGCAGGATAATGTTCACTCATCCATAAATAAAGCAACACTGCCTCCTCAGAATGCATGTGGGAGGTTGTGTACATGGCACACTCGGAAATGTACTGTACTACCGAGGAAAGCAACAGAAACGGAGCCAATATTTTTACCACATCACCGATGAGAATGAAGGAAAGCAACGAAAACGGAGCCAATAATTTTATGGAAAAAAATTGGCGACAACAGAAATGAGCGAAAACAGAGCCCAACGGAAGGGGAGGGTCCACTGTAATAGTATCAGAAGAATAAAGTGTTGAAACAAGATACAACATGATAAAATAACAGTTGCAGAGTGAGGTTGCATAACACTGTTTGTGGAGATTACTGGTACAAACTGCATCTCAGATAGGACAGCATCTCCTAATTATTATAACCAAAAAGAAGCGCTAAACCTACTAGGGTCATACAGTGCTGCAGCATCTCCTAAGAATTTTGTTAAAAACATGTTTATTAGCAATGTATTATCTCTTGTCCATGGTTGATTTTCTTACTACAACTTTACCCTCTCTCGCACAGCACTGGTGGATTTTCTCTTAACATAGTTTCCTTAGTTTTGTCTTCCCCTTCTAAGGCACTCATTAATATAAATGTTACCTGTCATACATGACTGTAATAAGTCATTCCTTATAGAGCACGAGTGAAATTTTAACAACATGGGTTTTCCCTGATGGTTTATGTATCAAACCAACTTCTTTAATTTCACCACTATTTTTGTGTAAATGAAGCTTTTCCTTGGTCACTTAGAGAGTGGTCACAAAACACTAGTGTTGAGCTATAGTATCTGGGAGAAGTTGCTTGTTAACTACAACAGCATCTAATAGTTGTTGATCACTTTGGTCTTGATAGTGATGCAAGCCAGTGAGTAGCATGTTCACACATGACTCTTCTTCCTAAATGCTTGTATCAACCTTAGTACTAAGTAATCATTACTTGAGACTGGTGACAGCTGCCTATGTGTCTATATGGGTATCACTGGCTTGTTCCAGATTGTAAGCTAAGTTCCCAGTCAGTAATCTTGCTTAAGTGGAGGGCTTGTGTGGTCATAAGATCTGCATTGAAAGCTTGAAGCAACTGAAGGTCTTTGGTTAGCATTTTTATTCTCTCACCTTGGGCTCTGAAGATATCAGTGAGCCTTAATTATTCTGTAAGGACTGCATTAAATCCGAGGAAGGGGCAGTCATCATCACAAAGGGTAGTGTCCACGTTTGTTGCTGTTTGGGGAGAGTTGTGGGGGCAGTAAGAGTTGAGGGATGCATCTTCTTGGCTGGCCCTTTACCAGACTGCTGCTTCAGATGTTTCAGATGTATATGAGTAATAAGCTTCACTTCGCCTGGCAGAGGGGCAGAAGGTAGGGTGACAGACAGTCCTCTTAGTCGACAATAAAAAATCTGTTTGGTTGGTTTCTGCAGTTGATTAATGTCATTATGGGTCTCCACGTATGTTAGTGTTATGTGTGTCTTTGCTATGCCATCACAGGGGCACTAGGATACCTCAGTTGACTGCAAAACAGAAAAGTGAAGAACTGGTTGCCATGGTGCAGTCACATGTACCAAGATTAACACTGTTTAATCCCAAGTTTGTAAAGTCCAGGCTTTGTCCAGGCCAGTCCATTTACACTATGGTAGAAAAGACACACCTCTTGTGTCCAACTGGAAATTATAATAATACAGTGGTACCTTGACATGAGTTTAATTCATTCTGTGACCGAGCTCGTAACTCAATTTGCTAATATATCAAATCAATTTTCCTCGTTGAAATTAGCTGAAATGCCATTAATCCGTTCCAATCCCCAAAAAAACACCCAAATTTTTTTTGTTACGGGTTTTTAAATAAGAAAAATTTATTTATAAATAAGAAATATTGTATAAAAACATTATAAAAGAGAATGTAAAGAAATAAACTGGTTTTATACAGTGTATTTACCTTGGAGATCAGACGACTTGGGCTAACGGAAGATGCTGGCGGAGGTGGAGGGTGGAAAAGATAGGCAGAGGAGACTGGAGTTTGTTTCGTTTTATGCTTTTTCGGTTGCTTTCATTCATCATAAACTCTATCATTTAATCGCTTAACTTACTTGCGACACTTTCAATGCTACAGTTATTGCTACAATTTTTTTTTACTTCACTTTCACTGATTTCTGCCTTTTTTGCCATGCTTTCCTTACTTTCATCTGCAGGGCATTTCAAGAAAAACCTGTCCAAAGAGGTTTGTTTCATCCTTCCTTTCTAAATGTTTCAGAAATGAGATAGGAAAGTGTCACTAACCCTTTGACTGTCGAAAGGCCCAATCCTGAAGTGTCTCCTGGTGTTGCAAAATATTCGAAAAAAAAAAACAAAAAAAATTCTTATGAAAATGTTAAGATTATTTTTCTGACTGTTTTAGTCCAAAAAAAAAAAATTTCCCATCAGTACTTACCCAGATATAGAGGCATGAAGTTTGCAGAAAATGAGCCGCATATGGCAACAGCGGCGACTGCCGCTCACCCGGTAAACTTTGGTTTACTTGCATTTAAAGGTTTGTTGTTTTTCTCACTATTTTATTTTTTCACATAACTTATGTGGCCTGTGAGACCAAAGTAAGATGCAATGTACATATATACACTCGTTGTATACAACACAATAAACACACAAACATAATTACCAATATATTGTTTACAAAACTTGTTTACAAAACAAACAATACAAAAAATTTTTTATTACTATTGTTCTATAATATATATACAATATACAGTCACTGGACATATTCGTAGAAGTTCTGCAGCTTGTGTAACTCTTTGAAAATGGTGTTTTACACTCCTCACACATAAAACCAGTGTGTGTGCATTTTTGTGGAAGTTTTTTTTATGTGCAAAGACAAAACACCTCGTCTGAGCAGTTTTTTCAAAGTATTAGCAAGCAGTTGTGTTATGCAGTTATCCTAGGTAAATGTTCGTGTGTCATCATTCCTTCCTTCCTAATTTCCTTCATTCCTTTCCTGCATTCCTTTCCTACCTCTCTAACTACATTCCTTCACCTGTCCTTCCTTACTGTTTTCCTTCCTTTCATCTCGTCCTTCCTTCATTCCTGCCTTCCCTTCTTGCTTCTGGTTTCTATAATATATATACACATATATAGTCACTAGATACTTTCATATAACTGCTATTATCTCCATTCAGCAAGCTTGTCTTGGGTGCGAGTGTGTGGCTTATAATTGTTTTGAGTCAGGAGTCGGCAGCTGTCAAAATGACATATTGTCTCTTTACTCACTCCCCCTCCCGCCTGTCAAAATAATGGGGTCGGATGCTGCTTCCCCTCCATTCTATCTAATTATCTTTCTCCCTCATTCTATCTCTTTCAATCTATCTCTCTCTTTCTCTCTGTCTCACAGGTACACATAAATACAAGTATACATAGTGTAAATTACCTAGGATAACCCAAAAAATCCAGACAAAGTACTATACTCTGCTTGAAGATGTGAGTAAACGTGATGATGACACAGTCTTGTGGCTCTCTCTGAGACAGAGAGCTAGACGGATAGACAGGGAGCTTGGCAGACAGACAAATAGACAGACAGAAATGCTTGTGTACCAGCAAAAACAAAGCGAGGGGGATGGTCATCTAATCTTTTCTTATCAGCCGCACCCTCCCCCACCCTCGTTTACGCTCATCAAACGTCAGCTCTTATCAGATGTTATCTCACCTTATCTTGTCACTGTCATGGTGTGAACTGTTTTTCATGCTTCAAGGCAACATATTATATTATTATTATTAGGTATTATTATTATTCTTCATCCTCTTCCTCCTCTTCTTCTTCTTCTTCTTCTTCTTCTTCTTCTTCTTCTTCTTCCTCCCCCTCCTCCTCCTTTCCTCCTCCTCCTCCTCCTTCCTCCTCCTCCTCCTTCCTCCCTCCTCCTCCTCCTCCTTCCTCCTCCTCCTCCCTCCTCCTTCCTACTTCCTCCTCCTTCTTCCTTCCTCCTCCCTCCTTCCTCCTCCTCCTTCCTCCTCCTCCTCTCCTTCCTCCTCCTTCCTCCTCCTCCTTCCTTCCTTCCTCCCTCCTTCCTCCACTTCCTCCCTCCTCCCCTTCCTCCTTCCTCCTCCTTCCTCTCCTCCTCCTCCCTCTCCCTCCTCCTCCTTCTTCCTTCCTCCTCCCTCCTTCCTTCCTCCTCCCTCCTCCTCCTTCTTCCTTCCTCTTCCCTCCTCCTCCTCCTTCCTCCTCCTCCTCCCTTCCCTCCTCCTCCTCCTCCTCCTCCTCCTCTCCCTCCTCCTCCCTCCTCCTCCTCCTCCCTCCTTCCTCCTCCTCCTCCTTCCTCCTTTTCCCTCCTTCCTCTCCTCCCTCCCTTTCCCTCCTTCCTCCTCCTCCCTCCTTCCTCCTCCTCCCTCCTTCCTCCTCCTCCCTCCTTCCTCGTCCTCCCTCCCTCCTCCTCCCTCCTTCCTTCCTCCTCCTTCTCCTTTCTCCTCCTCCTTTCACTTCACCTCCTCCTTTCCTCTCCTCCCTCCTTCCTCCTCTCCCTCTCCTCTCCCTCCTCCTCTCCTCCATTGCTTTTGTCTCATAACTCCTCGAAACCATGAAATTGACTTCACTGACACTTCCATCTGTGTTAGAGCATCACTTGGGAAGAGAAGAGTCCCAGATTTGCTGGGGAGTCACATATTTCTTACCGCTGGACATGCTGAAAAAGGACGACTGAAATGGCATTCCCACAATGCACCACTGGCTCCCCGATTTTTTTTATATGGTGCACACTGACCATGGAGACCCATTCTCTCACATGTGGGCCTACCAGCTTTCTCCTGCTTGATTTGAAGCCGCTAGAATTTATGCGTATAGATACGTCAAACACGGTATCTCCTATGGCGTATATATATGACTGTGACAGTCAAGGGGTTAAATAGGGCCGACGCAATACCAGCTGCAACTTTTTCTGGGCGTTTCCTTTCAATAAACTATGAAAGTCTCTCCCAGATTCCCAACATTTCCTTTATCTCACTTGTAGAGATAACCTCCTCCACATCTGGCTCCGCCACGGTACCAATTTCCTGCAAAACCTCCGTATACTACTGAGTCTGTAGTTCCTTTAACTCCTCAGTCGTCAGTGCCTTGGAGTGCTTCTCGTTGATATATGAGCAGCGACTTGATTTTGCAGTCACCACTCGCAGTGGTGCACAGTGCAAGAGTTAACCTATCCTTCATGGGTTTGTGGCCTAGCATCATGGTTAGAAAAAAGAAATTTGGCAAAACAACTGCACAAAAAGCACAAAATGCAAGCACAACACAAGAGAGCTGCTTCCCTGGCAAGGTAACCACGTGCACTGAACGACTGAGACGCAGGATGCTGGGCAAATGTTGTAGCGTTCGCTGCGCCAACTAGTGGCAGCATATGAAGCTCGCTCATAACTCGGATTTTGGCTTGCAACTCAAAGCTAAAAATTGACTGAGCAACGGCTTGTAACTCAGAAAACTCATAAGTTGGGGCACTAGTAAGTCAAGGTACCACTGTAATAATAACAATAAAAATAATAATAATAATCTTTATTTCTACAAGTACATGTACAAGGTATACAGGCAGAGCTGACATCAATGACATACTATATAAAAAACCCATTATTATGCAGAGTATTTCAATCAAATTAGGTCAATTTTGTCCCCAAGATGCAACCTACATCAGTCGACTAACACCCAGGGTACTTATTTTACTGATAAGTGAACATGGACAACAGGTATCTCAAAGAAACATGTCCTAATGTTTCCACCCATACCAAGGATTGATTCCCCCAGACCTCAGTGTGTGAGCTGAGTGCGCTAGTGATTAAGCTATCGGACAACTAAAGGATTGCTGACTTAATATTTCCATCCTCGTTGCAGTCTCCCACCACCTAATACATATATGTACTGTCTCCCTTCTGCTTCTCCTCCCTTCCTCCTACTCCTCCCCACTGCCACCCTTTCTCCCACTCATCTCCAACACACCCTCCACCATCCCTACATTGAAGACAGGCAGGCAGGGCAGACTAAGCATTACAGAGCAAGGTAGAACAGATAGGGCAGGGCCAGGAGCTATGAATCGACCCCTGCAACCACAACTAGGTGAGTACAGGCCAGAGCAGGCAAGGCAGGGCAGGGCAGGGCAGGGCAGGGCAGGGCAGGGCAGGCTGAAGGCATGCAGGCATAAGGCAGGCTGAAGACAGGCAGGCAGGCAGAAGGCATGCAGGCAGGCAGCCAGGCAGGCAGAGACTAGTCAAGAAGTGTAGATTTAATATTTACATGTGTTGCAGTCTCCCACCACCTATGTCTGGTACACTACTGTCTTCCTCCCTCCCCTGACTGTCTTTCTCCCTCCCCTTCCTGTCTTTCTCCCTCCCCTTCCTGTCTTCCTCCCTCCCCTTCCTGTCTTCCTCCCTCCCCTGACTGTCTTCCTCCTCTGCCTGTCTTCCTCAGTTCCACCCTCCCTCCTACCCATCAAACCCCTCCTCCCTCACACTCACCAACACACCCTCCACCATCACTCTAAAAGCTTCATTACCTTGTCTTGTCTCCGGGTTGAAGACCACCAACCATCATTGGGTACTATCTCAAATGTCTCATCACAACTAAAAACTGAATTCCTTTATGAGAGTAAATTATAATTCAAAATTATGATAACTCAAGAACATCGTACCTCAAGGGACCACTGTACTTGCTGAGAGGTTTCATGCAACAAGCAGCAAGTGTAAATGTATATCTTTACTGGTGATGGTGGCAGAAGCAGGTGTAAACACACCTCCTTCACTGATGATGATCATAGCCAGGCATAAGGTCACTGTCAGCCAGAAATGGTTATTAACTCTTCACTGTGGCATACCTGCAAATTAAGAATTCCTGTGTATGGCAAAATTTTGATAAAAACAATTCTTTCAATTTTGAAGAGCATGTTTTTTTCTAAGTTAAGAAAACAAAATTGAAATGAGACAAAATAAATTACTATTCTATGATGTGATTAAGCTGACAAAAATTGATCACTCATCAGCACCATTGGCAAAATAAGCACACTAGATTTAATGTTTTCATATTTGTTCATGCACACTAGTTTCCTCGTCCTTTCAGTAACCTATGTATAAGAAGGGGTTACTAGCCCCTTGTTCCCAACCTTTTAGTAGTCTTTTATGACATGTGGAGACGAAATTAAACACTATAAAAACAAGAACTATTAAGAGATTAGAAGAACACTCAAATGAATGCGAATAAACATTAACCCTGTTGGGGTCCATGCTGTAGTATCAAGGCTTTGAGTTCAGGGTCCATCACATAATACTATGTCATAAGCTCAGCTCACTCAGAGAAGCTGTGAGCGGTAAACTGTGGCCTAGATGTAAGAGAATAGGTGTGTGTGTGTGTGGTGAGTGTGCACCATTTACCCCTTTCAGGGTCTGTCCCGTAGATCTACGGCTTTACATTCAGGGTCCAAACCGTAGATCTACGCCATGAGCTCAGCTCACTCTGATAAACTGTGAGTGGTAAATTTGGGCCTAGATATGAGAGAATACATCTATGTGGTATGTGTGCACCACATAAAACAAATCCTGCAGCACACTGTGTATAATGAGAGAAAAAAAACTGAGACCATGATTTTCGATTAAAACAGCGACTTTGCAGTGTTTTTTCTTATGTTTTTTATAGTTGTATTTGCGATTTCTTGGTCTCATTTGATAGAATGGAAGATATATTACAGAAATAGAGATGATTTTGATTGGTTTTATAACTGGAAATAGCTTGAAACTGAGCTCAAAGTAGCGGAAATGTTAAATTTTTGCCGACGTTCTAGAGTAAACAAACGACCTCACACGTCTAATACACGCCAGCTGGTGGGTCTAATATGTATTCACAAATGTGGTGATGATATTTATACAATTATTACAATATTGCATAACAGTAAATCTTCTATTTTTTGTTTTGAATCAAAATTCATTATGTGAATAAAAAATCAAATGGAATTTATTTGTAAAGCCTCAAAACGTAACTAATGAACAGAGGAAATGTTAGTTTAGTGCCAGGACTGCCTACATTGTTTATTCTGAACCCTATTTTGAAATTGGAATATTTTGAACTTTGTGTTAAATTGGCCAAATTACCAATTTCCGGTCACTTTATTTTGTAGTTGAAACAATTGACTTGGCGATTTCTTGTGCTCAATCGATAGAATAGAAGTAATACTAGTGAAATAGCTAAGAATTTGGCCGACTGGAATAATGTAATTGGCCTAAAATGGGAGTCAAAGTCGGCAAAATCACAGATTCGTAAATATCACTGACACATCAAAATTCGCGAGAGCATAATTTCGTCAATTTTCCATCAAATTTCGTAATTTTTGTTTTATTACCTTAACAAAAAGATTTTCTACCATTTCATAAGAAAAAATAACAATTTTTTTTTTTTTAAATTCTTGGACACTGGGGCACCACTTCAGATTTTGGCCTTGGACCCTGAAAGGGTTAAAAAAAATCCTGCCCCATGTAGTTCATGGTGTAAAACACGTGATTGTGTATATGGTTTAAAACAACGATTTTGTGGTGTATTTTATGATGGTTTCTATGGTTTTATTCTCAGTTTTTTTGGTATCCTTTCATAGACTGGAAGGCATATTACTAATATAGAGATGATTTTGATTGGATTCAGGACTTGAAATTGAGCTCATAGCAACAGACATATAAAATTTTTTATGATATTCCAGAGAACAGATAGAGCTCTCCTACAACTTCCAGTCTGTTTTGTGAGTTTTCATTAGGATTGAGTCAATTATTGGGATGCTGTCAACTATGAACAATCTTTCCTAGTTATACATTATTATCTGAGAAATAAAGCAAATCTTTCATTTTTTTGTGTGAATAAGAATTCAAAATGGAAAGCAAGTATAATATAAGACAAGCCTGGCGACATGACTAATGAACAGAAATGATGTTTTAGTGCCAGGAATTTCTACAATATTTACAATAGATCATTTTAAGGCATTTTTTTAATTTTGTGTGAAATTGGCCAAATTACCAAATTCTAATCACTTTCAAATACGTAGTTGAATGGGCAGTTTCCTGTTCTCAATCAATGGAATGGAAGACATACTAGCAAATAGCTAAGAATGTAGCAGACTGGAACAATGGAACTGCCCTTAACTCCTTAACTGTCCAAACGTAGATCTACATTCTCTCACCCAGCGCTCCGAATATTTTGAATTTTTTTTTTTATTAAATGAAGAGGATATTTTTTTTACATAATGTAAAAAAAAAAATTTAAGAGTCAGTACTTAAGAACTTGATTGATTTATAGACTTACTTGACTTGACTGACATACTGACTTGACTGACTTATTGAATTGACTTACTGACTGACCTCCTGAATGACTTGACTGACTTACTGATATGACTGACAAACTTGACTTTCTGATTTGACTGACTTACTGACTTACCTGAGTGACTGACTTACTGAACTGAATGACTTGACTCATTTATGCACACTCCAGTACAACCATCGACTTCAGTACCAGAACCTCTACCATCAACCTTAGCCAAGTAGGGCCACAGCATAACTCTCCACTCTCTTCACAATACACAAATAACCCGCACATAAAAGAGAGTAGCTTACGACGACGTTTCGGTCCGACTTGGACCATTGACAAAGTCTCTTCACAATCATCGACAAACACCAGCCCCCACAATTTAAGGTAAGAAATATTATTACTTCTGTTGCATTTGTAGTCTTAAGCAGTAAATACAACATAATACATCACGACAATGAACTACAATTCCATATTCCTTTTATTTTTGTAAGATCTGGAGGTCTAAAAAAAAGTTTGGCTTTTTGGGAGATCCCAGGAACGCAACCCTATTTTACCCATAAGTTCTTCAGTTTGTGTAACACAGTTTTGCCTAACACAGCATTCTCAGGAATGTAACTGTGTTAAACGACTGTCTACTGTAGTTATCGTTTTTTCCATTTTTTTTTAATTTTCACAGTTTTTATGGTATGATAATAATGTTTTATAGTAGATCTTTTGATTTGATAGCCAATTATTGTTCAACACAAATATTATGTATGAAATAAATAATTAATTAACATTAGAGCACTCCAGGAAGATTTGAGTAGACTGATGCAGTGGTCGGAGAGGTGGCAGATGCAGTTTAATATAGACAAATGCAAAGTTCTAAATGTTGGACAGGACAATAACCATGCCACATATAAACTAAATAATGTAGATCTTAATATTACGGATTGCGAAAAAGATTTAGGAGTTCTGGTTAGCAGTAATCTGAAACCAAGACAACAGTGCATAAGTGTTCGCAATAAAGCTAATAGAATCCTTGGCTTTATATCAAGAAGCATAAATAATAGAAGTCCTCAGGTTGTTCTTCAACTCTATACATCCTTGGTTAGGCCTCATTTAGATTATGCTGCACAGTTTTGGTCACCGTATTACAGAATGGATATAAATGCTCTGGAAAATGTACAAAGGAGGATAACAAAGTTGATCCCATGTATCAGAAACCTTCCCTATGAGGATAGACTAAGGGCTCTGAATCTTCACTCTCTAGAAAGACGTAGAATTAGGGGGGGTATGATTGAGGTGTATAAATGGAAGACAGGAATAAATAAAGGGGATGTAAATAGTGTGCTGAAAATATCTAGCCTAGACAGGACTCGCAGCAATGGTTTTAAGTTAGAAAAATTCAGATTCAGGAAGGATATAGGAAAGTACTGGTTTGGTAACAGAGTTATGGATGAGTGGAACAAACTCCCAAGTACAGTTATAGAGGCCAGAAAGTTATGAAGCTTTAAAAATAGGTTGAATAAATACATGAGTGGGTGTGGGTGGGTGTGAGTTGGACCTGATTAGCTTGTGCTACCAGGACGGTTGCCGTGTTCCTCCCTTAAGTCAAGGTGACCTGACCTGACTAGGTTGGTTGCATTGGCTTAAGCCGGTAGGAGACTTGGACCTGCCTTGCATGGGCCAGTAGGCCTGCTGCAGTGTTCCTTCGTTATTATGTTCTTAAGTTCTTATATTGTCACAAACACACATGTACCTGACCAGCCGGGCTGTGGTTTCTATGCTAGATTGCGTGCAGCCAGCAGTAACAGCCTGGTTGATCAGACCCTGATCCACCATGAGGCTTGGTCACAGACCGGGCCGAAGGGGGCGTTGACCCCCAGAACTCTCTCCAGGTAAACTCCAGGTAAATACCATACATACCATGCTAACACCATATATACCATGCAAATACCATACATGCTATGCCACCACCATACATACCATGTAACACCATATATACCATGCTACTCCCATACATACCATGTAACACCATACATACCAAGCTACCACCATACATACCATGCTACCCCCATACATACCATGCAATCACCATATACACCATGCAAACACCATACATACCATGCCACCACCATATATACCATGCAAACGCCATACATACCATGCTACCACCATACACACCATGCTACCCCATACGTACCATGTAACACCATACATACCATGCTACCCCCATACATACCATGCTACCCCCATACATACCATGCTACCCCCATACATACCATGCTAACACCATACATACCATGCAAACACCATACATACTATGCCACCACCATACATACCATGCAAACACCATACATACCATGCTACCACCATACATACCATGCTACCCCCATACATACCATGTAACACCATACATACCATGCTACCACCATACGTACCATGCTACCACCATACACACCATGCTACCACCAAACATACCATTCTAACACCATATATACCATGCTATCCCATATGTACCATGCTACCACCATACATACCATGCTACCATCATACATACCATGCTACTCCCATACATACCATGCTACCATTATACATACCAAGGTAGCACCATGCTACTCCCATACATACCATGCTACCCCATACATACCATGCTACCACCATGGTAGCACCATGCCATATATGGTAACAACATACCTACCATGAAGATGGTAACATACCTACCATGAAGATGCTAGCACCATACCTACCATAAGATGGTAGCACCATACCTACCATAAAGATGGTAGCATCATACCTACCATGAAGATGGTAGTACCATACCTACCATGAAGATGGTAGCACCATACATACCATGAAGATGGTAGTACCATACCTACCATAAGGTGGTAGTGCCATACCTACCATAAAGATGGCAGCACCATACCTACCATAAAGATGGTAGCACCATACCTACCATGAAGATGGTAGCACCATACCAACAATGAAGATGGTAGTACCACACCTACCATAAAGAAGGTAGCACCATACCTACCATAAAGTTGGTAGCACCATACCTACCATAAGATGGTAGCACCATACCTACCATAAAGATGGTAGCACCATACCTACCATAAAGATGGTAGTACCATACCTACCATAAAGATGGCAGTACCATACCTACCATAAAGATGGTAGTACCATACCTACCACAAAGATGGTATTACCATACCTACCATAAAGATGGTAGCACCATACCTACCATGAAGATGGTAGCACCATACCTACTATAAGATGGCAGCACCATACCTACCATAAAGATGGTAGCACCATACCTACCATAAAGATGGTAGTACCATACCTACCATAAAGATGGTAGTACCATACCTACCATAAAGATGGTATCACCATACCTACCATGAAGATGGTAGCACCATACCTACCATATAGTAGCACCATACCTACCATAAAGATGGTAGTACCATACCTCCCATAAAGATGGTAGTACCATACCTACCATGAAGACGGTAGTACCATACCTACAATAAAGATGGTATCACCATACCTACCATAAAGATGGTAGCACCATACCTACCATGAAGATGGTAACACCATACCTACCATAAAGATGGTAGCACCATACCTACCATAAAGATGGTAGTACCATACCTACCATAAAGATGGCAGCACCATACCTACCATAAAGATGGTAGCACCATACCTACCATAAAGATGGTAGTACCATACCTACCATAAAGATGGTAGTACCATACCTACCATAAAGATGGTAGCACCATACCTACCATTAAGATGGTAGCACCATACCTACCATAAAGATGGCAGCACCATACCTACCATAAAGATGGTAGCACCATACCTACCATAAAGATGGTAGCACTATACCTACCATAAAGATGGTAGCACCATACCTACCATAAAGATGGCAGCACCATACCTACCATAAAGATGGCAGCACCATACCTACTATAAAGATGGTAGCACCATACCTACCATAAACATGGTAGCACCATACCTACCATAAAGATGGTAGCACCATACCTACCATAAAGATGGTAGTACCATACCTACCATAGATGGTAGCACCATACCTACCATAGATGGTAGCACCATACCTACCATAAAGATGGTAGCACCATACCTACCATAAAGATGGTAGTATCATACCTACCATAAAGATAGTAGCACCATACCTACCATAGATGGTAGCACCATACCTATCATAAAGATGGTAGCACCATACCTACCATAGATGGTAGCACCATACCTACCATAAAGATGGTAGCACCATACCTACCATAAAGATGGTAGCACCATACCTACCATAGATGGTAGCACCATACCTACCATAAAGATGGTAGCACCATACCTACCATAAAGATGGTAGCACCATACCTACCATAGATGGTAGCACCATACCTACCATAAAGATGGTAGCACCATACCTACCATAAAGATGGTAGCACCATACCTACCATAAAGATGGTAGCACCATACCTATCATAGATGGTAGCACCATACCTACCATAAAGATGGTAGCACCATACCTACCATAAAGATGGTAGCACCATACCTACCATAAAGATGGTAGTACCATACCTACCATAAAGATAGTAGCACCATACCTACCATAGATGGTAGCACCATACCTACCATAAAGATGGTAGCACCATACCTACCATAAAGATGGTAGCACCATACCTACCATAAAGATGGTAGCACCATACCTACCATAAAGATGGTAGCACCATACCTACCATAAAGATGGTAGCACCATACCTACCATAGATGGTAGCACCATACCTACCATAAAGATGGTAGCACCATACCTACCATAAAGATGGTAGCACCATACCTACCATAAAGATGGTAGCACCATACCTACCATAAAGATGGTAGCAGGTACCGTAGTGTTGACACAGGCTGCTGCTGCTGCCGCCTCTCTCAGGGATCACATATATAAATTTTCACATTAGCTGAATTTCAACCTGTTTTCATTACTTATTTTTTTAGTAATGAAAAAGTAAAATATAACTTAAATCACTTGTTTTTAAGAGCCATATAAAAACAGTAGTTGCATTCAAAATGAATACAATTTGAGTTTGATGATTATATAACTCAGATTATAATTTGACTGTACAATATATCTTTATTTACTACAAGTACATGAACAAGGTATACAGTCCTAGCTGACAACAATGACATACTACTATATAGAAAGTCCCTTCTTATACTCAGCATTTCGGGCAAATTAGGTCAGTGTCCCGGGATGCGACCCACACCAGTCGACTAACACCCAGGTACCTATTTTACTGATGGGGAACATAGACAACAGGTGTAAAGAAACACATCCAATGTTTCTACTCTGGCTGGGAATCGAACCCAGACCCTCGCCGTGTGAAGCGAGAGCGTTAACCACCAGGATTTAGATTTTTCATTTCTTTGCAAGTTTACAATGTAGTTGACATACTGTAGGAAGTATATATATATATATATATATAAAATATATAATATATTATATATGTCGTGCCGAATATGTAAAACTGGTCAATTAGCAAGAACTCATTCAAAATTAAGTCCTTTCTAAAATTTTCTCTTATACGTTTAAAGATATATTTTTTTCATTAATGTTGATGTAAAAATTTTTAATTTTGCACCAAAAGGAACTTAGAAAACTTACCTAACCTTATTATTACAAGCGCAATTTATTTTAGCCTAACCCAACTAAATATATTTTAGATTTGTTTACAATAATTTAATACTAAACAAACGCAGTGAAATATATTTTTCTCGTTAGGTTCAGAATGATTTTGACGAAATTATGCATACACAAATTTTCGCTTGTCCTATATGCCAAGATGAGCGTTGCTATTTAAGCCAAGATGGCAAGTTCTGCCTATTCGGCACGACATATATATATATATAAATAATATATATATATATATATATATATATATATATATATATATATATAATATATATATATATATATATATAATATAATATATATATATATATATATATATATATATATTATAATAAAATATATATATAATATAATATATATATATATATATATATATATATATATATAT
Source organism: Cherax quadricarinatus (assembly GCF_026875155.1). Lineage (NCBI taxonomy): Eukaryota > Metazoa > Arthropoda > Malacostraca > Decapoda > Parastacidae > Cherax > Cherax quadricarinatus. Next base: position 48,095,442 of record NC_069421.1, read on the forward strand.
ATATATATATATATATAACGCAGGAAGGAATACATATAAATGACCTCATAAGGGGCAGGAGCCGTAGTGGGGAAACAAGTGTAGTCAAAGATAAGATAAAACCAATATTGCAAACTAGAAATACCACAGGAAACAGCAAACAAGAGGACTCCACTAGCAATAGTGAGGATATATTACCAAAAACAACTGGTGGGAGCTCCATTGTTGGTGCTAGGGATGATAGAAGTAAGACAGGGAAACATGCACCAACAGGGAATACAGTCACAGAAACCCAAGGCAAACGGAAACCAAGCCTGTGCACATACTATGCACTTGGTATCTGCTGGCATGGGAAATCTGGAAAAACAGATGGGACGTGCAACTATGACCACACCCTAGAAAATGCCGTGCCCATATAACAACAGGAAAATGCAAACGCCCTTCCTGTAAGCTTTTTCACCCTGAAATGTGTCCCTCTTCAGTACAGGAAAGACTGTGCTATAACTTAAATTGCCAGGCACACCGTCTGGAGTTTACCTGGAGAGAGTTCCGGGGGTCAACGCCCCCGCGGCCCGGTCTGTGACCAGGCCTCCTGGTGGATCAGAGCCTGATCAACCAGGCTGTTGCTGCTGGCTGCACGCAAACCAACGTACGAGCCACAGCCCGGCTGGTCAGGAACCGACTTTAGGTGCTTGTCCAGTGCCAGCTTGAAGACTGCCAGGGGTCTGTTGGTAATCCCCCTTATGTATGCAGGGAGGCAGTTGAACAGTCTCGGGCCCCTGACACTTATTGTATGGTCTCTTAACGTGCTAGTGACACCCCTGCTTTACATTGGGGGATGTTGCATCGTCTGCCAAGTCTTTTGCTTTCGTAGTGAGTGATTTTCGTGTGCAAGTTCGGTACTAGTCCCTCTAGGATTTTCCAGGTGTATATAATCATATATCTCTCCCGCCTGAGTTCCAGGGAATACAGGTACAGGAACCTCAAGCGCTCCCAGTAATTGAGGTGTTTTATCTCCGTTATGTGCGCCGTGAAGGTTCTCTTGTACATTTTCTAGGTCAGCAATTTCACCTGCCTTGAAAGGTGCTTTTAGTGTGCAGCAATATTCCAGCCTAGATAGAACAAGTGACCTGAAGAGTGTCATCATGGGCTTGGCCTCCCTAGTTTTGAAGGTTCTCATTATCCATCCTGTCATTTTTCTAGCAGATGCGATTAATACAATGTTATGGTCCTTGAAGGTGAGATCCTCTGACATGATCACTCCCAGGTCTTTGACGTTGGTGTTTCGCTCTATTTTGTGGCCAGAATTTGTTTTGTACTCTGATGAAGATTTAATTTCCTCGTGTTTACCATATCTGAGTAATTGAAATTTCTCATCGTTGAACTTCATATTGTTTTCTGCAGCCCACTGACAGATTCGGTTGATGTCCGCCTGGAGCCTTGCAGTGTCTGCAATGGAAGACACTGTCATGCAGATTCGGGTGTCAACTGCAAAGGAAGACACGGTGCTGTGGCTGACATCCTTGTCTATGTCGGATATGACGATGAGGAACAAGATGGGAGCGAGTACTGTGCCTTGTGGAACAGAGCTTTTCACCGTAGCTGCCTCGGACTTCACTCTGTTGACTACTACTCTCTGTGTTCTGTTAGTGAGGAAATTATAGATCCATCGACCGACTTTTCCTGTTATCCCTTTAGCACGCATTTTGTGCGCTATTACGCCATGGTCACACTTGTCAAAGGCTTTTGTAAAGTCTGTATATATTACATCAGCATTCTTTTTATCTTCTAGTTCATCTAGGACCTTGTCGTAGTGATCCAATAGTTGAGACAGACAGGAGCGACCTGTTCTAAACCCATGTTGCCCTGGGTTATGTAACTGATGGGTTTCTAGATGGGTGGTGATCTAGCTTCTTAGGACCCTTTCAAAGATTTTTATGATATGGGATGCTAGTGCTATCGGTCTGTAGTTCTTTGCTGTTGCTTTACTGCCCCCTTTGTGGAGTGGGGCTATGTCTGTTGTTTTTAGTAACTGTGGGACGACCCCCGTGTCCATGCTCCCTCTCCATAGGATGGAAAAGGCTCGTGATAGGGGCTTCTTGCAGTTCTTGATGAACACGGAGTTCCATGAGTCTGGCCCTGGGGCAGAGTGCATGGGCGTGTCATTTATCGCCTGTTCGAAGTCATTTGGCGTCAGGATAACATCGGATAGGCTTGTGTTAACCAAATTTTGTGGCTCTCTCATAAAAAAATCGTTTTGATCTTCGACTCTCAGTCTGGTTAGCGGCTTGCTAAAAACTGAGTCATACTGGGACTTGAGTAGCTCACTCATTTCCTTGCTGTCATCTGTGTAGGACCCATCTTGTTTAAGTAAGGGCCCAATACTGGATGTTGTTCTCGACTTTGATTTGGCATAGGAGAAGAAATACTTTGGGTTTCTTTCGATTTCATTTCTGGCTTTTAGTTCTTCCCGCGATTCCTGACTCCTATAAGATTCCTTTAGCTTGAGTTCGATGCTTGCTATTTCTCTGACCAGTGTCTCCCTACGCATTTCAGATATATTGACCTCTTTTAGCCGCTCTGTTTTTCTTTTCCGTCGCCTGTAAAGGGAGCGCCTGTCTCTTTCTATTTTACATCTACTCCTTCTTTTTCTTAAAGGAATAAGCCTTGTGCATACATCGAGTGCCACCAAGTTAATCTGTTCTAGGCATACGTTGGGGTCTGTGTTGCTTAGTATATCTTCCCAGTTTATATCGGTTAGGACTTGGTTTACTTGGTCCCACTTTATGTTTTTGTTATTGAAGTTTAATTTGGTGAATGCTCCCTCGTGACTAGTCTCATTATGTCTGGAGTTTACCTGGAGAGAGTTCCGGGGGTCAACGCCCCCGCGGCCCGGTCTGTGACCAGGCTTCCTGGTGGATCAGAGCCTGATCAACCAGGCTGTTGCTGCTGGCTGCACGCAAACCAACGTACGAGCCACAGCCCGGCTGATCAGGAACTGACTTTAGGTGCTTGTCCAGTGCCAGCTTGAAGACTGCCAGGGGTCTGTTGGTAATCCCCCTTATGTGTGCTGGGAGGCAGTTGAACAGTCTCGGGCCCCTGACACTTATTGTATGGTCTCTTAACGTGCTAGTGACACCCCTGCTTTTCATTGGAAGGATGGTGCATCGTCTGCCAAGTCTTTTGCTTTCGTAGTGAGTGATTTTCGTGTGCAAGTTCGGTACTAGTCCCTCTAGGATCTTCCAGGTGTATATAATCATGTATCTCTCCCTCCTGCGTTCCAGGGAATACAGGTTTAGGATCCTCAAGCGCTCCCAGTAATTGAGGTGTTTTATCTCCGTTATGCTCGCCGTGAAAGTTCTCTGTACATTTTCTAGGTCGGCAATTTCACCTGCCTTGAAAGGTGCTGTTAGTGTGCAGCAATATTCCAGCCTAGATAGAACAAGTGACCTGAAGAGTGTCATCATGGGCTTGGCCTCCCTAGTTTTGAAGGTTCTCTTTATCCATTCTGTCATTTTTCTAGCAGATGCGATTGATACAATGTTATGGTCCTTGAAGGTGAGATCCTCCGACATGATCACTCCCAGGTCTTTGACGTTGGTGTTTCGCTCTATTTTGTGGCCAGAATTTGTTTTGTACTCTGATGAAGATTTAATTTCCTCATGTTTACCATATCTGAGTAATTGAAATTTCTCATCGTTGAACTTCATATTGTTTTCTGCAGCCCACTGACAGATTCGGTTGATGTCCGCCTGGAGCCTTGCAGTGTCTGCAATGGAAGACACTGTCATGCAGATTCGGGTGTCAACTGCAAAGGAAGACACGGTGCTGTGGCTGACATCCTTGTCTATGTCGGATATGACGATGAGGAACAAGATGGGAGCGAGTACTGTGCCTTGTGGAACAGAGCTTTCACCGTAGCTGCCTCGGACTTCACTCTGTTGACTACTACTCTCTGTTGTTCTGTTAGTGAGGAAATTATAGATCCATCGACCGACTTTTCCTGTTATCCCTTTAGCACGCATTTTGTGCGCTATTACGCCATGGTCACACTTGTCAAAGGCTTTTGTAAAGTCTGTATATATTACATCAGCATTCTTTTTATCTTCTAGTTCATCTAGGACCTTGTCGTAGTGATCCAATAGTTGAGACAGACAGGAGCGACCTGTTCTAAACCCATGTTGCCCTGGGTTATGTAACTGATGGGTTTCTAGATGGGTGGTGATCTAGCTTCTTAGGACCCTTTCAAAGATTTTTATGATATGGGATGCTAGTGCTATCGGTCTGTAGTTCTTTGCTGTTGCTTTACTGCCCCCTTTGTGGAGTGGGGCTATGTCTGTTGTTTTTAGTAAACTGTGGGACGACCCCCGTGTCCATGCTCCCTCTCCATAGGATGGAAAAGGCTCGTGATAGGGGCTTCTTGCAGTTCTTGATGAACACGGAGTTCCATGAGTCTGGCCCTGGGGCAGAGTGCATGGGCGTGTCATTTATCGCCTGTTCGAAGTCATTTGGCGTCAGGATAACATCGGATAGGCTTGTGTTAACCAAATTTTGTGGCTCTCTCATAAAAAAATCGTTTTGATCTTCGACTCTCAGTCTGGTTAGCGGCTTGCTAAAAACTGAGTCATACTGGGACTTGAGTAGCTCACTCATTTCCTTGCTGTCATCTGTGTAGGACCCATCTTGTTTAAGTAAGGGCCCAATACTGGATGTTGTTCTCGACTTTGATTTGGCATAGGAGAAGAAATACTTTGGGTTTCTTTCGATTTCATTTCTGGCTTTTAGTTCTTCCCGCGATTCCTGACTCCTATAAGATTCCTTTAGCTTGAGTTCGATGCTTGCTATTTCTCTGACCAGTGTCTCCCTACGCATTTCAGATATATGACCTCTTTTAGCCGCTCTGTTTTTTCTTTTCCGTCGCCTGTAAAGGGAGCGCCTGTCTCTTTCTATTTTACATCTACTCCTTCTTTTTCTTAAAGGAATAAGCCTTGTGCATACATCGAGTGCCACCAAGTTAATCTGTTCTAGGCATACGTTGGGGTCTGTGTTGCTTAGTATATCTTCCCAGTTTATATCGGTTAGGACTTGGTTTACTTGGTCCCACTTTATGTTTTTGTTATTGAAGTTTAATTTGGTGAATGCTCCCTCGTGACTAGTCTCATTATGTCTGGAGTTTACCTGGAGAGAGTTCCGGGGTCAACGCCCCCGCGGCCCGGTCTGTGACCAGGCTTCCTGGTGGATCAGAGCCTGATCAACCAGGCTGTTGCTGCTGGCTGCACGCAAACCAACGTACGAGCCACAGCCCGGCTGATCAGGAACTGACTTTAGGTGCTTGTCCAGTGCCAGCTTGAAGACTGCCAGGGGTCTGTTGGTAATCCCCCTTATGTGTGCTGGAGGCAGTTGAACAGTCTCGGGCCCCCTGACACTTATTGTATGGTCTCTTAACGTGCTAGTGACACCCCTGCTTTTCATTGGAAGGATGGTGCATCGTCTGCCAAGTCTTTTGCTTTCGTAGTGAGTGATTTTCGTGTGCAGTTCGGTACTAGTCCCTCTAGGATCTTCCAGGTGTATATAATCATGTATCTCTCCCTCCTGCGTTCCAGGGAATACAGGTTTAGGATCCTCAAGCGCTCCCAGTAATTGAGGTGTTTTATCTCCGTTATGCTCGCCGTGAAAGTTCTCTGTACATTTTCTAGGTCGGCAATTTCACCTGCCTTGAAAGGTGCTGTTAGTGTGCAGCAATATTCCAGCCTAGATAGAACAAGTGACCTGAAGAGTGTCATCATGGGCTTGGCCTCCCTAGTTTTGAAGGTTCTCTTTATCCATTCTGTCATTTTTCTAGCAGATGCGATTGATACAATGTTATGGTCCTTGAAGGTGAGATCCTCCGACATGATCACTCCCAGGTCTTTGACGTTGGTGTTTCGCTCTATTTTGTGGCCAGAATTTGTTTTGTACTCTGATGAAGATTTAATTTCCTCATGTTTACCATATCTGAGTAATTGAAATTTCTCATCGTTGAACTTCATATTGTTTTCTGCAGCCCACTGAAAGATTTGGTTGATGTCCGCCTGGAGCCTTGCAGTGTCTGCAATGGAAGACACTGTCATGCAGATTCGGGTGTCATCTGCAAAGGAAGACACGGTGCTGTGGCTGACATCCTTGTCTATGTCGGATATGAGGATGAGGAACAAGATGGGAGCGAGTACTGTGCCTTGTGGAACAGAGCTTTTCACCGTAGCCTGCCTCGGACTTTACTCTGTTGACGGCTACTCTCTGTGTTCTGTTAGTGAGGAAATTATAGATCCATCGACCGACTTTTCCTGTTATTCCTTTAGCACGCATTTTGTGCGCTATTACGCCATGGTCACACTTGTCGAAGGTTTTTGCAAAGTCTGTATATATTTACATCTGCATTTTTTTGTCATTGTTAAAGGTCTCTACAGAGGAACACTCATAGGAAAATTTTACCAGTCAGTCACATGTTCACAAAGTCATCATGCTGATCAGTGGGAACATTAAAACGTTTCCGTTTGAATATCCCACCAGGAAGGGTAGTATTACCAATATCTAGTGAGGTTAGCCTAGGGAAATGATCAGACGCTATATCTGTTACAATGGAAGACTCACAGCTGGCAGAAGTAATGTTGAAGCCCACGTACAGATCAAGGACACCTCCATAGATATGTGTGGGTTCAAGGTCACCTACAATTTGCACATTATCATGACTGTTTAAGAGTGACAACAGTTGATTGCCATTACGATTACCAAACTGTGAGTTTCCAATGCTTTTGTGTCTCGCATTGTAATAGCCAATAATAAGAGAAGGTTCAGAATGAGCACAAGTTGGGAGCTCCAAGTAATTAAACTTATCAGCTGGAGCGTACAAGTTAAATATGTTGAGAGCAGAGTTCCCTATATAAATCCTAACACCGTGGTATTGTAGCCCCTCTGTTTTCTTATGTGCAAGAAGTTGATGTGGAAGTGATTTTTTAATATATAGAACACAAGAGTTAGTAGATTTGAGGTTATATGCAACAAATGATGGTAATTTAGGGGGTTGGGATTTTTCAGGGACTCTGCACTCTTGTAGACACACAACATCAATGGGTTCAGTGGTTACTTTGTGATGAAGGTCAGGAAGTCTTTTTCTAAGTGATGCAATATTCCAGCTTAATATAGAAAGTTTATAAGATTTTTGATCCATTATAGTAGTCCTGGGATCTTGTTGAGTTTCTCAGCATAATGAAAAAATTGTTCATATAAATGGCAGACCTTATCAATGTCAACAGTGTTACCCTTGTCCATGAGTTTGTTAAGTGCACATCAGTGTCTGTATAGATTTCTAGCTAGTTGTGTCAGTCTATGTTCGTCATTGCTGTTATAAAGGTATTAATAGCTGTCTCCTTATGTAGTCTGAAGGTAATTTTGGTAGTGTCTTGGAGTAATTTGCCTAGGTTGGTTATCAGAAAGGTAGAGTTAAGACATTTAATTTTACTATACAAATTTAAATCAAATTTAAAAATAAGGTTTTTTATCTACTA
>NC_069421.1:48103464-48211403 GCF_026875155.1 Cherax quadricarinatus
TTAAATACACTTACTACACTACACTAACTACACTTACTACACTAGCTACACTTACTACATTAACTACACTTACTACACTAACTACACTAACTACACTTACTACACTAACTACACTTACTACACTAACTACACTTACTACACTAACTACACTAACTGCACTAACTACACTAACTACACTAACTACACTTACTACACTAACTACACTTACTACACTACACTAACCACACTTACTACACTACACTAACCACACTTACTACACTAGCTACACTTACTACACTTACTACACTAACTACACTTACTACACTAACTACATTAACTACACTTACTACATTAATTAACTACACTTACTACATTAACTAACTACACTTACTACATTAGCTAACTACACTTACTACATTAGCTAACTACACTTACTACACTAACAACACTTAATACACTAAGTACACTTACTACATTAACTACACTTACTACACTACACTACACTTACCACACTACACTACACTTACCACACTATCTACACTTACAACATTAACTACACTTACTACATTAGCTACACTAACTACATTAGCTACACTAACTACACATACTACATTAACTACACTTGCTACACTTACTACATTAGCTACACTTACAACACGAACTACACTTACAACACGAACTACACTTACTATACTAACTACATTTACTACATTAACTATACGTACTGCACCTACTACACATACTACACTAACTACAATTGCCATACTAACTACACTTACTACACTAACTACACTTACTACATTACACTACATTAACTACACTAACTACACTTACTGCATTAACTACACTTACTGCATTAACTACACTTACAACACGAACTACACTTACTATACTAACTACATTTACTATACGTACTGCACTTACTACACATACTACACTAACTACAATTGCCGTACTAACTACACTTATTACACTAACTACATTTACTTCATGTACTACATTAACTACACTTACTACACTAACAACACTTACTACACTACTTACACTATTTACTAGACTAATTACACTTACTACGCTCACTATGCTAACTACACTCACTCCACTCATTCACTCACTGTCACTCATGCTGTGACTCAACCCGTGCAACCACATAAAGGCGAGTCCTCACACTCGCTCAGTTACACTCCCACCCACTCGCACTTACACACCCACCCTCTCGCACTTACACTCCCATCCTCTCGCACTTACACTCCCACCCACTGGCACTTACACTCCCACCCACTCGCACTTACACTCCCACTCACTCGCACTTACACTCCCACTCACTCGCACTTACACTCCCACTCACTTGCACTTACACTCCCACTCACTCGCACTTACACTCCCACTCACTCGCACTTACACTCCCACTCACACACACACACTATCTCTTACGCATTTTCACACTGTGAGTGACATTGTTGGGTTTCCTTGGTTAAATTTACATAATTTATCACTGACCCATATGGGTTTGGCACTTGTTTGCCAATACAGTGAACCCTCAGTATACTGGACTAATACAAGAGCTGCAGTTGATGGTGATGACACTTGTAATGAAGAGACTGTTACCCTGAGAGCTATAATACAAGACAATTGTACAATCAACTCACTTTGTTGATCACTAGTGCATTCTGCTCACACACTGAGGTCTGGAGGTTGATCCCCCGGTACAGCTGGAAAACATTAGGGCGTGTTTCCATAAGACACCTGTCCCTGTTCACCTATCAGTAAAATAGGTACCTGAGTGTTAGTTGTCTAGTGTGGGCTGTATCCTGGGACAAAATTGACCTAATTTGCCCAAAATGTTCTACATGAGAAGGGGCTTTCTATGTAGTAATTTATGTCATTGATGTCAGCTAGACCTGTGTATCTTGAACAGGTACATACTTGTAGAAATAAAAATTATTTTTATTATTATTATTATTATTATTATTATTATTATTATTATTATTATTATTATTACTGACCCAGTGGATTTTGTTAAACTAAGGGTTTACTATATAACAATTATTATTTACGCCTGCATCATTTATATGCCTTCAAAACTACTGTGTGAATTTATACTACTGTCTTTAAAACTGCACATCATAGAGGCTCTCTTTGCACTGCAACTCATTATTGTAAATACATAATCTCAATGTATTACTTGCAAAGAAATAAAATTTTGAAATATTTGTAGGTTTCCACATTAACTTGCACGCACACATACATGCTTACTGTATTTATTTACTACATATACAAGGTATACAGTCCTAGCTGACATCAATGACATACTACTATATAGAAAGCTGCTTGTTATGCAGCATTTTGGCTAAATTAGGTCAGTTTTGTCCCAGGATGCGACCCACACCAGTTGACTAACACCCAGGTGCCCATTTTACTGATGGGTGAACATAGGCAGCCGGTGTAAAGAAACATGCCCAATGTTTCCACCCATGCTAGGTATTATTACAGTACAGTAGGGCCCCGCTTTACGGCGTTTCACCTTGCTGCATTCTGCTAATACAGTGATGTCAAATTATGACCAAAATTTGCTATACGGCAAGCGGTCTTTCAAATACGGTGTGCCCCACCCGGTTTGTTTACATTCTCCGTGACCACATCTATTATGTCAGGAAACTTTCCAAAATTTCAAGTGTTTTAAATTTAATTTGTACTGTGTATTTTATATGTACTCTGATAATTATACTTATGTGTACCTGTACCTAAATATACTTACACTGTGCTGGTGTGCAGGTACACATTAAAATTGCTAAGAGTCTCTCTACTCATGACACCAATACTACATAATAATAATAATCACTCTTGGGCATGTTAACCCTTAATCTGTCCAAACAAATTTACATTCACATGCGTAATGCTCTAAAAGTAGATCTATGTTTTTTTACATATTTTCAAATATAACAAAAAAAGAAAGTAGATCAAAGTTTTTTTTTACACGTTTCCAAATGTAAAAAAAAAGAAAAAAAGATCTAGTTTTTTTACATACTTTCAAATGTTGAAACAACGTAAATCTACGTTTGGACAGTTTAAGGGTTAAGTGTCTTATTTTACATATAGGCATTTTCATTAATCCATCTGTGATATTTTCCTCAAAATTATATACGAAACCCGTTACATAGCATATAAACATGATACATACACTCACAGAATAAAAATGTATGTAAATATGAGATTTGTTTACAAAGCGGCTGTGTAGGTCGATGGATCTATAATTTCCTCACTAACAGAACACAGAGATTAGTCGTTAACAGAGTAAAGTCCGAGGCAGCTTCGGTGAAAAGCTCTGTTCCACAAGGCACAGTACTCGCTCCCATCTTGTTCCTCATCCTCATATCCAACATAGACAAGGATATCAGCCACAGCACCGTGTCTTCCTTTGCAGATGACACCCGAATCTGCATGACAGTGTCTTCCATTGCAGACACTGCAAAGCTCCAGGCAGACATCAACCAAATCTTTCAGTGGGCTGCAGAAAACAATATGAAGTTCAACGATGAGAAATTTCAATTACTCAGATATGGTAAACATGAGGAAATTAAATCTTCATCAGAGTACAAAACAAATTCTGGCCACAAAATAGAGCGAAACACCAACGTCAAAGATCTGGGAGTGATTATGTCGGAGGATCTCTCCTTCAAGGACCATAACATTGTATCAATCGCATCTGCTAGAAAAATGACAGGATGGATAATGAAGAACCTTCAAACTAGGGAGGCCAAGCCCATGATGACACTCTTCAGGTCACTTGTTCTATCTAGGCTGGAATATTGCTGCACACTAACAGCACCTTTCAAGGCAGGTGAAATTGCCGACCTAGAAAATGTACAGAAAACTTTCATGGCGCGCATAACGGAGATAAAACACCTCAATTACTGGGAGCGCTTGAGGTTCCTAAACCTGTATTCCCTGGAACGCAGGAGGGAGAGATACATGATTATATACACCTGGAAAATCCTAGAGGGACTAGTAACCGAACTTGCACACGAAAATCACTCACTACGAAAGCAAAAGACTTGGCAGACGATGCACCATCCCCCCAATGAAAAGCAGGGGTGTCACTAGCATGTTAAAAGACCATACAATAAGTGTCAGGGGCCCGAGACTGTTCAACTGCCTCCCAGCACACATAAGGGGGATTACCAACAGACCCCTGGCAGTCTTCAAGCTGGCACTGGACAAGCACCTAAAGTCAGTTCCTGATCAGCCGGGCTGTGGCTCGTACATTGGTTTGCGTGCAGCCAGCAGCAACAGCCTGGTTGATCAGGCTCTGATCCACCAGGAGGCCTGGTCACAGACCGGGCCGCGGGGGCGTTAACCCCCGGAACTCTTTCCAGGTAGGTAGTGTCGGAAGAATTACGTTTTCTCTAGTCAAACTGGGGGATAACTGTAGAAAAATATTCTTTTCGTATGCCTTCACTCTATATATAGCAATTCACGACCTTTGTGGGTTTAGTGCTTTTTATTATGATAATAATAATAATATCTTTGCTCACTCTAAAAATGGTATGTTGCTGTTTGTTTATTCTGTACTAACTTGTACAACTTGTACATGATGTAAGAGTACAGTGGAGCCCCGGTTCACGTTATTAATCCGTTCCTGAGAGCTCATCGTAAAGCAAAATTATCGGAAAGCGAATCAATTTTCCCCATAAGAAATACAGCAGGGCCCCACTTATACGGCACACTTGTTCAGGTTTCAGTCCTTCAGCCTCTATGTACTCCTTGAATTTATGCACATATTTTTCAGCCGCTTTGTGGTCCGAACTGGCAGCCTCACCATGCCTTACGACACTGTGTATGCCACTATGGTTCTTAAATCTCTCAAACCAACCTTTGCTGGCCTTAAATTCACTCACATCACCACTATTTGCAGGCAATTTCTTTACCAGATCTTCGTGCAACTGCCTAGCCTTTTCACAAATAATCGACGTCATAAGACTATCTCCTAATTGTTTCTCGTTTATCCACACCAATAATAACTTTTCAACCTCTTCGAGTACTGGTGATCTCATTTTTGTCAGCATATTTACCCCCTTTGCAACAACAGTGTCCTTGATTTCCTTTTTCTTGGCCACGATGGAAGCTATGGTTGTATGGGGTTTGTTATACATCCTGGCCAGTTCGGCCATACGTACGCCACTTTCATATTGTTCAATGATGTTTTTCTTAAACTCAGTCGTATTTCTCGCCTTCTTTACCAAAGGCTTGGCACTAGGAGCTTTCTTTGGAGCCATGGAAGCTTATTTAGTAGTTGCAAGCAATAAAATGAATGGAATATTATGAAATATTTCGTATGAGCAAGTGAGGGGACCGTCGCTCACTGGTAAACATGCCACACTGGCTGGGAAGGGAGGCCAGGGCGGCTCAGAGTGTGAGTACGCGTCCTGGACGAATGACTATTCGCGAGTAAATCTACGATTAGCGAGCCAATGTTTTTACGAAAATATCGTTACGATTTTCAAAAATTACGACTATCAAGCCCTACGATTATCGAGGGACCACTGTACCTTGTCCTCTTTCATACATTTATTAAATAAAAACACTAACCGCTCCAAAACTTTAGCCCCACTTGCCTTTAACATTTCTATCTGTATCCCATCAATCCCAGCTGCTTTACCCCCTTTCATTCTACTCACTGCCCCATGCACCTCCCCCATACTTACAACTGGTTCTTCCTCGCTCCTATAAGATGTTATTCCTCCTTGCCCTGTACACGAAATCACAGCTTCCCTAGCTTCTTCAACATTTAACCCGTTAACTGTCCAAACGTAGATCTACGTTCTTCAAACTTATATCTACGTTTTTTTTTCCTGCCTTCAAATTTGGCACAATTGGCCTGAGATGCCTGGTCAGCATAGAATGGGTCTTAACACTCCGTGTGCATAGTATTAACCCCTTCAGGGTCCAAGGCCAAAATCTGAAGTGGTGCTCCAGTGTCCAAGAAATTTTGAAAAAAAAAAAAAATATTTTTTCTTACAGAATTAAAGAGTATATTTTTGTGAAGGTAATAAGACAAAAAAAAATTTCTGATCAGTACTTACCGAGATACAGTGCCGAGAAGTTTACCCCAAATGACGTGGTGGTGGCAACAGCGACGATTTCCACATACGCACATTACTTTGTTTACCGTTTTTTTTTAGTTTTTTCTTTTCTTTTCTAATTGTTTTCTTTTCCTACTCTCTGTCTCTCTGTCTCTGTCTCTGTCTCTCTGTCTCTGTCTCTCTGTCTCTGTCTCTGTCTCTGTCTCTGTCTGTCTCTGTCTCTGTCTGTCTCTCTCTCTCTCTCTCTTTCTCTCTCTCTCTCTCTCTCTCTCTCTCTCTCTCTCTCTCTCTCTCTCTCTCTCTCTCTCTCCTCTCTCTCTCTCTCTCTCTCTCTCTCTCTCTCTCTCTCTCTCTCTCTCTGGCCCGGTGGCCTGGTGGCTGTGGCCCGGTGGCCTGGTGGCTAAAGCTCCCGCTTCACACACGGAGGGCCCGGGTTCGATTCCCGGCGGGTGGAAACATTTCGACACGTTTCCTTACACCTGTTGTCCTGTTCACCTAGCAGCAAATAGGTACCTGGGTGTTAGTTGACTGGTGTGGGTCGCATCCTGGGGGACAAGATTAAGGACCCCAATGGAAATAAGTTAGACAATCCTCGATGACACACTGACTTTCTTGGGTTATCCTGGGTGGCTAACCCTCCGGGGTTAAAAATCCGAACGAAATCTTATCTTATCTTATCTTTCTCTCTCTCTCTCTCTCTCTCTCTCTCTGTCTGTCTGTCTCTCTCTCTCTCTCTCTCTCTCTCTCTCTCTCTCTCTCTCTTTTTTTTTTACACAGGGTTTGACAAGGTTAAGGATCCCTAGCTTTATTGACAGCTATTTACAGGTTAAGGATTCCTAACTTTATTGGCAAGCTAAGAGCTGTTATCTACATCAGCTCATTTGAAAGCATTTTTATTGTTATGAGACATACAAGTAGGAAACAGGATGAAGTTGGAGCCATCTGTGGGCCAGCATTTTCATTTGATCAACTGACTTTATCTCATTGACATCATTATGCTGTACGAATGTGTTCCATACTCTAGTCATCCTGGGTATGTATGATCTCAGATGGAGTGATGTTCTGGAGAAGGGTACAGCCAGAGTGAAGTTGCTGCTTTCTGCCCGTCTTGTGGCATAAAAGCTTGTTTCACGCTGTCCTCGAAGTGGATCCAAGTGTGGTATTTTGACAATATTGGCCTTGTACATAACAGTAAGGCCACCCACATCCCTCCTATGTTGAAGGCTCTGCTGAAATGACAGATCTATCCAGGATGGGTCCAGGCGAGAGATGAGACGTCTTGCTCTGTTCTCCACTCTGTCAAGCAGTCACAGATGAGAGGGGGAGGAAAACCTAGAAAGTGGAGCATACTCAAGGTGTGAGCGTACTTGTGCCTCATGCAGAATATTGCAACCCCTACTGTCAAGCAGATGCGAGATACGGCGAAGTGCTGTAAGCTTCCTGGCTGCCTTGTTTGCTAGATTTACAACATGGTTCTTCATGGTTAGTTTGGAGTCAAATTTTACCCCAAGGATATCAACTTCTCCAGGTGGAAACATAAACACATATGCAGTTTAATGTGATCCTTTATTGACAAACGTTTCGCCCACTGTGTGGGCGAAGGTTGTGATAAGGATAAGGTTGTGATTGGATAAGTTGTGAGCAGAAGGTCTGCTCACAACTTATCCAATACCCCTTCCAAGCTACCCAAGTTTTTAGACTGTAACCCCACCCGGTAGATCATCAGATGCAGCATTCTCCACCTGACCTCATCATTCTGAACCTGACTATAAATACTCATGTACCTTCCACCCCAGGTAGATCTGCTTGTGACTTGAAAAAGCCCACTGTGTGGGCAAAACGTTGTCAATAAAGGATCACATTAAACTGCATATGTGTTTGTTTCCATTGTGTTGGTATTTTATACCATTTATTTTCTTCTCCAGGTGCCAACACCCTCCCATTCATCCTTACTACTGCACCAGCATTACCATCATGGTGCCTAGAGACGATCATCATTGGCATTTTCTCTCTTTTTCTCTTTCTTTCTCTCTCTTTCTCTCTCTTTTAGCACTACTGTACCAAACAAAACCAGTTCATCCAACTCTATCTCTGTTCTTCCAGTCTATCTGAAACCCCCATAGAAAATTAATTACTTATCTTGTTATGTTATAATTCTACTGAAACCTAATTAACTTCCTGTTTCTTCACCATTTCTTATATGTAATTGTTTCATAGCCTGAAGACATAGAGCCAGTCTGAAACTGCTTATGAAATCCTAATTAACTTAAGATATCTAAATCTTTCTTGTGACTAAATATCCACCATATATAGAATAAAATATTGAAACTTTTTCCTTGTGTCCCTCATGCTTTGGAATTGCCTGTAAAATCTGTGCAAGTAAAATATATTTCACTTTGCATGACAACATTGAAATAATTGTTTCAATCTTATTTTTCCAGGAATTAAGAGTTGCAAAATACCATATCAAAATGGCAGTGCCAGCTACTGAATCAATAGACCTTGATGCAGAATTTGAGAGCTATCAACAGAAATGGTCAATGGATCTAAAAAGCTTTAAAAAAATCTGGTCAAACTCCAGCAATGAGATCAAGTCAGTCTACCAGCAACGTGAAACTCTCTTTAAAAAATCCAAAGGTACAGTATCTCATGTGATAAATATTATGTTTGTTGTTGCTCTTGAATAAAGTAGAAAACTTTCTATATAACAAGTAAGAGAATTAACCCTTTCAATGTCGAGACTCCTGATCCTTAACCCTTAAACTGTCCAAACGTTGATCTATGTTCACTTGCACAGTGCTCTGAATATTTTGAAGAATTTTTTTTTATTAAAGAGGGGAATTTTCTGTGTTATAAGATATATGGGTGTGAAGCATGGGTGATGAATGTTGCAGCGAGAAGGCTGGAGGCAGTGGAGATGTCATGTCTGAGAGCAATGTGTGGTGTGAATATAATGCAGAGAATTCGTAGTTTGGAAGTTAGGAGGAGGTGCGGGATTACCAAAACTGTTGTCCAGAGGGCGGAGGAAGGGTTGTTGAGGTGGTTCGGACATGTGGAGAGAATGGAACGAAACAGAATAACTTCAAGAGTGTATCAGTCTGTAGTGGAAGGAAGGCAGGGTAGGGGTCGGCCTAGGAAAGGTTGGAGGGAGGGGGTAAAGGAGGTTTTGTGTGCGAGGGGCTTGGACTTCCAGCAGGCATGCGTGAGCGTGTTTGATAGGAGTGAATGGAGACAAATGGTTTTTAATACTTGACGTGCTGTTGGAGTGTGAGCAAAGTAACATTTATGAAGGGGTTCATGGAAACCGACAGGCCGGACTTGAGTCCTGGAGATGGGAAGTACAGTGCCTGCACTCTGAAGGAGGGGTGTTAATGTTGCAGTTTAAAAACTGTAGTGTAAAGCACCCTTCTGGCAAGACAGTGATGGAGTGAATGATGGTGAAAGTTTTTCTTTTTCGGGCCACCCTGCCTTGGTGGGAATCGGCCAGTGTGATAATAATAAAAAAAAAAAAGACAAAAAAAATTTAGGACCAGTAGTACTTACCAAGATATAAGACCACGAAGTTGGCGCTGTATGCACACTTGACGGCAACATCGAGTCTTACTGCTTGCAGAAGTGTTACCAATATACCTTTTTTTTTTCTTATTTTTATTTTAATTTATATAACTTTTATGTTCTTATAATTACAATTTATAATAGTTCTTGTGATTTCAAAGCCAATCTTTGTTCAGACACTATTATTAGGTACTGAAATTATACTCAAATTGTCACAAACACTAACAGGTGAGCATTTACACCTGCCTTGGTCATTTACTATTGTCTAGAAATATATACAAAGTATTTATAGGTCTCAGCAATGTTTTAGACATGCTGGAGTATATATAAAACTCCTTGAAGCATGGTGTTTATAACGAGTCACTAAACTGCTGACAGGGTAAGCAGTGGAGTGACAATTGATGATAAAGCAGTGCTGCAGAGAACCGTGGCTTTATTTGTTTTCATTGTTACACACAAACATGTCTGTCTGTCTATTTGTCTGTCTGTCTATATATATATATATATATATATATATATATATATATATATATATATATAATATATATATATATATAAATATATATATATATATATATATATATATATACAGTGGACCCCCGGTTAACGATTTTAAATCCGTGCAAGAGGGCTCACGTTATGCGAAATAATCGTTATGCGAATGAATTTTCCCCATAAGAAATAATGGAAATCAAATTAATCCGTGCAAGACGCCCAAAAGTATGAAAAAATTTTTTTTTTTACCACATAAAATGTTAATTTTAATACACACAAACTGAAAAAGGCATGCACAAATTAAATGACACTTACTTTTATTGAAGATCTGGTGATGATTGATGGATGGGAGGAGGGGAGAGCATTATCTTCTTACTGTTTAGAAGGGGAATCCCCTTCCATTAAAGACTTGAGGGAGCAAGTCCTTTTCCGGGGTTACTTCCCTTCTTCTTTTAATGCCACTAGGACCACTTGAGAGTCATGGACCCTGTCGCACAACAAATCTGCCATAGAGCTCTGTACCTCCCGTTCCTTTACGATTTGTCTAAAATGGGCACAACATTGTCATTGAAATAGTCACCAGCACGGCTTGCAACAGCTGTGTCAGGGTGATTTTCATCTATAAAGGTTTGCAGTCAACCCACTGTGCACACATTTCCTTAATCTTTGAAGTAGGCACAATGGATTTCCCCAACTGGCATAGGCTTCTCAGGGTTAGCCCCAAACCTTCAAAATCTTTCTTAATTTCCATACTAATTCTCACCCTTTTTACACAGGGTTGGCACTAGAAGCTTTCTTGGGCCCATGGTCACTTATTTTCCAGAAACAGCACCGAAAACACTGTAATAATACGAAATATTCCGAGTGTATGCTTGGATGTTACCGCGGAGGCTGGCTGGTAAACAATGGGACGGCCGGCACATGTGAGGCTGGCTGAGGGCACATTGGACGCGTCTCGGACGAAAATCGGTAAGCGGGTTTTTAATCGGTATGCACGGCAAAAATTTTGCGATAAAAGTAATCGGTATGCGGAAAAATCGCTATGTGATGCCATCGTTATGCGGGGGTCCACTGTATATATATATATATATATATATATATATATATATATATCTGTCTATCTGTCTAGCTCTGCTTATCTTTGTCTGCCTGTGTGTGTCTTTCTGTCTGCTTGTTTCTGTCTCAGGGAGCGCCTTGTAAACCTGTTGGTTTACGAGCTGCTCCCTGATGTCTGAGCAAGTGAAAATGCATATTACTTGCGTCATGCTTATTATGCCTTATATCTACAAGCACTGTATAGTATTCAGCTTGGAATTTTTGGTTTATCCTAGGTAATTTACAATATCATAATTGTACTTTTGTGTACCTGTGAGAGACAGAGATATAGACAGACAGAGAGACAGCCAAAGTCAGTCAGCCAGCTAGCCAGCCACTCAGCCAGTCAGCCAGCTGGCCAGCCTGCTGAATACGTATGACGTTCTGGCAGGATGACAATACCAGTGGTATCAGAAATGAAAGGATGTTGCATAAATGTTGCATATGAGTTATTATCGAGGTTTTAGATATTTCCTCGACCACTTGTGGCCACATTCATCTCCAAGCTACTAAACTCTGGGTTAACATCACTTTCCTCTTAACCCTTTCAGGGTCCGTGCTGTAGATCTATGGCTTTATGTTGAGGGTCCAAACCATAGATGTACACCAAAATTCTAGCGGCATCAGATTTAGCACGAGAAGGCTGGTAGGATAGGTAGTAGGTTGGTAGACAGCAACCGCCCAGGGAGGTACTACCGTCCTGCCGAGTGAGTGTAAAACGAAAGCCTGTAATTGTTTTACATGATGGTAGGATTGCTGGTGTCTTTTGTCTGTCTCATAAACATGCAAGATTTCAGGTATGTCTTGCTACTTCTACTTACACTTAGGTCACACTACGCATACATGTACAAGCATATATATACACACACCCCTCTGGGTTTTCTTCTATTTTCTTTCTAGTTCTTGTTCTTGTTTATTTCCTCTTATCTCCATGGGGAAGTGGAACAGAATTCTT
Source organism: Cherax quadricarinatus (assembly GCF_026875155.1). Taxonomy (NCBI): domain Eukaryota; kingdom Metazoa; phylum Arthropoda; class Malacostraca; order Decapoda; family Parastacidae; genus Cherax; species Cherax quadricarinatus. Next base: position 48,115,627 of record NC_069421.1, read on the forward strand.
CCTCCGTAAGCCATGCGTGTTGTAAGAGGCAACTGAAATGCCGGGAGCAAGGGGCTAGTAACCCCTTCTCCTGTATATATTACTAAATTTGAAGGAGAAACTTTCATTTTTCCTTTTATGTCACCCCACCTCGGTGGGATTCGGCTGGTACGTTGAAAGAAGAAAGAAGAAGGCTGGTAGGCCTACATCTGAGAGAACGGGTCTGGGTGGTTAGTGTGCACACTATAGAAAAAATCTGGATGCCTGCATGGCATTGTGGGAACACCGCTAAAGTAGCGTCGCTCACCATGCCTGGCGGCAAGGAAGCTCTCCTTACTCACTCTCCGGGTGAATTCTGACTCTCCTCTTCACAACTTACAGTTCTAAGACTGATGGAAGTGGATCTGAAGAGGAATTCTATGGTTTTGAACCATATGGTACCACTGTACCATATGGTACAGTGGTACTGTATAGCACAATGGTGCCATGTCATACAATGGTATCATATGGTACAATGACCAGTTTAATGACCAATTTGCTTACCAACCTTCTTTTAGGAACAGAGCCCCATTGTTAAGTGAGGAGAGGCTCTACTACTATTACTACTGCCTCGCATCATTCCACTTTGTCTCTTGTTCCACTACCACCACTAGTACTACAGGTCGGCTATCACTGATCCGGCAATCACTAATCCGGTTCCACTACTAATCTGGCACTAATTTTGGCTAGTGTAATTTCAAATTTCCTGGGTTGCCTCACCAGCCTGCTGCTACTTGCTGCATAAACACCTGTTGGTGTCACTTGCAAACACTGGCTAGCCATACCAATTTGTTTTTCTCCATTGTTATAACTTGCTCACTGTAACCCCTGCCATGGCTCCAGTGAATAAAGGAAATGCTTCTCATTGTGTGAAGCGCAAACAACTGTACATTGTCCATAAAAAATAAGGTTGAACTTCTGAAGAAAAACTTGACAGCGGTGTGTCTGTGAGAAGCTTGTGTGAATTATACAGCACTGGCTCTTCCAGTTTATGACATAAAGAAACAGAAAGAAAAATTACTTGGTTTCTTTGCAAAAAGTGATTCAAAGAAGCATGTAAAAGGAAAACAATGAAGGAAGGAAAAAGTTCAAAACTAGATCAAGTAATGACAAAGTGGTTTATGCTATGTGGAAGTGAAAGTGTTGAGTTGTAAATTTCAGCTCTTCATTTTATTTATTTTTTATTTTATTTTATTTTTTTTATTCTTTGCAAACTTACTTTTTTTGGAAGCGGAAGTGATGAACTTTTTTGGTAATCAAATTATTAATTTCATAACTCTTTCAGTCGGTCCCTTTGTACACGTTTTTAAAGCCACTCTCTTCCCATAGTATGGCGCCATGAGCTCACCCCCCCCCCCCCCCCAAAAAAGCGTGACCAGAAAATTTGGGCCCTAGTATAAAAAATTATTTTCGTGTGGTAATGTGAACTTTTAAAAAAAAACCCTCAGCACACAGTGCATAATGAGGTCTAAAACAGAGACTTTGTGATGTATTTTTTTATGGTTGTATCCTCAGTTTTTTGGTCTCATTTTATAGAAGGGAAGATATATTACAGAAGTAGAGATGATTTTGATTGGTTTCAGGAGTGAAACCACCTTGAAATTTAGCTCAAAGTAGCGGAAATATTCGATTTTTGCCGATCTTCAATAGTAAACAATTCACGTCACGTATCCAACATGTGTCCAACTGGCTGGTCTAATATGCGATCACAAATGGGTTGACTTTATTTATACAGTTATTACAATAATGCAGTAGCCTGCATAATAGTAACTCTTCTATTTTTTGTGTAAATAAAAATTTAGAATGAAAAGCAAGAGTAATATAAGAGGGGTCTGGAGATGTGACTAATGAACAGAGAAAATGTTATTTTAATACCAGGAATGTCTGCATTGTTTATTCTGGACACTGTTGAAATTGGCATCTATTGAAATTTGTGTGAAAGCGGCCAAATTACCTTTTACTGATCACTTTATTGGGTAGTTGAAATAGGTAAATGGTCGGTTTCTTGAACTCAGTCCAAAAAAGAAAAAAAAAGAATATAACGAAAAGCTATGAGTTTGGGCGACTGGACCAATGAATAGGCCAAAAAAAGGGCATGAAGTGGGCGAAATCACCGGTGCTTAACCCTTTCAGGGTCCAAGGCCAAAATCTGAAGTCACGCACCAGTGTCCAAGAAATTTTGAAAAAAAAAAAAAATTATTTTTCTTACAGAATTTTCCCTTTTATTTTTGGCCCCTCTCTGAAACGTCATTCTATGTCGCCAAAATTCAAAAAAAAAAAAAATTATTTTTTCTTTTGAAAAAGTTTTAAAATTATTTTTCTGATGTTTAGTCCAAAAAAAAAAATTTTTTCCACGGTACTTTCCGGGTATAGAGCCGTGAAAGTTGCAGAAAAGAGCCCAAAGGGAACACGCGACGCCGCTCCCAAAAACTTTTGTTTTTCTTGTAATTGAAGGGTTTTTTTTTTTTTTTCACTATTTTTTTTTTCCCTTAACTTTTGTGGCCTATGAGACCAAAGTAAGGGGAAAAGTACATAATACACTGTTGTATACAAAACAATAAAGCACAAAACATAATTACAATTATTGTTTACAAAACTTTTTAAAAAAACAAAAAAACAAACAAAATCATCTCTCATCATCATCATATCTCCTTTCCCCCTCCTCCTCCTTTCCTCCTCCTCCTCCTCCCCCTCCCCCTCCTCCTCCTTCCCCCTTCTCCTCCTCCCCTCCTCCTCCCCCTCCCCCTCTCCTCCTCCTCCTCCTCCTCCTCCTTCTCCTTTCCCCTTTTCCTCCCCCCTCCTCCCCTCCTCCTCCTCCTCCTCTCCTCCTCCCTCCTCCTCCTCCTTTTTCCTTTCTCCTTCCTCCTTCTCCTCCTCCCTTTTCCCCCTCCCCCTCCTCCTCCCTTTTCCTCCTCCTCCCTTCCCCTCCTTCTCCTCCCCTTCTCCTCCTCCTTCCCTCCTCCTTCCTCCTCCTTTCCCCTTTTTCCTTTTCCCCCTCCTCCTCCTCCCTTTTCCTCCTCCCTTTTCCCCCTCCTCCCCCCTCCCCTTCTCCTCCTCCTTCTCCTCCTCCCCCTCCTCCTCCTCCTCCTCCTCCTCTCCTTTTCCCCCTCCTCCCCCCTTCTCCTCCTCCTTTTCCCCCTCCCCTTTTTCCCCCCCCCTCCTCCCCCTCCTCCTTCTCCTCCTCCTCCCCCTTTCCCTTTTCCCTCCTCCTCCCCCTCCCCCCCTCCTTCTCCTCCTCCTCCTCCTCCTTCTCCCTTCCCCCTTCTCCCCCCCTTCTCCCCCCCTCCTCCTCCTTCTCCTCCTCCTTCCCCCCTCCTCCCCTTTTTCCTCCTCCCTTTCCCTTTTCTCCTCTCCCCCCTTTCCCCCCTTTTCCCCCTCCTTTCCTTCCCCCCCTCCTTCCCCCTCCTCCTCCTCCTTCCCCCCCCTCCTCCTCCTTTTCCTCCCTCCTCCCCCCCCCCTTTTCCCCCCCCCTTTTCCCCCTTTCTCCCTTCCCCCTCCTTCCCTCCTCCCCCCTCTTTCCCCCTCCTCCCCCCTCCCCTCCCTTCTCCTTCCCCCCTCCTCCCCTTCTCCTTCTCCTCCTCCTTCCCTCCTCCCTTCTCCTTCTCCTCCTCCTTCTCCCTCCCCCTCCTTCTCCTTTTCCCCCTTCTCCTTTTCCCTCCTTCCCTTCTCCTCCTCCCCCTTTTCCCCTTCTCCCCTCCTTTCCTTCTCCCCCTTCTCCTTCCCCCCCCCTTCCCTCCCCCCCCTCCCCCTTTTCTCCTCCTCCCCCCTCCTTCTCCTCCCCCTTTCCTCCTTCTCCTTCTCCTTTCTCCTCCTTCTTTTTTCCTTTCTCCTCCTCTCCTTTCTTTTCCCCTTCTCCTCCTTCTCCTTTCCCCTCCTCCTCCTTCCCTTGTCTTTGGTGCGAGTGTGGGTTTAAATTGTTTTGGTCAGAAGTCGGCAGCTGTCAAGTGACAATTGTCTCATTAGTCACTACCCCTACCGCTGTCAAAACAATGGGTGGGATGCTGCTTCCCCCTCCTCCATTCTATCTAATTTCTTTTCTCCCTATTCTATTCTTTCAATCTGTCTCCTTTCATCGTCTGCCTATCTCTGTCTCACAGGTACCATAAATACAAGTATACATAGTGTAAAATACCTAGGATAACCCAAGAAATCCAGAAAAAGTGCTAACTTCTTAAAGATGTGAAAAAACTGATGACACATTTGTGGCTCTCTCTGAGACAAGGCAGATGGGCAACAGGGAGCTTGACAGACGACAAATAGACAGACGAAAAGTTTGGTACCAGCAAAAACAAAGGGGGGGGGTGTCATGTAATATTACCCTCCTTTACGCTCATCAAAGTACTCTTATCGATTTATCTCCCCCTTTTCTTGTCCTGCATGGGGGGGACTTTTTTTTTTTTGCTAAGGGAACAAATTTTTTAAAAACTTTTTCTTTCCTCCTCCCCCTCCCCTCTTCCCCCCTCCTCCTCCTCCTCCTTCTTCCTTTTCCCCCCTCCCCCTCCCCTCTCCTCCTCCTCTTCCTCCCCCCCCTCCCCCCCCCCCTCCTCCTCCATTGCTTTTGGTCTCAAATCCTCCAAACATGAAATTTTATCTTCACGACACTTCCTCTGTGTTAGAGCATCACTTGGGAAGAGAAAGGGCCCAGATTTGTGGGAATCACATATTTCTTACCGCTAGACATGCTGAAAAAGGCAACTGAAATGGGATTCCCCCAATGCCCACTCTTTCCCCCCTTTTTTTTTTATGGGGCACACTGACCATGGGGGACCCATTCTTCACATGTGGGCCTACCAGCTTTCTCCGCTTTATTTGAAGCTGCTAGAATTTATGCTATAAATACGTCAGAAACATTTGGGTCGAAGGTATTTATACTTTGGGAAAAAGTCAAAAGGGGTTTAAAAAGCAATTTTGTGAAGGTAATAAAACAAAAAAAATAAGAATCTGATCAGTATTTTGAGATCAGTGCCAAGAATTTATAGAAAATGATGTGGTGGGGCAAAATCGCAATTCCAGATACGCGTTTTTAAATTTTTTTTGTTTTTTTAGTTGTTTTTTCTTTTCTTTTCAATTTTTTTCATTCCACTAACATTTGGGGGCCCGAGAAACCAATACTGTTATAATTGATATATATAAATCCTGTATTGAAACCAATAACGACTAAAGTTTTATCATATTATTGTTTACCACTGTTTTTTATTACAATAAACATGCACAAATATTGTATAATACTAATGTTCTATCATATATTTACATATTTACAATCATGGACATGGTTTCAGAACTGCTGGAGCTTGTGGAACTCCTTGAAACAAGGCACCATGCACAGAGGCACCTTACATTCCTCACACATAAACCGAGTGTCTTTGCTTTCTTTGTTGCCGTCGTTTTGTTTGTGCACAGACAATGCATCTCTTCTGAGCAAATTTCTTTTGAGTTGAAGGAAGCTGTATTATGAAATGATCACCTTCTCTCCTCAAACGTTGGGTATACCCTGAGGAATTCGAGGACATGTTGTATTGCAGGTGTTGTTACCTGGTACTTCATTATGAGTTGTCTGACAACAGACAAACAAAATTAAACCATACGGTGGTCTGTTACCAGTCTTTATTTGGTACTATTATATGCATTGAGCATTGAAATGTCCATGAGATGGAAGAAAAGTTTCATGTACCACTTGTAACTCTTACGAACACAGTCAACAAAACCAATCTGCATGTCACACTTGTCAACCAAGCGCATGTTTTGTGTATAATCAATCACTGACACTGGTTTTTTGAATACGTTCATTAGTCACTCGATCAACTTTGCCACTGTCTTGCATTTCATTACGGTGGTGGTTGTCAACAATGTGACATCTCGTTTGTCATGCCACCGTAATGCCATGATGTCATTGGTAGTAAACACCTGCACGTCATCACCACGAACACCTGCATTGAGCCTGGGCATATGTTTACGATTAGAACGCACTGTGCCACACACATCTGTCTTGTTCACTCGCATGGAAATCATGAGTAATGGGCTTGTGTACCAGTTATCGGTATATAATGTATGCCTCTTACCAAGATAAGGTGCCATCATGTTTCTCACTACGTCACCTGAGATACCCAAAAACATCTTTGGGATCTTTCAATGTTTTACTACCGTGTATACAACAATATCCAACACCCGGCCACTGTCACAATCACAGAGTACAAACAGTTTTATACCAAAGCGGTTCCCCTTGCTCGGTATATACTGCTTGAATGACAGTTACCTTTGAACAAAATCAAAGACTCGTCAATTACAAGATTCTTGAATGGATAAAAGTATATCCCGAACTTTTGTTTGAGATACATGAAAAAAATTTCTAATCTTGTATAACCTGTCACTTCTGTCAGGCCGGTTTTGTCAGAGAAGTGCAACATACGTAACAGTAAGATAAACCTGTTCACTGGTATTATTTCACTGAAGACCGGGGTAAAAATTAGCGATCTGTGGACCAGTATGCTTTTATATTATGCTTATAGACGTGAGGCATAAGCATTATTGTTGCAAAAAGCAAATACATTTTGCAACAGTCATCTCTTTCCACCTGTGTAGTCTTGACTGTGGTGATAAGATCGTATTTGCCGTGGTGTACTGAAATTTTATTACTTTCCCTGGCAATAATTTCCATCAATGGCTGGTCAAAGAATAATAAAAGAATTCCAGTTCATTGGCTGTGGTTCCAAGGGGACCAGGTAGGTAGAATTTCCCACTTTGAGAGTCATCAAAGTGGTGAGGCTTGGGAACAAAATTGGGATTTTGCTGCCAATCCCCATTAGGGTTTTTTCTGGTGGATACTGGACATCATAGGCTGGTTGTACGGGTGGTTGTGGTTGTGGCGGGCTGGTGGCTGACACTCCGCATTGTCCTTGAACTGACGGCCCAGCAGCATGGGCCCCCGCGTGGCCGGTGAGTCACGCATGGCGGGTCCCACTACCACCCCCAGCACCACTAACCCCATCCACTGATGCCTGTGGGCTCATCCATGCCAAGTGTAGCCACATCATCCTCACTATCACTCCCTAAAAGGGTGTAGGGGCCATGGGATGTACCCCGGGGGATGTACTCCATCCCCTGGGCACGAAATGGGTACACTACCGAGCGCATGCGGCGGCGAACATCCGACGTTCACGGTGAATATGATTCCTACTATCACTACTCGAATGATCGTCGAGCTCAATAAAAAATCACAATCCACGTCAGAATCATCGTCATTACTAAAGTCAGAGGCCTGGCACGCAAAAATATTAGTTTTCTCTTACGTTTGGAAAAACCCGCCCGTGAGTCACGAGTGCCCACACCAGGGGTTTAGAAGGTCGAGGATCGTCGGGGTTTTCTGCACTATTATCGATATCCTGGTCATTATTTTCGGTCACTAACTTATCAAAGCCTTTAGAATTCGTCTTCATTTCCACTTCCATCAGTGTCAGAACTATCAGACAGGAAGAGGAGAGTCCCAATTTTCCGGGGAGTGAGAGCTGACTTGTGACGAGGCATGGTGAACAAGGGTGACTGAGCCGGCGTTCCCACAATGCTATGCAGGCGCCTAGATTTTTTGTTTACGGCGCACACCCACGGCGCAGACCCATTCTCTCACATGTAGGCCTATGTGTGCTTTCACGCTAAATTTGATGGCACTAGAATTTTGGCGTAGATCTACGATTTGGACACTCACCGTAAAGCCATAGATCTACGGGACGGACCCTGAAAGGGTTAAATATCACTGAGACTGCTAAATTTGCAGGAGCAAAATTCCATAAGTTTTCCATCAAATTTTGTACTTTTGGTTTCATTTCCATCAGAAAAAGATCCTCTATTATTTCATAAGATAAAATAATTTTTTTTTTCTTTTTGAAAATTCAACACTGGGAGCTAATTTGTGAAAAGAGGTTGAGACAGTGAAAGGGTTAACCACTGTGTACTGATTTACTGGGTATTTTAACCCTTTCAGGGTCCAGAGGCCAAATTTCAAAGTGCGCTCCAGTGTCCAAGAAAAAAATAATTTTGTTATTTATGAAATGGAAGAGAATGTTTTTCCGAAGGTAATAAAACAAAAAGTACAAAACTTGATGGAAAATTGACGAAATTATGCTCTCACGAATTTTGATGTGTCAGCGATATTTACTCATAGGGGATTTTGCCGACTTTTACTCCCATTTTAGGTCAATTACCTTATTCCAGTCGATCAAATTCTTAGCTATTTCACTAGTATTACTTCTATTCTATCAATTGAGCACAAGAAATCACCAACTCAACTGTTTGAACTACAAAATAAAGTGATTGGAAATTGGTAATTTGACCAATTTAGTGCAAAGTTCAAAATATTCCAATTTCAAAATAGGGTCCAGAATAAACAATGCAGGCATTCCTGGCATTAAACTAACATTTCCTCTGTTCATTAGTTATGCTTTCAGGCTTTACAAATGAATTCCATTTTGATTTTTAATTCACATAATGAATTTTTATTCGAACCAAAAAATAAAGATTTATTGTCATGCAATATTGTAATGATTATATAAATAATATCAGCACATTTGTGAACGTATATTAGACTCACCAGCTGGTGTGTATTAGACGTGTGAGGTCATTTGTTTACTTTTGAACATCGGCAAAAGTTTAACATTTCTGCTACTTTGAGCTCAGTTTCAGGCCATTTTCAATACTAAAACCAATCAAAATCATCTCTATTTCTGTAATATATCTTCCATTCTATCAAATGAGACCAAGAAATTGCAAATACAACTATAAAAAAACAGAAAAAAATACCGCAAAGTTGCTGTTTTAATAGAAAATTACGGTCTCAGTTTTTTTCCTCTCATTATGCACTGTGTGCTGCAGGATTTGTTTTATGTGGTGCACACATACCACATAGATGTATTTTCTCATATCTAGGCCCAAATTTACCACTCACAGCTTATCAGAGTGAGCTGAGCTCATGGCGTAGATCTGCGGTTTGGACCCTCAACGTAAAGCCGTAGAACTATGGCACAAACCCTGAAAGGGTTAAAGGTAGCATGAGGTGGTTAGTTGTTGGGTTAAGTGTATTCTAACCTAACCACTCTGTAATTCAGCAAAATCACTAATCTGGCACCCTCCAGGTCCCGATGATGCCAGATTAGTGATAGCCAACTTGCACTACTACTGCCTCACATCAGTCCACTTTCTGTCTTGTGCCACTACTAGTACTACTTCCACTGCCAGCAATATCTCTACCACTACTATCTCTACTTCTTTCTTCCTCCCCTCTATATCTCGTTCCTGCCCTCCACTTGTATATACGGTGGTACCCCGAGTTTCGGCCACCTCCCAACTTGAACAGTTATGTAAGTGTATTATTGTAAGTCCTTTTGTAAGTGTTTTTTGGGGGTCTGAAATGGACTAATCTAATTCGCATTATTCCTTATGGGAACAAATCCATTCCGTAATGGCACTCGAACAGCCTTCTGGAACAAATTATGGCTGAAACTCAGGGTTCCACTGTGTACTGGCATCCTTACCTTCGTGTGTTAATTTGACTAGTTAACCCTTAAACTGTCCAAGCAGATCTATGTTCACATGCGTAGTGCTCTAAAAGTAGATCTACATTTTTTTTGCATATTTTCAAATATAACAGAAAAAAAAAAGTAATCCAAGTTTTTTTACACGTTTTCCAATGTAAAAAAAAAAAATATGATCTACTTGTTTTTACATACTTTCAAATGTTGAAAAAATGTAGATCTACATTTGGACAGTTTAAGGGTTAATGGTCCAAGTCAGACTGAAACATTGTCATAAGTTTCTTTCTCCTGTGTGCAGGTTATTTGTGTATCGTTCCAGTCATGGTATTGTGACTTTTTGTTCTTTAATTTAGGCTTTATATGATGTGTACAAGACTGATGTTAAACTTTTCAGCCTGTACAAGAGCTTTAAGAGGGAAAGGTGGTAATAGAAGTGAAGCTGTGATTGTTTGTTTAATTCTTGTTAAGCTCTAAATCCATGTGGGTCATTCAGTGCAAGACTTGGTGGATTCTTGACCCTCTGTCTGCCGAGTGCAAGACACGCTCTTCATATTTGTACGAACCTATATAAGTGAAATGGGGAGGATATTGCACTTATTACAAAGTAATCAGTGCACTCCCACAGTCCTCAAGTTTGTGTTTCTCTCTCATTGTCTAAACAAATTTATTTTCAGATGATATTGATGAATTGAATCAGAAAATCAAAGGCATACGTCAGGAAATTAGCAGCATTCACAAAGACAAGGATCGGGCAGGGCGTGAGATGCAGCGACTGGTACAAGAACTGGAGAATATTAGTATAAGTCTCAGCGAAAAGGTTAGTTTCATTACTATTTGAGAGTTGTGGTCAGGTGTGTTGAACACATCTGACTGTAACTATTGGAGGTAGTTTAAGAACAAGATGAAAACAAAGAAAAAGGATCACTGCTGCTTTTGCTGCTGCTGTCACAACCACCACCACCATGCCACCACCCACCAACCAACCCAACTCCACCCAACCCAACCCAACCCAACCCCACCCAACCCCACCCAACCCCACCCAACCCAACCCCACCCAACCCAACTCCACCCAACCCAACCCAACTCCACCCAACCCAACTCCACCCAACCCAACTCCACCCAACCCAACTCCACCCAACCCAACCCCACCCAACCCAACCCAACTCCACCCAACCCAACCCCACCCAACCCAACCCCACCCCACCCAACCCAACCCCACCCAACCCAACTCCATCCAACTCAACCCAACTCCATCCAACCCAACCCAACTCCACCCAACCCAACCCAACTGCACCCAACCCAACTCCACCCAACCCAACTCCACCCAACCCAACTCCACCCAACCCAACCCAACCTCACCCAACCCAACCCACCCCACCCAACCCAACCCAACCCCACCCCACCCCACCCTACCCCACCCCACCCAACCCAACCCCACCCATCCACCCATCACCACCAAAATAATTATACTACTGCCTCCTCTTGTACTACCACTGGCCCTGCCCTCTCCCCCTTGTTTATATATTGGCTCCCTTCCCTTCACAGTTGTATGTAACTAAAACATGGTCACATGTTTCATTCTCATATGTGTTGGGTTATTGTGTACATGTTCACTAACCACTTCAGTGCGACTGTTAAAAAACACTTTCTTATTTTAATGTGATCCTGACAACAATTCATTATGTTAAACAAATCCTGAAAGCCTGTCTTTCCTCCATTATTGTTCCTGTTCTTATTCCATCCTTCCTCAACTCTCATTTATTTCTAGAAAGGCATTACAATAGTCCCCCTTCCCCTAATTTTACAGGGGTTACGTTCCAAGACCACCCACGAATTTGGAAGAACCACAAGTTCTGGACACTGTTAACAAATTATGTATTAATGCCTGTTTTTATCGTTTAAACCCTAAATATGCCCCTAAAACACTTTAATTGATTTCAAACTCAACATCATACATCACCCTTAAACCTTAAACTGTCCAAACATAGATCTACGTTAGTACTGCTAGCGCTCCAAACGTAGATCAACGTTTTATTTTTCCTGCCTCCAAATTTGGCATGATTGGTCTGAGATGCCTGGGCAGTACAGAATGGTTCTTAATACTTGGTGTGAACAGTATTAAAAAAATCTGGGACCCATTAGTACCTTGTGGGAGCCCAGTTCTATTGAGCACCAGCTAGAGCAGATAGTGTGGCAAACACCAGGGATTCATTGATGTTATGTCATATTAACACTCCCCTTTTAAGAGGAAAGTGATGTTGACCCAGAGTTTAGTGGTTTTGAGGTGGATGTGGCCACAAGTGGTCGAGGAAATATCAAAAACCTCGATAATAACTCGTGTGCAACATCCTTTCATTTTTTATACCACTGGTAGTGTCATCCTGCCAGAATGTCCTATAACCTATGCCCTAAGTAAAGAGAAACAATTCTCGAACATGGGTAATACGTATTTGGCTGGCTGGCTTTGGCTGGCTCTGTCTGTCTCTGTCTGTCTGTCTGTATCTCTGTATCTGTCTATCTCTGTCTCTCTCTCACAGATACACAAGTACAGTTATTATACATAGTGTAAATTACCTAGTATAACCCAAAAAATTCAGACAAAGTGCTTTGTAGTGCTTGTAGATATAAGGCAAAATAAGCATGACTGGCAAGTAATACACACTTTCACTTGATCAGCAATCAGACGTGACGACTCTACATCGTGTGTAATAGCTGTTGGTTTACGAGCCGCTCTCTGAGACACAGAGACAAGCAGATGAAAAGACAGACACACACACACACACACACACACACACACACACACACACACACACACACACACACACACACACACACACACACACACACACACACACACACACGCAGACAGTAAGACAGACACACACAGGCAGACAGAGAGACAGATAAGCAGACCTAGACACAGATAGACAGACAGACAGATACAGAGAGACAGATATGTTTGTGTGTAACAGTGAAAACAAATAAAGCCAGGGTTCCCTGGAGCACTGCACAATCATCAAGTGTCACTTCACTGCTATACTGTCAGCTGCACTGTCAGCGGTGAAGTGACACTTGTCTTACAGTAATAATACACCATGCTTCAAGGAGTTTCATATATACTCCAGCATGTCTAAAACATTGCTGGGACCTATTAATACTTCGTATATATTTCTAGACAATAGTAAGTGATCAAGGCAGGTGAAAATGTTCACCTGTCAGTGTTTGTGACTGTCAGAACAAAGATTGGCTGTGAAATCACAAGAACTACAGTGAAACCCTGGGTTTCGGCCATAAACCATTCCAGGAGCTAGGCCTAAACGCGAAACGGCTGAAAGGTGAAGCAGTATTTCTCGTAAGAAATAATGTAAATAAAATTAATTTGTTCCTAACCCACAAAAATATTCACAAAATATACATTTTTTAAAGAATAACTATAGTTTTACATACACACACCACAGATAAATACATATACACTATATTATACAATACATAAATTACAATTTAAATAAACATTTAAAATCACATTTACATACCTTTATTGAAGAGACTTGCTGGCATCTGGAAGATAGGGAGAGGAGAGAGGGAGGACTTATTGTTTGGAAGGGGAATCCCCTTCCATAAAGACTTTAGGTAACAAGTCCTTATCTGGGGTTACTTCCCTTCTTTGTCTTTTAAAGCCACTAGGACCAGCTTGAGAGTCACTGGATCCCTGTTGCACAAAATAACTGTCAAGAATGCTCTGTCCTTGAAGTGGGACAAGGTTTTGTCACTGAACATGTTGCAGATATGGCTTGTTTCAGCTTGGTCAGGGTGGTACTTTTCAATAAAAGTTTGCAACTCATTCCACTTTGCACACTTTTCACAGTCACAATTGATGGCTGGCTGGCTGCCTGACTGGATGCCTGTGTTTTACACAGGGTTTGACAAGGTTAGGCTAAGGATCCCTATCTTAATTGACAAGCTATTTACAGGTTAAGGATTCCTAACTTTATTGACAAGCTAAGAGCTGTTATCAAATCATATCATACCCCCGGCCGGGATTGAACCCGCGGTCATAGTCTCAAAACTCCAGCCCGTCGCGTTAGCCACTAGACCAGCTAGCCACAATAAGATTCATCCAACTAGGTATATTTCTACACCATAGGAAAGTTAGCACAGGCACCTCTGTGACCACAAATGCAAGTTTTTACAGACGAATCTCCAGCTAGCGTGGCCGTGACGAACTCTAGCTCAAGTCCCGTCATGTTGACGGCAGTGAAGGGACTTGAGCTAGAGTTCGTCACGGCCACGCTAGCTGGAGATTCGTCTGTAAAAACTTGCATTTGTGGTCACAGAGGTGCCTGTGCTAACTTTCCTATGGTGTAGAAATATACCTAGTTGGATGAATCTTATTGTGGCTAGCTGGTCTAGTGGCTAACGCGACGGGCTGGAGTTTTGAGACTCTATGACCGCGGGTTCAATCCCGGCCGGGGGTATGATTTGTTTGCAATCGTGTCATTACGATTTCTTGAGTCAAGCTAAGAGCTGTTACTTACATCAGCTCATTTGAAAGCATTTTTTATTGTTATGAAACATACAAGTAATTTTACTGTTATGAAACATTCAAGTAGGGAACAGGATGAAGTTGAAGCCATCTGTTGGCCAGCATTTTCATTTGATCAGCTGTACAAATATGTTCCAGACTCGAGTCATCCTGGGGATAAATGATCTCAGATGAAGCGACGTTCTGGAGAAGGGTACAGCCAGAGTGAAGTTGCTGTTTTCTGCCCATCTTGTGGTATAAAAGCTTGCTTCTCGCTGTCCTCAAAGTGGATCCAAGTGTGGTACTTTGACAATATTGGCCTTGTACATAACAGTAAGGCCACCCACATCCCTCCTGTGTTGAAGGTTCTGCTGAAATGACAGATCTATCCAGGATGGGTCCAGGCGAGAGATGAGACGTCTTGCTCTGTTCTCTACTCTGTCAAACAGTCGCAGATGAGGGGGGGGGGGCAGGCAAACCAAGAGAGTGGAGCATACTCAAGGTGTGAACATACTTGTGCCTCATACAGAATCTTACAACCCCTACTGTCAAGCAGGTGCGAGATACGGTGAAGTGCTGTAAGCTTCCTGGCTGCCTTGTTTGCAAGATTTACAACATGGTTCTTCAGGGTCAGTTTGGAGTCAAATTTCACCCCAAGGATATCAACACCCTCCCATTCATACTTACTACTGCACCAGCACTGCGATCATGGAGTCTAGAGACCATTATCATTTGCATTTTCTCAGGTGCAAATGCTACTTGCCATCTGTTTCCCCAAGGTGATGTACCTCTTAGCTGGTGATTGATGTAGCTTAGAGCAGCTGGTATTTCTTCTCTTGGATAAGTGAATGTCAGAGTACAGTCATCTGCATATGCATGGGATTCTGGGATGAGATGAAGAAGGTCATTGAAGTAGACATTCCATAACAATGGTCCCAGCATGCTTCCTTGTGGAACACTTGCCCCAGTAGGATGTCTTGCTGATTTGGTTCCATTGAGAACTGCCCTTAGAGATCTACCATGAAGGTAATCACTGAGGAGACATAGCATAAAGCCTGCAGTTCCCAGTACTTGCAGTTTTGCTAAGAGGCCCTGGTGCCACACCTGGTCGAATGCACCAGCAATGTCCAGTGCTACCACACAGCTGACTTTGGATTCATCCAGTGACTGGTGCCATTTAGTGGAGAGATTTAACAACAGATCAGCAGCAGAGTAACCTTTCCTGAAGCCATATTGACGGTCACAAAGTAGTGAGTGGTAGTCAAAAAACTCTCGTTTGTCTTGAGATTATTGTCTCAAGGATCTTGCCAGTGATTGACAGGGGTGACACTGGTCTGTAGTTGCTGATTTCTGCTCTGCTCTACATTTGCTTCTTTCCACAGAGAAGGCCATTTACCCTGTACTAGGCAGTGCTGAAAGATGTGAGTTAGAGGTGCTGCTAGCTGGTCAGCACATCTCAGCAATCTTGGGCTCAACTTGTCTGGGCCCACAGCCTTTTCTTGGTCAAGCGATTCAAGAAGGAAATACACCTCCTCCTGCCCTATTGTCACCACTGACAGTTTTAACACAGTTCTTGCAGCTAGCCAAGGAGGGGTCCCTTGCTGGATCAGGAACTTGCATTTTGGCAGCAAAGTGTTCGGCAGAGAGGTCCACTTTCTCTTGACTACTAGTAGAGGTGGTCCCATCCAGTCAATTTAGAGATGGAATGAGTTTATCAGGCAGATAACCTTGTCTATCCTTGACCAGGGACCACCAGGTTTTGGAGCCTACTCTACCTGATGCTAGCTTTCTTTTTGTGTCCACCTCCCATTTAGTGATGGTCTACTTTTGAATTTCACCCATATGCCTACAGGCTTGCCCGTGCAAGTGCCTGTTAATGGTGGTAGGATGTCTCTTATACCTTTGCCATGCCTTGTACTTAGCAGTAGCAGCCTCTCTACAATGAAAGCCAAACCAAGGCTGATCTGTAGGCTTCATCACATATTGCTGGTGAGGAACGTGTTCTTGTTGAAGATTAAGGATGCATCCAGTGCAGACTTTCACTTGGTTGTCAGCATCCCCTTGGAGAAGAGCATTCCAATCGGTGGTGGCGAGCTCAGGGCAAAGGGCTGACCAATTACCTCTTTCCCATAGCCAGGTTGTGCATGTGGACTCCTCACCTCATTCTGTTGGGATCTTAAGTGTCGTAAAAACAGCCTTGTGGTCAGATGATCCAATGTAGCCGAGGGGTTGACAAGCGACTATACCGTTATTTATTTATTTATTTAGTTTATGTCTTTGCAAACAGTACATTGAGATTTTGTATTTACAATAGTGGGTTGCAATGCAAAGAGAGCCTCTATTATGCCTAGGCATTATGGGCCAACTTAACATTAATGGCGTACAGTCTGCCAGATCACTCGCTACTGGGTCAAGGGAGGAGCCAGAGATGTGAGTAGGGAAATCAACAAAGTTTCTCATGTCAAATACCGCAAGAAGGTTATCAAAGTCCCTTTGTATGTGTTGGTTGAGGTCACCAACAATTATGATATGTTGACAGTTGTGTTGGAGTAGAAGGGAGTCCACATTTTCCATTAGGAAGTTGATGGGGTCTGCATGTTGCCAGAGATCTGTACATTGTGCATGCTAGTACAGAGATACTAGTGTTTATGCATAGCTTGAAGAACATCATGTCAAGATGAGTAGGGATGGCAGCATCAATGTGCTGGGCATGTACACTTTTAGAGAAGCACACTGCAACACCTCCTCCTTGCCCTTGCCTGTCTCTTCTCATCCATGAGGTGTAGCCAGCAATTCTTGCAAAATTTTCTGGAGTCCCGTTATCCAAAAATGTTTCAACAACAGCTATCATGTTGGGACGTCAAGTGTTCACAAAACTGTGCGTGAACTCTCCAACGTTAGTAATGAAACCTCTAATGTTGGCTGACAGGATGCTGATAGACTGGCTCCTCATGATATGGTCAGCTTGAGGTGGTGGGTGTGTAAGGCATGTAAGGAGCCTGCTCTTGAGAGAGGTAGGGCACTGAGGCAGCTGCAGGGATGTAAGTCTGTGGTCTTGTATAAGGCACAATACCACCTGCTGGGCTGAGATAGAAGTAGCTGAGTGGGTGATGTTTGAGTGTGTTTGCCAATTCAGAGATCCTGCTGGTTTGTTCTGAGAACAGGTCTCTAAACAGGTGGTCCTCTCTGTCAAGTTCCTTTTTCTTCTGACACTGGTCCTCCTGATGTCCTTTCTTGTGGCAGTAATTGCACCTGGTATCTCACAGGCAGTTGTTAGTGGTGTGCTCCTTCCGGTGACAGCAAGAGCACTGCCTAGATGCCTGGGAGGGTGGACTCCTATTTGTTGTACCTCCTGTGTTTCGCTGCTGATTTGTCCGCAGGCTCTGCCGCTGGGACTGTGTTGGTGGAAGGTGAGACAGCTGTTGATGTCTTCCTCCTCCACGCCCCTGTACGGTTCTGACAGATGTGTCCCTGCTGTTTGTACTTTGGCGCAGCAGGTGTTCAGATGCAGTAATAGTTCCCTGATTATTAACGGCACCAATCTCTGGTGGAGAAAATCCTGACTCAATACTTACCAATGAAGCACTGCTGCCATATGTTGGAACAGTGTCGGCAGGTGTGCTGACAGGTGTAGGATCAGAGATGGTATGTGCACTGTCTGTACTGGCAGGTGCTGAAGCAGAGATGTCAGATGTAGGAGAATTAACAGATTCAAGGCTTACTTTGTTACTGGGAAGAGGATCTGTTCCCTCTGTGGTGGTCAGAGGAATTGTGTTAGAATTCCCAAATGTAGTGTTTTGAGCTGTCTAACATTGGGGCCTTAGTGATGACAGAATTCCACCAGTTATTGACCCCTGAGTTGAGCTTAATGTGGGACTTCCAGTCTTGTCAATAGTGTCACCATCAGCTGAGCAGCTTATGTCACTTGATGTAGGCTTGCACTGGCCTTCTACAATAGCTTGAAGGGTATCTAATGATTTGAGGAGCTCATGAAGTGCTTCCCTGTGATGGATTATCTTAACTGCGACTTTACAACACAGCCCATGAGGGCAGTCTTGATCTATGGGGGGGAGTCCCTGAGGTACTTCAGAACCTTCCTCCTGTAGCTCCAGGCTTGTTTCTGCATATACCACAGGATTATGGATATCCTTCAATTTTCTGAGATTTTCAGCCTGGCTGCAACAAAATTCTTCTGGAATGCAATCTGTGCGGCAGTAGTTGGAACAAGTAGGCTCCTTACATTTAAGAAGTATTTTGTCCCTTGTTGTATACCCACAAACACTGCAGTATCCACTGGGAGAGTAGCCAGATAGCATAGATATTCTTGCTATTTTATGATGTGAAGTCATCACAGAGGAGGCATTGTAGGTTTACAATGAAGTTCACAGGAGAAAGAGGATGGTGGTATCTCTCTCTCTCTCTGTGTACTCGCCTAATTGTACTCACCTAATTGTGGTTGCAGGGGTCGAAACTCAGCTCCTGCCCCTCCTCTTCACTGTCCACTACTGGGTCCTCCCTCTCCCTGCTCATCCTCCCCTCTCTCTGGTAGTGTCCCTAACATGTTGGTGCACGAGTTTTCCATCTGTGTGTGTGTGCTAACTTCGGGGACTCATTGGTGATAGGACATTCTGGCACGATGCTACTACCAGTGGCATCAAAATTGAAAGGATGTGGCACAAATGTTGCACGTTGGTTATTATTGAGGTTTTCGATATTTCCTTGACCACTTGTGGCCACATCCATCTCAAAACCACTAATCTCGGGGTCAGCATCACTTTCCTCAAAAAGGAGTGTTAATATGATGTGGCATTAGTGAATCCCTGGGGTTTGTCATGCTCTTCACATTAGATAGCACTAAGTTGAACTGGTGCTTCCACGAGGTACTATTTGGTCCCAGATTTTTTTTTAATTCAGTGCACACCAAGTGTGCTTACTATTCTCTACTGTCTAGGCCTATCAGGTCTGTGGCACCAAATTTGAATGCTGGAAAAATAGTGCATCAATGCACGCTCGAAGCACTGGTGGAAGTGCATGGATCAATGCCCAGACAGTTGAAGGGGTTAATAAATTCAGTAAATTTTTAGATTTGCATGCACTCAAGCATGTTAACTTATGGGGTATCATCCTTCTTGGGGAATGTATCTTGAAGAATATTTTTGATGCCAGTTTGAAGCATTCTTTAGTTATTGAAAAAAATAATTAACATTATTGAATAAAACTGGGTTATTGGGGCTTGTGCCATGCAATGGCAGCTTGTGCTCAGGAAACCACAATGATGGTGAAAACTTCAAGTCAGTCAGATGAGTCATTTTCCAATTATGGTATGGATTCCAACCATTCCAAGTTTTTTTTAATATTTTAGATCAACAAATTTGCCTTGATACAAACAAAGATTTAACAGATGCTATCCTGGCCCTAAGCTGCATCAGCTGTTAAATATTGTAGCCCTTCAGATAAGTAAACTGAAATTTATTTGTGATTTAACCCTTTGACTGTCACAGGCCCCTTTCTGAAACTCATTTTATGTCAAGAAATTTTTTGGAAAAAAAAATTAATTTTTTCTTATGAGATGATAGAGAATCTTTTTCCGATGGTAATGACACCAAAAGTATGAAATTTGGTCGAAAACTCACGGAATTATGCTCCCGCGAAGTTAGTGGTCTCAGCAACATATTCGCATCGGCGATTTCACCGACTTTGAGCCCTATTTTTGGCCAATTTCGTTGTTCCAGTTGACCAAACTCATAGCTATTTCTTTAGAACTCCATTTTTTCTATCAATTGAGTACAAGAAACTGCTCATTTACCGATTTGAACTACCCAATAAAGTGGTCAGAAATTGGCAATTTGCCCAGTTTCATGCAAATTAAAAAAGATGCCAATTTCAAAATAGAGTCCAGAATAAACAGTGTAGACATTCTTGGCACTAAAATAACATATCCTCTGTTCATTGGTCACGTCTCTAGACCCCCTCTTATATTACTATTGCTTTCTATTTTGATTTTTTATACATACAAAAAATAGAAGATTTACTGTTATGCAGAGCACTGCATTATTGTAAAAATGGTATAAATAATATCAGTGCTCTAGTGAACGAATATTAGACTCCCCAGTTGACGTGTATTGGACGTGTGGTGTGATTTGCTTACTCTTGAACATTGGTAAATATCGAACATTTCCGCTACTTTGAGCTCAATTTCAAGGTCGTTTTTATCGTGAAACTAATCAAAATCATCTCTGTTTCTGTAATATGTGTTCCATTTTATCACACGAGACCATGAAAACGAGAATACAACTATAAATACTATACGAAAATACACCTCAATGTCGGCGTTTTAATCCAAAAAACAATTGAAGTTTTTTTTTTTTTCCTCATTATGCACTGCGTGCTGCAGGACTTTTTTTATATGGTGCATACTGACCACACAGACCCATTCTCTCACATGTGGGCCTACCAGCTTTCTCCTGCTTGATTTGAAGCCGCTAGAATTATTGAGTACATATGTATATATACGTCTGAAACACTGGCTCGTAAGATGTATATATATGACCAAAACAGTCAAAGGGTTAATGGGAATAGAAATTTTTCACCCAAAATGGTGAAATCTACACCTACACTCTTGAGCTTGACTCTCCTCCTTCACTGTGTTAGGAAGCTCTTTTACTGAGAGGTTAGAACTACAACACTGAGAGTTATCCCAGTTATTCCAGGATGCTGGGAATGACTTCAACAGATTTGGTCATAGAGCACATCAACATGTTAATTGTTTCAGTAATCTGGTCTTCAATACCATAAAAAGAGCATTAAAAATTTGAAGCCAGTTGGATGAGGTGTTCTTGAGGTATAAGTGAAATAAAATAAATACAAGATGGCCCCGCTTATACAGCAGGTTAGGTTTTGGGTTATGCTGTAAAGTGAATCATTTCTTTATTTTCACTTCAAAATGCATATAAAAGCCTGATAACATGCTTACAATATCATATACAGTAGGGCCCCACTTATACGGCAGGTTAGGTTCCAGGCTACTGCCGTAAAACTGAAATCACCGTAAAGTGGAATATTTTTTTTTCCACTTATAAATGCATATAAATACTGGATAACAAGTTTACACTAACATATATAAAGTTAGCAATTCAATTCAATTCAGTTCAAGTTTATTCTCTATAAGGGTTACAATGTGAGGTTTACAGGTTTTGGGTATTGTGTGGTTTACATGTTACAAAATACTAATTACAGAGGGGGCCACTAGAACACCTAGCATGGCTAGGCATTTCGGGCAGACTTAGATTAATTCTTAACATTAAATCCTTACAGATTATGGTATTAAGGCTAAGTGACTACATCATAATTTGTGAGTTTAGCAATGGGAATGCTTTTGTTTTGGCACAATACAAAGTGTCTATATTGGAGTATCATAGGCAAACTTATGACTAGTTAGGATTTATTATTTTAAGATTAAGATTAGTATTTCTGGGTTTATAGTCAGTGGGTGAGTGTAATTGTGAACCACCAGGTGGTTATCATGTAGTTAGTTGTCGGGGTGTATCAGGGAGATAAGATGTTTTCTAACTGTAGTTTTGAAAGTGATGAATGTGTCTGCAGTTTTAGAGTTTTCAGGTAGGGTGTTCCAGATTTTAGGTCCTTTGAAATACATTGAATTTTTGTAAAGGTTTAGTCGAACACGGGGAATGTCATAGAGATGTTTGTGTCTGGTGTTATGCCTGTGGATCCTGTCACAACTATCAGAAAGCATTTTAGGTCAAGGTTAATATTGGAATTTAAGGTCCTGCAGATATAGATTGCACAGTAGTAAGTGTGGATGTTCTGAACAGGGAGTAAGTTTAGATCTTTGAAGAGTGGGGGGGTGTGTTGCCAGGGATGGGATTTAGTGATTATTCTTACTGCGGCTTTTTGTTGGGTTATTATTGGCTTTAGGTGTGTTGCTGCAGTTGAACCCCAAGCACAGATAGCATAGGTGAGGTATGGATATATAAGTGAATGGTATAGTGTGAGAAGGGCAGTTTGCGGCACATAATATCGTATCTTGGAGAGGATCCCCACTGTTTTGGATACTTTTTTTTGTTATGTATTGGATATGGGTGCTGAAATTTAGGTTGTTGTCGAGGTATAGGCCAAGGAATTTGCCCTCATTATGTCTGGCAATTAGAGTGTTGTTGATCTTAATGTTAAGTTGCGCAACACCTGCTCTGCTACCAAACATAATATAGTAGGTTTTGGCAGTGTTAAGTGTAAGTTTATTGGCTGTCATCCAAGTCGATATTTTGAGCAGCAATAGAACTAGGCATTAAATAAAACAATAAAAAAGTAAAATATGTACACATATAGTACACTCATTACTTACCTTAAAATATTTGTAGTCTTAATCTAGGGTGAGATGAGTAGCATTTATTGTAAGAAATCAAGTGTGGTATGCATGGTAGCCAGCCAGGCTGCCATATCAGGCCAACCCACCCACACATAATGTTCTATGACATTTAAGTGTCCCAGAGCGATAAAATTCATATGCAGGTCACTCATTAGTTGCCTTAACCCTTTGACTGTTTCGGCCGTATATATACGTCTTACGAGCCAGTGTTTCGGATGTACGTATATGTACTCAATAATTCTAGCGCCTTCAAATCAAGCAGGAGAAAGCTGGTAGGCTCACATGTGAGAGAATGAGTCTGTCTGGTCAGTGTGCACTGTATAAAAAAAATCTGCAGCACGCAGTACATAATGAAAGGGAAAAAAACTCCAACTGTGTTTTTGGATTAAAATGCCAAATTTGAAGTTTATTTTCCTATAGTATTTATGGTTGTATTATCGTTTTCTTGGTCCCATTTGATAGAATGGAAAACATATTACAGAAATAGAGATGATTTTGATTAGTTTCACGATGAAAATGACCTTGAAATTGAGCTTAAAGTAGCGGAAATGTTTGATTTTTACCAATGTTCAAAAGTAAGCATGTCACACCACACATCCAATACACGTCAACTGGGGAGTCTAATATTCTTTCAGTAGTGCACTGATATTATTTATACCATTTTTACAATAATGCAGTAGTCTGCATAACAGTAAATCTTCTATTTTTTGTGTGAATAAAAATCAAAATAGAAAGCAAGAGTAATATAAGAAAGGCCTGGAGACATGACTAATGAACAGAGGGTATGTTATTTTAGTGCCAAGAATGCATTGTTTATTCTGGACCCTATTTTGAAATTGGCATCTTTATTTAACTTGTGTGAAATTGGCCAAATTGACAATTTCTGACCACTGTATTGGGTAGTTGAAATTGGTAAATGGGCGGTTTCTTGTACTCAGTTGATAGAAAAAATGGAGTTTTAAAGAAATAGTTATGAGTTTGGTCGACTAGAACAATGGAATTGGCCGATATATACGCGTATATATCGCTGAGATTGCAAACTTCGTGGGAGCGTAATTCTGTAAGTTTTCGATCAAATTTTGTACGTTTGGTGCCATTACCATTGGGAAAAGATTCTCTATCATTTCATAAGAAAAATATTTTTTTTTTTTTTTTCCAAAAAATTTTTTGACACCAGGAGACACTTCAGGATTTGGGGTTGTGACAGTCAAAGGGTTAAAATATTTGTAGTCTTAATGTAGGGTCAAAGGTAAGTAAATGAGATAAAACGAGTAAATGAGAGAGAGAGAGAAAATGAGTACAAAAGAGAGGACACTCACGGAGTTATGTAAACAAACCAGGTGAACGCCAGTTTTGTAAACAAACCAAGCAAACATGCCTGGTTTATGTATAAGTTGCATTGTGTACAATTTGTCTCTACATTGATATGGAAGAATAAATAAAGAGGAACACTCCCATTCTCGTGTAACACCATTTTTTAGAAGAAATGACGCTCTGAGTGAAGGCATACAAAAGGAATAATTTTCTACAGTTACCCCCAGTAACACATTTTCTCTTATGTTGGACTAGAGAAAACGTTATTCTTGCCATCACTTGTACAACTCTTCTGGCTACCACATCTCATATTTATGTTTATTTATTCTACTGTATGATGTATTTATCATCTTTATATGTTATGTATCATGTTTGTTATATAATTTTGAAAAGATATCATAGATGGATTAATGAAAATGTGTATATTAATGTAATATACGACATTTAATGAGATTCGGTGATTATTATTATCATTACTAATATGGCATCTCGAGACATTAGACACTGATTTTAATGTGTACCTGTATGCCAGCACAGTGTGTAAGTTTATTTAGGCACAGATATACATAAGTATAATTATCAGAGTATATATAAAATGTACATGTTTATAGAGGGGCCACAGATATATCAGAACACTTTCTAGTTGTAGCTACAGTGAGAGTAAAAGGTAGATGGGATACAAAGAAAATAGAAGCAGCAAGTAAGAGAAAGGTGAAGGTATATCAACTAAAAGAGGAGGCAGGTAGGGTAAGATATAAACAACTATTGGAGGATAGATGGGCTAGTGAGAGTATACGCAATGGGATTGAAGATGTATGGGGTAGGTTTAACCCTTAAACTGTCCAAACGTAGATCTGCATCCACGTGCAGGGGGGCTCCGAACGTAGACCTACGTTTTTTTTACATGCTTTCAAATGGGGAAAATCAAGGTCGGAGCGCTATGCACATGAATGTAGATCTGCATTTGGACAGTTTAACCCTTTGGGGGTCGGCAGGTCTTCTCAGAGACTTGTTCTCAGGGTCGGCCGAATTTAAAAAAAAAAAGAAAAAAAAAATATTTTTTCTTATGAAAAGATAGAGAATCTTTTCCCGATCATAATGACACCAAAAGTATGAAATTTGATGGAAAACTTACGGAAATATGCTCTTGCGAAGTTAGCGGTCTCGACGATGTTTACGCATCGGCGATATTGCCCACTTTGAGCCCTATTTTCGGCCAATTCCAGTGTACTAGTCGACAAAAATCATAACTATTTCACTAGAACTCCATTTTTTCTATCGAATGAGTACAAGAAATCACCCATTTACTGATCTCAACTATCCAATACAGTGGTCAGAATTTAGCAATTTTGCCAATTTCACACAAATTTCAAAAGATGCCAATTTCCGAATAGAGTCCAGAATAAACAAGAAAGACATTCCTGGCACTAAAATAACATTTCCTCTGTTCATTAGTCACGTTCCCACCCCCCTCTTACATTCTTTTGCTTTCTACATTGAATTTTTATTCTCACAAACAAATAGAAGATTTACTGTTATGCAGACTACTGCATTAGTGTAGAAATAGTATAAATAATATCAGTGCACTTGTGAAAGAATATTAGACTCACCAGTTGACGTATATTGGATGCTTGGCATGATTTGTTTACTTTTGATCTTTGGTAAAAATCGAACATTTCTGCTACTTTGAGCTCAATTTCAAGGTACTTTTCATTGTAAAATCAGTCAAAATCATCTCAATTTCTGTAATATGTCTTCCATTCTATAAAATGAGACTAGGAAAACTAGAATACAACAATAAATACCATATGAAAATACAGTGCAAAGTCGCTGTTTTAATCCAAAAACACGGTCAAAGTTTTTTTTTCTCATTACGCACTGTGAGCTGCAGGATTTTTTTTATACTGTGCACACTGACCACCTAGACCCATTCTTTCATATGTAGGCCTACCAGCTTTCTCTCACTAGATTTGACGGCGCTAGAATTTATGCATACTAGTACGTCAAAAACCGCTGCTCGTAAGCCGTACTAGTACATCCGAAACCCCAAAAGGGTTAAGGGTTAAGAATGTAGTGTTAGAGTCTTCAGCAGAAGTTTGTGGCTACAGGAAAGTGGATTTGGGAGGGAAGAAGAGCAGTGGGTGGGGTGATGATGTAAAGAGAGTAGTAAGGGAGAAAAAGTTACCATATGAGAGGCTTTTACAAAGTAGAAGTGATGCAAGGAGGGAAGAGTATATGGAGAGAAAAAAAGAGCGGTTAAGAGAGTGGTGAAGCAATGTAGTAGTAAGGGAGAAAAAGTTACCATATGAGAGGCTTTTACAAAGTAGAAGTGATGCAAGGAGGGAAGAGTATATGGAGAGAAAAAAAGAGCAGTTAAGAGAGTGGTGAAGCAATGTAAGAAGAGAGCAAATGAGAGAGTGGGTGAGATGTTACCAACAAATTTTGTTGAAAATAAGAAAAAGTTTTGGAGTGAGATTAATAAGTTGAGGAAGCCTAGGGAACAAATGAATTTGACAGTTAAAAATAGGAGAGGAGAGTTATTAAAGTGAGAGAGTAATTGTGGTAGGGGACCTGAATGCTAAAGTACGAGAAACTTTTAGAGAGGGTGTGGTAGGTAAGTTTGGGGTGCCAGGTGTAAACGAAAGTGGGAGCCCTTTGATTGAACTTTGTATAGAAAGGGGTTTAGTTATAGGTAATACATATTTTAAGAAAAAGAGGATAAATAAGTATACAAGATATGATGTAGGGCGAAATGATAGTAGTTTGTTGGATTATGTATTGGTAGATAAAAGACTGTTGAGTAGACTTCAGGATGTACATGTTTATAGAGGGGCCACAGATATATCAGATCACTTCCTAGTTGTAGCTACACTGAGAGTAAAAGGTAGATGGGATACAAGGAGAAGAGAAGCATCAGGGAAGAGAGAGGTGAAGGTTTATAAACTAAAAGAGGAGGCAGTTAGGGTAAGATATAAACAGCTATTGGAGGATAGATGGGCTAATGAGAGCATAGGCAATGGGGTCGAAGAGGAATGGGGTAGGTTTAAAAATGTAGTGTTAGAGTGTTCAGCAGAAGTTTGTGGTTACAGGAAAGTGGGTGCGGGAGGGAAGAGGAGCGATTGGTGGAATGATGATGTAAAGAGAGTAGTAAGGGAGAAAAAGTCAGTATATGAGAAGTTTTTACAAAGTAGAAGTGATGCAAGGAGGGAAGAGTATATGGAGAAAAAGAGAGAGGTTAAGAGAGTGGGTGAAGCAATGTAAAAAGAGAGCAAATGAGAGAGTGGGTGAGATGTTATCAACAGATTTTGTTGAAAATAAGAAAAAGTTTTGGAGTGAGATAAACAAGTTAAGGAAGCCTAGAGAACAAATGGATTTGTCAGTTAAAAATAGGAGAGGAGAGTTATTAAATGGAGAGTTAGAGGTATTGGGAAGATGGAGGGAATATTTTGAGGAATTGTTAAATGTTGATGAAGATAGGGAAGCTGTGATTTCGTGTATAGGGCAAGGAGGAATAACATCTTGTAGGAGTGAGGAAGAGCCAGTTGTGAGTGTGGGGGAAGTTGGTGAGGCAGTAGGTAAAATGAAAGGGGGTAAGGCAGCCGGGATTGATGGGATAAAGATAGAAATGTTAAAAGCAGGTGGGGATATAGTTTTGGAGTGGTTGGTGCAATTATTTAATAAATGTATGGAAGAGGGTAAGGTACCTAGGGATTGGCAGAGAGCATGCATAATTCCTTTGTATAAAGGCAAAGGGGACAAAAGAGAGTGCAAAAATTATAGGGGGATAAGTCTGTTGAGTATACCTGGTAAAGTGTATGGTAGAGTTATTATTGAAAAAATTAAGAGTAAGATGGAGAATAGGATAGCAGATGAACAAGGAGGCTTTAGGAAAGGTAGGGGGTGTGTGGACCAGGTGTTTGCAGTGAAACATATGAAGATAAGGCTAAAGAGGTCTTTGTGGCATTTATGGATTTGGAAAAGGCATATGACATGGTTGATAGGGGGGCATTGTGGCAGATGTTGCAGGTGTATGGTGTGGGAGGTAGGTTACTGAAAGCAGTGAAGAGTTTTTACGAGGATAGTGAGGCTCAAGTTAGAGTATGTAGGAAAGAGGGAAATTATTTCCCAGTAAAAGTAGGCCTTAGACAAGGATGTGTGATGTCACCTTGGTTGTTTAATATATTTATAGATGGGGTTGTAAGAGAAGTAAATGCGAGGGTCTTGGCAAGAGGCGTGGAGTTAAAAGATAAAGAATCACACATAAAGTGGGAGTTGTCACAGTTGCTCTTTGCTGATGACACTGTGCTCTTGGGAGATTCTGAAGAGAAGTTGCAGAGATTGGTGGATGAATTTGGTAGGGTGTGCAAAAGAAGAAAATTAAAAGTGAATACAGGAAAGAGTAAGGTAATGAGGATAACAAAAAGATTAGGTGATGAAAGATTGGATATCAGATTGGAGGGAGAGAGTATGGAGGAGGTGAATGTATTCAGATATTTGGGAGTGGACGTGTCAGCGGATGGGTCTATGAAAGATGAGGTGAATCATAGAATTGATGAGGGGAAAAGGGTGAGTGGTGCACTTAGGAGTCTGTGGAGACAAAGAACTTTGTCCTTGGAGGCAAAGAGGGGAATGTATGAGAGTATAGTTTTACCAACGCTCTTATATGGGTGTGAAGCATGGGTGATGAATGTTGCAGCGAGGAGAAGGCTGGAGGCAGTGGAGATGTCATGTCTGAGGGCAATGTGTGGAGTGAATATACTGCAGAGAATTCGTAGTTTGGAAGTTAGGAGGAGGTGCGGGATTACCAAAACTGTTGTCCAGAGGGCTGAGGAAGGGTTGTTGAGGTGGTTCTGACATGTAGAGAGAATGGAGCGAAACAGAGTAACTTCAAGAGTGTATCAGTCTGTAGTGGAAGGAAGGCGGGGTAGGGGTCGGCCTCGGAAAGGTTGGAGGGAGGGGGTAAAGGAGGTTTTGTGTGCGAGGGGCTTGGATTTCCAGCAGGCATGCGTGAGCGTGTTTGATAGGAGTGAATGGAGACAAATGGTTTTTAATACTTGACGTGCTGTTGGAGTGTGAGCAAAGTAACATTTATGAAGGGATTCAGGGAAACCGGCAGGCCGGACTTGAGTCCTGGAGATGGGAAGTACAGTGCCTGCACTCTGAAGGAGGGGTGTTAGTGTTGCAGTTTAAAAACTGTAGTGTAAAGCACCCTTCTGGCAAGACAGTGATGGAGTGAATGATGGTGAAAGTTTTTCTTTTTCGGGCCACCCTGCCTTGGTGGGAATCGGCCAGTGTGATAAAAAAAAAAAATAATATTAGAGGTATTGGTAAGATGGGGGAATATTTTGAGGAATTGTTAAATGTTGATAAAGATAGGG
Source organism: Cherax quadricarinatus (assembly GCF_026875155.1). Lineage (NCBI taxonomy): Eukaryota > Metazoa > Arthropoda > Malacostraca > Decapoda > Parastacidae > Cherax > Cherax quadricarinatus. Next base: position 48,144,766 of record NC_069421.1, read on the forward strand.
AAGCTGTGATTTTGTCTATAGGGCAAGGAGGAATAACATCTTGTAGGAGTGAGGAAGAGCCAGTTGTGAGTGTGGGGGAAGTTCATGAGGCAGTGGGTAGAAAGAAAGGGGGTAAGGCAGCTGGGATTGATAGGATAAAGATAGAAATGTTAAAAGCAGGTGGGGATATAGTTTTGGAGTGGTTGGTGCTATTATTTAATAAATGTAGTGAAGAGGGTAAGGTACCAGGGATTGGAAGAGAGCATGCATAGTTGTTTTGTATAAAGGTAAAAGGGATAAAAGAGAGTGCAAAAATTATAGGGGAATAAGTCTGTTGAGTATACCTGGTAAAGTGTATGGTAGTTATTATTGAGAAGTAAGAGTAAGACGGAGAGTAGGATAGCAGATGAACAAGGATTCTTTAGGAAAGGTAGGGGGTGTGTAGACCAAGTGTTTACAGTGAAACATATAGGTGAACAGTATTTAGATAAAGGTAAAGAGGTTTTTGTGGCATTTATGGATTTGGAAAAGGCATATGGCAGGGTGGATAGGGGGGGCAATGTGGCAGATGTTGCAGGTGTATGTATGTATGTGGATAGTGAGGCTCACATTAAAGTATGTAGGAGAGAGGGAGATTATTTCCCAGTAAAAGTAGGCCTTAGACAAGGATGTGTGATGTCATCATGGTTATTCAGTATATTTATAGATGGGGTTGTAAGAGAAGTGAATACAAGGGTTTTGGCAAGAGGTGTGTAGGTAAAAGTTAAAGAAATGAACACAAAGTGGGAGTTGTCTCAGTTGCTCTTTGCTGATGACATTGTGCTTTTGGAAGATTCTGAAGAGAAGTTACAGAGGTTGGTGGATGAATTTGGTAGGGTATGTAAAAGAAGAAAATTAGAAGTGAATATAGGAAAGAGTAAAGTGATGAGGATAAAAAGATTAGTTGGTGAAAGATTGGGTATTAGATTGGAGGGAGAGAGTATGGAGGAGGTGAATGTTTTCAGATATTTAGGAGTGGACGTGTCAGCAGATGGGTCTATGAAGGATGAGGTGAATCATAGAATTGATGAGGGGAAAAAGGGTGAGTGGTGCACTTCGGATTCTGTGGAGACAAAGAACTTTGTCCTTGGAGGCAAAGAAGGGAATGTATAAATAAGAAAAAAAAGCACAATACCGTGACTGGAACGATACACAAATAACCCGCACATAAAAGAGAGAAGCTCATGACGACGTTTCAGTCCGACTTGGACCATTTACAAAGTCACACTAACGAGAAGTGGAGCAGGACAGCATGTGTCTTAATTTCATCTTGTCGGTATTATATACCATTCTTGTACTACTACTGCTACTACCACCACATCTTCCTGCCTATATATAGCCATCCTGCTCCACTTCTGGTTAGTGTAACTTTTTAAATGGTCCAAGTCGGACAGAAACGTCGTTGTAAGCTTCTCTCTTTTATGTGCGGGTTATTTGTGTAAGGGAATGTATGAAAGTATAATTATTCCAACACTCTTGTATGGGTGTGAAGCATGGGTGATGAATGTGATGAATCAAACAGTTACTGTAATTACTACACTGCAGAACAATCAAAGGCACTTCTCAGTGCCAACAACAACATAACTATCTTTAACTACAATATCAGATCTTTAAGCAAGCATTACGATGACCTCATAGCATTACTAAATTCCTTACATGCCAATATGTCCATCATTACACTAACTGAAACCTGGCTAAAGCCTGATAGTACAGATGTCTATGCCATTCCTGGTTACACAGCCATACACAACTGTAGGCCAGACCAACAAGGGGGTGGCACAGCCATATACTACTCAGACCAACTAGAAAATATCACTAATACTTGCACAAGGGATGAACATGGGGAATATATAATAGCTAAATTCAAATCCAAATACCTACAAAAACCTCTCACATTGATAAACATCTACAGAGTTCCACAGTCAAACATTAGCCAATTTAGTCAAAACCTAGGAAGTATGATAACTGATGCACGCATGAACAAAGATCACTTACTACTCTCAGGTGACTTCATTATAAATCTCCTGCAAGACCAGGACCCACACGTTACTGAATTCACAAACACAATGAGTAACTGCATGTTACTACCAACAGTAACAAAACCTACAAGAGTTACAGAGACTAGTGTTTCCCTACTTGACCACATCTGGACCAACACCATATCCCCTTTAAAATCAGGCATAATTACAGATAATACCACAGACCACTACCCTACTTTCCTCATAACAACTCTTGGTAAACTACCCCAAGACACTACTAAAGTCACCTTCAGACTTCACAATGAGGCAGCCATTAATAACTTCACAACAGCAGTAGCAAACATTGATTGGCACACTGAGCTAGAAATCTATACAGATATTGACGAATGTATAAATAATTTTCTAAAAAAGACCCAATACCTCTATAACAAGCACTGCCCTAAAAAAACTAAACAGATGACAGCTAAGAGACTGAACAGTCCCTGGCTAACACCCAGCATTCTCAAATCCATAAATACAAAACACCAATATGAAAAACAGTACAGAATGGGTCACATAACCAGAGACCAAACAAAACGTTACTCGTCAATCCTAACCAGCCTGATAAGAAGGGCAAAAAAATTGTATTATGAGAACAGATTATCCAACTTACGAGGTGATATAAAAAAGACCTGGAAAACCCTATCAGAAATTCTGGGAACAAAAAAGATATCACGAAATAGCGAAATAAAATTAGCAAAATCAGATGAACCCCAACTCCCACCAACAGAAACAGCAAACAGACTCAATGATTTCTTCTCCACTATAGGACAAAACCTTGCCAATAAAATCCCAAGCTCAGATACCCCACCAAATGACTACCTCACCGGCAACTACCCGAACACACTGTTCCTAGCTCCGACTAACCCATACGAAGTCTCCCTTATTATCAACGCACTAAAAAACAAGGCAGGAGATTTAAATACCTTACCACCCTTTATATACAAAAAAGTGTCACAAGTGCTATCACCAATCATTGCAACACTCTTTAACAAATCCATTGAATCCTCCACCTTCCCTACAGTACTCAAAATAGCAAGGGTCACCCCGATCCACAAAGGAGGAGACCAAACAGAGTTGAATAACTATAGGCCAATATCCAACTTACACCCTCTCTCAAAAATCTTCGAAAAATTAATTCATAAACGAATCTACTCCTACCTTATCTCCCAAAACATACTCAACCCCTGCCAATTTGGATTCAGGCCTAATAAAAATACTAATGATGCTATTATACACCTAGAACATATATACACTGCAATAGAGAAAAAAGAAGTCCCACTGGGGATCTTCATTGACTTACGTAAAGCTTTTGATACAGTTGACCATGACTTGCTCCACGTAAAATTGTCACACTATGGTATAAGAGGGCACTCCCTCAACTACCTCAAGTCATACCTCAACAACAGAAGCCAATATGTGTACGCAAATTGGGCAAATTCTTCTGCGCAACCAATTACAGTTGGTGTCCCACAGGGAAGTGTCCTTGGCCCTCTTCTCTTTCTCCTATACATAAATGACCTTCCAAATGCTTCACAATTACTCAAACCCACACTATTTGCAGATGACACTACATACGTCTTCTCTCACCCGAGCCCAGTCACACTAGCCAATACTGTAAATACCGAATTACAGAAAATATCTACCTGGATGAGGACTAACAAACTTACACTAAACATTGACAAAACCTACTTCATTCAGTTTGGTAACAGAGCTACAGATGTCCCTCTTAACATAATGATAAACGGATCACCTATCACAAAGCTAACAGAGGGAAAATTCTTAGGAATCCACCTTGATAATAGACTCAAATTTCATACACATATACAACAAATTTCTAAGAAAATTTCCAAGACTGTAGGCATACTATCGAAGATACGGTACTATGTTCCACAGTCAGCCCTCCTGGCCCTATATCACTCTCTTATTTACCCCTATCTCACCTATGGAATTTGTGCATGGGGCTCAACAACAATTAACCATCTCAGACCACTAATTACCCAGCAAAAGGCTGCAGTTAGAATGATAACAAATTCTCACTACAGGCAGCACACTCCACCAATATTCAATACACTAAACCTACTCACCATACAAAACATCCATACTTATTACTGCACCTATTACATACATAGAACACTTAACTCTGATATTAACCCTCCCCTCAAACATCTCCTTGCCAACCTCAACAGAACACATGACCATAAACACAAGGCACAGATCACTCTTGATGTTCCTCGTGTCCATCTCACACTATGCAAAAACTCAATGCACATAAAAGGCCCTAAAATCTGGAATTCATTACCTGTAAATATAAAAGAAACACTACCTGTTTATAAATTCAAGTCTCTTCTCAAAGATCACTTACTCACCCAAAACCAAATAAATACTGAATAACTGAACCTTATAAATTGTATATCTTAAATGTTTCTCACAATTATAATCACATAAATGTTAAACCTAAAACCGAATCTAACTTTATTATTTTTTAAATACACTACCTAACAGAATACTTCATACGACTGAATGTACAACAGTGCATGCAACCATATGACCTGTCTTTGTAATACTCACTTGTGCTTTATAGTAATCTGTTTACATTAATGTTTTATCACTGATTTCATCATTGCTTAGTTAATCTTAAGTTAATTTTAAGCCAGCCCGTAATGCTATGCATAGTATAAGTGGCTTTGGCATGCTGCTCTTATCTGTATTTTTTTGTACCTCTGTATGTGTGCTCAAATTGTTAATAAATAAATAAATAAATAAAAAAAGAAGGAGGCTGGAGGCAGTGGAGATGTCATGTCTGAGGGCAATGTGTGGTGTGAATATAATGCAGAGAATTCATAATTTGGAAATTAGGAGAGGGTGTGGGATTACTGAAACTATTATTCAGAGGGCTGTGGAGGCGTTGTTGAGGTGATTCGGACATGTAGAGAGAATGGAACAAAACAGAATGACTTCGAGAGTGCATAAATCTGTAGTGGAGGGAAGGCGGGGTAGGGGTTGGCCTAGGAAGGGTTGGAGGGAGGGGGTAAAGGAGGTTTTGTGTACGAGGGGCTTGGACTTCCAGCAAGCATGCGTGAGCGTATTTGATAGGAGTGAATGGAAACAAATGGTTTTTAGGAGTTGATGTGCTGTTGGAGTGTGAGCAAAGTAACATTTATGAAGGGATTCAGGGAAACCGGCAGATCGGACTGGAGTCCTGGAGATGGGAAGTACAGTGTCTGCACTCTGAAGGAGGGGTGTTAATGTTGCAGTTTTATAACTGTAGTGTAAAGCACCCCTCTGGCAAGACAGTGATGGAGCGAATGATGTTGAAAGTTTTTCTTTTTCAGGCCTTGTGGGAATCAGGTGATGTGTTAATAATAATAATAATAATAAAATACTAGAAAATAACCTTTAGAAACACTCAAAATTTTGGAGTTTCCAGACATAATGGAGAGACGTGGTGCTTACTGAGCTCACGGAGAATGTAAGCAAGTCAGATGGGGCACGGTGACCATATTAGAAAGTCAGGTGGGGGGAGCCATATAGCAAGTTTTGGTCATAATTTGAAATGTCCATATTAGCGGAACACCGTAAAGCAGGGCCCTACTGTATTAAGTGAGCAATATAGATGGGCCTAAAAATTGCATATACAGTACACACATTACTTAAAATATTTTTGTCGTTAGCTCATAGTGATTAGCGAATATACCTATTATAGGAAGTCTGAATAAATGAGGAATGGGTATAATTGAAAAACCGCTGTATATATTAGCGAAACACTGTCAAGTGAAGCACTGTAAAGCGGGGTCTTCCTATAGAGACAAAGTCTTCAAGCACAGTTATAATAACCATGTGATCTCCTTTATTAATTTGTTTCTCATATTTGTTATTAATATGTATACAATGCTTTATTAATAAATGCATTAACCAAAAAAGTAATTAATAAATGATTTTCTCAGACCAAGGAAATGGAGGAACACAAGGAGAAGTTACAAGAACTTGAGAAGAGAGTGAACCAGAAGATGACACTAGTAGAGAACACTGAGAAGAACAACCAGGTAAATATTGTTGCTTCTGATAGTATGTCCTCCACTGATAGTGACTTGTTCCACTGATAGTGACTTGTTCCACAGATAGTGACTTGTTCCACTGATAGTGACTTGTTCCACTGATAGTGGCTTGTTCCACTGATAGTGACTTTTTTCACTGATAATGGCTTGTTTCACTCATAGTGACTTGTTCCACTCGTAGTGACTTTCCAGTTCATCATTCATTCATTAGAGGTTTGCCGGTACTTCCGGCCCGGGTCTTCTCCATATGGTGACCCGGCTGTGGCCCCCGGTTGGGGGTGTCGTCATCTTCTTCTTTCTTCTGTCTTCTTTCTTGGGCCCTCCGGCTGGAGGGTAACATCTTCTTCTTTCTTGCGGCGACTCCCCGGAGGGGAGTGTCTTCTTGCTTCTCGACTTCATCAGCAGGCGTCACTTGGTCTTCATCAGCAGGCGTCCACTTGGGCTTCCTCGGCAGGCATCGCAAGGTCGAGGGTCTTCAGGCACTTGTTGCCCCGTCAAATGTTGGTAGTGTGGCATTGGTTCTAGGTGATTCAGACTTTTACCTAGAAAGCGGTACAGGCTCCATTGGATTTTTTTTTTTTAAAGCGGGGGGGGGGGGGGGAGGTAGGGGAGTGAAAGAAGGAAGAGTAGGAGAGGTGATAGATGGAGAGTAGTGTCGACTCGTAGTTGTATGTGGCGGCGTCATCGAGGTGGTGGGTGGGCAGCCAGGATGGGGATGAGAGTTCCCAGGTCTCGGGTGGCGAGGTTCACCAGCGGTGTCTTCTCGGTTCGGGTCCCCAGGCGCCATTGGGAAGTGCCTTCGTCGGAGTGGCACCATCGCTGGACAGTCGAGGAGGTAGTGCACTAGTGGCCCTGGGACCATCTGGTTGCAATGGCAGCAGCGCTCCTCTCGCACGCGGTCAATGAGTCTTCTGGCAGTAAGGTAGCCAAGTCGCAGCCGGTGGACCCCAACCTGCAACTTCCTGTCTAGCCTCCACATGCTCGGCGGGGGCTCCCCACGGGTCGCCCTGTCATACCAGATCCGGCTCCGCGATGTGCCTGGCCCTGGTAGCGGGCGCCTGGCTGCATCAGCTGCCCACAGATCCACCTGCCTGCGGCTGATAGCAATGGTGGTCACTGGCTGGGCTTCAAGGGTTGCTGACTTCGCCGCGCGATCCGCCGCATCATTCCCAGCGAGGTCGATGTGGCTCGGTATCCAGTTGATTGTTGCTTGCTGTCCCTGCTCCTTAAGTGTCTGCAGGTCCTTCCTGATGGCAGTAATTAGCCGGATGTTGTCCCTGGGCTCCCTGTGCATGATGGCCTGAATCGCTGCTCTGGAGTCTACGTGAATGACTGGGGGTCGCCGATGATCCAGGAGCGCGTGTTGCAGGGCCCTCTGGATGGCATGGAGTTCTGCCTGGAGAATTGTGCAGTGATCCTGGAGACGCCATCCAGCCATCAGGGTGGCATGGTGCACCCCGGCACCTGTGCGGCCAGCCTCTGGATCCCGGGAGCCATCGGCGTAATATACGGCGCACCCAGGGTGCTCTGCTGCTGCAATACTCACTGCAGCCCATTGCTGCAGCACGTGTTGTGGACAGTGACACTTGCTAACTGGGAGGTCTTGGATGTGGATCACAACTGCTTCTGGTGCCCAGGGCGGGAGTACAGAGTACCCCGCCACAGGCCGGTCACAGCCCTTGTCCACGATAAGCGCCATGGAGAGGAGTTTGCTTGCTACATCAGCCGCTGACCACACCCACAGCCGGCCAGGAGACTCCCTGAGGTCTCCCTGTTGCCATTCAAGGAGGTGTTGCAGCAGTCCCTCTCCACCGGGGAGTTGTACGTACTTGGCCACCCTCCTGGCTGCCACAAGGGCGATTCTGTCGCGTAGCGGCTGCAGTTGAGCCTCATGATTCAGGGGCACAGTGTTCGTCCACCTCGGCGCCCCCAACATGATCCGAGCTGCAGTATTTTGGACGACGTCGAGTCTTCGAAGGTGCGTTGGGCGGGCATGGACGAGGGTAAGTGCCCCATAGTCGATGAGAGAGCGCACCGCCTGCACATAGAATAATCGGAGAATGTCACGGCTGGCCCCCGACCTAGGGCTGGCGAGGGCCCGCATGGCGGTGACCCGTTGCATGGTCCGCTCTCTGACGTACTCCGACTGATTCCGAAAGGAGAGCCGATTGTCGATGTGCACTCCCAGGTACAGGCAGCTACTGACCCAGTCGAGATTGATTCCTGACATCTGCAGTCTCCCCTCCGGCACTTTGGCGTGCAGGATCATGGCCTTGGATTTTTCTGCTGAGACCTTAGGCCGAGACGATGGCAGGTGGTGGAGAGGAGGTTAAGGTCACATTGGGCTCTATGCATCAAACCGCATCTCTCGGTGATGATGAGGGCAAGATCATCAGCGTAGCTGAGCAGCTGGGTGCCTAAAGAGAATGGCAGCTGCACCAGCTCATGCATCAGGACATTGAAGAGAGCGGGGCTGAGGACCCCTCCCTGCGGGGTGCCGTTTTCAAGGGGCCTGAGGGTGGACACCTGTCCCTGGAAACGCACTCGTGCACACCTGCCTGCAGGTATTGAAGAGATCCAGGCAAGGAGCCTTCCCTTCACGCCCCTGCATGCTAGGAGGTCAAGGATGGCTGGTGCGCTGGCAAGCTCAAAGGCTTTCTCGAGGTCCAGGAAGACAACAATTTTGGGTCTCTTGTTTGACCCAATGCCTGCAGGAGGGTGGTGATGCTCTCTGCTGTGCCCACTCCTCGTGTGAAGCCGTATATGTGACGGTGTTCCGGGCCAAGCTTCCACCGTAGTCGCTCAAGGATCATCCTCTCAGCCATCTTGGACAGACAGCTGGTGAGAGAGATGGGCCTCATGCTTTCCGGGTCCCTGGGCTTGGGGATGGGCAGGATGATGGCCTCCTTCCACGCAGTGGGGAGTTGTCCAGCCCTCCAGGAGCAGTTGATGACCTCCAAGAGTGCATCATGTCCAGAGGGGCCCACCCTTGCGATCATGCTGTAGGTGATGCCATCCTGGCCGGGGGTGGTGTCCTGTGATGTCCTGAAGGCTGCCTTCAGCTCCCGGTCGCTGAAGTCTACATCGGTGTCATCATGTTCACAGCATGCAGCCTGTAGCCTGGCAGTCCTGTCTGGGAGGAGGACACCCTGGAGTTCTGCCACCATCTCTTGTGGCAGGCGGCTGTTCTTGCGCCCTGGAAGTGAAGAGGTCGACCAGCCTCTCTGCTTCACCAGCCAGGTCATGGTGAGCACGCGCTGTTCCTCTGCGTTTTCCGGTAGCTATACCTATTTTCGCCCAGATCTCAGACAGGGTAGTGGCATGGTCGAAGGAGGCACACCATTCGAACCACTTTGCCAGGCGGGAGATGTGGCGAGCGTGCCGCACCACCTCTCTCAGCAGCCGAAGGGTGTCAGCAGTAGGGTTGCATCTGTGGAGCCTGCGGGCACAGTTGACACGGTGGTTCTGCTCCTTGACTGTCTCGTCGTAGAACCACCAGTCCCGCTTGATGGTGCCTCCAGCCTTGGTAAGTGGGATGGCCACCTCGGCCGCATGGGTGACGGCAGCTTGGAGGTTCTGGGCAGCCGCATCAGGATTGTCAGAGAGGGAGGTCGTCTCCCACCATTGCTGTATGACATCCTGGAAGCACTGCCAGTCCGCCTTCTTGAAATTCCACCGTGGAGGCGGTGTGTATGGGATGTGCTGGGTGAGCGCCAGCGTGGTGACGATCGCGAAGTGGTCGCTGGTGAGAAGTGGGTGGAGTTACCACCTCACTCCAGGCTGCAGTCTCCGAGAGAGGAGAGTGACATCCAGTCGGTTGCCGCCGTGGTGTGTCGGCTCCCCATTGTTGAGGAGGACGACCTCAGGAACATCATCGAGCACAGCCGCCAAGTGCCTGCCCGTCTCATTGGTATGGGAGACAGAGCGGAGAAGCTCATGATGGGCGTTGATGTCCCCCGCCACGAGCACGCCCTCGAGGCGAGATATGGACAGAGCTGCAACCTCCGAGAGGTCGAGAGTAAACCGTGTGCTCCGGTACTCATTGTAAATAGTCAGTGGTCCAGATGGCAGTCGCAGCATGGCAGCTTGCACCTCCACCCCTTCACTGCAGTTGATAGGGTCAGTGACGATTGAGTGGGGGATGCAATTCCGCACATAGATTGTGGTGCCCCTGGCGGGGGGCCCACCACGCTGCAGGTATGCAGAGAACCCAGGGATGCGTGGCTGTGGGGTGGGTGGGGGCTTGGCAAGGGTTTCTTGGAACAAAAACACATCTATCTCATCCTGGACTGCCGCCTGGATAGCTAGGTGGAGTTTCTGCCTTAGACCACAGATGTTCCACTGGAGAATTTTTAGGGACTGTCGGGCGACCCGTCGGACTCCATCTCCAACCGTTCGGCCACGGTTCTCCGGAACATCCGTGCGTGTTCTACCACTTCCTCGGGCGTGAAGACCTGGGTGAGGTGGTCTTTCAGGGCTGCTGAGTCGACCCTCTCCAGGAGAGCCATGCTGTACACGGAAGTCAGGAGCTCCTTGCAGACCTGCCTGTCCTGCATTGATGGGAGTAGCATGGATAGCACCTCTACCACAAGCTTGATTATGGTGACAATGTGAACCCGCGAGGTGCCCTCCCTCTGGGGGGACAGTGCTTCCTTGGCTGTGGCCTGTGGTTGTTGGCCCACTCCCGCGATCGTTGCCGCTGCTGACCCGCAGGTCACGCAGGTCTCCGTGGCTCTCTGTGCCATCTGACTGGGTGCCGCGGCCTGCTTCCTGCTGCATTCGGGTGGGGACTGACTCGGACGGGAAGTCCCTTGCTGGTGTCCTGTCTGGTGCTGAGTAGCTGCAGCTCCTTGAGCGGCGTCCCTGATCCGGGCTTGTTGTGTTCCTTTGTTCTGTTTCTGCTGAGGCTTCGAGACTTGCCCATGCCATTGTTCCCCTCGCGGTGCAACCGGTCTTCTCCGTTGCTCCCCCAGTGCTGGGAACTCTCTGCTGTAGGGTGTGGCCGCCGCAGAGGGGCCTGAGCTGGCTGCCGCGATTGGCCGGTGCTGATAGCTCCATGGGTTGGGGCGTGGAGAGGGGGCATTGGTCGATGTCCCCACCTGTTGCTGTTGGGCGTTTACCGAGTTGGGCTGGGCCGTCGCCGCAGGGGCCATCCGTTGTCACACCTGTTGCCACCGCTGTACCATGACAGGGCAGCCCTGGTTCCATGCATGGTGTTTCTTGCCGCAGTTGGCGCACTTGGGTTCGGGGCGTGGGGTCTCGGGGGCGGGCTGCTTGAGCAATGCAATGCAATCCTTGGAGTCGTGCTGCTTGCTGCAGACTCCACACTTCTTCACATGTTGGCAGGTAGCCGCGATATGGTTGAAGCCCTGGCAGTTGTAACATTGTAGCGGGCCCTCTACATATGGCCGGATCTTGAACCGCCCCCACACCCCCAGTGCAATGTGGGATGGTAGGGGCCCTCGGTGGTGGATCAACATATTCCGTGTTGGAATCTTGTTGGTCCCGGCGGTCAGCCTCTCTGCCTTGACAATGTTGGTTACATCGAGGAAGCGCTCTGCTGGTATGGGTACAGGGACGTGGAGCACAACCCCCTTGTGCATCTTTTCTTGAGCCAGGAGCTCCCTTATCCTCGGATTCTCTGCAGCCATTGCCTTCAGTCGATCGTATGTGTCCTCGTCGCGCGGCTTCGCCACGATCTCTCCCCTGAGCGTGATGTCGCAGCTGAGCTTGATGGAAGGCATGGTCGCCTCCAGGTTCTTCACCATGTCGTAGTGAGGGATAATGAACTTGTTGAAGGCCACAGTTGGTTGCCTTGCAGCACGGTTCTGAGGTCTTGAGCGCCCCTGTTCCATCTCGTTCTCCTCTGTTGCCTGTGAGGCTTCGTTTCCAGTGATAGTGACTCTTGTTTGAGTGATAGTAACTTGTTCCATTTATAGTGACTAGTTTCAGTGATAGTAACACTTGTTCCAGTGATAGTGACACTTGTTCCAATGATAGTGACACTTGTTCCACTGATAGTAACTTGTTCCAGTGATAGTGTGTGTGGGGTTTTGGGTATGATGGGTACATAAAAATTTATAATACAAGGAACCACAGAGGGATTGTACTCGTCTTTTGATTCAGATGGCTCGGAACCACTCGCAACCTCGCCCGAGAGTTCTGCCTTCGTAACTGGTTGTCTAAAGATTCACCAGGCTGTGTGAAAGGTATGCACATGCCTAAAGACTACACATGCTGCTGTTTCATATTTGATGCATGTAAGGTCTTGGCTGAAATATTGCCTGGTTGTGGGCAATCACCCATGTATCACGACCTTGAAATGTTGAGTCCTCTTCATCTGATGTCAACCTAGGTACTGTAGTACTGTAAGATGGCAGATGTAAGAGAGAATAGAATTTAGCTGGCTCATTTGTAAGGGAGCCTGTGACATTGTTGACATCACTGAGGCCAGTAACGATGATTTGAAGAGATGAGAAAAGATGATGCTGGAAGCCTTACTTCATTGTCTGCTTGGTGTCACCTGATGACTGTTATGGGTGAGCGACACAAGGCTAACACCCTCGTGGTACTTGCTACACCAGTTGATAAATGTGCATCTATGTATGACACAAAACATCCACAATGTTGGCAACAAGTGTTTCTGCGTCGGGTGACCAGCTGGCTAACCCGGCCACCTTGCACACGAGTTCACTCGTCAAGTTGCAGTCTTGTTTTCGACTGACGACTCTACTCGTATTAGCCCATAACAGTTCATGGCAGGAAGGATGTCTGGCATTAGTGTGCAGAAGAAAACTCTGCAATCTGCCCTACCAGCCTCTGCCAGCCTCCCCTCAATGGAGGTTCTGCTGACATATAGTTTACAGACATTAGTTGCTAGTACAGTGGACCCCCGGATTAAGACGTCATCGGAATAAGTAATAATCGGAATAAATAATGTTTTTGCATCAAAATGTTGGCTCGGTGAATGTCACTGAACTCTGTATAAGTCATTTGTGTCGGGGTCTGAGCGGCTCAGTGTATCATTGTTTACCAGCCAATAAGGACAATCCCACGTGTTCATACAATACATTTTGTATTATTCCATTCTTTTTAGTGCTTGTAACTGCTAAATAAGCCACCATGGGCCCAAAGAAAGCTTCTAGTGCCACCCAGCCCTTTGGTAAAGGGCTGAGAGAGAGAGGAGAATGTGCCTTTTCAGTTATTCTGCAATATATATGATACTAAAGCAGCAGGAGTCTATAAAGGCTATAGCGCCAGCCAGTGATAAAGTGTAGCATTAACTGTAGCAAATAAGTTGAGCGATTAATCAATAGAAAAAGGACAGCACAAAACTGACACCTCCATTGTTGTTGGAGGTATATAGGGCTACTGACTAACACTGCCGCTTCTACTGCCTCTTGCTGCCGCCTTCACCACCACTATGTAAGGCTTATCTTTCAGTGGCCCTTATACACCCAACAAACAACACACCACCACTCATGACAATCTTAATGCCATTTTTTATTCATTCTAGAGTATATATCATGTTTCTATGTTATTAATATTGTTTATTATGTCATATTAGATGAATTGTGCTAGATAAATAAGCCGCAGAGCTGATATTAGTGTCATATTGAAGGACTATCTTGTCCTGGAGTGACAAGAGGTCCAGTGACTCTCAAGCTGGTCCTAGTGGCATTAAAAAACAAAAAAGGGAAGTAACCCAGGATAAGGACTTGGTACCTGAAGTCTTTATGGAGTGGGATTCCCCTTCCAAACAGTTGTAAACTCCTCCATCCTCTCCCCTCCTCCCGTCTTCCATATATCACCATGTTTTCAATAAAGGTAAGTGTGATGATATTATTGTTTTATTCTTCATGTCACTGTTTTGTGTGTAGGTAAATGTATATTTCATGTGGAAAACATTTTTTAATTAATACTTTTGGGTGTCTGAAACTGATTAACCCTTTCAGGGTCCGTGCCGTAGATCTACGGCTTTATGTTGGGGGTTCAAACCGTAGATCTACGCCAAAATTCTAGCAGCGTCAAATTTAGCACAAGAAGGCTGGTAGGCCTACATCTGAGAGAATGGGTCTGGGTGGTCAGTGTGCACACTATAGAAAAAATCTGGACGCCCGCATGGCAGTGTGGAAACGCCGCCAAAGTAGCTTTGTTCATCGTGTCTGGCTGCAAGGAAGTTCTCACTCCCCACTCACTCTCCGGGCGAATTCTGACTCTCCTCTTCACAACTTACAGTTCTAAGACTTATGGAAGTGGAGCTGAAGAGGAATTCTATTGTTTTGAACCATATGGTACCATTGTTCCATATGGTACCATGTGGTACACTGGTGCCATGTCATACAATGGTATATGGTGCAATGTTCCTTATGGTACATTGTACCATATGGTACACTGTACCATATGGTACATTGTACCATATGGTACATTGTACCATATAGTACAGGGTACAGGGACCCTAATGGAAATAAGTCTGTCTGACTTTTTTGGGTTATCCTAGGTTCCCCAAACATATGCTGCTAAGTATGATATTCTATGTAACTTTATTTGTGTATACCTAAATAAACTTACTTATGATGCCACATGCACTTGAGTAAGTTTATTCAGGTGTACAGAAATACAATTACATGGATTATTATACATAGCAGCATATGTATAAAATCCTAGGATAACCCAAAAAAAGTCAGGGTGACTTATTTCCATAGGGATCCTTGTATCTGCGCCATACAGTGTCTTGTACTGTATGGTACCCTGTATCATATGGTACCCTGTGCCATACGGCACCCTGCACAATATGGTTCCCTGCACCATATGTTTTCCTGTACTGCATGGTACCCTATACCATATAGTACAATGTACCATATGGTACCCTGTAACATATGATACCATGTACCATATGGTCAATAGGTGGTGTTGGTGGCACGAGACACCAGCCAAGACTGAGTGAGTGGCGACGCAAGCTAGCTACTGACTCAGCAGTTTCCAAGACAAAGCACTTTGTCATCTACCTCAAGGAACATGTCAAGTTCCTGTACATTTGTAAATATATAATAGAACATTACTAATATACAACATTTTTGCATCTTTTTGTTGTAAACAATTATTGTAAACAAAATAATGATGAAAATATGTGTGTTTATTGTGTTGAATACAACAGTACCATATGGTACAATGAACCATATGGTATCATTGTACTGTATGGTACAATGTACCATGTGGTACCATTGCACCATATGGTACCATTGTACCATATGGTACCATAAGGTATCATTGCACCATATGGTACCATTGCACCAGAAGGTGCCATTGTACCATATTCTACCATATGGTACTATTTATTTATTTATTTTATAATTTGAACATACAGAGGTACAAAAAAATACAGGTAAGAGCAGCATGCCAAAGCCACTTGTATGCATAGCATTACGGGCTGGCTTAAAATTAACTTAAGATTAACTAAGCAATGATGTTATCAGTGATAAAACATTATTGTAAACAGATAACAATAAAGCACAAATGAGTATTACAAAGACAGGTCATATGGTTACATGCATTGCTGTACATTCAGTAGAATGGAGTATTCTGTTAGGTAGTGTATTTAAAAAATAACAAAGTTAGATTGGGTCTTAGGTTTAACATTTATGTGATATAATTGTGAGAAACATTGTATCATATGGTACCATTGTATCATGTGCAATTGTACCATGTGCAATTGTACCATATGGTACAATTGTATTATATGGTACCATTGCACCCTATGGCACCATTGTACCATATGGTACTATATGGCACCGTTGTATTTAACACAATAACTGCGCTAATATTTTCATTTTGTTTACAAAAAACTTGTAAACAAGTTTTGTAAGCAATACAATGGACCCTCGACCAACGATATTAATCCGTTCCTGAGAGCTCATTGTTAGTCGAAACTATCGTTAGTCAAGTTAATTTTCCCCATAAGAAATAATGGTAATCAAATTAATCCGTTCCTGACACCTCAAAGTATTGAAAAAAAAAAAATTTTACCACATGAAATATTAATTTTAATACACACGCACAAACTGAAGAAGACATGTACAATTACATGACACTTACCTTTATTGAAGATCTGGTGATGATTGATGGGATGGGAGGAGGGGAGGGTGTGGATGGTGTTAGTGTTTAGAAGGGGAATCCCCTTCCATTAGGACTTGAGGTGTCAAGTCCTTTTCCGGGGTTACTTCCCTTCTTTTAATGCCACTAGGACCAGCTTGAGAGTCACTGGACCTCTGTCGCACAACGTATCTGTCCATAGAGCTTTGTACCTCCCGTTCCTTTATGATTTGTCTAAAATGGGCCATAACATTGTCATTGTAATAGTCACCAGCATGGCTTGCAATAGCTGTGTGAGGGTGATTTTCATCCATAAAGGTTTGCAGTTCAACCCACATTGCACACATTTCCTTAATCTTTGAAGTAGGCACAATGGATTCCACAACTGGCATAGGCTTCTCAGGGTTAGCCCCAAACCCTTCAAAATCTTTCTTAATTTCCATACTAATTCTCACCCTTTTTATCACAAGGATGGCACTAGAAGCTTTCTTGGGGCCCATGGTGACTTATTTTGCAGGTGCAATCACTGAAAATGCTGTGATAATATGAAATGTTCCGAATGTATGTTTGGATGCGACCACGGTGGCTGGCTTGTAAACACTGCGCAGGCCACACGTGGACGCGTCTAGAATGGAACAAATTGCGTTGGTCGAGTTTTTTAGCGCTAGTCGAGGCAAAAATTTTGCGTTAAAATGTATCGCTAGTCGGATTTAACATTACATGTATATGATGCCATCGTTGGTTGTGGGTCCACTGTATAATGATAAACAAATTAGTGCAGGTATTTTGTTGAATACAATGAGTGTACACTTATACAATACACATTATATTAGTCTCACAGGCCACAAATGTTACTGGAAAAAAAAGAAAAAAATTAGAAAAGAAAAGAAAAAATTATAAAAGGCATAAAATAAAAAAATGCGATTTTGCGAAGTCACTGATGTTGCCGCCACCCGGTCAACTTCCCACCGCTGTATCTCGGTAAGTACTGATCAGAATTTTTTTTTTGTTTTATTACCTTCACAAAAATATTATCTTTAATTCTGTAAGATTTTTTTTTTTTTTTTTTTTTTTTTTTTAAATTTCTCGGACACTGGGGCACCCCTTCAGATTTTGGCCTTGGACCCTGAAAGGGTTAATTGGATTTCCATTATTTCTTATGGGGAAAGTTAATTCGGAATAAGTCAGATTCGGGATAAGTCGCTCTCTCTGGTACGAATTAATTTCGTAATCCAGGGGTCCACTATACTTGCGACTGGCTATAATCAAGGATTACTGTTTCCTTGAGTTTTAGATGAGGGCTGTAGGGAATAATGTCCTAACTATATTATGAAGTTTGAGGCAAATTATCTTGAATTTTTAATGGTCTGGGGAAACAGCAGTTCCCACAGACAAACACACAGTGTACAATTGAACAGAGACTCTTGTAAGGAGAGAAGTGGTCTTGTGAAGCTGCAGTAGCATATGTATCTGATTTATGATCCATTGGTAATTTTGATTGGTAATGGACATGTGAAGCTAAGCTGTTGTTTGTTGTACATATCCAATCTTCTTTTACATATGTCGGAATGAGTAAGAGATCATAGCCCCTTTTACAGGCAGCGTCTGCCCCAGGGGGCATCTCTTTTCCCCCAGAGGGTGTCACTTTCCCCATTTTGCATCACTTGCTGGGATTTGGAGAAAAATTCTCCACAGATAGTGACTGCCAGTGATAGTGACTTGTTCTAGTGATAGTGACTTGTTTCAATGACAGTGAGTTTTTCTTATGATAGTGACTGGTTCCAGTGATAGTGACATTTGTTCCAGTGATAGTGACACTTGTACCAGTGATTACTAAATTATACTACTTATAATACTATTATTTGCTTTTTGCTGCCTCACTATTATAAATCCTATTAATCATAAAATTCTTGATTACCTAATTTTTGTAATAATGTGAATTAGCGTTAGAATGTACCACTCCATAACCTGTGTCAATATAGAGTAGTCAATAAGAATTAGGATTAGTCTTCCCAAAATGCCTAGGCATGCCAGTGGCTTTCTTTTTACTTCATATTTTGTACTATGTAAACCACACAATGTAAATTTTGCAGAGAAATAAAAATTTTGAATAGTGACTTGTTTCACTGATAGTGACTCTTGTTTTAGTGATAGTGACTTTCCAGTGATGGTGACTCTTGTTTAAGTGATAATGACACTCCAGTAATAGTGACCTGTTCCAGTGATAGTGACTTGTTCAGCATTTAGTGTTGTTGAGTGCAGCTATAGCTAAGCATTTAGTGTTGTTGAGTGCAGTTATAGATCAGCATTTACAGTGTTTCTGAGTGCAGCTATAGCTAAGCATTTAGTGTTGTTGAGTGCAGTTATAGATCAGCATTTACAGTGTTTCTGAGTGCAGCTATAGCTAAGCATTTAGTGTTGTTGAGTGCAGCTATAGATTAGCATTTACATTGTTGAGTGCAGCTATAGATCAGCATTTACAGTGTTGTTGAGTGCAGCTATAGATCAGCATTTGAAGTGACAAAGGTTACCATTATTTTAGACTGGTGTAAATCTTACTAGTTTAAATATGTTTAAAGTTTGGGTTTCAGTTGATATATTGTAACCTGTTGTAATAATTGGTGATAACAGGAGGTTTCTGGTTTATTATTGATGGTATATGTGCTTTGTTTCTGGATTAATTTTTGAGCTTCATAATTATAGAGATAACCTTGGTTGACATAGATGGGGATGGAGACAGTGAGCTAGGATGGTTATCAGTGAGGTAATCTTTTACTTGGGCTGGAAAGTTTGGGATTTTGTTAACTAGACCTGTTCTGGTAGTTGAACAAAAATAATTTAATTTATTTGTTCTCTTAATCATGGAGGGAAGGTTTATTAGGTTCATCTGGATATGGTGAACTTACTAGTTATGGTGATATGGCAAACTTACTAGTGCCGAAAATCTTTATGACCTTCGTGAGCGTTAAAGTACATCTCTTGGCTAGTCGTGATCCCTGCTCACAAACTTGCTCACAGGGTAGAAGAATTTAAATAATAAAACTACTGTTTTATATGAAATTATAGAAAATCTTTTTTCTGAAGATAATGGAACCAAAAGCTTGAAATTTGATGGAAAACTTATAGAATTACGCTCTTGCGAAGTTAGCAGTCTCAGCGATATTTATGCATTGGTGATTTCACCTAATTTGAGCCCTATTTTGGGCCAATTCCATTGTTCCAGTTGACAAAACTCATAGCTATTTCACTAGAACTCCTTTTATTCTATCAACTGAGTACAAGAAACTGCCAATTTACCTATTTCATCACCAAATAAAGTGATCAGAAATTAGTACAGTGGACCCTCAGGCAATAACATTAATCCATTCCAGAGAGCTTGTCTTCAACCAATTTTTTCGTTATCCGAATTAATTTTCCCTATAAGAAATAATGGAAATCCAATTAATCCGTTCCAGACACCCAAAAGTATTAAACAAAATATTTTTTTTACATGAAATATACATTTCCCTACACAAAAAACAATGAGACATGCTGAATAAACAATACTGAAATGATACTTAACTTTATTGATGACTTATTGATGAGTGATGAGATGGGAGGAGGGCAGAGGATGGAAGAGTTTATAATTGTTTGGAAGGGGAATCTCCTTCCATAAAGACTTTAGATAAGTCCTTTTCTAGGGTTACCTCCCTTCTTTGTTTTTTAACCCTTTCAGGGTCAGCAGGCCCTCTCCCAAACCTGTTCTCAGGGTCAGCAAATATTCGAAAAAAAAAAATAATTTTTTCTTATGAAAAGATAGTATTTTTTTTTCTAAACTTAATAGGCTAAAAAAATTTTTTTGCCATCAATACTTACCAAGATATGGAGGCATGAAGTTGACAAAAAGTGAACCGCATATGGCAACATCGCCAACTGCCGGTCACCCGGTAATCGTTTATTTTGTTTTTTCTTTTTTTCTATTTTTAATATTTTTTTCAAGTAACTTTTGTGCCTGTGAGACCAATATGAGCACTATTTTGTAAGTTTTTTCTCTTTCTATACTACACAATAACTGCACAAACACTGTTGTCACTATATTGTTTACAAAACTTGCTTACACAAACGAAGAATATAAAATGTTGTTTATTACTATTTTTCTATATTTTATACAGTAGGGCCCCCACTTATATGGCGGGTTAGGTTCCAGGCTGTCGCCGGAAAGCAGACATCGCCGGAAGGCAGAACGCCATTTTTTTCCATTTATAAATGCATATAAATGCCAGACAACAAGTTTACACTAAATTATATTAAGTTAGTAATAGAACCAGGCATTAAAAACACACAAAGTAAAATACATTCACAGTAAATTCATTACTTATCTTAAAGTATTTGTAATCTTAATGTAAGGAGAGAGGTGAGTAGTACTTATCTGTAGGAAGTCAGGTGCAGGTAGCCCAGGTGTAGGTAACACTGGCTCCCCGTCTCATACTTAATATACGATATTTAAAACATCCCAGAGAGGTAAAATGCACATACAGTACACTCATTATTTACCTTAAAATATGTGTGGTCTTAATATAGGAAGAGAGGTGAGTAGTATTGATTTGTATAAAGTCAGTGTAGGTAGCCGGTAGGTGTAGCCTGGGCTACACCTACCGGCTACCTACACTGTGGCCCAGAGCCATATTATTAACATCGACATAACTTGTTCACTGAATTTAATCATTTCTAACAACTACCTTTAGATGCTATCATAAACGAAGGTAGAAGTAATGAATAATTCATTCCGAAAATTGTAAACAAAAGCGGAGTGAGGGAGTGGCTGGGCCAAATGCAGATTCATACACGTTTTCTCTGATGGCTGAGCAGAGAAAACGTAATGTTGTCCCTCCACCCGGCTACCACACAGGTCCACAAATATTATTATCAGAGCACATAAAATATGCAATAAATGCCAGACAACAAGTTTACACTAACTTATATTAAGTTAGCAATAGAAATTGGCATTAAAAACACAATAAAAGGTAAGATACACACAGAGTACACTTATTACTTACCTTAAAATATTAATGTTAATGTGTGAGAGGTGAGTGGCGGGAAGTTTATTGAATAAAATCAGAATGGCACACCATCATCCTCTAACTTGGCACTTAAAGCAAGAGGCTTACGACTTCTCTTTTTATCACAGCTAACCTTAGACGCCATTGTCAATGAGAGTCAACTAGTTAACGAAAGAGTAAACGAGAGAGAGAACGAGATACAGAGTTGAGACAATGTAAGAACACAAACTGAACAGGTAGTGGACAATCACTTGATCAGGCGAAATAAATGCGTATTAATATGTGTCTACTTTTAGTTCATTCACGTCCATTTGTAAGAATTTGTAAAACATTTACCTCAATATTTTTTATTATAATAATAATTACCTCACAATACAAATACTCTTACATTGTGTACAAGTTGTACAAGTTAGTTCAGAATAAACAAACAGCAACACACCATTTTTAGAGTGAATGAAGATAATAATAATAATAATAATATTATTATTATTATTACAGTGGACCTCGCATAACGATATTATTTCAATCCAGAAGTCTGTTTGGGTGCCGTTATAGACCGAATTTGTTCCCATAAAAAATATTGTGAATTAGATTAGTCCATTTCAGACCCCTAAAAATACACCTACAAAAGCACTTACAAAAATAAACTTACATAATTGGTCGAGTTGGGAGCTGATCGTTATCCGGGGGTCCACTGTATTACATGTATTAATATTAATAATAATAATAATATTATTATTATTATTATTATTATTATTATTATATATTATAAAAAGCACTAAACCCACAAGGGTCGTGATTGCTATATATAGAGTAAAGGCATACGAAAAGAAGATTTTTCTACAGGTATCCCTCAGTTTGACTAGAGAAAACGTAATTCTTCCGACACTACCTACACAGCTGCTTTGTAAACAAATCTCATTTACATCAATTTTTATACTGTGAGTGTATATATCATGTTTATATGCTATGTAATGGGTTTCATATATAATTTTGAGGAAAATACCATAGATGGATTAATGAAAATGCCTATATTGATGTAAAATAAGACATTTAGTGTGCTCAAGAGTGATAATTATTACGTAGTATTGGCATCATGAGTAGAGAGAGACTTAGTGATTTTAATGTGTACCTGCACACCAGCACAGTGTGTAAGTATATTTAGGTACAGGTACACTTAAGTATAATTATCAGAGTACATATAAAATATGCAGTAACTTTAACCCTTTGACTGTCGCGGTCGTATATATACGTCATAGGAGATACCGTGTTTGACGTATCTATACGCATAAATTCTAGTGGCTTCAAATCAAGCAGGAGAAAGCTGGTAGGCCACATGCGAGAGAATGGGTCTCCATGGTCAGTGTGCACCATATAAAAAAAATCGGGGAGCCAGTGGTGCATTGTGGGAATACCATTTCAGTCGTCCTTTTTCAGCATGTCTAGCGGTAAGAAATATGTGACTCCCCAGCAAATCTGGGACTCTTCTCTTCCCAAGTGATGCTCTAACACAGATGGAAGTGTCATTGAAGATCAATTTCATGATTTCGAGGAGTTTGAGACCAAAAGCAATGGAGGAGGAGGAGGAGGAAGAAGAGGAGGAGGAACGAAGGAAGGAGGAAGAGGAAGGAAGGAGGAAGAGGAAGGAAGGAGGAGGAAGGAGGGAGGAGGAGGAGGAAGGAGGGAGGAGGAGGAGGAGGGAGGGAGGAGGAGGAGGAAGGAGGGAGGAGGAGGAGGAAGGAGGGAGTAGGAGGAGGAAGGAGGGAGGTGGAGGAAGGAGGGAGGTGGAGGAAGGAGGGAGGAGGAGGAAGAAGAAGAAGAAGAAGAGGAGGAGGAGGAAGAAGAGGAAGAAGAAGAATAATAATAATACCTAATAATAATATGATGTTCCCTTGAGGCATGAAAACAGTTCACCCCATGACAGTGACAAGATAAGGGGAGATAACATCTGATAAGAGCTGACCTTTGATGAGTGTAAACGAGGGTGAAGGGAGGGGGGCAGCTGTCTATCTGTCAAGAGCCAGGAGGAGGAGGAGAAGGAGAAGAAGGAGGAGGAGGAGAAGGAGGAGGAGAAGGAGAAGAAGGAGGAGGAGAAGGAGAAGAAGGAGGAGGAGAAGGAGAAGGAGGAGGAGGAGAAGGAGGAAGAGGAGGAGAAGGAGAAGAGGGAGGAGGAGAAGGAGAAGAAGGAGGAGGAGAAGGAGGAGAAGAAGGAGAAGGAGAAGGAGGAGGAAGAGGAGAAGGAAGAGGAGAAGGAGGAGGAGGAGGAGCAGGAGGAGAAGACGACGACGAACAAACATTTGTCTGTCTGTCTATTTGTCTGTCTGCCAAGCTCCCTGTCTATCTGTCTAGCTCTGTCTCAGAGAGAACCACAAGACTGCGTCATCACCCTGACTCAAAACAATTATAAGCCACACACTCGCACCCAAGACAAGCTTGCTGAAGGGTGATAATAGCAGTTTTATGAAAGTATCTAGTGACTATATATGTGTATATATATTATAGAAACCAGAAGCAAGAAGGGAAGGCAGGAATGAAGAAAGGACTAGATGAAAGGAAGGAAAAAAAGTAAGGAAGGACAGATGAAGGAATGTAGGAAGAGAGGTGGAATGCCCTCCAGGAAGGAAAGGAATGAAGGAAATTAGGAAGGAAGGAATGATGACACACGACCATTTACCTAGGATAACTACATAACACAACTGCCTGCTAATACTTTGAAGAAAACTGCTCAGACGAGGTGTTTTGTCTTTGCACATAAAAAAAAACTTCCACAAAAATGCACACACTGATTTTATGTGTGAGAGTGTAAAACACCACTGTGTATGACGCCATGTTTTATGTGTGAGTGTAAAACACCACTGTGTATGACACCATGTTTTATGTGTGAGGAGTGTAAAACAAAACTGTGTATGACACCATGTTTTATGTGTAAGAGTGTAAAACACCACTGTGTATGACACCATGTTTTATGTGTGAGGAGTGTAAAACACCACTGTGTATGATGCCATGTTTTATGTGTGAGGAGTGTAAAACACCACTGTGTATGACACCATGTTTTATGTGTGAGAGTGTAAAACACCACTGTGTATGACACCATGTTTTATGTGTGAGAGTGTAAAACACCACTGTGTATGACGCCATGTTTTATGTGTGAGAGTGTAAAACACCACTGTGTATGACACCATGTTTTATGTGTGAGAGTGTAAAACACCACTGTGTATGACACCATGTTTTATGTGTGAGGAGTGTAAAACACCACTGTGTATAACACCATGTTTTATGTGTGAGAGTGTAAAACACCACTGTGTATGACGCCATGTTTTATGTGTGAGAGTGTAAAACACCACTGTGTATGACACCATGTTTTATGTGTGAGAGTGTAAAACACCACTGTGTATGACGCCATGTTTTATGTGTGAGAGTGTAAAACACCACTGTGTATGACACCATGTTTTATGTGTGAGAGTGTAAAACACCACTGTTTGACACCATGTTTTATGTGTGAGAGTGTAAAACACCACTGTGTATGACACCATGTTTTATGTGTGAGAGTGTAAAACACCACTGTGTATGACACCATGTTTTGTGTGTGAGGAGTGTAAAACTCCACTGTGTATGACACCATGTTTTATGTGTGAGAGTGTAAAACACCACTGTGTATGACACCATGTTTTATGTGTGAGAGTGTAAAACACCACTGTGTATGACACATGTTTTTTTGTGTGAGGAGTGTAAAACTCCACTGTGTATGACACCATTTTTTTATGTGTGAGAGTGTAAAACACCACTGTGTATGACACCATGTTTTATGTGTGAGAGTGTAAAACACCACTGTGTATGACACCATGTTTTATGTGTGAGGAGTGTAAAACACCACTGTGTATAACACCATGTTTTATGTGTGAGAGTGTAAAACACCACTGTGTATGACACCATGTTTTATGTGTAAGAGTGTAAAACACCACTGTGTATGACACCATGTTTCAGAGAGTTCCACAAGCTACAGAACTTCTAGGAATATGTTCAGTGACTGTATATTGGTATATATATTATAGAACAATAGTAATAAACAATTTTTTGTATTGTTTGTTTTTGTAAACAAGTTTTGTAAACAATATATTGATAATTATGTTTGTGTGCTTATTGTGTTGTATACAACGAGTGTATATATGTACATTGCACCTTACTTTGGTCTCACAGGCCACATAAGTTATGTGAAAAAATAAAATAGTGAAAAAAACAACAAACCTTCAAATACAAGTAAACTAAAGTTTACCGGGTGAGCGGCAGTCGCTGTTGTTGCCATACGCGGCTCATTTTCTGCAAACTTCATGCCTCTATATCTGGGTAAGTACTGATGGGAACAATTTTTGGGGGGGACTAAAACAATCGGAAAAATAATCTTAACATTTTCATAAGAAAAAATTATTTTTTTTTTTTTAATATTTTGCGACACCAGGAGACACTTCAGGATTGGGCCTTTCGACAGTCAAAGGGTTAAAACACTTGAAATTTTGGAAAGTTTCCTGACGTAATAGATGAGGTCACGGAAAATGTAAACAAACCAGGTGGGGGCGCCATATTTGAAAGACTGCTTGCCGTATAGCAAATTTTGGTCATAATTTGACATCGCCATATTAGTGGAACGCCATAAGGTGAAACGCCGTAAAGCAGGGCCTCACTGTCGTATATACTGTCACAGAACATGTTTCTAGAAGTTCTGCAGCCTGTGGAAGTCTTTGAAACATGGTGCCATGCACAGTGGTGTTTTACAATCCTCACACATTAAGACAGACCAGCAAGGGGGAGAAAACAGCCATCTTTCTTTCAACACACCGGCCGTATCCCACAGAGGCGGGGTGGCCCAAAAGGAAAAACGAAAGCTTCTCCTTTTACAGGAGAAGGGGATACTAGCCCCTTGCTCCCGGCATTTTAGCCACCTCTTACAACACGCATGGCTTACGGAAGAAGAATTCTATTCCACTTCCCCATGAAGATAAGAGGAAATAAACAAGAACAAGAACTAGAAAGAAAATAGAAGAAAACCCAGAGGGGTGTGTATATATATGCTTGTACATGTATGTGTAGTGTGACCTAAGTGTAAGTAGAAGTAGCAAGACGTACCTGAAACCTTGCATGTTTATGAGACAGAAAAATGGACACCAGCTATCCTACCATCATGTAAAACAATTACAGGCTTTCGTTTTACACTCGCTTGGCAAGACGGTAGTACCTCCCTGGGCATTACTGTCTACCAACCCACTACCTATATGTAACAGCTATATACTACTCAAATCAACTTGAATGTATCTATAAATCTTGCACAAAGGATGAGCATGGTGAATATATCATAGCTAAATTTAAATCAAAAGATCTGCAAAAACCCCTCACAGTTTAAACATCTACAGAGTACCACAGTCAAACATTTACCACTTTAGTGAAAAATTAGGAAACTTGATAACTGATGCACATATGAACAAAGACCACCTGCTGTTAACAGGAGATTTCAACATAAATCTACTACATGACCAGGACCCACAAGTGACCAAATTCACTAACACTATGAGCAACTGCTTGTTGCTACTAACAATATCTAAACCTACAAGAATCTCCAAGACTAGTACAGTGGACCCCCGCATAACGATCACCTCCCAATGCGACCAATTATGTAAGTGTATTTATGTAAGTGCGTTTGTACGTGTATGTTTGGGGGTCTGAAATGGACTAATCTACTTCACAATATTCCTTATGGGAACAAATTCGGTCAGTACTGGCACCTGAACATACTTTTGGAATGAAAAAATATCGTTAACCGGGGGTCCACTGTATCTCTTTAATAGACCACATCTAGACTAACACCATGTCCCCTTTAAAATTAGGCATAATCACGGCCAATACCACAGACCACTACCCAACCTTTCTCATAACCAATCTAGGTAAATTGCCCCAAAACATTACTAAAGTTACCTTCAGACTACATAATGAGACAGCTGTTAATAACTTTATAGCAGCTATGAATAACATCGAGTGGCAAAATGAGCTCAAAACATATGTAGATATGAATGAATGTACGTATAATGATAAACAAATTAGTGCAGTTATTGTGTTGAATACAATGAGTGTACACTTATACATTATACTGGTCTCACAGGCCATAAATGTTATTAGAAAAAGAAAAAAATTAGAAAAGAAAAGAAAAAAGTATAAAAAACGTAAAATCAAAAAATGAAATTTTGCAGAAGTCATTGATGTTGCCCCCACCCGGTCATTTTGGGTCAACTTCCTGCCGCTGTATCTCGGTAAGTATTTTTTTTATTATTATCACACTGGCCGATTCCCACCAAGGCAGGGTGTCCCGAAAAAGAAAAACTTTCACCATCATTCACTCCATCACTGTCTCGCCAGAAGGGTGCTTTACACTACAGTTTTTAAACTGCAACATTTACACCCCTCCTTCAGAGTGCAGGCACTGTACTTCCCATCTCCAGGACTCAAGTCCGGCCTGCCGGTTTCCCTGAACCCCTTCATATATGTTACTTTGCTCACACTCAAACAGCACGTCAAGTATTAAAAACCATTTGTCTCCATTCACTCCTATCAAACACGCTCACGCATGCCTGCTGGAAGTCCAAGCCCCTCGCACACAAAACCTCCTTTACCCCCTCCCTCCAACCTTTCCTAGGTCGACCCCTACCCCGCCTTCCTTCCACTACAGACTGATACACTCTTGAAGTCATTCTGTTTTGCTCCATTCTCTCTACATGTCTGAACCACCTCAACAACCCTTCCTCAGCCCTCTGGACAACAGTTTTGGTAATCCTGCACCTCCTCCTAACTTCCAAACTACGAATTCTCTGCATTATATTCACACCACACATTGCCCTCAGACATGACATCTCCACTGCCTCCAGCCTTCTCCTCGCTGCAACATTCATCACCCATGCTTCACACCCATATAAGAGTGTTGGTAAAACTATACTCTCATACATTCCCCTCTTTGCCTCCAAGGACAAAGTTCTTTGTCTCCACAGACTCCTAAGTGCACCACTCACCCTTTTCCCCTCATCAATTCTATGATTCACCTCATCTTTCATAGACCCATCCACTGACACGTCCACTCCCAGATATCTGAATACATTCACCTCCTCCATACCCTCTCCCTCCAATCTGATATCCAATCTTTCATATCCTAATCTTTTTGTTATCCTCATAACCTTACTCTTTCCTGTATTCACTTTTAATTTTCTTCTTTTGCATACCCTACCAAATTCATCCACCAATCTCTGCAACTTCTCTTCAGAATCTCCAAAGAGCACAGTGTCATCAGCAAAGAGCAACTGTGACAACTCCCACTTTATGTGTGATTCTTTATCTTTTAACTCCACGCCTCTTGCCAAGACCCTTGCATTTACTTCTCTTACAACCCCATCTATAAATATATTAAACAACCACGGTGACATCACACATCCTTGTCTAAGGCCTACTTTTACTGGGAAATAATTTCCCTCTTTCCTACATACTCTAACTTGAGCCTCACTATCCTTGTAAAAACTCTTCACTGCTTTCAGTAGCCTACCTCCTACACCATACACCTGCAACATCTGCCACATTGCCCCCCTATCCACCCTGTCATACGCCTTTTCCAAATCCATAAATGCCACAAAGACCTCTTTAGCCTTATCTAAATACTGTTCACTTATGTGTTTCACCGTAAACACCTGGTCCACACACCCCCTACCTTTCCTAAAGCCTCCTTGTTCATCTGCTATCCTATTCTCCGTCTTACTCTTAATTCTTTCAATAATAACTCTACCATACACTTTACCAGGTACACTCAACAAACTTATCCCCCTATAATTTTTGCACATTTTTGTCCCCTTTGCCTTTATACAAAGGAACTATGCATGCTCTCTGCCAATCCCTAGGTACCTTACCCTCTTCCATACATTTATTAAATAATTGCACCAACCACTCCAAAACTATATCCCCACCTGCTTTTAACATTTCTATCTTTATCCCATCAATCCCCCTTTCATTTTACCTACTGCCTCACCAACTTCCCCCACACTCACAACTGGCTCTTCCTCACTCCTACAAGATGTTATTCCTCCTTGTCCTATACACAAAATCACTGCTTCCCTATCTTCATCAACATTTAACAATTCCTCAAAATATTCCCTCCATCTTCCCAATACCTCTAACTCTCCATTTAATAACTCTCCTCTCCTATTTTTAACTGACAAATCCATTTGTTCTCTAGGCTTCCTTAACTTGTTAATCTCACTCCAAAACTTTTTCTTATTTTCAACAAAATTTGTTGATAACATCTCACCCACTCTCTCATTTGCTCTCTTTTTACATTGCTTCACCACTCTCTTAACCTCTCTCTTTTTCTCCATATACTCTTCCCTCCTTGCATCACTTCTACTTTGTAAAAACTTCTCATATGCTAACTTTTTCTCCCTTACTACTCTCTTTACATCATCATTCCACCAATCGCTCCTCTTCCCTTCCACACCCACCTTCCTGTAACCACAAACTTCTGCTGAACACTCCAACACTACATTTTTAAACCTACCCCATACCTCTTCGACCCCATTGCCTATGCTCTCATTAGCCCATCTATCCTCCAATAGCTGTTTATATCTTACCCTAACTGCCTCCTCTTTTAGTTTATAAACCTTCACCTCTCTCTTACCTGATGCTTCTATTCTCCTTGTGTCCCATCTACCTTTTACTCTCAGTGTAGCTACAACTTAACCCTTTGACTGTCGCGGCCGTATATATACGTCTTACGAGGTACCGTGTTTGACGTATATATACTCATAAATTTTAGCGGCTTCAAATCAAGCAGGAGAAAGCTGGTAGGCCCACATGTGAGAGAATGGGTCTGTGTGGTCAGTGTGCACCATATAAAAAAAATCCTGGAGCACGCAGAGCATAATGAGAAAAAAAAACTCTGACCGTTTTTTTAATTAAAATGCCGACTTTGTGGTCTATTTTCATATAGTATTTATGGTTGTATTCTCTTTTTCTTGGTCTCAATTGATAGAATGGAAAACATATTATAGAAATAGAGGTGATTTTGATTGATTTTTCTATAAAAAGAACCTAGAAATGGAGCTCAAAGTAGGGAAAATGTTTGATTTTTGCCAATGTTCATAAGTAAACAAATGATGTCATTGTTCAATAAATGTCCAACTAGCCATTCTAATATGCAGTCGTGAATGGGTTGATGTTATTTATACAATTATTACAGTATTGCAGTAGTCTGCATAATAGTAAGTCTTCTATTTTTTGTTTGAATAAAAATTCAAAATAGAAAGCAAGAGTAATATCAGAGGGGCCTGGAGACATGACTGATGAACTAAGAAAATGTTATTTTAGAGCCAGGAATGTCTGCATTGTTCATTCTGGACCTTATTTTGAAATTGTCATATTTTTTAGTTTTCGTGAAATTGGCCAAATTGCAAATTTCTGACCACATTATTAGGTAGTTGAAATCGGTAAATGGGCAGTTTCTTGAACTCAATCGATAGAAAAAATGGATTTCTAAAGAAATAGCTATGAATTTGGGTGACTGGAACAATGGAATTAGCCGCAAATAGGGCTCAAAGTGGGCGAAATTGCCGATTTGTAAACAGCTCCAAGGTCGCTAACTTCGCGAGAGCATAATTCCGTCAGTTTTCCATCAAATTTCGTTTTTTTGTGTCATTACAATCGGGAAAAGATTCTCTATCAATTCATAAGAAAAAATAATTTTTTTTTTTAAATTTTGCGACACCAGGAGACACCTCAGGATTGGGGGTTGCGACAGTCGAAGGGTTAAAAGTGATCTGATATATCTGTGGCCCCTCTATAAACATGTACTTCCTGAAGTCTACTCAACAGTCTTTTATCTACCAATACATAATCCAACAAACTACTGTCATTTCGCCCTACATCATATCTTGTATACTTATTTATCCTCTTTTTCTTAAAATACGTATTACCTATAACTAAACCCCTTTCTATACAAAGTTCAATCAAAGGGCTCCCATTATCATTTACACCTGGCACCCCAAACTTACCTACCACACCCTCTCTAAAAGTAAGTACTGATCAGAAAAAAAAAATTTTTTGTCTTATTACCTTCACAAAAATATACTCTTTAATTCTGTAAGAATTTTTTTTTTTTTTTTTTTTTTTTTTTCAAAATTTCTTGGACACTGGAGCACCACTTCAGATTTTGGCCTTGGACCCTGAAGGGGTTAAACGACAGCCTACTGTACATAAAGAATTTTTATTCACACCAGAAAGTAGAAGATTTACTGTTATGCAATATTGTAATAATTGTATAAATAATATCAGCGCATTTGTGAACGCATACATGTATTAGTGTTTACGGATTATTGTGTCGCTCTTGGTAGCGGGAGTAGTGATAAGGCTTCGGAGGCTTCTTACTTTATTTGCGAAATTGTAGGTACACAGGCAGTGTGTTTGTGCCCATGGCCCAAAGGGCCATGCCCACCAGGGAGAGAGGAGTATGCCTTGTTGACTGTATGAAGGATTGGCGCCGAGTGAGAAAGAGGCAGGGTGATGCCATTTCAAGTGGCATGCCCACTGAGAGGCCTACAGGTGGCAGCATGAGCATGGCATGAAATGAACTCAGCTGGCAGACAGCATAGGCTGTCTATGCAGACAGTACAGGCTGTCTACATTCGCTCGGCCATGCACCAGCATGGTCGTCCCTGACCATGACTGGCTGTAAAAAAAAAAAACTCGGTCTCTCTCTCTCTCTCGCAGGAACAGGGCACAGAACACAGAATAAAAACATATATATATATATATACACATACATGGACATGGGAAAAAAAAGCTTCCTGCAGGGAGGGAAAAAAAAAAAAGGTGGGGTGTGCTAAACATCGTGGTCATATGCAGTGAGCGTCGATGGGCATCACCGCACGCCTTTCTGTGTCTGGACAGATACTGCAACACAGGAGACATCGCTGCAGCTGAGCTGTGACATAACAGGGTACAGTCTCCTCTGGAGCAGTGAAGCAGTCATCGTAGGAGCCGCTGCAGGGTTCACTCAACCTGGGGCACAACCTGCTGGTGCCCTCGAGTGAGGCATCGTCAGCACTTGGCAACTGGCAGGACTTCTTCTGGCAAGCAACTCAGGAGAACATTTCTCGACTGGTGCTGTCACTGGGGCTGGGGCTGTCACTGCCAGCGAGTGTGGAGTGAGTCATGGCAGAGACGACTCAGCGAAACATCTGGAAGTTGTAACATCATACACCATACTGCAGTGAGTGGGCTAGCAGTCAAAGTGACATCATCTTTGTGCAGGCTGCTCACTGAAGCTGTGACACGAGGCTGACACAGCGCCTGCTGACAGGGTCTAACTACGGCTTGAGTGTCATTCTCTCGGCAGTTGGAGTTACAGCAGAGGTTAGTCTAAGCGTCTCCAGACTGGTCTACACATAACTGAAGAAAACAAATCTTGATGGGAATCGTAGCGGGTGCAATTCTGCAGGGCATCACAAGCTGCGAACATAAAAAGCCTTCTATACAAGTGGCTTAGACGCTCGTAACTGACGCCAGGGTCCAGGTGCAGACTTGTGGTCCACACACAGCTGGGCTCAAGACCACACAGGACACATGGAAAACTGCACACACCTACTGCACATGCGGTTACAACATGATGCTTTCCTGTGCGAAAATTGACACGAAGCTATACACGAACATGTGAGAACACTGACTGAAAGGAATTAATTAGCACATGACATATATCTTCTCTCAATCTTTTCGACAACACAACATAGTGCTCACTGTGAAACTAACATTGTCAATATGACATCATGTGGTGATGTCAGGCGTGATGTCGTGAGGTGATGTCATGGGGTGAAGTTGTGAGGGATGTCATGGGGCAGCATCGCGAGGTGACGTCAGGCAGACATTGTGAAGTCGGGCAGCATCGTGGGTGATGTCGTGAAGTCGGGCAGCAGATCACAGCATGTGACTTGGGATGTCTGGCTTAACCCACATGGCTTCATGATTCACATGGCTTTGAGTGACCTTGGGGACTTGGATACACAGCTCTGGCCAAGAATTTACGTGAAAATTCACAGAAAACACAGCAGAGGGAGTGAGTAGCGGTGAGTGGTGTATGGTGGCGTACAGTAGGGTGAGCGTGAATGAGGCAAGGATCGGCCACTTCCTCCTCTCCCACTCACAAACATGGGGAGAAACACTCATACTGGATGTAGAAATCACCACAAACTCACCTCTAAGTTGCTGAAATAGCTGTGCTGCACTGAAAAACAACAGTAACATATAAGTGACGCTGAACACGTGACTTGAGAAACAGCATGAGGTGCTGTGGCATGGAGTCCCAGGCATGACGTCGTGAGGTGATGTCATGGGGTGACATTGTGAGGTGATGTCATGGGGTGACATTATGAGGTGATGTCATAGGGTGACATTGTGCAGTGATGTCAGGCAGAAAGGTGATGTCAGCAGACTTAATTTCTTGAAGAAATTCGACAAATTATGGCTAGATTCTGTGTGTACCTGTGTCAGGATGCTGAAACATGCAGACACGACATCAGGATAACTTGTTGAGAGACGGATGCTTCTTGTTTGGGGTGATGAAGTGAAGACGACTTCATCCCTCTTCCTTCCTCTCTCCGGGCAAACACACTTGCTGCAAGGCACCACTGTCACCAGTGTTTAAGAGTTTATTGGGGTCTTTCTTGGTAGCGGGGAGTAATGATAAGGCTTCTGAGGCTTCTTACTTTATTTGTGAGATAGTGGGCACACAGGCAGTGTGTTTGTGCCCATGGCCTGGAGGGGCCATGCCCAGTGAGGGAGAGAGGAGTCAGCCTTGTTGACCGTGTGAAGGATTGGCACCAAGTGAAAGAGAGGCAGGGTGATGCCATTTCAAGTGGCATGCCCACTGAGAGGCCTACAGGTGGCAGCACGAGCATGGTGCGAAATATGAACTCAGCTGGGAGACAGCATAGGCTGTCTATGCAGACAGCACAGGCTGTCTATGCAGACGGCACAGGCTGTCTATGCAGACAGCACAGGCTGTCTGCATTAGGTCCACCAGTTGACATGTATTGGACGCGTGACGTCACTTGTTTACTCTTGAACATAGGCAAAAATCGAACATTTTTGCTACTTTGAGCTCAATTTCAAGCTATTTTCAATACTAAAATCAATCAAAATCATCTCTATTTCTGCAATATATCTTTCATTCTATCAAATGAGACCAAGAAACTGCAAATACAACCGTAAAAACCATACAAAAATACACCGCAAAGTCGATGTTTTAATTCAAACACACGGTCTCAATATTTTTGTCTCATTATGCACTGCGTGCTGCAGGATTTGTTTTATATGGTGCACACTTACCACAAAGATGCATTCTCTCATATCTAGGCCCAAATTTACTGCTCACAGCTTATCTGAGTGAGCTGAGCTCATGACGTAGATCTCCAGCTTGGACCCTCATTGGGTTAAATAAAAAACACAGTCGCAGTTTTTTTTTTTCATGCACCGTGTGCTGCAGAATTTTTTATATACTGTGCGCACTGACCACTGTCTTCAAAGCTTTGATACAATAGGACTGGCCTCAAAAGGGTTAAATTCTAGCCTGTACTGCCTCTCATAGCTATGCTTTTTATTAATGGGCCTGAGGATGCCACCGGTTAGCCATGGGCTATTTAATCTCTGTTTGATTTTTAATGGGAAAAGAGTAATTGTTATTACTGCCTTCTGCTTATAGTAGTAGCAGTTAGTACAGTGGAACTTCAGTACTCAAACTTACTTAATTCTAGAAGGCTGTTTGAGTGCCGATCTGTTCAGGTATCGAATGACTCTTTCCCAACCAATTTTCTTTTTGGTTGGCTGTTATCACTAATCTTCGTAGGCTCCAAGGTGACTTATTTATACAAATAATATAAAAAAATGTCAAGAAACACGAAATAGTTTTCAATGAAGTTCTAGCAGGTCT
Organism: Cherax quadricarinatus; assembly: GCF_026875155.1. Taxonomy (NCBI): domain Eukaryota; kingdom Metazoa; phylum Arthropoda; class Malacostraca; order Decapoda; family Parastacidae; genus Cherax; species Cherax quadricarinatus. Next base: position 48,179,987 of record NC_069421.1, read on the forward strand.
TGTTTGTTTGGTCGAGTGCCGAGCTTTGTTCGAGTAGGGAGCTGTTCCAGTACTGAGGTTCCACTGTACAGGTGTACCTGTAATTGTTAAAGTTGGTCTGCTGTGAAGGTGTTTGCTGAGGACAGACTTAAATATTTTGCTGGAAGGTTTCACACTGTATGTGTGTGTTTGTTGCAGGATTGTGTGAGCAACATAGAACGTGGTGTGATGATGTTCTCCACCCATTTGGGGTTAAATGTGAAGTGTACCAACCGCAACACTCTCCTCTTCATTTTTACTCAGGTAAGTGACCTGTATCAACTGCATGTCACTTCTCTTCATGTTCTCTCAGGAAAGAGACACATGTGCATCATCTATATTTTGGGAACATTTCACCAACCAGTGACTTTATCATTTCAATATAGAGCATATTTGAGGTGATGAAACTTAAGACATTAGAAAATTGTGTAATCAGTACCATAGCTTAGAAGGTGTTCACCACTGTAGTCATGATGAATCTGAAGCATAGGCAAGACGATGATCACTTAAATAGGTGTCAGCAAGGTGCAGCAGTGGTACCATTTGTGATGATAATGACTTCAACTGCTGCACCTCTTCTGACACCTATGTAAGTGACCATCTTCCTGCCTTTGCTTCAGATTCATCAAGACTGCAATGTTGAACACTTTTATCTAGACTAACAGTGGGCAAACTGGGGCTCCCGAAGCTACTGTGTGTGGCTCCCGAGACAGTATTGGGGTTTTGTTTGCCATTTTTCTTAGAATTTTATATTAATCAATAGTAGTATGGTATGTACCAATATTAGAATATTTTTCAAACATCCATATGCTTTATGTGTCCAGATTGCTGTTTAACCCCTTTAAGGGGTTAAACAGCTTAAACCCCTGATCTCAAACTTACTCTCAGGGTCGTAGAATTTAAAAAAAAAAATAATTTTTTCTTATGAAATGATAGAGAATCTTTTTCTGAAAGTAATGAAATTTGAGAAAAACTTGTGAAATTATGTTCTCACAAAGTTAGCAAATATATATGCATTGGTGACTGAGCCCTATTTACTGCCAATTCCATTGTTTCAATCGACCAAACTCGGCTATTTCATTAGTATTCCTTCTATTCTGTTGATTGAGTAGAAGAAACTGCCCATATACCTGTTTTAACTTCCCAATAAAGTGATCAGAAATCAGTAATTTGGCCAATTTTACACAATATTAAAAAATTGCCAATTTAAAAATAGGGTCCAGAATAAACAATGTACAGTACAGGTCTCCCTCCACATTCGCGAGGGTTAGGGGATCAAGAACCTTGCGAATGTTGAAAAATCGTGAATGTTTGTGAATGTAGGTGAACAGTATTTTAGATAAGGCTCGAGAGGTTTTTGTGGCATTTATGGATTTGGAAAAAGCGTATGACAGGGTGGATAGGGGGCAATGTGGCAGATGTTGCAAGTGTATGGTAATAGCAGGTAGGTTACTGAAAGCAGGGAAGAGTTTTCACGAGGATAGTGAGGCTCAGGTTAGAGTATGTAGGAAAGAGGGAGATTATTTCCCAGTAAAAGTAGGCCTTAGACAAGGATGTGTGATGTCACCGTGGTTGTTCACTATATTTATAGATGGGGTTGTAAGAGAAGTGAATGCGGGGGTCTTGGCAAGAGGTTTGGAGTTAAAAGCTAAAGAATCAAACACAAAGTGAGAATTGTCACAGTTACTTGTTGCTGATGACACTGTGCTTTTGGGAGATTCTGAAGAGAAGTTGCAGAGGTTGGTGGATGAATTTGGTATGGTATGTAAAAGAAGAAAATTAAAAGTGAATGTAGGAAAGTAAGGTTATGAGGATAAAAAGATTAGGTAATGAAAGATTGGATATCAGATTGGAGGGAGAGAGTATGGAGGAGGTGAATGTATTCATATATTTAGGAGTGGACATGTCAGCAGATGGGTCTATGAAAGATGAGGTGAATCATAAAACTGATGAGGGGAAAGGGTGAGTGGTGCACTCAGGAGTCTGTGGAGACAAAGAACTTTGTCCTTAGAAGCAAAGAGGGGAATGTATGAGAGTATAGTTATACTAATGCTCTTATATGGATGTGAAGCATGGGTGATGAATGTTGCAACGAGGAGGAGAAGGCTGGAGGCAGTGGAGATGTCACGTCTGAGGGCAATGTGTAGTGTGAATATAATGCAGAGAATTCATAGTTTGGAAGTTAGGAGGAGGTGCGGGATTGCCAGAACTGTTGTCCAAAGGGCTGAGGAAAGGTTGTCGAGATGGTTTGGACATGTAGAGAGAATGGAACAAAACAGAATTTCTTCGAGAATGTATATATCTGTAGTGGAGGGAAGGCAGGGTAGGGGTCGGTCTTGGAAAGGTAGGAGGGAGGGGGTAAAGGAGGTTTTGTGTGCGAGGGGCTTGGACTTCCAGCAAGCATGCGTGAGCATATTTGATAGGAGTGAATGGAGACAAATGGTTTTTAATACTTGATGTGCTGTTAGAGTGTGAGCAAAGTAACATTCATTAAGGGATTCAGGGAAACCGGCAGGTCGGACTTGAGTCCTGGAGATGGGAAGTACAGTGTCTGCACTCTGAAGGAGGGGTATTAATGTTGCAGTTTTATAAAATGTAGTGTAAAGCACCCCTCTACCAAGACAGTGATGGAGTGAATGATGATGAAAGTTTTTCTTTTTTGGGCCACCCTGCCTTGGTAGGAATCGGCCGATGTGTCAATAAAATGAAAAATAAAAATAAGGCAATTTCTGGAAGGATTACACAAATTTAAATCGAACATCAACTGTGTGAGAAACATGAGACAGTGAGGTAGTAGATACTATCCGGGAAGTGATAGTACAGGGGAAGGCCTTCAGTGGCCCTTATACACCCAACAACAAACACGATGTTTACGCATCGGTGATTTCGCCCACTTTGAGCCCCATTTTCGGCCAATTCCACTGTACTAGTCAACAAAAATCATAGATATTTCGCTAGAACTTCATTTTTTCTATCGAATGAGTACAAGAAACCATCCATTTACCAATTTCAACTATCCAGTAAAGTGGTCAGAAATTAGCAATTTTGCCAATTTCACACACATATTTCAAAAGATGCCAATTTCAAAATAGGGTCCAGAGTAAACAAGACAGACATTCCTGGCACTAAAAATAACATTTCCTCTGTTCATTAGTCACGTCCCCAGTCCCCTCTTACATTTCTTTACCTTTCCACTTTGAATTTTTATTCTCTCAAAAATAGAAGATTTACTGTTATGCAGGCTACTGCATTAGTGTAGAAATGGTATAAATAATATCAGTGCACTTGTGAAAGAATATTAGACTCACAAGTTGATGTGTATTGGACGCTTGGCATGATTTGTTTACTTTTGAACTTTGGCAAAAATCGAACATTTCTGCTACTTTGAGCTCAATTTCAAGGTACTTTTCATTGTGAAACCAATCAAAATCATCCCAATTTCTGTAATATGTCTTCCATTCTATAAAATGAGACCAGGAAAACTAGAATACAACCATAAATACCATACGAAAATACAGTGCAAAGTCCCTGTTTTAACCCTTTCAGGGTCCGTCCCGTAGATCTATGGCTTTACGTTCAGGGTCCAAACCGTAGATCTACGCCATGAGCTCAGCTCACTCTGATAAACTGTGAGTGGTACATTTGGGCCTAGATATGAGAGAATACATCTATGTGGTATGTGTGCACCACATAAAACAGATCCTGCAGCACACTGTGTATAATGAGAGAAAAAAAATGAAATCATGATTTTTCGATTAAAACAGCAACTTTGCAGTGTTTTTTCGTGTGTTTTTTATAGTTGTATTTGCGATTTCTTGGTCTCATTTGATAGAATGGAAGACATATTACAGAAATAGAGATGATTTTGATTGGTTTTAGCATTGGAAATGGCTTGAAACTGAGCTCAAAGTTGCGGAAGTGTTAAATTTTTGCCGATATTCAAGAGTAAACAAACGACCTCACACGTCTAATACACGTCAGCTGGTGGGTCTAATATACATTCACAAATATGGTGATGATATTTATACAATTATTACAGTATTGCATAACAGTAAATCTTCTATTTTTTGGTGTGAATAAAAATTCATTATGTGAATAAAAAATCAAAATGGAATTTATTTGTAAAGCCTCAAAACATAACTAATGAACAGAGGAAATGTTAGTTTAGTGCCAGGAATGCCTACATTGTTCATTCTGGACCCTATTTTGAAATTGGAATATTTTGAACTTTGTGTTAAATTGGCCAAATTAACAATTTCCGATCACTTTATTTTGTAGTTGAAACAGTTGACTTGACGATTTCTTGTGCTCAATCGATAGAATAGAAGTAATACTAGTGAAATAGCTAAGAATTTGGTTGATTGGAATAATGTAATTGGCCTAAAATGGGAGTCAAAGTCGGCAAAATCGCCGATTCGTAAATATCGCTGACACATCAAAATTCGCGAGAGCATAATTTCGTCAATTTTCCACCAAATTTCGTACTTTTTGTTTTATTACCTTCACAAAAAGATTCTCCACGATTTCACAAGAAAAAATAACAAATTTTTTTTTTTAAAATTCTTGGACACTGGTGCGTGACTCCAGATTTGGGCCTTGGACCCTGAAAGGGTTAAACTAAAAACACAGCCAAAGTTTTTTTTTTTCCCATTACGCACTGTGTGCTGCAGGATTTTTTTTTTATACTGCGCTCAATGACCACATAGACCCATTCTTTCATATGTAGGCCTACCAGCTTTCTCTTGCTAGATTTGAAGGCGCTAGAATTTAGGCGTACTAGTATGTCAATAACCCTGGTGCGTAAGCCATACTAGTATGTCGGAAACCCTGAAAGGGTTAATGCCATATTTTATTCATTATAGAGTATACATCATGTTTCTACATTTTAAATATTGTTTATTATGTCATATTAGATGAATTATGCTAGATAAATAAGCCGTAGAGCTGATATTAGTGTCATATTGAAGGACTATCTTGTCCTTTCACCCAGCACAATTCCTAACATACGCCAGAAACAGACCTCTCTGGAACACTTTTTTGAGCGACAGGGGTCCAGTGACTCTCAAGCTGGTCCTAGTGGCATTAAAAAACAAAGAAGGGAAGTAACCCAGGATAAGGACTTGGTACCTAAAGTCTTTATGGAAGGGGATTCCCCTTCCAAACAATTGTAAACTCCTCCATCGTCTCCCCTCCTCCCATCTTCCATACATCACCATGTCTTCAATAAAGGTAAGTGTGACATTATTATTGTTTTATTCTTCATGTATAATTGTTTTCTGTGTAAGTAAATGTATATTTCATGTAGAAAACATTTTTTTTAATGCTTTTGGGTGTCTGAAATGGATTAATTGGATTTCCATTATTTCCTATGGGGAAAATTAAGTCAGTACATAGAAGTGAGATTCGGGATAAGTCACTCTGGAACAGATTAATTATGTAATCCGGGGATTCACTGTATGTGGAAATTAAATTTTTATAATTTTGCAGATAAATCGAGCCCAGCCCAATGAAGAATACATGCTAGAACTGACGCTTGATGAGGAAAAGTACCATCTTCTTCGCTCAGTACCAGAAATTTCCAACCTACAAGAGCTGGAGGACAGACTCAATTCAACAAACAACTTCTCAGGCTGCATTGTACATATTCGTAAACTCTTCCAGAAAATGCATCACTGCTAGTCGAGACATTTCATTATACTTTTAGTTAAACGTCATTTTGTGTAAAGTATGATTTCTTATGGTTCTTTCCTAATTACATTTTTCTCCTGTAGCTATTCATCAGTATGTGAGGACATGTTTTGTGTTATCAAAGTATTCAGGAATTGTAATTGCTGGAACCTGTACACTGGTAAAAAATAAAATTAAAATAAATGATTATTTTATAATCATATAATTTGACTTTTTTTCATGAATGCTGTAATAAAATAATCAGTCATTATAGTATATGAATACATTATTATGTTTTTCTTAAATATGCTGTCATAAGTTTTACTTCAGAGCATTAATAGTTTAAGAGTTTTATGACTTTTTACTTTCCCTTTTTTGTTATATAATGACAAAGTTTTATACTTTATGAAATAAAGAAGATACTTAAGAGAAATTTCAGTAATCCGCTTATATATTGGTTCTATATTTATTGTGTATTTTTACTAACAGGAAAACAACACTGGATATTCACAAAGCAACTCAGTGTTCCATACATATTTACTGTTAATTTATTTTCTGTGACTGTATTATTATTATTATTATAATCAAAAAGAAGCACTAAACCACAAGGTCTATACATGTACAGTGCTGTTCTGTGACTGTAATTCCTATAGGTAGTAGGTTGGTGGACAGCAACCACCCAGGGAGGTACTACCGTCCTGCCAAGTAAGTGTAAAACGAAAGCCTGTAATTGTTTTACATGATGGTAGGATTGCTGGTGTCCTTTTTTCTGTCTCATAAACATGCAAGATTTCAGGTACGTCTTGCTAATTCTACTTACACTTAGGTCACACTACACATACATGTACAAGCATAAATATATATGCATACCCCTCTGGGTTTTCTTCTATTTTCTTTCTAGTTCTTGTTCTTGTCTCTTTCCTCTTATCTCCATGGGGAAGTGGAACAGAATTCTTCCTCCGTAAGCCATGCATGTCGTAAGAGGCGACTGAAATGCCGGGAGCAAGGGGCTAGTAACCCCTTCTCCTGTATATATTACTAAATTTGAAAGGAGAAACTTTTGTTTTTCCTTTTGGGCCACCCCACCTCGGTGGGATATGGCCGGTGTGTTGAAAGAAGAAGAAGACTGTAATTCCATGCTGCCTGTCTTCAAGACACACTTATGTTTTCCTAACTTCAGTGTGGCCAATGAAAAGACCTGAACAATTAGGTATTTCCTTTATCAACAGTGATTTTGTATATATTCTGATAAGTATATCACTCCTTTTTTGTATGTAGTAAAACCCAATTAATGGACCTTCATTTAACTGTTTTTAGAAACTAAAGACAAAAAAAAATTGGCTGGACAACTATCATCAGGCAAAATTGGAAAAAGTCTGTAGATACTGAATTTTGTCTGTAGCAATAGCGTCTGGTAGTCCTCTGAATCATTGGACCTAATTTGGTGATGCTCTTGTCTTGTATGGGCCAGAGCATCCAGATCCAGGACCTGTCTGTTTTCAACATTTCCTGAGCCACAGGCTGCCAATGTCGGTTTACTGTCTGTGCTTCCTCACAGATACACTTGTCATTCAGTTGCAATTTTCCCTGAACTTAGTGTTTTATGTGACAATTAACATATTAAGTAAAGTTCATTTAACATTGTCTTCTAAAGCTAGTGTTAGTTCCAAGTGGAAATATGTGAATCTGTGTTAAGCAGACACTTGAACTAATAAGTAACGTTGAATCTGGTTTCTCAGTGACGTAGGTATGTGAGGAATGTGGTGTTAAAAAATATTGATACAGTAGGGCCCCACTTACACGGCAGGTTAGTTTCCAGGCTACCGCCGTAAAGCGGAAATCGCCGTAAAGTGGAACACCCTTTTTTTCCCCTTATAAATGCATACACATACTAGATAACAAGTTTACACTAAAATATATTAAGTTAGCAATAGAACTAGGAATCAAAAAACAATAAAAAAGTACAATACACATATAGTACACTCATTACTTACCTTAAAATATTTATAGTCTTAATCTAGGTTGAGACAAGTAGTATTTATTGTAAGAAATCAAGTGTGGTATGTATGGTAGTCAGCCAGGCTACCATACCAGGCCACCCCACCCACACATACTATTCTATGATATTTAAGCATCCCAGAGCGATAAAATGTATATACAGTTCACTCATTACTTACCTTAAAATATTTGTAGTCTTAATGTAGGGTCAGGAGTGAGTAAACGAGATAAAATGAATAAATGAGAGAGAGAGAATGAGTACATGAGGGAGGACAGGCGCAGAGTTATGTAAACAAACCAGGCGAACACAAGTTGAGTAAACAAACAAAGTGTACATGTCTGGTTTGTGTACAGGTTACATTGTGTACAAGTTGTCTCTACATTGATACGGTAGAATAAATAAAGAACACCGCTCCCATTCTCATGTAACACCATTTTTAGAAGAAATGACGCTCTGAGTGAAGGCAATGGAAATAAGTCACTCTGACTTTTTTGGGTTATCCTAGGTTCTCTACACATATGCTGTTATGTACGATAATCTATGTAACTGTATTTGTGTATACCTGCATAAACTTACATACGAAAGGAATAATTTTCTACAGTTACCCCATTTTCTCTTATGCTAGATTAGAGAAAATGTTATTCTTGCCGTCACTTGTACAAGTTATCTGGCTACGACACCTCATATTTATGTTTATTTATTCTATCGTGGGGCGTATTTATCATCTATATATGTTATGTATTGTGTTTATTATATAATTTTCAAAAAAATAACATAGATGGATTAATGAAAATGTGTATATTAACATAATATACGACATTTAATGAGACTCGGTTATTATTATTATTATTATTATCATTTCTAATATGGCGTCACTTGTGCAAGTCATCTGCTACCACATCTCACATTTATGTTTATTTATTCTACTGTATTTATCATATTTATATGTTATGCATCGTGTTTATTATATAATTTTGAAAAAATATCATGGATGAATTAATGAAAATGTGTATATTAACGTAATATACGACATTTAAATGAGACTCGGTGATTATCATCATTACTAATATGACGTCTCGAGACATAAGACACTGATTTTAATGTGTACCTGCATGCCAGCACAGTATGTAAGTTTATTTAGGTACAGGTATACATAAGTATAATTATCAGAGTATATATAAAATATGAAATAACTTTAAAAAGCACTTGAAATTTTGGAGTTTCCAGACATAATGGAGAGACTTAGTGTTTACGGATCTCACGGAGAATGTAAACAAACCGGGTGGGGCACGGTGACCGTGTTAGAAAGTCAGGTGGGGGGAGCCGTATAGCGAGTTTTGGTCATAATTTGAAATGACCGTATTAGTGGAACGTCTTAAAGCGAAACGCCGTCAAGCGAGGCCCTACTGTACATGTATTAGTAGAAACAAGAACTAACCTACAGACTATGCTCTAAAGTTTACTGTAGATGCCAGCCATAGATTCAACAGTTGGATCAAAAAAGCATTAAGAAAAACGAAAAAAGCCCATGAGGAAGAGGCTCAAAAATCATTATGTAAATGGTGTGTTCAGCATTTTTCTGAACACACCATTTACATAATGAAAGTCTATGCATATGAGCATAGACTTTCAGACAAGTGATGATGGGCTTTGGCAGTTCTGTAATAATCGTCATGGCTTGAGTAATGTGCCCCTCAAGGGAGGTTCCTTGATGCTGGTGAGGGGCTCTTGATCTAAGGGATTGGATATGTGCTCCAGTTCCCTGAACTGTGCTTGAATATCTTCCATTTCTGCACATGCACTGTATAATCTTACGGATTTAGCGCTCCCCGTGATTATAATTATATATATTTGAGTAATGTGAAAGCTTTTGGCGAGGTTGGTAGTGCACCCATGAGCAAAGTTGATTTATTCATATTAATGTTTAATGATCTGATAGAGAGTGTATGGTAGAGTTATTATTGAAAGAATTAAGAGTAAGACGGAGAATAGTATAGCAGATGAACAAGGAGGCTTTAGGAAAGGTAGGGGGTGTGTGGACCAGGTGTTTACAGTGAAACATATAAGTGAACAGTATTTAGATAAGGCTAAAGAGGTCTTTGTGGCATTTATGGATTTGGAAAAGGCGTATGACAGGGTGGATAGGGGGACAATGTGGCAGATGTTGCAAGTGTATGGTGTAGGAGGCAGGTTACTGAAAGCAGTGAAGAGTTTTTACGAGGGTAGTGAGGCTCAAGTTAGAGTATGTAGGAAAGAGGGAAATTATTTCCCAGTAAAAGTAGGCCTTAGACAAGGATGTGTGATGTCACCGTGGTTGTTTAATATATTTATAGATGGGGTTGTAAGAGAAGTAAATGCGAGGGTCTTGGCAAGAGGCGTGGAGTTAAAAGATAAAGAATCACACACAAAGTGGGAGTTGTCACAGCTGCTCTTTGCTGATGACACTGTGCTCTTGGGAGATTCTGAAGAGAAGTTGCAGAGATTGGTGGATGAATTTGGTAGGGTGTGCAAAAGAAGAAAAATTAAAGGTGAATACAGGAAAGAGTAAGGTTATGAGGATAACAAAAAGATTAGGTGATGAAAGATTGAATATCAGATTGGAGGGAGAGAGTATGGAGGAGGTGAATGTATTCAGATATTTGGGAGTGGACGTGTCAGCGGATGGGTCTATGAAAGATGAGGTGAATCATAGAATTGATGAGGGGAAAAGAGTGAGTGGTGCACTTAGGAGTCTGTGGAGACAAAGAACTTTGTCCTTGGAGGCAAAGAGGGGAATGTATGAGAGTATAGTTTTACCAACGCTCTTATATGGGTGTGAAGCATGGGTGATGAATGTTGCAGCGAGGAGAAGGCTAGAAGCAGTGGAGATGTCATATCTGAGGGCAATGTGTGGTGTGAATATAATGCAGAGAATTCGTAGTTTGGAAGTTAGGAGGAGGTGCGGGATTACCAAAACTGTTGTCCAGAGGGCTGAGGAAGGGTTGTTGAGGTGGTTCGGACATGTAGAGAGAATGGAGCGAAACAGAATGACTTCAAGAGTGTATCAGTCTGTAGTGGAAGGAAGGCAGGGTAGGGGGTCGGCCTAGGAAAGGTTGGAGAGAGGGGGTAAAGGAGGTTTTGTGTGCGAGGGGCTTGGACTTCCAGCAGGCATGCGTGAGCGTATTTGATAGGAGTGAATGGAGACAAATGGTTTTTAATACTTGACGTGCTGTTGGAGTGTGAGCAAAGTAACATTTATGAAGGGGTTCAGGGAAACCGGCAGGCCGGACTTGAGTCCTGGAGATGGGAAGTACAGTGCCTGCACTCTGAAGGAGGGGTGTTAATGTTGCAGTTTAAAAACTGTAGTGTAAAGCACCCTTCTGGCAAGACAGTGATGGAGTGAATGATGGTGAAAGTTTTTCTTTTTCGGGCCACCCTGCCTTGGTGGGAATCGGCCAGTGTGATAATAAATAAATAAAAAATAGAGAGTGAAAAGGTCCTTCAATCTCATCTGTATAATACTAAAGAGACTGGTTTCTTTTGGTATTTACTTGCTTCTTAGTATTTTTGCAGTGGTGTGAGACATGATATTTTCAATTTTGCAGTGTGGAGGAGGCTAGAGATAGTGGGAATGCATTCCTAGGTTAGTGTGTGCAGCATAAATATTATTCAGAGAATAATGAGTGGAGAAACTAGCTAGAGGCTGTATATACAAGGTATATATAAGAAGTACTGGTAGTTATTAAGGGGGATGAAGATTGGAAAGACACACCAGAGGCCTACAAACATTGGAGAACAAAAAAAATATAACCTGACGTCTAAGACTAATCAGACATTTATGTCTTCTCAACCATCTATGTGTTATCAACCATTATGTTTTGTCAACCATTATGTCTTCTCAACCATCTGCCCTTTCACTAATAGAACTTTACAGTTCCTCTGACTCAGAATAAAAGTCATTCAGTCACCACTATCAATCACAGTAGTTTACATTTCGTCTCTCCACAAAACAATACAATTACTGTAAATGTAAAATTACTATACTGTACTCTACTGTACAAATACAGTACAGTGGAACCTCTGGTCATGACCATGATTCGTTCCAAAACTCTGGTAGTAACTCAATTTGGTCATGACCCGAACCTATTTTCCCCATTGGATTATATGTAAATATAATCCAATGTCTCATAAACACGCTAGATAACAGGGATATCTTGCTACTCCTACTTACACTTTGGTCACACTTCACAGACACGCACATGCATATATATATACATACATCTAGGTTTTTCTCCTTTTTCTACATAGCTCTTGTTCTTCTTTATTTCTTCTATTGTCCATGGGGAAGTGGAAAAGAATCTTTCCTCCGTAAGCCATGCGTGTCGTATGAGGCGACTAAAATGCCGGGAGCGATGGGCTAGTAACCACTTCTCCTGTAGACATTTACTAAAAAAGAGAAGAAGAAAAACTTTATAAAACTGGGATGCTTGAATGTGCGTGGATGTAGTGCGGATGATAAGAAACAGATGATTGCTGATGTTATGAATGAAAAGAAGTTGGATGTCCTGGCCCTAAGTGAAACAAAGCTGAAGGGGGTAGGGGAGTTTCAGTGGGGGGAAATAAATGGGATTAAATCTGGAGTATCTGAGAGAGTTAGAGCTAAGGAAGGGGTAGCAGTAATGTTGAAGGATCAGTTATAGAAAGAGAAAAGAGAATATGAATGTGTAAATTCAAGAATTATGTGGATTAAAGTAAAGGTTGGATGCGAAAAGTGGGTCATAATAAGCGTGTATGCACCTGGAGAAGAGAGGAATGTAGAGGAGAGAGAGAGAGATTTTGGGAGATGTTAAGTGAATGTATAGGAACTTTTGAACCAAGTGAGAGAGTAATTGTGGTAGGGGACCTGAATGCTAAAGTAGGACAAACTTTTAGAGAGGGTGTGGTAGGCAAGTTTGGGGTGCCAGGTGTAAATGATAATGGGAGCCCTTTGATTGAACTTTGTATAGAAAGGGGTTTAGTTATAGGTAATACATATTTTAAGAAAAAAGAGGATAAATAAGTATACAAGATATGATGTAGGGCGAAATGACAGTAGTTTGTTGGATTATGTATTGGTAGATAAAAGACTGTTGAGTAGACTTCAGGATGTACATGTTTTATAGAGGGGCCACAGATATATCAGATCACTTTTTAGTTGTAGCTACAACTGAGAGTAAAAGGTAGATGGGATACAAGGAGAATAGAAGCATCAGGGAAGAGAGAGGTGAAGGTTTTATAAACTAAAAGAGGAGGCAGTTAGGGTAAGATATAAACAGCTATTGGAGGATAGATGGGCTAATGAGAGCATAGGCAATGGGGTCGAAGAGGTATGGGGTAGGTTTAAAAATGTAGTGTTTGAGTGTTCAGCAGAAGTTTGTGGTTACAGGAAAGTGGGTGCAGGAGGGAAGAGGAGCGATTGGTGGAATGATGATGTAAAGAGAGTAGTAAGGGAGAAAAAATTAGCATATGAGAAGTTTTTACAAAGTAGAAGTGATGCAAGGAGGGAAGAGTATATGGAGAAAAAGAGAGAGGTTAAGAGAGTGGTGAAGCAATGTAAAAAGAGAGCAAATGAGAGAGTGGGTGAGATGTTATCAACAAATTTTGTTGAAAATAAGAAAAAGCTTTGGAGTGATATTAACAAGTTAAGGAAGCCTAGAGAGCAAATGGATTTGTCAGTTAAAAATAGGAGAGGAGAGTTATTAAATGGAGAGTTAGAGGTATTGGGAAGATGGAGGGAATATTTTGAGGAATTGTTAAATGTTGATGAAGATAGGGAAGCTGTGATTTCGTGTACAGGGCAAGGAGGAATAACATCTTGTAGGAGTGAGGAAGAGCCAGTTGTGAGTGTGGGGGAAGCTTATGAGGCAATAGGTAAAATGAAAGGGGGTAAGGCAGCTGGGATTGATGGGATAAAGATAGAAATGTTGAAAGCAGGTGGGGATATAGTTTTGGAGTGGTTGGTGCAATTATTTAATAAATGTATGGAAGAGGGTAAGGTACCTAGGGATTGGCAGAGAGCATGCATAGTTCCTTTGTATAAAGGCAAAGGGGACAAAAGAGTGCACAAAAATTATAGGGGGATAAGTCTGTTGAGTATACCTGGTAAAGTGTATGGTAGAGTTATTATTGAAAGAATTAAGAGTAAGACGGAGAGTAGGATAGCAGATGAACAAGGAGGCTTTAGGAAAGGTAGGGGGTGTGTGGACCAGGTGTTTACAGTGAAACATATAAGTGAACAGTATTTAGATAAGTCTAAAGAGGTTTTTGTGGCATTTATGGATTTGGAAAAGGCGTATGACAGGGTGGATAGGGGGGCAATGTGGCAGATGTTGCAGGTGTATGGTGTAGGAGGTAGGTTACTGAAAGCAGTGAAGAGTTTTTATGAGGATAGTGAGGCTGAAGTTAGAGTATGTAGGAGAGAGAGAGATTATTTCCCAGTATAAGTAGGCCTTAGACAAGGATGTGTGATATCACCGTGGTTGCTTAATACATTTATAGATGGGGTTGTAAGAGAAGTAAATGTGAGGGTCTTGGCAAGAGGCATGTCATAAACATCACAGTCATAAACATCTACAGAGTACCACAGTCAAACATTTACCATTTTAGTGACAAATTAGGAAACATGAGAAGTGATGCACACATGAACAAAAATCACTTACTGCTCACAGGAGATTTCAACATAGATCTCCTACATGACCAGGACCCACAAGTAACAAAATTCACAAACACTATGAGTAACTGCTTGTTGCTACCAACAATAACAAAACCCACAAGAATCTACGAGACCAGTGTCTCCTTATTAGACCACATCTGGACTAACACCATATCCCCTTTAACCTGTAAACGGTCCAAGCAGATCTACGTTCACATGTGTAGTGCTACAAAAGTAGATCTATGTTCACATGTGTAGTGCTACAAAAGCAGATCTACGTTCACATGTGTAGTGCTACAAAAGCAGATCTACGTTCACATGTGTAGTGCTACAAAAGCAGATCTACGTTCACATGTGTAGTGCTACAAAAGCAGATCTACGTTCACATGTGTAGTGCTACAAAAGTAGATCTATGTTCACATGTGTAGTGCTACAAAAGTAGATCTAAGTTTTTTTACATATTTTCAAATATAACAAAAAAAAAGTAGATCAAAGTTTTTTACACATTTTCAAATGTAGAAAAACAAAAAGAAGATATACTTTTTTTACATACTTTCAAATGTTGAAAAAACGTATATATACATTTGGGACCGTTTATGGGTTATTAAAATCAGGCATAATCACAGACAACACCACAGACCACTTTTCTCATAACCAACCTAGGTAAATTGCCCCAAGACACTGCTAAAGTTACCTTCAGACTACATAATGAGACAGCAGTTAATAACTTTATAATAGCTATGACTAACATTGACTGGAATAATGAGCTAGAAACATATACACATACTGATGAATGTATTAATAATTTCTAAAAAAAAAAAAAATTACCTCTATGACAAGCATTGCCCCAAAAAACTAAACAAATCACAGCCAAGAGACTAAACTGTCCCTGGCTAACACCCAGCATCCTTAAATCCATTAACACCAGGCACCTATATGTAAAACGTATAGAATGGGCCAAATAACCAGAGACTATTCTAAACATGACTCATCAATCCTTACCAGCCTGATAAGAAAGTAAAAAAAAAATATGAGAACAGATTACATAACATAAAAGGTGATATGAAAAAGACCTGGAAAACCCTGTCTGAAATAATAGGAACTAAAAAGATATCCCAAAACAAAACCCTCAAATTAACAAAATCAGACGAACCCCTACTCCCACCAACTGAAACAGCAAACACACTCAATGTTTTCTTCTCCACCATAGGAAAGAATGTAGCGAGCAAAATCCCTAGCTCAAATCCTGTCCATCAGACTACATCACAGGTACCTAACTGAATACATTATTCCTAGCTCCAACCACCCCAACAAGTCTCGCTCATCATCAACACCCTGAAAAAGGAGGCAGGAGATATAAATAACTTACCACCCTTTATGTACAAAAAAGCTTCTCAAGTACAGTGGACCCCCGCATAGCGATATTAATCCGTGCAAGAGAGCTCATTGTTATGCGAAATTATCGTTATGCGAATGAATTTTCCCCATAAGAAATAATGGAAATCAAATTAATCCGTGCAAGACACCTCAAAGTATGAAAAAAAAACATTTTTACCACATGAAATATTAATTTTAATACACACAAACTGAAAAAGGCATGCACAATTACATGACACTTACTTTTATTGAAGATT
The DNA here is from genome assembly GCF_026875155.1 of Cherax quadricarinatus. NCBI lineage: Eukaryota > Metazoa > Arthropoda > Malacostraca > Decapoda > Parastacidae > Cherax > Cherax quadricarinatus. Next base: position 48,195,975 of record NC_069421.1, read on the forward strand.
TGGTGATGATTGACGGGATGGGAGGAGGAGAGAGTGTTAGTGTTTAGAAGGGGAATCCCCTTCCATTAAGACTTGAGGTGTCAAGTCCTTTTCTGGGGTTACTTCCCTTCTTCTTTTAATGCCACTAGGACCAGCTTCAGAGTCACTGGAGTTCTGTCGCACAACATATCTGTCCATAGTGGCCTGTACCTCTCGTTCCTTTATGACTTCCCTAAAGTGTTTCACAACATTGTCAGTGTAATAGTCACCAGCACGGCTTGCAATAGCTGTGCGAGGGTGATTTTCATCCATAAAGGTTTGCACTTTCAGCCACATTGCACAGATTTCCTTAATCTTTGTAGTAGGAAATTTCTTCAATTTCTCTCTCCCCTCCTTCAAACCAGTTTCCTCAGGTCTGGCCTCTTGCTGTTGAAGTTGATCTATCAGCTCATCAGTGGTTAGTTCTTCATTGTCCTCCTCCACCAACTTTTCACATCATCCCCACTAACCTCCAACCCCAAGGACTTTCCCAATGCCACAATGGAATTCCTCAACTGGCATACTCCTCTCAGGGTTAGCCTCAAAACCCTTCAAAATCCCTCTTGGTCTACACATTCTGGCCACAGTTTCTTCCAAGCAGAGTTCAAGGTCCTCTTAGTCACTCCCTCCCAAGCCTTACCTATAAGGTTTACACAATTGAGGATATTAAAGTGATCTCTCCAAAACTCTTAGAGTCAGTTGAGTTTCTGAGGTCACTACAAAGCACCTTTCAAACAGAGCTTTTGTGTACAGTTTTTTTGAAGTTTGCAAAACCTCTGGTCCATGGGGTGCAGGAGAGGAGTGGTATTAGGAGGCAAAAACTTCACCTTAATGAACTCATGTCCCCATAAAGTCGCTCTGCCACGTCTGTAGGAGACCAGGGGCATTGTCTAACACCAGGAGGCACTTAAGTTCTAATTTCTTTTCAGTTAGGTAATCTTTCACATTGGGGGCAAATGCATGGTGTAAACCAGTCATAGAAAAAGTCCCTAGTGACCCATGCCTTACTGTTTGCCCTCCACAGCACACACAAATTTTCCTTGAGGACATTCTTTTGCCTGAACGGTCTGGGAGTTTCAGAGTGATTCACTAATAAAGGCTTCACTTTGCAATCACCAGTAGCATTGGAACACATCAACAGAGTAAGCCTGTCTTTCATAGGCTTATGTCCTGGGAGTGCCTTTTCCTCCTGAGTAATGTACGTCCTGCTTGGCATTTTCTTCCAAAACAGGCCTGTTTCATCACATTAAACACTGTTCAGGTTTCAGTCCTTCAGTTTCTATGTACTCCTTGAATTCCTGCACATATTTTTCAGCTGCTTTGTGGTCCGAACTGGCAGCCTCACCATGCCTTATCACACTATGTATGCCTAAAGTCAGTTCCGGATCAGCCGGGCTGTGGCTCGTATGTTGGTTTGCGTGCAGCCAGCAGCAACAGCCTGGTTGATCAGGCTCTGATCCACCAGGAGGCCTGGTCTCAGACCGGGCCGCGGGGGCGTTGACCCCCGGAACTCTCTCCAGGTAAACTCCAGGTAAACACTTCTTAATTCTCAAACCAACCTTTTCTGGGCCCTTTAAAATTTACTACTTTATCACTAGTTGCAGGCATTTTTTTAATTAAATCCTATGCAACTTCCTTAGCCTTTTCACTTATGATCACTTGAGAGATGCTATCTCCTGCTATCTGTTTTTCATTTATCCAAAACCAATAAGGTCTCTCAAAAATCTTCCATTCACTTGCCCATCTCTGTTTCAAAAACACAGTTAAACCTTTGGCAAGAACAGCTTCCTTGATTGCCTTTTTGTTGCCCACAATTGTAGCGATGGTTGATTGGGGTTTACTATACAACTGGCCAGCTCGGAGACATGCACTCCACTTTCATACTTATCAATGATCTTTCTTCATCTCTATAGTAATTCTCCCCTTATTCCTGTAGGGTTGGCACTAAACTTTTTGGGGGCCCATGGCCCTTATTTTGCGATAAATCACCAGAAACACTGTAAAAATACAAATTTTCCCGATTGTAGTTTGGGATGTTCCGCGGGGCTGGCTGGTAAACAATGCCACCGGCGGAACATGTGAGGCTGGCTAAGGGCGCACATTAGACGCGTCTTGGACGAACAGCGTTGAGCGGCTTTTTTAGCGGTATGCGAGGCAAATCTTAGCGATAAAATGTAGCGGTATGCGGATTTAACGTTAATGTAAGGCCAATGGTATGCGGATTTAACGTTATGTAAAGGCCAATGGTATGCGGGGGTCCACTGTATTGTCACCAATTATTGCAACAATCTTTAACAAAGCCATCAAATCCTTCACCTTCCCATCAATTCTCAAAATAGCGAGGGTCACCCCGACTCACACAGGAGGAGCTCAAACAGATTTGAATAACTATAGACCAATATCTAACTTACCTAGGCTCTCCAAAATCTTTGAAAATTAATTCATTGGCAGTATATTCCTACCTCATCTCTCAAGACATACTCAACCCCTCTTAGTTTGGATTCAGGACTAATAAAAGCACAAATGATGCTATTGTACACATGCAAGAACTAATACACACCGCTCTCGAGAAGAAAGATGTCCCGCTGGGAATCTTTATTGATTTACGTAAAGCTTTTGATGCAGTTGACCATGATTTGCTGCTCATTAAATTAACACACTATGGTATAAGAATGCCCAAGACTGTTCAACTGCCTCCCTCACACATAAGGGGAATTATCAATAGACCCCTGGCTGTCTTCAAGCAGGTACTGGACAAGAACCTAAAGTCAGTACCTGACCAGCCGGGCTGTGGCTCGTATGTTGGATTGCGTGCAGCCAGCAGTAACAGCCTGGTTGATCAGGCTCTGATCCACCATGAGGCCTGGTCACAGACCGAGCCATGGAGGCGTTGACCCCCGGAACTCTCTCCAGGTAAACTCCCTCATATGTGTACACAAATGGAGCTAACTCTTCCACACAGTTAAATAAAGTTGGGGTCCCACAAGAAAGTGTCCTTGGCCCTCTCCTCTTTCTCATTTACATCAATGACCTACCGAATGCATCACAACTAGTCAAACCCATATTATCTGCAGATGACACAACATATATCTTCTCTCACCCAAACCCAAGTAGCGAAAGCCAAATTGACCCGAAGCTGTTGTAACAAGCCACATCAGGAGGAACACAACAGTCAAGGACCAGGTAATCAGGGTAATGAAGGAAGGAGGAAAGATCACAAGAAAACTCAACATGAGATTCAAAGAAGTGTTCACAGAGGAGACTAAAGGGACTCCAGAAAGATGGAGAGGTGGGGTGCACCATCAAGTGTTGGACACAATGCATACAACCGAGGAAGAAGTGAAGAGGCTGCTGAGTGAGCTAGACACCTCAAAGGCGATGGAACCAGATAACATCTCTTCATGGGTCCTAAGAGAGGGTGCAGAGGCACTATTGTACTCCTAAAAAACAATATTCAACAAATCTATCGAAACAGGGAGATTACCTGAGTTATGGAAGACAGCAAATGTAGTCCCAATCTTTAAAAAAGGAGATAGACAAGAAGCACTAAACTATAGACCAGTGTCACTGACATGTATAGTATGCAAAGTTATGGAGAAGATTATCAGGAGAAGAGTGGTGGAACACCTAGAAAGAAATGAGCTTATCAACAACAGCCAACATGGTTTCAGGGGACAGGAAATCCTGTATCACAAACCTACTGGAGTTCTATGACAGGCAGACAGCAGTAAGATAAGAGAGAGAGAGGGATGAGTAGATTGCATTTTGATAAATTAGACACATGTGCAACTCTTGGGTATCTTTATTGAGGAAACGTTTCGCCACACAGTGGCTTCATCAGTCCATGGACTGATGAAGCCACTGTGTGGCAAAACGTTTCCTCAATAAAGATACCCAAGAGTTGCACATGTGTCTAATTTATCAACATGTCGGTTCTCTGAACCATTCATCTACAGATTGCATTTTCTTGGACTGCAAGAAGGCATTTGACACAGTTCCACACAAGAGATTAGTGCAAAAATTGGAGGACCAAGCAGGGATAACAGGGAAGGCCCTACAATGGATAAGGGAATACCTGTCAAGAAGACAGCAACTGTGGAAATTTATTTGGTCCCTAAAGTTCCACAGGACAGATACGGCATACAAAGGGGTCCCAGCATGGCCGTTATGGAATGGCTGAGCTGGGTGGCCCTTACACCCAGCCCAAAACAAAAACACATTCTCTCCCGGTTTGGCGTGGATGGTAGGTACTTTTTAATTTATGATTTACCCTTCAGGAAGAAGTAGGTAGTTTTACTGTTAGCACACTAATATTAGGATTATTAAGGCAACTGTAGATAATAATAATGTAGACCTAAGACCTTAACATAGGTAGTAACAGGCCGATAATGTAGGCAAGCACTAGGTTAAGTTAGCTAGGGAGAACTGGCAGCCCTAGTTTGAATGACGAGGCGCGGGTCTGGAAGAGACCAGCTCGTCCTTCTTTAGACAGACACCAACTGGACAACACGTGCCGTGATCAGCAGACAGCGCCCCCCACGTGTCTTCACATTTGAGACCTGGGGAAATCTGGTAGAGGCACCTCGATGTACCGTAGATGACCTCCTCCGTCAGGCCCATACAGTAAGACAAGACCTCCACTTTATCTAAGATTTCTGGCCAGTGTCTTGGGAAAATTGTGAGTTGAACTGTGGGCCTTAGTGCAGCTGGCAGTGCATGCCCAGTACGTACCAGTGTCTCTTGTCTACCTAGAAGCTAGTGTCCGTGTCTGCATAGTTGTACTAGGGGATACATACCCCCTTGGATATAGGAATATCTGAGGTGCAGGCAGGTCACTAATAATGACTGAATATTGCAGGAATTAAGGCTCCCGATTGCACGTGGTTTCTGAGGGGAAGTCCAAAGGGGCTAAGCTTAGGGAGGTTGAAGATCAGGATATATGCTGCGACACCAAGTAAGTTAGTTCTTTATACGTGCATGCAGGCGAGTTTCTTGCAACATCAATCATTTATGAAAATCTGTCCTAATAAGCCACTTGTGAGGCTGAGATGCCGACCTCAGAGCTCGGTGTTAACAGAGCTTGCCAGGGTAGGCGACTCACTTGGAAGCAGTCCAGACAAATTTTCACAGCAACAAGCCATGGTACAAGGTGAGATGTCAGAGTGGGCGCCTGTGATAAGGTGGGTTCCACAGGGTCAGTCCTAGGACGGGTGCTGTTTCTGGTATTCGTGAACAACATGACAGAAGGAATAGACTCCGAAGTGTCCCTGTTTGCAGATGATGTGAAGTTGATGAGAATTCAATCGGGCGAGGACCAGGCAGAACTACAAAGAGATCTGGACAGGCTGCAGGCCTGGTCCAGCAATTGGCTCCTGGAGTTCAACCCCACCAAGTGCAAAGTCATGAAGATTGGGGAAGGGCAAAGAAGACTGCAGATGGAGTACAGTCTTGGGGGCCAGAGACTACAAATCTCATTCAAGGAAAAAGATCTTGGGGTGAGTATAACACCAGGCACATCTCCTGAAGCACACATCAACCAAATAACTGCTGGAGCATATGGGCGCCTAGCAAACCTAAGAACAGCATTCCGACATCTTAATAAGGAATCGTTCAGGACCCTGTACACCGTGTACGTTAGTCCCATATTGGAGATTGCTGCACCAGTTTGGAACCTACATCTAGCCAAGCACGTAAAGAAACTAGGTTTGCAACAATATTGAAAACTCAAAACTTACCGTACAAGACATCCATACTTATTATTGTGCCTACTACATGCATAGAACACTAAACTCGGATATAAACCCTCCCCTCAAACATCTCCTTACCAACCTCAACAGAACACATCACCCTAACACAAGGCACAGATCACTCTTTGATGTTCCTCGTGTCCATCTCACACTATGTAAAAATTCGATACACATAAAAGGCCCAAAAATCTAGAATTCATTACCTGTGAATACAAAAGAAACACTGCTTATCAACTCAAGACTCTTCTTAAAAATTACATGCCCACAACTAGATAAATACTGAATAATTGTATTTCATGAATGCATAACCTGTTTTTAGATTAGACTTTACCACTGAAGTGGCTAGTTTATTGTGCACCCATATCCATCCTGTGGACGGAAGCATAAGAGCATATGGATACACAAAAGGCCTAGGAACTAGGCCCCAAAAGGGTTAACAGGTGCACATAAGCTAGACAGTCCTCGATGATGCACTGACTTTCTTGGGTTATCCTGGGTGGCTAACCCTCGGGGGTTTTAAAAATCCGAATGAAATCTTATCTTAGTGCACGTTTTCACAATCCATTTAGATCTGTGTGTATTTTACTTCTAGACACTTAGGAAAGTTCATTGTGACAGTGTCTAGTTCATTTCTTAACATTCTAATACTGAGTACAGTGTTAATCTCAGCAATCTTATAACTGATACTAGAAATACCAAGCTCCTTCCTCATAGACAGTTTAATATCTTTATTATGCACCCCATACCCATCCTGTGATCAGTAGTCACCCCATACCCATCCTGTGGGCAGTAGTCACACCATAACCATCCTGTGGGCGGTAGTCACACCTGGAGTTTACCTGGAGAGAGTTCCGGGGTCAACGCCCCCGCGACCCGGTCTGTGACCAGGCCTCCTGGTGGATCAGAGCCTGATCAATCAGGCTGTTACTGCTGGCTGCACGCAATCCAACGTACGAGCCACAGCCCGGCTGGTCAGGTGCCGACTTTAGGTGCTTGTCCAGTGCCTGCTTGAAGACAGCCAGGGGTCTATTGGTAATCCCCCTTATGTATGCTGGGAGGCAGTTGAACAGTCTCGGGCCCCTGACACTTACTGTATTGTCTCTTAACGTGCTATTGACACCCCTGCTTTTCAATGGGGGGATGTTGCATCGTCTGCCAGTTTTTTGTCTTCATTGTGAGTGATTTTCGTGTGCAAGTTCGGTACTAGTCCCTCTAGGATTTTCCAGGTGTGTATAATCATGTATCTCTCCTGCCTGCATTCCAGGGAGTACAGGTTCAAGAACTTCAAGCGCTCCCAGTAATTGAAGTGTTTTATCTCCGTTACGCGTGCCATGAACGTTCTCTGTACATTTTGTAGGTCAGCAATTTCACCTGCCTTGAAAGGTGCTGTTAGTGTGCAGTGTGAAGGCTTACTCAGCCCTGTAACAACTTCAGACAGTATTACTCAGGCTGGCTCCTCCTCAGGAAAATTAATGAATAGAAAAAGAAATAATAACAGTCAAGGATAAACACTTTATTATATAGAAATTTAAAATATAAAACACTTAAATATGAAATATTAATCCTATATTAAAGAAAATGAAAAAGGAAAAATATAAATGATAACTGAATTCAACGCTAATTTAACATTTGGGTGTCTGGTGTTGGTGACACTGCTTGTTGAAATCGTAGCCGTTGCTGATGATGGGGGGGATTTGCAGGTGTTGGTGACCACCACTGGCTAGTTCTTCACAGATTCACGCCGTGAGTAGTATCCCGATGACAGGAAAGCAGGTTCTTCACCGCTGCAATGATGTGGGGTTACGTCCTGCAATTTCATACAGGTGCACAGGTAATTAGATCCAAAATGGAGAAGTTTCTGGACGTTAGTCCTTCTCCTGTTCTTCTCATTGATTGACAGGTGACCCTCACTGTCATCCAAGCTGAAAAGATAGACAGGTTACCCACTGCTTAAATAATCACTCTCCATGGCAGTGTACATTACTCAAAAGACGTGGTGATTATTACAACAGTCAACCTAGAGCAAGACTGAAAGGACTAAGTTTATTATTGGTCAAAAGTGAAGCTGAGTCGAGTGATTTACTGTTTGACCAGAGCCCCACAAGTCACCTTTCGGGGGGGGGGAAGAGGGAGGGGAAGGGATAGCGGGAGCTAGACTGACCCTACGTTAACAAGCAGCCGGTAATCAAACTATCACTTTAGGGGTGGGGGAGAAAAGGCGGGAAAAACGGGAGCGTGACTTACCCTACCTTAACTAGTAGCCGGCAATGAAACTATCACTTTCGGGGAGGGGGAAGAAAGGCGGGAGCGTGACTTACCCTACCTTAACTAGTAGCCGGTAATGAAACTATTGTTACTATATTGCTACTCCTATCTATTGAACTTTTCTCTCACACTCCCCCATACCAAGACTTATAGTCAAGGAGTATAAGAAGAATAGGCGAGGAAAAAGTTCTAACATGTGGAAGTCGCATAAGGCAACAAATCTTCTACTGACTGTCACGACTTAACCAGTCAGAGAAATAATTGGATGAACCATTGATATACACAATATGGAACTTAAAAGCCTGGAGTGCCAATGTCCACCCTCAAGAGGCGACTGTTGGTCCCTATACCATTTCTAGGTATATCAAAAGGACTGTGGTCCGTTTCTACCTGGATTTACCTGGAGAGAGTTCCGGGGTCAACGCCTCCGCGGCCCAGTCTGAGACCAGGCCCTCCTGGTGGATCAGAGCCTGATCAACTAACAGGCTGTTGGCTGCTGGCTGACGAAACCAATGTACGAGCCACAGCCCGGCGATCCGAACTGACTTTATGGTGACTTGTTCCAGTGCCAGCTTGAAGACTGCCAGGGTTCGTTGGTAATCCCCCTTATGTGTGCTGGGAGGCAGTTGAACAGTCCTCAGGCCCCTGACACTTATTTGTATGGGTCTCTAACGTGCTAGTGAACACCCCTGCTTTTCATTGGAGGGATGGTGCATCGCTGCCAAGTCTTTTTTTTGCTTTCGTAGTGAGTGATTTTCGTGTGCAAGTTCGGTACTAGTCCTTCTAGGATTTTCCAGGTTGTATATAATCATGTATCTCTCCCTCCTAGTGTTCCAGGAATACAGGTTTAGGAACCTCAAGCGCTCCTAATAATTGAGGTGTTTTATTCTCCGTTATGCGCGCCGTGAAAGTTCTCTTGTACCATTTTCTTAGGTCGGGCAATTTTCTTTTCCCAGCAAATAAAATTTAAGTGGTTTTTGGAATACCAAACACAAGGGCTAAACATTCTTTTTTCTATGTGGAGTATCTTTTTCTGCGGGAAAGGAGTTTGTCCGGCATAGGAAGCTTACAGGAAGGGAGTACCATCATGTTTATTGTAGTAACACCGCACCTAAGCCAGTATTGGAGGGCATCAAGTACCACAAACAAAATGTTTATTAAAATCTGGAATCCTTAGTATAGGGTCCTTTTGGAGAAGATACTTTTAATCTCATTAAACTCTTTTCCCGGCTACGTCGGAAAGTTCAAGATGTTCCTTCCACAACTTTTTTTAAGGAAGTCCGAAAGATGCCTGTAAGATCAGCAAGATTTCCGGGATAAACCGTGCATAAAAATTTACAGAACCAAGAAATCTACCCATGAGCTTCTTGGTTTTGGGGAATTTTAAATTCTAATTAAAGCTTTGATCTTACTTGGGAGTGGAGGCTGCAGAGAGTTATAGAAAGTATCAATCCCAAATATCCTAATCTTGTTATACCCAAGGAAGCAATTTTCTTCGGCTTGGCAGTGGGAGGCCATTTGAGCATAACCCTACTAAAACTGACGTAATGTTTGGATATGATTGTACCACGTGGATGCCATTACGTAAATGTTATCAAAATAAACTGAAACATTTGGCATATTACCCAATACCTTTCTCATCAGTCTCACGTAGATAGCACAGGCAGTTACCAAAACCGAAGGGGCATAGTTCTATAATTGTCATCAGTCCTTGGGTGTTAGAAAAGCGGGTGTACTGCTTTAGAAGAAGTATCTAACATTACTTGATGATACGCCTGCGCAAAATATCAATCTCGAAAAGAAAGAGAGCATAAAATTGTGTAGATCGCTATCTATTAAGGGCATAGGCTCAGCATCCACCGAGTTTATAGCATTAAGGCCTCTGAAGTCAATAGCAAGTCTATATGAATTATCCTCCTATCTTAACCTTGACTACTGGTGAAACAATATGAAGATATACTGAAAATGGTTCAATGATCTTAGTTTTTAATAATTTGTCTACCCTCGGTCAAATGCATCCCTAAGTGAACTGGAACTGGGTTAAATTTTCGTTTGATAGGATTGTCCGTCCACTAAGTCAAGTCTTATGGACTACGTGAGGTAACACCTGGAATATCAGTAAAGACGTCTGAAAAGTTACTCACACATTGAAGTATTCAATGTCCTCTTACGGTCATTCCAAAGATTCATTAATATTAATGTTGGTTCATCCGAGTGGTCAAGAGTCCACCAAGTCAGGTAGTCTTCATCATAGTCTAAGTAGAGTGTCCCATTACGCACACTTTACATCTTCAGTTGTCTTAACAAGTTCGTGTGGAAAAACTAATCAAAGTTATTAAGGCAGTTAAACCGAATTTCTCGGTAATATTTCTTAAGGATGTTTGATATGGATAAAGCTTAGGTTTCCTCCTTGACTTCTATGAGTAGTCAACTTTCCCACAAATTTTTAAATACTTTATATGGACCTTTCCATGCTACTCATAATTTTATTTGACTTGCTATGCAAAAAGTACATGAACTTCATCACTACTTTAAAACTCCTCACTCTGACTTTTGGAATCAAAAAAATAAGGTTTTGTACTGGTCCATTGACAAGCTTAGGTTTTTTCGAACTATGTCAGAGGTCCCTCAAGTTTGGATCTAAGGTCAAGAGAAACTGGTAAGAAGACTGAACCTCAGCATTTACATCCTCATTAATCATAATCATGAAGGATGACATGGGCCACTGCCATGTCTATCCATATGAGTTCAAAAGTGAAAACCCCAAAGAGTCCACTGGGAACTCCCTCTGGCCGCCTTAGGTTTAAGGGAGCAAAGTTTTCTTAAAATGACATGAGAAACGAATGCTGGCGCTCAAATTCCCTCCCATTACAGCTGGGATAGATAGGGTATGGTGAAGAGAGGCTTCGTTCCCCAGAAGTTGGTATTGATGTTGTCATTAAGTCAGATGTGAAAATTTGTCCCCACGGTCAGACAAAATTTCTCAAGGGGATGCCCACTCAGGAGAAGATGGAGACAAAAGGCTTCACCACCTCTGTAGTATAATGGTCCCTTCAAGGGTATGGCTTTCAGGGAAACTCGAAGCATAATCAACTAAAGTTATTATAACTATGTCCCGCCAGATGAAAGTGGAGATAAAATGACCAAACGATGTCAATATGCTACTCTTTTTCAAACGGCGGTACCGTAAAGATAGGCATTTTGACCATAGGTACTCGCCTGGGTACCCGGAGGATGCAGTTAGGCAACACTTTACACATCTACAATAGGTAGTGATATCTGAGGCATTTTTTGGCCAAAAATAGGTTTCCCTAATTTTATTTAAGGTTTTACGATGCGAGAAATGTCCGGCCACTGGCCAGGTCATGAGCCCATTTTAAGAACAGTCTCTCTGCATTGACTTGGACAAACTAAGATGGAATAGTCAGAATCTCATCCGAATTTAATTTGAATACTGATCTTATGTACAAGATATACCTTTTATATATTCAAATTTATATGAAAAGTTTATTCCTTTGGAAACTGATGCACCCTTTGTTAGAGCGGCTTTATGGCCAATTCTAAGAGAACGGCAATTGCGTTTGTAAATTGGCAAAGGAGTCCTTCGTATACATCTAAAGGCTTAAAGTCAGGGAAAAATCAACGGATGGACAGTAAGGGGAAGCATGGGCCTTTGGTCCTGAGCCCTAGTCTAAGACATTATGGTATCGGAGGTGATATCTTTCACTTTCATTCTAACAAGTGAACTGGTGATCCCTACTACCACGCTTACGAGATATCATCACTGGTTTTTTAATCCACATGAATATCGCGAGACATTGTCTCATCGAACTTCGAGGGGCTTTCTCTGACTCAACAGGAAGAGGAATCAGAACACTTATATCCATCTTTGGTGATGACAGGTCCACCTCAGAGAAGACTGGCACCTTTTTACATTACCTATTAGTACGGAGCAAGAATGATGGGAGCTAGTACGGCATCAGACCACAACCTGAGAACCAATTAGACCTAATAACACATAACTAACTCTACAACTGATTTAGACTGATTGAATCATTGTTCTACTGATTTTTGTGATCATATGGGTCTGATTATACTCTTGATTTAAGCCCCAGGTCTAAGTCCTAGCTATCACCATACTCCAGATCTCATGACTAAGAGACCAACCTTGTTCAGAATTGGTAGGAAAAGTGTCCGAACGGCCCCAATGGTCTGAAAGTATAGCGAGAGGAATGAGTTTCTTTAAGGTAGGGAACAGCTTATCAGAAATGACTATACATGTGCATCCGTGTCCTCGTAAAATGGTAGATACAATTAAGTCCATTAACTGTTCCTGAACAGAAGGGTGCTTGGGTCATTACAGTCTTTAAAAACATCTCCAACTATTTGACCTTCTTAGAAGACAATCTGACTTTATGTCCCTTAACAACCACACACAAATGACAAACAGGAATAAAAGAAGTCATTTTTACTTTCCACTAGAGGCTTTGATTTTCTTCAGGTCTGATGAACCCTTTGCCCTTAGTTCGATCCCCTTAGGTCTTTATAGGAATTGTGACTTAGCATACAGGTCAGCAGCCTCTTCAGCACTTCCTCAGTCTTAATCAGTTTACGTTTCTCTGATGAATGTTCGTATCTGATGGGAAGAGCTGTCAGGAACGGTCCAGCAACCAAGAAGGTCTCCTAAGAGATTCAAACCTGTGTATCAATTCCGAACATCTCTATCCAAAAGTCGAACAAACGAAAGAGTGTTACCTGTAACTGCTGAAAGTTCTGGCCAGGCTGTTAAGGTGGCATACCTGAAATCTTTCCTGCAAGAATTAGTGGTTTTTTTTATTTGCTTTTACGGATTGCCTTCTTTAGTAGGTTATAATTACATATGATATCCAGTGTCAAAGTTGCATAGATATTCAAAGCGAACCAGAAAATAACATTCCCTACCTGGTAGCCCAGGTGTCCGCAGGCCATTCCACAGAGGGTAGCGGTATTTCAAACCTGATAATGTAAGAAGTTATGTCTTCCCCCTCTGTGAAGGGAGGTAAATTAGGTGTTGGATATATGTGCACTGACTGCACGTTGTTCCAGTTACTCCTTCCTCTAATTGTTGTTGTGTAAAAGTAACTTTTATTCTCTAATTCAAGGCGAGATTTTTCCGAGACTCGCGATCTCTTTTCTCTCTCTAGTAACCAAGTTCTCTATTTTTCTCACGTTCTCTAGCATTTTTTCTTCATGTTCCCTCTAGCTTTTTCCTCAACTTCTCTTCTCATCCTTTGCTCTTTCCTCAAGTTCTCCGTAACATTTACCCTGTTCCCACGTACCTCTTGCTTCTCCCGGCTCCTCACGAATCAATGTCTATCAACACCTCATATATGTTCTTCTCTCTCTCTTTCTAACTCTTTCCTTGGATTTCTCTCTCAATTCCTCTCTCTCATCTTTTCTATCTTCTCTTTCCCTTTCTGTCTTTCTTCTCTCTCAATTCTCTCTCTTTCAAGTCTTCTGGATCTTAGCTCTAATGAAAGATCTAAAATTTTTCCCCTGTTATTCCTAACATACTTCCAGCGTTCATTCCAAAAACCTGGTATTCATGCCATACTTGCAAGAATAACTTAAACTATCCAGGGGAAAATCAAACGGGATTAAAGAAAATGGAGGGTTCATCCTGCCTCCACTCAAACTGTAAATAAACCCGAGGGATCGAATCCCTGCTTCAATTTAAACAATATGTATTAATGACAATGAAGGGTTCTATGCCGGCCCAAAAGCAAACAGTAATAGAATGGGACACTTGACCATCCAATCTTCTCACCACAAATCAAGAGTTCCTATGACAGTTCCCTTGAATATAATAAAGACTCAATGAAACAAGTTTGGTCACTGGATAAATCTCCGGGTCCCATAGAGTCTAGATCCTACCAAAGTGTTTCAAGCTTACACACACACAATTAGGTGGCTGAATTAAATATTATATCCTGCCTGAGCATGACTTACAATAAATTGAGACATAACAATCACCAAATCTTTAATACCTTGTACTGGTAGTCCTACCTAGAATGATTACTCATGGCTGGTGGTAACCATCTGGTGGTATGCAGCGTTGAATGCAATTGTAGATTCGAGATGGAGTTGAATCTTGATTCTGTAGAGTTGATCTGCAATGGACGCCACTTGTGAAGGCTACTACTCAGTCCCTTGTAACATGCTTCAGACAGTATTACTCAGAGGCTGGCTTCCGTCCCTCAGGAAAATAATGAATAGAAAAAGAAATAATAACAGTCAAGCATAAACACTTCATTATATAGAAATTTAAAATATAAACACTTAAATATGAAATATTAATCCTATATTAAAGAAAATGAAAAAGGAAAAAAAATAAATAAAACTGAATTCAACGCTAATTTAACATTTGGGTGTCTGGTGTTGGTGACACTGCTTGTTGAAATCGTAGCCGTTGCTGATGAGGGGGGGAGGTCACAGGTGTTGGTGACCACCCCTGGCTAGTTCTTCACAGATTCACGCCGTGAGTAGTATCCTGATGACAGGAAAGCAGGTTTTTCACCGCTGCAATGATGTGGGGTTACGTCCTGCAATTCATACAGGTGCACAGGTAATTAGATCCAAAATGGAGAAGTCTCTGGACGTTAGTCCTTCTCCTGTTTTTTCTCGTTGATTGACAGGTGACCCTCACTGTCATCCAAGCTGAAAAGATAGACAGGTTTTCCCACTGCTTTAAAAAATCACTCTCCATGGCAGTGTACATTACTCAAAAGACGTTGGTGATTATTACAACAGTCAACCTAGAGCAAGACTGAAAAAGGGCTAAGTTTATTATTGGTCAAAAGTGAAGCTTTTAAACAATAAATCCACTAGAATACAAGGCAGGCATGTACTTTTCAGTAGTGTTGGGAGCTGGGGAGTCGAGTGATTTACTGTTTGACCAGAGCCCCACACGTCACCTTTCGGGGGGGGGGGGGAAGAGGGAGGGAAAGGATAAATGGGAGCTAGACTGACCTACGTTTAACAAGCAGCCGGCAATCAAACTATCACTTTAGGGGGTGGGGGAGAAAAGGCGGGAAAAACAGGAGCGTGACTTACCCTACCTTAACTATTAGCTGGCAATGAAACTATCACTTTCGGGGAGGGGGAAGAAAGGCGGGAGCGTGACTTACCCTACCTTAACTAGAAGCCGGTAATGAAACTATTGTTACTATATTGCTACTCCTATCTATTGAACTTTTCCCTCACAGCAGCAATATTCCAGCCTAGATAGAACAAGTGACTTGAAGAGTGTCATGGGCTTGGCATCCCTAGTTTTGAAGGCTCTCATTATCCATCCTGTCATTTTTCTAGCAGATGCGATTGATACAATGTTATGGTCTTTGAAGTGAGATCCCCCCGACGA
>NC_069421.1:48211903-48241903 GCF_026875155.1 Cherax quadricarinatus
GTACAGCCGGGACACAAGTACAGCGGTACCTACAGTACGCGGGTACACTACATACAGTAGGTACCTCGTACAGCGTACACACAGTACAGCTGGTACACTACAGTACAGCGGTACACTACAGTACAGCGGGTAAAATACATCAGCTGGTACACTACAGTACAGCAGGTAACAACATACAGCGGGTACACACAGTACAGCGGGTCATACAGTAACGGTACACTACAGTACAGCTGTAACTCAGTACACAAGACACTAAGTAAAAGCGGGTACACTACAACAGCGGGATACTACAGTAAATGGACACTACAGTACAGCAGGTACCTACGTAAAAGGGGTACACTACAGTACAGCTATACACTACAGTACAGCAGGTACACTACAGTACAGCTGGTACACTACAGTACAGCTGGTACACTACAGTACAGCTGGTACACTACAGTACAGCTGGTACACTACAGTACAGCTGGTACACTACAGTACAGCAGGTACACTACAGTACGGGCAGGTACACTACAGTACAGATGGTACATACAGTACAGCTGGTATACTACAGTACAGCTGGTACACTACAGTACAGCTGGTACACTACAGTACAGCTGGTACACTACAGTACAGCAGGTACACTACAGTACAGCTGGTACACTACAGTACGGCAGGTACACTACAGTACAGCATGTACACTTCTAAACAGCATGTACACTGCAGTGCAGTAGATACACTGCAGTGCAGCAGGTACACTACAGTACAGCAGGTACACTACAGTACAGCAGGTACACTGCAGTGCAGCAGGTACACTGCAGCACAGAAGGTACACTGCGGTACAGCAGGTACACTACAGTACAGCAGGTGCACTGCAGTACAAGAGGTACACTGCAGTAGAGCAGGTACACTACAGTACAGCAGGTGCACTGCAGTTCAGCAGGTACACTGCAGTACAGCAGGCACACTGCAGTGCAGCAGGTACACTGCAGTACAACAGGTACACTGCGGTACAGCAGGTACACTACAGTACAGCAGGTACACTACAGCACAGCAGGTACACTGCAGTATAGCAGGTACACTGCAGTACAGCAAGTACACTGTAGTACAGCAGGTACACTACAGTACGGCAGGTACACTACAGTACAGCAGGTACACTACAATACAGCAGGTACACTACAGTACAGCAGGTACACTACAGTACAGCTGGTACACTACAGTACAGCAGGTACACTACAGTACGGCAGGTACACTACAGTACAGCAGGTACACTACAGTACAGCAGGTACACTACAGTACGGCAGGTACACTGTAGTACAGCAGGTACACTACAGTACGGCAGGTGCACTACAGTACAGCTGGTAGACTACAGTACAGCAGGTACACTACAATACGGCAGGTACACTACACTACAGTACAGCTGGTACACTACAGTACAGCAGGTACACTACAGTAAAGCTGGTACACTACAGTACAGCTGGTACACTACAGTACAGCTGACACACTACAGTACAGCTGGTACACTACAGTACAGCAGGTACACTACAATACAGCTGGTACACTACAGTACAGCTGGTACACTACAGTACAGCAGGTACACTACAGTACAGCTGGTACACTACAGTACAGCTGGTACACTACAGTACAGCTGGTACACTACAGTACAACAGGTACACTGTAGTACAGCAGGTACACTACAGAACGGCAGGTACACTACAGTACAGCTGGTACACTACAGTACAGCTGGTACACTACAGTAGAGCAGGTACACTGTAGTACAGCAGGTACACTACAGTACGGCAGGTACACTACAGTACAACTGGTACACTACAGTATAGCAGGTACACTGTAGTACAGCAGGTACACTACAGTACGGCAGGTACACTACAGTACAGCTGGTACACTACAGTACAGCTGGTACACTACAGTACAGCAGGTACACTACAGTACGGCAGGTACACTGCAGTACAGCTGGTACACTACAGTACAGCTGGTACACTACAGTACAGCTGGTACGCTACAGTACAGCTGGTACACTACAGTACAGCAGGTACACTACAGTACAGCAGATACACTACAGTACAGCTGGTTCACTACAGTACAGCTGGTACACTACAGTACAGCTGGTACACTACAGTACAGCTGGTACACTACAGTACAGCAGGTACACTACAGTACAGCTGGTACACTACAGTACAGCTGGTACACTACAGTACAGCTGGTACACTACAGTACAGCTGGTACACTACAGTACAGCAGGTACACTACAGTACGGCAGGTGCACTACAGTACAGCTGGTACACTACAGTACAGCTGGTACACTACAGTACAGCAGGTACACTACAGAACGGCACGTACACTACAGTACAGCTGGTACACTACAGTACAGCTGGTACACTACAGTACAGCTGGTACACTACAGTACAGCTGGTACACTACAGTACAGCAGGTACACTACAGTACGGCAGGTACACTACAGTACAGCTGGTACACTACAGTACAGCTGGTACACTACAGTACAGCTGGTACACTACAGTACAGCTGGTACACTACAGTACAGCAGGTACACTACAGTACGGCAGGTACACTACAGTACAGCTGGTACACTACAGTACAGCTGGTACACTACAGTACAGCTGGTACACTACTGTACAGCTGGTACACTACGGTACAGCTGGTTTACACTACAGTACAGCAGGTCAACTACAGTAGGGCAGTTTACACTACAGTACAGCGGGTACACTACAGTACAGCTGGTACACTACAGTACGGGCAGGTACACTACAGTTACAGCTGGTACACTACAGTACAGCTGGTACACTACAGTATAGCTGGAAACACTCATTACAGCTGGTACATACAGTACACTGGTACACTACAGTACAGCAGGTACACTACAGTACGGCAGGTACACTACAGTACAGCTGGTACACTACAGTACAACGGGTTACACTACAGTACAGCTGTACACTACAGTACTGCTGATACACTACAGTGCAGCAGGTACACTCAGTACGGCGGGTACACCATAGTACGGCTGGTACACTACAGAAACAGCTGGTACACTACAGTACAGCTGGTACACTACAGTACAGCTAGGTACACTACAGTACAGCAGGTACACTACAGTACAGCTGGTACACTACAGTACAGCTGGTACACTACAGTACAGCTGGTATACTACATTTACGCTGGTACACTACTGTCAGCTGGTACACTACAGTAGAGCAGGTACCATTTAACGTACAGCAGGTACACAAACAGTACAGCTGGTAAAACTACAGTACAGTGGTACACTACAGTACAGCAGGTAATACATACAGAGGTACACTACAGTACAGCAGGTACACTACGTACAGCAGGTACACTACAGTACAGCTGGTACACTACAGTACAGCTGGTACACTACAGTACGGCGGGTATCTACAGTACAGCTGGTACACTACAGTACAGCTGGTACACTACAGTACAGCAGGTACACTACAGTACAGCAGGTACACTACAGTACAGCTGGTACACTACAGTACAGCTGGTACACTACAGTACAGCAGGTACACTACAGTACAGCTGGTACACTACAGTACAGCAGGTACACTACAGTACAGCAGGTACACTACAGTACAGCTGGTACACTACAGTACAGCTGGTACACTACAGTACAGCTGGTATACTACAGTATAGCTGGTACACTACATACAGCTGGTACACTACAGTACAAGCAGGTACCTATACAGTACAGCAGGTACACTACAGTACAGCTGGTACACTACAGTACAGCTGGTACACTACAGTACAGCAGGTACACTACAGTACAGCTGGTACACTACAGTACAGCAGGTACACTACAGTACAGCAGGTACACTACAGTACAGCTGATACACTACAGTACAGCAGGTACACTACAGTACAGCTTGTACACTACAGTACAGCAGGTACACTACATTACAGCTGGTACACTACAGTACAGCAGGTACACTACATTTACAGCTGGTACACTACAGTACAGCAGTACACTACAGTACAGCGGGTACACTACGGTACAGCAGGTACACTACAGTACAGCAGGTACACTACAGTACAGATGGTACACTACGTACAGCTGGTTCACTCCCAGTACTGCTGGAAACAAACAGTACAGCTGGTACACTACAGTACAGCTGGTACACTACAGTACAGCTGGTACACTACAGTACAGCTGGTACACTACAGTACGGCAGGTACACTACAGAAACAGCAGGTACACTACAGTACAGCTGGTACACTACAGTACAGTGGTACACAAACAGTACAGCTGGTACACTACAGTACAGCTGGTACACTAAAGTACAGCAGGTACACTACAGTACAGCTGGTACACTACAGTGCAGCAGGTACACTACAGTACAGCAGGTACACTACAGACAGCTGGTACACTACAGTACAGCTGGTGCACTACAGTACAGCAGTGCACTGCAGTGCAGCGGGTACACCTACAGTACAGCTGGTACACTACAGTACAGCTGGTACACTACAGTGCAGCTGGTACACTACAGTATAGCAGGTACCTACAGTACAGCAGTACACTACAGCACAGCAGGTACACTGCAGTATAGCAGGTACACTGCAGTACAGCAGGTACACTGTAGTACAGCTGGTACACTACAGTACGGCAGGTATACTACAATACAGCTGGTACACTACAGTACAAATGGTACACTACAGTACAGCTGGAAACACTACAGTAAAAGCTGGTACATACAGTACAGCAGGTACACTACAGTACAGCTGGTACACTACAGTACAGCGGGTACACTACAGTACAGCTGGTACACTACGACAGCAGGTACACTACAGTCCCAGCTGGTACACTACAGTACAGCAGGTACACTACAGTACAGCTGGTACACTACAGCACAGCGGGTAAAACTACAGTACAGCTGGTAACTACAGTACAGCTGGTACATACAGTACGCAGGAAACACTACAGTACAGCAGGTAACACTACATTAAAACTGGTACACTACAGTACAGCTGTTACACTACAGTACAGCAGGTACAACTACGTACAGCTGGTCACTACAGTACAGCAGGTACACTACAGTACACTGGTACACTACAGTACAGCAGGTACACTCCCGTAAGCAGGTACACTACAGTACAGCTGGTACACTACGTACAGCAGGTACACTACAGTACAGCGGGGTACACTACAGTACAGCTGGTACACTACAGTACAGCTGGTACACTACAGCACAGCAGGTATACTACAGTACAGTGGTACCTACAGCACAGCAGGTATACTACAGTACAGCTGGTACACTACAGTACAGAGGGTTTACACTACAGTACAGCAGGTACACTACAGTACAGCAGGTACACTACAGTACAGCTGGTACACTACAGTACAGCTGGTACACTACAGTACAGCAGGTACACTACAGTACAGCTGGTACACTACAGTACAGCAGGTACACTACAGTACAGCTGGTAGACTACAGTACAGCAGGTACACTACAGTACAGCAGGTACACTACAGTACAGCTGATACACTACAGTACAGCAGGTACACTACAGTACAGCTTGTACACTACAGTACAGCAGGTATACTACAGTACAGCTGGTACACTACAGTACAGCAGGTACACTACAGTACAGCAGGTACACTACAGTACAGCTGATACACTACAGTACAGCAGGTACACTACATTACAGCTGGTACACTACAGTACAGCAGGTACACTACAGTACAGCTGGTACACTACAGTACAGCAGGTACACTACAGTACAGCTGGTACACTACGGTACAGCAGGTACACTACAGTACGCAGGTACACTACAGTACAGATGGTACCACTACAGTACAGCGGGTACATTACAGTACAGCTGGTACAACTACAGTCCCAGCTGGTACACTACAGTACAGCTGGTACACTACAGTACAGCAGGTACACTACAGTACAGCTGGTACACTACAGTACGGCAGGTACACTACAGTACAGCAGGTACACTACAGTACAGCTGGTACACTACAGTACAGCTGGTACACTACAGTACAGCTGGTACACTACAGTACAGCTGGTACACTACAGTACAGCAGGTACACTACAGTACAGCTGGTACACTACAGTGCAGCAGGTACACTACAGTACAGCAGGTACACTACAGTACAGCTGGTACACTACAGTACAGCTGGTACACTACAGTACAGCAGGTGCACTGCAGTGCAGCTGGTACATACAGTACAGCTGTACACTACAGTACAGCTGGTACACTACAGTGCAGCTGGTACACTACAGTATAGCAGGTACACTACAGTACAGCAGGTACACTACAGCACAGCAGGTAGACTGCAGTATAGCAGGTACACTGCAGTACAGCAGGTACACTGTAGTACAGCTGGTACACTACAGTACGGCAGGTATACTACAATACAGCTGGTACACTACAGTACAGCTGGTACACTACAGTACAGCTGGTACACTACAGTACAGCTGGTACACTACAGTACAGCAGGTACACTACAGTACAGCTGGTACACTACAGTACAGCTTGTACACTACAGTACAGCTGGTACACTACAGTACAGCAGGTACACTACAGTACAGCTGGTACACTACAGTACAGCAGGTACACTACAGTACAGCTGGTACACTACAGCACAGCAGGTATACTACAGTACAGCTGGTACACTACAGTACAGCTGGTACACTACAGTACAGCTGGTACACTACAGTACAGCAGGTACACTACAGTACAGCAGGTACACTACAGTACAGCAGGTACACTACATTTACAGCTGGTACACTACATACAGCTGGTACACTACAGTACAGCGGGTACACTACAGTACAGCTGGTACACAACAGTACAGCAGGTACACTACAGTACAGCTGGTACACTACAGTACAGCAGGTACACTACAGTACAGCAGGTACACTACAGTACAGCTGGTACACTACAGTACAGCAGGTACACTACAGTACAGCTTGTACACTACAGTACAGCAGGTATACTACAGTACAGCTGGTACACTACAGTACAGCAGGTACACAAACAGTACAGCGGGTTTACACTACAGTAAGGTGATACACTACAGTACAGCAGGTACACTACATTACAGCTGGTACACTACAGTACAGCAGGTACACTACAGTACAGCTGGTACTCTACAGTAAAGCAGGTACACTACAGTACAGCTGGTACACTACGGTACAGCAGGTACACTACAGTACAGCAGGTACACTACAGTACAGATGGTACACTACAGTACAGCTGGTACACTACAGTACAGCTGGTACACTACAGTACAGCGGGTTTACATTTCAGTACAGCTGGAAACACTACAGTACAGCAGGTACACTACAGTACAGCGGGTTTACACTACAGTACGGCAGGTTCACTACAGTACAGCAGGTACACTACAGTACAGCTGGTACACTACAGTACAGCTGGTACACTACAGTACAGCTGGTACACTACAGTACAGCTGGTACACTACAGTACAGCAGGTACACTACAGTACAGCTGGTACACTACAGTGCAGCAGGTACACTGCAGTACAGCAGGTACACTGTAGTACAGCTGGTACACTACACTACGGCAGGTATACTACAATACAGCTGGTACACTACAGTACAGCAGGTACACTACAGTACAGCTGGTACACTACAGTACGGCAGGTTCACTACAGTACAGCAGGTACACTACAGTACAGCTGGTACTCTACAGTACAGCAGGTACACTACAGTACAGCTGGTACACTACAGTACAGCTGGTACACTACAGTACAGCTGGTACACTACAGAAAACAGCGGGTCCCACTACAGTACAGCAGGTACACTACAGTACAGCTGGTCCCACTACAGTGCAGCAGGTACACTACTACAGCAGGTACACTACAGTACAGCTGGTACACTACAGTACAGCTGGTACACTACAGTACAGCAGGTGCACTGCAGTGCAGCTGGTACACTACAGTACAGCTGGTACACTACAGTACAGCTGGTACACTACAGTGCAGCTGGTACACTACAGTACAGCAGGTACACTACAGTACAGCAGGTACACTACAGCACAGCAGGTACACTGCAGTATAGCAGGTACACTGCAGTACAGCAGGTACACGGTAGTACAGCTGGTACACTACAGTACGGCAGGTATACTACAATACAGCTGGTACACTACATTTACAGCTGGTACACTACAGTACAGCTGGTACACTAAGTACAGCAGGTAACACTACAGTACAGCTGGTACACTACAGTACAGCTGGTACACTACAGTACAGCAGGTACACTACAGTACAGCTGGTACACTACAGTACAGCAGGTACACTACAGTACAGCAGGTACACTACAGTACAGCTATTGCACTACAGTACAGCTGGTACACTACAGTACAGCAGGTGCACTGCATACAGCTGTACCTACAGTACAGCTGGTTACACTACAGTACAGCTGGTACACTACAGTGCAGCGGGTACACTACAGTACAGCAGGTACACTACAGTACAGCAGGTACGCTACAGTACAGCAGGTACACTACAGCACAGCAGGTACACTGCAGTATAGCAGGTACACTGCAGTACAGCAGGTACACTGTAGTACAGCTGGTACACTACAGTACAGCTGGTACACTACAATACAGCTGGTACACTACTGTACAGCTGGTACACTACAGTACAGCTGTTACACTGCAGTACAGCAGGTACACTGTAGTACAGCAGGTACACTACAGTACGCCAGGTATACTACAATACAGCTGGTACACTACAGTACAGCTGGTACACTACAGTACAGCTGGTACACTACAGTACAGCAGGTACACTACAGTACAGCTGGTACACTACAGTACAGTAGGTACACTACAGTACAGCTGGTACACTACAGTACAGCTGGTACACTACAGTACAGCAGGTACACTACTTTACAGCTGGTACACTACAGTACAGCTGGTACACTACAGTACAGCTGGTACACTACAGAACAGCAGGTACACTACAGTACAGCTGGTACACTACAGTACAGCTGGTACACTACAGTACAGCAGGTACACTACAGTACAGCTGGTACACAAACAGTACAGCGGGTTTCACTACAGTACAGCAGGTACACTACAGTACAGCAGGTACACTACGGTACAGCTGGTACACTACAGTACAGCAGGTACACTACAGTACAGCTGGTACACTACA
This sequence comes from Cherax quadricarinatus, assembly GCF_026875155.1. Classification (NCBI taxonomy): domain Eukaryota; kingdom Metazoa; phylum Arthropoda; class Malacostraca; order Decapoda; family Parastacidae; genus Cherax; species Cherax quadricarinatus. The sequence goes on from NC_069421.1 coordinate 48,221,055, forward strand.
GTACAGCTGGTACACTACAGTACAGCAGGTACACTACAGTACAGCTGGTACACTACAGTATAGCAGGTACACTACAGTACAGCTGGTACACTACAGTACAGCAGGTATACTACAGTACAGCTGGTACACTACAGTACAGCTGGTACACTACAGTACAGCAGGTACACTACAGTACAGCAGGTACACTACAGTACAGCTGGTACACTACAGTACAGCTGGTACACTACAGTACAGCTGGTACACTACAGTACAGCAGGTACACTACAGTACAGCAGGTACACTACAGTACAGCTGGTACACTACAGTACAGCTGGTACACTACAGTACAGCAGGTACACTACAGTACAGCTGGTACACTACGGGTAAAAGCGGGTACACTACAGTACAGCTGGTACACTACAGTACAGCAGGTACACTACAGCACAGCAGGTACACTACAGTACAGCTGATACACTACAGTACAGCAGGTACACTACTTTACAGTGGTTTACACTACAGTACAGCAGGTATACTACAGTGCAGCTGGTACACTACAGTACAGCAGGTACACTACAGTACAGCAGGTACACTACAGTACAGCTGATACACTACAGTACAGCAGGTACACTACAGTACAGCTGGTACACTACAGTACAGCAGGTACACTACAGTACAGCTGGTACACTACAGTACAGCAGGTACACTACAGTACAGCTGGTACACTACAGTACAGCAGGTACACTACAGTACAGCAGGTACACTACAGTACAGATGGTACACTACAGTACAGCTGGTACACTACAGTACAGCTGGTACACTACAGTATAGCTGGTACACTACAGAACAGCTGGTACACTACAGTACAGCAGGTACACTACAGTACAGCTGGTACAGTACAGTACGGCAGGTACACTACAGTACGCAGGTACACTACAGAACAGTGGTACACTACAGTACAGCTGGTACACTACAGTACAGCTGGTACACTACAGTACAGCTGGTACACTACAGTACAGCAGGTACACTACAGTACAGCTGGTAAAACCTACAGTGCAGCAGGTACACACAGTACAAGCAGGTACACTACAGTACAGCTGGTACACAAACAGAAACAGCTGGTACACTACAGTACAGCAGGTGCACTGCAGTGCAGCTGGTACACTACAGTACAGCTGGTACACTACAGTACAGCTGGTACACTACAGTGCAGCTGGTACACTACAGTACAGCAGGTACACTACAGTACAGCAGGTACACTACAGCACAGCAGGTACACTGCAGTATAGCAGGTACACTGCAGTACAGCAGGTACACTGTAGTACAGCTGGTACACTACAGTACGGCAGGTATACTACAATACAGCTGGTACACTACAGTACAGCTGGTACACTACAGTACAGCTGGTACACTACAGTACAGCAGGTACACTACAGTACAGCTGGTACACTACAGTACAGCTGGTACACTACAGTACAGCAGGTACACTACAGTACAGCTGGTACACTGCAGTACAGCAGGTACACTACAGTACAGCAGGTACACTACAGTACAGCTGGTACACTACAGTACAGCTGGTACACTACATTTACAGCGGGTCCCACTGCAGTACAGCGGGTACACTACAGTACAGCTGGTACACTACAGTACAGCTGGTACACTACAGTGCAGCTGGTACACTACAGTACAGCAGGTATACTACAGTACAGCAGGTACACTACAGTACAGCAGGTACACTACAGCACAGCAGGTACACTGCAGTATAGCAGGTATACTGCAGTACAGCAGGTACACTGTAGTACAGCTGGTACACTACAGTACAGCTGGTACACTACAATACAGCTGGTACACTACAGTACAGCTGGTACACTACAGTACAGCTGGTACACTGCAGTACAGCAGGTACACTGTAGTACAGCAGGTACACTACAGTACGGCAGGTATACTACAATACAGCTGGTACACTACAGTACAGCTGGTACACTACAGTACAGCAGGTACACTACAGTACAGCAGGTACACTACAGTACAGCTGGTACACTACAGTACAGTACAGCTGGTACACTACAGTACAGCAGGTACACTACAGTACAGCTGGTACACTACAGTACAGCTGGTACACTACAGTACAGCAGGTACACTACAGTACAGCTGGTACACTACAGTACAGCAGGTACACTACAGTACAGCTGGTACACTACAGTACAGCAGGTACACTACAGTACAGCTGGTACACTACAGTACAGCTGGTACACTACAGTACAGCAGGTACACTACAGTACAGCAGGTACACTACAGTACAGCTGGTACACTACAGTACAGCGGGTACACTACGTACAGCTGGTACACTACAGTACAGCAGGTACACTACAGTACAGCTGGAAACACTACAGTACAGCTGGTACACTACAGTACAGCAGGTACACTACAGTACAGCTGGTACACTACAGTACAGCTGGTACACTACAGTACAGCTGGTACACTACAGTACAGCTGGTACACTACAGTACAGCTGGTACACTACAGTACAGCAGGTACACTACAGTACAGCAGGTACTGTGATGCAGCAGATACATTGATGAATTATTATGGATTGGTGCCTAGCGCTGGCCCATCCTTCGTAATGATGGGAACAATTAGTTTGGCAACATTATGCATGTCTTGGTTCTGTTCATTTGTGTGTCTGTGTACTAATTACAGCTGCTTCTAGGCATTTGTCTTTTATTCTGTCTCATCTTTGGTGATGAACTGAGAAATTTGGCTTTTGAATGTCTGCCTTGAGGCTGATAAAAATACCGTTTTAAGTGATTATTATACTCAGCAAGGGACTGTTTGGTTGCTGATGAAGTCACAGAGTGACTGTCAAGTTGTTTGTGAGAGGAGACTCAGAGTTTGTTAACAGTGATCCCCTCGAGGGAAGTTCCATGACGCTGGTGAGGGGCTCTTGATTTAGGAAATTGGATCCGGTTCCCTGAACTGAGCCTGAATACCTTCCACCCCCCCATGCGCTGTATTATCCTACAGGTTTAGCGCTCCCCCATAATAATAATAACAGTGATGTGAGTTGGACAATATTATCTATGCTAAGTGTTTTTAAAATGAAAGTACATGTGTCAATCTTGTGGAATTTGCTGAGAAAAGAATTTACTGAAAAATATAGTATAATAAGATAATAAATAACGTTATTACTATTTTAAATGTCTCAAAACAGCAATATGTTAGAAATGGTTCCCTGAAATGTTAGTTAACAAAACCATAGAAAACGGAGAAGATTTGAAAGGGTAATCCATCACTGTAACTAATTTACTTCATATATGACAGAGTTGTAACCCAACTTGTAATACTTTCTACTACAACGACATGACTACGAGTTACAAGAAATGTGATTTAAACAGAAACAACTTTTCTTAACTGGTTCCTGGTGTGGTAGCGACATACACACTCTTGTTCACTTCCAGGTAGTAACGCTGGCTAATGGCGCTCTGTCTGCCCGATCTGGAACCACCATTAAAACTTATTTCTTGTTACACTGTCTTAAGTCTTTGTGTGTTTTCATACTGTTTATTCGATTATTTATTAATACTTAAAATAATTCACAGAGTTTGTAGGGTAATTGTGTGAATATTTTTGTAAGGACCACTGAAGACGGAAAAAGTCTCTGTGACTGCTTCTTTGCTAACAGAGACAGAGAAATGATGAGCTGTGGCTCTGAACTGACAGCGAGAAATACAAGCAATTCCTGAGGAAATTGAACAAATTTATTAGGGAGACAAACGTGTTGAGAAACATAAGTGCTGGGAGACAGTCCAATGGTGAGCAACAGAAGTGCTGGGAGACACTCCCATGGTGAGAAACAGAAGTGCTGGGAGACACTCACATGGTGAGAAACAGAAGTGTTGGAAGAAACTCCCTTGGTGAGAAACAAAAGTGTTGGAAGACACTCCCTTGGTGAGAAACAAAAGTGTTGGAAGACGCTCCCATGGTGAGGGCATACGATGTTCCAAGTCCACTGCATAAACTGCTGATAGTCCCAGGTTAATTAACATGGTTCCCAGTCCACGGTATGAAGAGTTCCCAGTCCCCAGTATACAGGGCTCCCAGTCCCCACTATACACAGCTACCAATCCCAGATTAGAGAGTTCCCAGTCACCAGCATACAGGGCTCCCAGTCCCCACTATACACAGCTACCAATCCCCAGATTAGAGAGTTCCCAGTCACCAGCATACAGGGCTCCCAGTCCCCACTATACACAGCTACCAATCCCCAGATTAGAGAGTTCCAGTCACCAGCATACTGGGCTCCTAGTTCCCGGAAAACAGACTGCCAGTTTCCAGCGTACAGAGCACTCAGTTCCCAGCATACAAGGCTCTCTTTCTGTATACCATTATACAGACCACCCGGTGGCCGCTATACTGGGTTCACAGTTACCAACATATTAATACCAAGTCCCCGGCATAGAGGACTTGTATATTTCGGATAACAGGGATTTAAGTCCCTAAGATGCAGTGTTCCCAGTCCTCGACATATACAGGCTTCTATTCCTTGGTATAAATGTATTCACTCAGTATACAAAGAGTGTTCTCTCTCTCTCTCTCTCTCTCTCTCTCTCTCTCTCTCTCTCTCTCTCTCTCTCTCTCTCTCTCTCTCTCTCTCTCTCTCTCTCTCTCTCTCTCTCTCTCTCTCTCGTATACAGGGAATGCTCTCTCTCTGTATACAGTACACGTGGCTTTCAGTCTACAATACACACGGCTTCCAGTCCCCAACACACAGCAGCCAGTCCTCAACACACAGGGCTTTCAGGCTTCAGAATATAGCACTCTCAGTCCCCAACACATAGGGGGGCTTCCAGGTTTCAGAACATAGCACTCTCAGTCCATAATACACAGGGCTTCCAGGATTCAGAACATAGCATCCTTAGTCCCCAACACACAGGGCTTCCAGGTTTCAGAATATAACAGTCTCAGTCTTAAACACACAGGGCTTCTAGGCTTCAGAATACAGTACTCTCAGTCCCCAGCACACAGGGCTTCCAGGCTTCAGAATATAGCACTCTCAGTTTCCAACACACTTGGCTTCCAGGCTTCAGAATATAGCACTGTCAGTTTTCCATGCTTCAGAATACACCACTCTCAGTCTCCAATACACAGGGTTTCCAGGCTTCAGAATACAGCACTCTCGGTCTCCAACACACAGGGTTTCCAGGCTTCGGAATACAGCACTCTCAGTCTCCAACACACAGGGTTTCCAGGCTTCAGTATACAGCACTCTCAGTCTCCAACATACAGGGTTTCCAGGCTTCAGTATACAGCACTCTCAGTCTCCAATACACAGGGTTTCCAGGCTTCAGAATGCAGCACTCTCAGTCTCCAACACACAGGGTTTCCAGGCTTCAGAATACAGCACTCTCAGTCTCCAACACACAGGGTTTCCAGGCTTCAGTATACAACACTCTCAGTCTCCAACACATAGGGTTTCCAGGCTTCAGAATACAGCACTCTCAGTCTCCAACACAGGGTTTCCAGGCTTCAGTATACAGCACTCTCAGTCACCAACAAGCAAAGGTCTCAATCCTCTACAAACAGGATCCAATATCTCTCATGGAAGTTCTCGACTTTTTCCTCATCTTCCTCCAAGGATTTCGGTTATGACTTGAGAACTCATACATTGATCGTTTTCAAATCATCATTGTTGATGAACAATATAACATAAGAAGAAGGTTCAGGACACTAACGTGGTAGAGTAGGAGACTCTTCTGTTATCTGTAGTTTTAAATTTTCAGTGATAAACGTCTACTTTCAAAGGAAAAAGGAACTTTAATATTTAGCCTTGTCAGTTTTAGTTTGCCAGTTTAATTAAATAAACTGATTTATCTGCAGTAACTGAACACTGTCTTTTCTATACACTTCCATACCCTAAAAGTTAGTCCTTTTTTTTTTTAATTTGTGGTTTTATGTTGGGTTATGTAGCTGTCATTGTAACATTTGCTGTGTCAAGCAATTTTACATTTCTTTAGGAAACGAGTGAGCTAATAATTTCTAACCAATAACTTCAGACTGTCTCCTCTGATCAGCAGCAAGTTTCCCAAGTTGATATTTACGTAAATGAAATCAATAAAAATTTGCCTCAGTCTACTCTATTCCTATTGGACTGAGGTCCTCAGGCTCAGTTTATTGCTTGATACGTCCGGTCAAGCAGCGGCCCAAGTAAATTCAGTTTATCAGTAATTTGTTTTTGTTAAATATTACATGTCTGTTGCATACATAAATCTTTGTATAATATTTGAAACAGGTGATGTTACTACGAGATAAATTATCCCACCAGTGGCAAGGTAAGAGAGGTGGTGTTATCCTACCAGTGGCAAGGTAAGAGAGGTGGTGTTATCCTACCAGTGGCAGGGTAAGAGAGGTGGTGTTATCCTACCAGTGGCAAGATAAGAGAGGTGGTGTTTTCCTACAAGTGGCAGGGTAAGAGAGGTGGTGTTATCCTACCAGTGGCAAGATAAGAGAGGTGGTGTTTTCCTACAAGTGGCAGGGTAAGAGAGGTGGTGTTATCCTACCAGTGGCAGGGTAAGAGAGGTGGTGTTTTCCTACAAGTGGCAGGGTAAGAGAGGTGGTGTTATCCTACCAGTGGCAGGGTAAGAGAGGTGGTGTTATCCTACCAGTGGCAGGGTAAGAGAGGTGGTGTTATCCTACCAGTGGCAGGGTAAGAGAAGTGGTGTTATCCTACCAGTGGCAAGGTAAGAGAGGTGGTGTTTTCCTACAAGTGGCAGGGTAAGAGAGGTGGTGTTATCCTACCAGTGGCAGGGTAAGAGAGGTGGTGTTATCCTACCAGTGGCAGGGTAAGAGAGGTGGTGTTATCCTACCAGTGGCAGGGTAACAGAAGTGGTGTTATCCTACCAGTGCCAGGGTAAGAGAGGTGGTGTTATCCTACCAGTGGCAGGGTAAGAGAGGTGGTGTTATCCTACCAGTGGCAGGGTAAGAGAGGTGGTATCCTACCAGTGGCAAGGTAAGAGAGGTGGTGTTTTCCTACATGTGGCAGGGTAAGAGAGAGGGTGTTTTCCTGCCAGTGGCAGGGTAAGAGAAGTGGTGTTATCCTACCAGTGCCAGGGTAAGAGAGGTGGTGTTATCCTATCAGAGGCAGGGTAAGAGAGATGATGCTATCCTACCAGTGAGAGGGTAAGACAGGTGGTGTTTTCCTACCAGTGGCAGGGTAAGAGAGGTGGTGTTTTCCTACCAGTGGCAGGGTAAGAGAGGTGGTGTTTTCCTACCAGTGGCAGGGTAAGAGAGGTGGTGTTTTCCTACCAGTGGCAGGGTAAGAGAGGTGGTGTTTTCCTACCAGTGGCAGGGTAAGAGAGGTGGTGTTATCCTACCAGTGGCAGGGTAAGAGAGGTGGTGTTTTCCTACCAGTGGCAAGGTAAGAGAGGGGGTTTTTTTTCCCTTTACCAGTGGCAGGGTAAGAGAGGTGCTGTTTTCCTCCCAGTGGCAGGGTTAAGAGGGGGTGGTTTTTTCCCTTTACAGTGGCAGGGTAAGAGAGGTGGTGTTATCCTACCAATGGCAGGGAAAAGAGAGGTGGTGTTATCCTACCAGTGGCAGGGTAAGGAGGTGGTGCATCCTACCAGTGGCAGGGTAAGAGAGGTGGTGTTTTCCTACCAGTGGCCCAAGGTAAGGGAGAGGTTGGTTGTTTTCCTACCGTGGCAGGGTAAGAGAGGTGGTGTTTTCCTACCAGTGGCAGGGTAAGAGGAGGGTGGTGTTATCCTACCAGTGGCAGGGTAAGAGAGGTGGTGTTATCCTACCAGTGGCAGGGTAAGAGAGGTGGTGTTATCCTACCAGTGGCAGGGTAAGAGAGGTGGTGTTATCCTACCAGTGGCAGGGTAGAGAGAGGTTGTGTTATCCTACCAGTGGCAGGGTAAGAGAGGTGGTGTTTTTCCTACCAGTGGCAGGGTAAGAGAGGTGGTGTTATCCTACCAGTGGCAGGGTAAGAGAGGTGGTGTTATCCTACCAGTGGCAGGGTAAGAGAGGTGGTGTTATCTAACATGTCTTCACTAAGCAGCGTCTAACATGTCTTCACTAAGCAGCGTCTAACATGTCTTCACTATGGAGCGTCTAACATGTTTTCACTATACAGCGTCTAACATGTCTTCACTATGCAGCGTCTAACATGTCTTCACTAAGCAGCGTCTAACATGTCTTCACTAAGCAGCGTCTAACATGTCTTCACTAAGCAGCGTCTAACATGTCTTCACTATGCAGCGTCTAACATGTCTTCACTATGCAGCGTCTAACATGTCTTCACTAAGCAGCGTCTAACATGTCTTCACTATGCAGCATCTAACATGTCTTCACTATGCAGCGTCTAACATGTCTTCACTAAGCAGCGTCTAACATGTCTTCACTATGCAGCGTCTAACATGTTTTCACTATACAGCGTCTAACATGTCTTCACTATGCAGCGTCTAACATGTCTTCACTAAGCAGCGTCTAACATGTTTTCCCACTTAAGCAGCTTTCTAACATGTCTTCACTAAGCAGCGTCTAACATGTCTTCACTATGCCAGGGGTCTAACATGTCTTCACTATGCAGCGTCTAACATGTCTTCACTATGCAGCGTCTAACATGTCTTCACTATGCAGCGTCTAACATGTCTTCACTATGAAGCGTCTAACATGTCTTCACTATGCAGAAATTAAACATGTCTTCACTAAGCAGCTCTAACATGTCTTCATTTATGCAGCATCTAACTTTGTCTTCACTAAGCAGCGTCTAACATGTCTTCACTATGCAGCATCTAACATGTCTTCACTAAGCAGCGTCTAACATGTCTTCACTATGCAGCATCTAACATGTCTTCACTAAGCAGCGTCTAACATGTCTTCCTATGCAGATCTAACATGTCTTCACTAAGCAGGTCTAACATGTCTTCACTATGAAAGCGTCTACATGTCTTCACTAAGCAGCGTCAAACATGTCTTCACTAAGCAGCGTCTAACATGTCTTCACTAAGCGGTCTAACATGTCTTCACTAAGCAGCGTCTAACATGTCTTCACTATGCAGCGTCTAACATGTCTTCACTATGCAGCGTCTAACATGTCTTCACTATGCAGCATCTAACATGTCTTCACTATGCAGCGTCTAACATGTCTTCACTATGCAGCGTCTAACATGTCTTCACTATGCAGCATCTAACATGTCTTCACTATGCAGCGTCTAACATGTCTTCACTATGCAGCATCTAACTTTGTCTTCACTATGCAGCATCTAACATGTCTTCACTATGCAGCGTCTAACATGTCTTCACTATGCAGCGTCTAACATGTCTTCACTATGCAGCGTCTAACATGTCTTCACTAAGCAGCGTCTAACATGTCTTCACTAAGCAGCGTCTAACATGTCTTCACTATGCAGCGTCTAACATGTCTTCACTATGCCAGATCTAACATGTCTTCACTATGCAGCATCTAACATGTCTTCACTATGGCAGCGTCTAACATGTCTTCACTATGCAGCTTTCAAACAGGGTCTTCACTAAGCAGCGTCTAACATGTCTTCACTATGCAGCGTCTAACATGTCTTCACTATGCAGCGTCTAACATGTCTTCACTATGCAGCATCTAACATGTCTTCACTATGCAGCGTCTAACATGTCTTCACTATGCAGCGTCTAACATGTCTTCACTATGCAGCGTCTAACATGTCTTCACTATGCAGCGTCTAACATGTCTTCACTATGCAGCATCTAACATGTCTTCACTATGCAGCATCTAACATGTCTTCACTATGCAGCGTCTAACATGTCTTCACTAAGCAGCGTCTAACCTTCACTATGCAGCATCTAACATGTCTTCACTAAGCAGCGTCTAACATGTCTTCACTATGCAGCATCTAACATGTCTTCACTATGCAGCGTCTAACATGTCTTCACTATGAAGCGTCTAACATGTCTTCACTAAGCAGCGTCTAACATGTCTTCACTATGCAGCGTCTAACATGTCTTTAAATATGCAGCGTTCTAACATGTCTTACTAAGCAGCGTTTTAACATGTCTTCACTATGCAGCGTCCTAACATGTCTTCCTATGCAGCGTCTAAATGTCTTAAACTAAGCAGCGTTTTAACTTTTCTTCACTAAGCAGCGTCAAACATGTCTTCACTATGCAGCGTCTAACATGTCTTCACTAGGGCAGCGTCTAAAAATGTCTTCACTATGCAGCGTCTAACATGTCTTCACTTGAGCGTCTAACAGTCTTCACTATGCAGGGGTCTAACATGTCTTCACTATGCAGCGTCTAACATGTCTTCACTATGCAGCATCTAACATATCTTCACTATGCAGCATCTATTATGTCTTCGCTATGCAGCGTCTAACATGTCTTCACTATGCAGCATCTAACATGTCTTCGCTATGCAGCATCTAACATGTCTTCACAAATGCAGCATTAACATGTCTTCACTGTGCAACGTTATCATGTCTTCACTATGTAGCATCTAACATGTCTTCACTGTGCAACGTCTATCATGTCTTCACTATGCAGCATCTAACATGTCTTCTCTGTGCAACGTCTATCATGTCTTCACTATGCAGCATCTAACATGTCTTCACTATGCAGCGTCTAACATGTCTTCACTAAGCAGCATCTAACATGTCTTCACTATGCAGCATCTAACATGTCTTCACTAGGCAGCATCTAAATGTCTTCACTATGCAGCTTTCTAACATGTCTTCACTGTGCAAACGTCTACCCATGTCTTCACTATGTAGCATCTAACATGTCTTCACTGTGCAACGTCTATCATGTCTTCACTATGCAGCATCTAACATGTCTTCTCTGTGCAACGTCTATCATGTCTTCACTATGCAGCATCTAACATGTCTTCACTATGCAGCGTCTAACATGTCTTCACTATGCAGCATCTAACATGTCTTCACTGTGCAACGTCTATCATGTCTTCACTATGCAGCATCTAACATGTCTTCACTATGCAGCATCAAAAAAAACATGTCTTCACTATGCAGCATCTAACATGCCCTCATATGTAGCATTAAATGTCTTCACTATGCAGCATCTAACATGTCTTCACTATGCAGCATCTAACATGTCTTCACTGTGCAACGTCTATCATGTCTTCACTATGCAGCATCTAACATGTCTTCACTATGCAGCATCTAACATGTCTTCACTATGCAGCATCTAACATGTCTTCACTATGCAGCATCTAACATGTCTTCACTGTGCAACGTCTATCATGTCTTCACTATGCAGCATCTAACATGTCTTCACTATGCAGCATCTAACATGTCTTCACTATGCAGCATCTAACATGTCTTCACTATGTAGTATCTAACTGTCTTCACTATTTTAGCATCTAACAGTCTTCACTATGTAGCATCTAACATGTCTTCACTATGCAGCATCTAACAGGGTCTTCACTATGCAGCATCTAACATGTCTTCACTATGCAGCATCTAACATGTCTTCACTATGTAGTATCTAACATGTCTTCACTATGCAGCATCTAACATGTCTTCACTATGCAGCATCTAACATGTCTTCACTATGTAGTATCTAACATGTCTTCACTATGTAGTATCTAACATGTCTTCACTATGTAGCATCTAACATGTCTTCACTATGTAGCATCTAACATGTCTTCACTATGCAGCATCTAACATGTCTTCCCTAAGAACGCGTAATCATGCGGACGCTCTCCTTACAAAGGCTCTTCCACACTAGTGCAAGTGTTAACTCAGGTACTCTTGCACATACATAATATTTTTCCAGGTCACGCCTTTTTTTGTGTTGTGAGTTTAGTTAAGTAATGTAATATTTATGTATGTTCAACCCTTCTAGCGTAATGTAACGTAACCTATCCGCAATAAATCTATCATAATATAACTAAATATACATAAATTAATTTGCAATGAAATCGCTTTTATGAATTTAACCAAACATAACGTCATCATTTTTTTTTTGACAGATCTATGTCAAAATATATTCCTACACATTTGCACAGCCAAATTCTGTTATTTTATTAGGTTAAATTACGTTACGTTAACGTTAGCATGCATTATTTTTACATGACGTACCGCCAATACTCAAGTGACAACAACAGGGCTGCCCAGGATCAGAGTGGCAGCCTGAACACTCCGTCTACCACCTGCTCTTCTGAATTATTGATCAATAAAACTGTATCTGAGTCCTCCGAGGTGAGGGCCTGCTGATGGAGACATGGCCTTGTTTGTTTGTGAGGGCCTGGTGATGGAGACATGGCCTTGTTTGTTGGTGAGGGCCTGCTGATGGAGACATGGCCTTGTTTGTTGGTGAGGGCCTGCTGATGGAGACATGGCCTTGTTTGTTGGTGAGGCCTTGGTGATGGAGACATGGCCTTGTTTGTTGGTGAGGCCTTGGTGATGGAGACATGGCCTTGTTTGTTGGTGAGGGCCTCCTGATGGAGACATGGCCTTGTTTGTTGGTGAGGGCCTGGTGATGGAGACATGGCCTTGTTTGTTGGTGAGGGCCTGGTGATGGAGACATGGCCTTGTTTGTTGGTGAGGGCCTGGTGATGGAGACATGGCCTTGTTTGTTGGTGAGGCCTTGGTGATGGAGACATGCGCTTGTTTGTTGGTGAGGCATTGGTGATGAGAATGGCATTGTCTTGTTCGTAGGAACGCTGGCCTGTGGGATATGGCTTGTTTGTTGGCCCTGAGGGCCCCTGGTGACTGCCCGTCGCAATGGGCTTGTTTGTTTCGGTGAGCGGCCCTGGCTGATGTAGACCTGCGCCTCTGTGTCGTCTGGTGACGGCTTGGTGACTGGAGACATGGCCTCTGCGTTGTTGGTGAGCCGCCTTGGTGATGGAGACATGGGCCCACTGTTTCGTTGGTCCCGAGGCCTTGCCCCCCGCTGATGGGACACGGCCTTGTTTGTTGGTGAGGCCTTGGTGATGGGGACAAGGCACGACCGTGTTTGTTCCCGGTGAGGCCTGCGGTGATGGTGCCCACGGCTTGTTTGTTGGTGCAGGCCTTGTGATGAGTTCGACACCCGGCCTTGTTTGTTGGTGAGGCTTGGTGATGGCGTCACGGCCTTGTTTGTTGGTGAGGCCTTGGCATCATGGAGAGAACACGCCTTGGTTTGTTGGTGAGGACTTGAGTGTGGAGACATGGCCTTCGTTTGTGGTGATGCCTTGGTGAAGGAGGACACGGCTTGTTTGTACTCGGTGAGGCCTCTGGTCTGATGGCAGACACGGCCTTGTTAGTTGGTGAAGGCCTTGGTGATCGGGAGACAACGGCATTTGTTTGCAAGTGGTGGAGGCCCTTGGTGATGGAGACATTGGCCATGTTTGTTGGTGAGGCTTGGTGATGGAGACACGGCCCTTGTTTGTTGGTGTCGAGGCCGTGGTGATGCGAGACACGGCCTTGTTTGTTGGTGAGGCTTGGTGATGGAGGACTCGGCTTGTTTGTTGGTCGAGGGCCTTGAGTCGATGGAGACCTCGGCCCTTGTTTCGTTGGCTGAGGCTCGGTGCATGGAGACAATGGCATCTGTAAGTTGGTGAGGCCTGGTGATGGAAGACACGCCTCTTGTTTGTTGGTGAGGCCTAGGTGCTGGAGACCTCGGGCCTTGTTTGTATTGGGTTTGCTTCTTGGGGAGGCCCTCTGTTGATGGTACATGGCCTTGTTTGTGGTTGAGGCCTTGGTGATCGGAGACAACGGACCTTGTTTGTTGGGGAGGCCTGCAATGGAGATATCGGACTTGTATTGTTAGCGTCGAGGCCCTTGTGTGATGGGAGGACATGGCCTTGTTTGTTGGTGAGGGCCTTGCGGGAATGGAGATATAGCCGCTGTTTGTTGGCTGAGGCCCTTGGTGATGGGAGACATGGCCTTGTTTGTTGGTGAGGGCCTGTGATGAGACATGGCTCTTGTTTGCTGGTGCAGGCCGGTGATGGAGCATGGCCTTGTTTGTTTGTGAGGGCTGTGTTGGAGGTATGCCTTGTTTGTTGGTGAGGCCTTGGTGATGGAGACACGGCCTTGTTTGTGGTTGAGGCCCTTGGTGATGGAGGACCCATGGCTTGTTTGTTGGTGAGGGCACTGTGGATGGAGACATGGCCTTGTTTGTGGCGAGGGCAGGCTGATGAGACATGGCCTCTGTTTGTTGGTGAGGGTCTGCTGTGATGGAGACTTAGCCTTCTGTTTGGCCGGGATGAGGGCCTTGCTGGCATGGTGACATTGCTCCTTGTTGTTGGTGAGGCCTTGGTGATGGAGACACGGCCGTTGTTTGTTGGTGCGGGGCCTGCTGATGGTGACATGGCCTTGTTTGTTGGTGAGGCGCCCTGCTGCTGATGGAGGACCATGGCCATTGTTTTGTTGGTGAGGGCCCCTCGGCTGATGGTGACCTGGGCCTTGTTTCGTGGTGAGGACTGGTGATCGGAGACATGGCCTTGTTTGTTGGTGAGGGCCTGCCTGGTGATGGAGACTCTGGGCCTAGTTTGTTGAGTGAGGGCCTGCTGAGGGAGACATGCCTTGCCTTTTGTGGTGAGGCCTTGGTGATGAGACACGGCCTTGTTTGTTGGTTGGGGCCTGCTGATGGAGGACTTGCGGCCTTGTTTGTTGGTGAGGCCTTGGTGATGGAGACACGGCCTTGTTTGTTGGTGAGGGCCTGGTGATGGAGACATGGCCTTGTTTGTTGGTGAGGCCTTGGTGATGGAGACATGGCCTTGCTTTGTTGGTGCTGGGGCCTGGGTGATGAGAGACATGCCTTGTTTGTTGGGTGAGGCCTAGTTGAGGAGCCGACAAGGCCTTGTTTGTTTGGTTGAGGGCCTTGTGATTGAGACATGGCCGTGTTTAGTTGCGAGTGAGGGCTGGTGATGGAGACATGGCCTTGTTGTTGGTGAGGGCTGGTGATGGAGACATGGCCTTGTTTGTTGGTGAGGCCTTGGTGATGGAGACATGCCCATGTTTGTTGGTGAGGGCCTGCTGATGGAGACATGGCCTTGTTTGTTGGTGAGGGCCTGGTGATGGAGACATGGCCTTGTTTGTTGGTGAGGGCCTGGTGATGGAGACATGGCCTTGTTTGTTGGTCTGGTGAGGGCCTGGTGTGGAAGAAGACACGGCCTTGTTGTTGGTGACGGCCTCTGGTGATCGGTAGACACCGGCCTTGTTTGTTGGTGAGGCCATGGTGATGGACGCACACGGCCCTTGTCGTGTTGGTGAGGCCTTGGTGATGGAGACACGGCCTTGTTTGTTGGTGAGGCCTTGGTGATGGAGACATGGCCTTGTTTGTTGGTGAGGCCTTGGTGATGGAGACACGGCCTTGTTTGTTGGTGAGGCCTTGGTGATGGAGACACGGCCTTGTTTGTTGGTGAGGCCTTGGTGATGGAGATTCCCACGGCTTGTTTGTTGCGTGACGGCTGCCACTCATGGCGTATTTTAGCCTTGTTTGGTTTTTTTTGGTGAGCGCATGGTGATGGGACATGGCCTATGTTTGTTGGTGAGGGCCTGCTGATGGAGATATAGCCTTGTTTGTTGGTGAGGCCTTGGTGATGGAGACATGGCCTTGTTTGTTGGTGAGGGCCTGCTGATGGAGACATGGCCTTGTTTTGCTGGTGAGCCTTGGTGCATGGAGACCTGGCCTTGTTTGTTGGGTGAGGGCTGTGCTGATGGAGATATAAGCCTTGTTTGTTTGGTGAGGCCTTGGTGATGGGAGACACCGGCTTGTTTGTTGGTGAGGGCCTTGCGTGATGGCGACATGGCCTTGTTTGTTGCGTGAGGGCCAGGTTGTTGGAGAACACGGCCTTTGTTTGTTGGGCGAGGGCTGCAGATGGAGAACCATTGGGGGGCTTGTTTGTTGGTGTGGGCCTGCTGATGGAGACATTGGGGGGGGGGGCCTTGTTAGTTGGTGTGGGCCTGCGGATGGTGACAGGCCCTTGTTTGTTGGTGAGGCCCTTGGTGATGGGAGACACGGCTTGTTTGTTGGTTGAGGGCCGGCTCGATGGAGGACATGGCCTTGCTTTGTTGGTGAGGGCCATGCTGCATGGAGTACCTGATGGCCTTGTTTGGTTGGTCGAGGGCCTAGCGCTGGGAGAACTATGGCCTTGTTTGTGGGTGAGGACTTGGTGATGGAGACATGGCTTGTTTGTTGGTTGAGGGCCTGGGTGATGGAGACAGGCCCTTGTTTGTTGGTGGGGCTTGGTGATGGAGACATGGCTCTTGTTTGTTGTGAGGAATGTTGATGGACGACATGGCCTTGTTTGTTTGCGTGAGGGCCTGGTTGTTGGAGGACCATGGCCTGTTTGTTGGTGTGGGCGCCTCCTGATGGAGACATGGACCTTGTTTGTTGGTGAGGCCTTGCGTGATGGACGACTCGGCCTTGTTTGTTGGTGACGGGCCTGCTGCATGGAGAACATAACCTTCGTTTGTTGGTGAGTCCTTGGTGGTGGAGACAGGCCTTGCTTGTTTGTTGGTGACGGGCCTGGTGATGGAGGACATGGACTTGTTTGTTGGATGAGGCTTTGGTGGTTGGTGACTGGCCTTGTTGTTGGTGAGGGCCTGCCTGGTGATGGAGACATGGCCTTGTTTGGTGCGCTGTGTGTGGACCCTTCAGTGATGGAGGGCACCATTGCCTTGTTTGTTGGTGAGGGCCCTGTGATGGACGGCACATGGGCCTCTGTCTGTTGGTGAGGGCACCTGGTGATGGAGACATGAGCCGCTGTTGGTTGTGAGGCCCTGGTGATGGAGACACTGGACTTGTTTGTTGGTGAGGCTTGGTGAATGGAAGACATATCCATGTTCTGTGGTGGAGGGCCCTGCTGATGGAGACATGGCTTGTTTAGTTGGTGAGGGCCTGGTGATGGTGGACTTGGCCTTGTTTGTTGGTGAGGGCCTGGTGATGGAGGATCAATGGCCTTGTTTGTTTGGTGAGGGGCCTCGGTGATGGAGACGGCCTTGTTTGTTGGTTGAGGCCCTGCGTTGCACTCGGGAGACACGGTTGTTTGTTCCGGTGAGGCTTGGTGATGGAGACATGGCCTTGTTTGTTGGGAGGCCTTGGTGATGGAGTCTAGACCACGGCCGTGTTTGTTGGGAAGCGCACATTCGGTGATGGATGGGACACGGCCCTTGTTTGTTGGTGAGGCCTTGGTGTTGGAGGCATATCTTGTTTGTGGTGAGGGCCTTGGTGTTCGGTGACACGGCCTTGTTTGTTGCGTTGACGCGGGGCCTGACTCATGGAGATATTGCCTTGTTTGTGGTGAGGCCTTGCGGGGATGGAGACATGGCCTTGTTTGTTGGTGACGGGCCTGATGCATGGAGATCTACTGGCCCTTGTTTGTTCGGTGGATGAGGCCCCTTTGGTGATGGAGACATGGCTTGTCTGTTGGTGAGGGCCTGGCTGATGGAGACATGGCCTTGTTTGCTGGTGTGGCTTGGTGAAGGAGACATGCCTCTGTTTGTTGGTCGAGGGCCCTGTTGATGGAGTCATGGCCTTGTCTTGTTGGCAGCAGGAGCTCGGATTATGGAGACATGGCCTTGTTGTTGGTGAGGGCCTTGTGCTGGAGACATGGCCCTTTGTTTGTTGGTGGAGGGCCCTGTGATGGAGGACATTGCCTGTATTGTTCGGTGGAGCCTTGTGATGGAGTCATACGGCCTTGTTTGTTGGTCGAGGGGCCTGCTGATGGAAGACATTCGGCCTGGTTTGTTGGTGAGGGCCCTGCTGATGGAGGATCCTTGG
Organism: Cherax quadricarinatus; assembly: GCF_026875155.1. Lineage (NCBI taxonomy): Eukaryota > Metazoa > Arthropoda > Malacostraca > Decapoda > Parastacidae > Cherax > Cherax quadricarinatus. The sequence goes on from NC_069421.1 coordinate 48,238,743, forward strand.
CCTTGGACTCTTGTTGGTGAGGGCCATAGGTGATGGGAGAACATGGACCTTGTTTGTGGTGGGAGGCTCCTTGGTGAAGGTGGACATGGCCTGGTTTGTTGGTGGGGCTGTGATGGTGACATGGCCTTTGTTTGTTGATGAAGGCACTTGGTGATGGGGACATGGCGCCTTGTTTGTTGGTGAGGACCCTGGTGATGGAGATCTTGGCTTGTTTGTTGGTGTGGGCCTGGTGATGGAAGACTTGGCCTTCGTTTGTTGGTCGAGGGCCTGCTGATGGAGGACATGGCCTTGTTGTTGGTGAGGCCTTGCGTGATGGGAGGACACGGCCTTGTTTGTCGGTGAGGGCCTCGCGATGGAGACATGGCCTTGTTTGCTTGCGTGAGGCTTGGTGATGGGGGAGTCCACGGCCTTGTTTGTTGGTCAGGGCACACTGGTGGTGGAGACATGGCCTTGTTTGTTGGTGAGGCTTGGTTGATGGAGAATGGTCCTTGTTTGTTGGTGAGGGCCTGGTGATGGAGTCCATGGCCTTGTTTGTTGGTGCAGGCCTTCAGTGATGGAGACTTGGCCTTGTTTGTTGGCTGTAGGCCTGGTGATGGAGACATGGCCTTGTTTGTTGGTGAGGGCCTGGTGATGGAGACATGGCCTTGTTTGTTGGTGAGGGCCTGGTGATGGAGACATGGCCTTGTTTGTGGTTGGGCTCTTGGTGATGGAGGACTTGGCATGTTTGTTGTGTGGGTGAGATGGCCCTGTGATGCAGACATCGGCCTTGTTTGTTGGTGAGGGCCTGGTGATGTCAGACATGGCCTTGTTTGTGGTGTGGGCCTGGGATGGGAGCACATAGATTGTCTTGTTGGTGAGGGCCTGGTGATGGAGACCTGCAGCTTGTTTTGGTTTGGCGTTAGGGCTGGTTGATGGAGACATGGCCTTGTTTGTTGGTGAGGGGCTGCTATGTTGGAGACATGGGCACTCTGTTTGTTGGTGAGGGCTGGTGATGGAGAGATGGCCTTGTTTGTTGAGTGACGGGCTGGTGATGGCAGACATGGCCTTGTTTGTTGGGGGGGCTGGTGATGAGACAATGTCCTTGTATGGTTGGTGAGGGGATGGTCGATGGAGGACATTGCCTTGTTTGTTGGTGAGGGCTGCTGATGGAGACATGGCCTAGTTTGTGGTGTGGGCCCTCGTTGATGGAGACATGGTCCTTGTTTGTTCGGTGAGCGGCGCCCTGCTGATCTTGACATGGCACCTTGTTTGTTGGTGAGGGCCCCTGGTGATGCGACATGGCTTGTTTGTTGGTGAGGGCCTGCTGTGGTAGGACCTGGCCTTGTTTGATGGTTGAGGACTTGGTCTGATGGAGACATTGCGCCCTTGTTTGTTGGTGAGGCCTTGGTGATGGAGACATGGCCTTGTTTGTTGGTGAGGCCTTGGTGATGGAGACATGGCCTTGTTTGTTGGTGAGGGCCTGGTGATGGAGACATGGCCTTGTTTGTTGATGAGGGGCTGTTGATGGAGACATGGCTTGTATGTTGGTGGGGCCTGCTGGTTGCCGAAGACATGGCCTTGTTTGTGAGTGTGGGCTGGTGATGGACGCACATGGCCTTGTTTGTGGTGAGGGCCTGGTGATGGGAGAAATGGCCTTGTTTCGTTGGCGCAGGGCTGGTGATTCGGAGGCCGCACATGCTTGATTGTTGGTGCAGGGCTGGTGATGGAGAACATGGCCTTGTTTGTTGGGGGTGCGGGCTGCTGATGGACGACATGGCCTTGTTTGTTGGTGTAGGCCTGATGTATGGAGACATGGCCTTGTTTGTTGGTGAGGGCCTGCTGATGGAGACATGGCCTTGTTTGTTGGTGAGGGCCTGGTGATGGAGACATGGCCTTGTTTGTTGGTGAGGGCCTGGTGATGGAGACATGGGCCTTGTTTATTGGTAAGGATTTGGTGATGGAGACATGGTTTGTTTGTTGGGTGAGGGCCTAGGTGATGGTGACCCATGGCCTGGTCTTGTTGGTGAGGGCTTTGGTGAAGGAGACATGGCCTTGTTTGTTGGTGAGGGCCTGCTGATCGGAAGGAACTGGCCTGGTTTGTTGGTGAGGCCTTCCGGTGTTGGAGCAACATGGCCTTGTATTGTTGCGGGAAGCGCATGCTGATGGAGCATGGCCTTGTCGTTGGTGAGGCCCTTTGTTGATGGATACATGGCTTGTTTGTTGGTGAGCGGCATGCTGATGGGGACAAGGGACATGGCTGTTTGTTGTGTGTGGCTGCTGATGGAGATATAACCTTGATTTGTTGGTGAGGCCTTGGTGTTGGAGGACTGGCCTTGTTTGTTGGTGAGGGCCCCCTGGTGATGGCAGATTAGCTTGTTTGTTGGTGAGGCCTTGGTGCTGGAGACATGGCTTGCTTTTGTTGGGTCTGAGGCCCTCGGTGATGGAGATTTTTATGCCTTATGTTAGTTGGTGAGGCCTTGGTGATGGAGATAAGGCACTTGTTTGTTGGTGATGGCCCTACTGATGGAGATATAGCCTGTTTCTTTGGCTGAGGCCTTATGTGATGGAGAATGGCCCTTGTTTGTTGGTGAGTCACCTGCTGTTGGAGAATGGCCTTGTTTGTTAGTGAGGGCCTTGGTGGATGAGACATGGCCATTGTTTGTTAGTGAGGGCTGGTGGATGGAGACATGACCTTGTTTGTTAGTGGAGGGCCTGTTGATGGAGACATGGCCTTGTTTGTTGTTGAGGCCTTCGGTGATGAAGACATGGCTTGTTTGTTAGTGAGGACTGGTGATGGAGACATGGCTGTTTTGTTTGTTTAGTGAGGACCTGGTGATGACGACATGGGGCCTTGAATTGATTGTGAGGACCTTGGTGATGACGAAATGGCATGTTTGTTTGCGAGGAACCTGGGATGAAAGGACATGGCTTGTTTGGTACGTGTGGACTGGGTGATGAGCGACATGGCCTTGTTTGTTAGTGAGGGCCTGGTGATGAGACATGGCCTTGTTTGTTAGTGAGGACTGGTGATGAAGACATGACCTTGTTTGTTTGTGAGGACCTGGTGATGAAGACAGGGCCCTTGTTTGTTTGTGAGGACCTGGTGATGAAGACATGGCCTTTTTTGTTAGTGAGGACCTGGTGATGAAGAAAATGGCCTTGTTTGTTAGTGAGGACCTGGT
>NC_069421.1:48251903-48256403 GCF_026875155.1 Cherax quadricarinatus
CATGTATTGAAGACTGAACCGTGACCGGGCTCACATGCATCTGAAGACTGAACCGTGACCCGGGCTCACAGCATCTGAAGACTGAACCGTGACCCGGGCTCACATGTATCTGAAGACTGAACCGTGACCCGGGCTCACATGCATCTGAAGACTGAACCGTGACCCGGGCTCACATGCATCTGAAGACTGAACCGTGACCCGGGCTCACATGCATCTGAAGATTGAACTGTGACCCGGGCTCACATGTATCTGAAGACTGAACCGTGACCCGGGCTCAAATGCATCTGAAGACTGAACTGTGACCCGGGCTCACATGTATCTAAGACCGAACCGTGACCCGGCCTCACATGTATCTAAGACTGAACCGTGACCCGGGCTCACATGCATCTGAAGACTGAACTGTGACCCGGGCTCACATGCATCTGAAGACTGAACTGTGACCCGGGCTCACATGTATCTGAAGACTGAACCGTGACCCGGGCTCACATGTATCTGAAGACTGAACTGTGACCCGGGCTCACATGCATCTGAAGACTGAACTGTGACCCGGGCTCACATGTATCTGAAGACTGAACCGTGACCCGGGCTCACATGCATCTGAAGACTGAACTGTGACCCGGGCTCACATGTATCTAAGACTGAACCGTGACCCGGGCTCACATGCATCTGAAGACTGAACCGTGACCCGGGCTCACATGTATCTAAGACTGAACCGTGACCCGGCCTCACATGTATCTAAGACTGAACCGTGACCCGGGCTCACATGTATCTAAGACTGAACCGTGACCCGGGCTCACATGTATCTAAGACTGAACCGTGACCCGGGCTCACATGTATCTGAAGACTGAACCGTGACCCGGGCTCACTTGTATCTAAGACTGAACCCTGACCCGGGCTCACATGTATCTGAAGACTGAACTGTGACCCGGGCTCACATGTATCTAAGACCGAACCGTGACCCGGCCTCACATGTATCTAAGACTGAACCGTGACCCGGGCTCACATGCATCTGAAGACTGAACTGTGACCCGGGCTCACATGCATCTGAAGACTGAACTGTGACCCGGGCTCACATGCATCTGAAGACTGAACTGTGACCCGGGCTCACATGTATCTGAAGACTGAACTGTGACCCGGGCTCACATGCATCTGAAGACTGAACTGTGACCCGGGCTCACATGTATCTGAAGACTGAACCGTGACCCGGGCTCACATGCATCTGAAGACTGAACTGTGACCCGGGCTCACATGTATCTAAGACTGAACCGTGACCCGGGCTCACATGTATCTGAAGACTGAACCGTGACCCGGGCTCACATGCATCTGAAGACTGAACCGTGACCCGGGCTCACATGTATCTAAGACTGAACCGTGACCCGGGCTCACATGTATCTATGACTGAACCGTGACCCGGGCTCACATGTATCTAAGACTGAACCGTGACCCCGGCTCACATGTATCTAAGACTGAACTGTGACCCGGCCTCACATGTATCTAAGACTGAACCGTGACCCGGGCTCACATGTATTTGAAGACTGAACCGTGACCCGGTGAGAGAACTCCCAGTATGTGGGAACTCACAGTGTGTGGGAACTCAATGTGAGGGAATTCAGTGTGTGCGAACTGAGTGTGTGGGAACTCACAGTGTGAGGGAACTCACAGTGTGTTGGAGCTTACAGTGTGAGGTAAATCACAGTGTGTGGGAACTTACAATGGGAACACAGTGTGTGGGAACTCACAGTGTGAGGGAACCCACAGTGTGTTGGAGCTTACAGTGTGAGGTAAATCACAGTGTGTGGGAACTTACAATGGGAACACAGTGTGTGGGAACTCATTTTGCGTGGGAACTCAGTGTGAAGAAACTCAGTGTGTGGGAACTATTATTGCGTAGAAACTCATAGTGGGAACTCACAGTTTGTGGGAACTCACAGTGTGAAGTAACTAACAGTCTGTGGGAACTCAATGTGAGGGAACTCACAGCATGTTGGAACTCAGTGTGAGGGAACTCACAGTATGTGTGAACTCACAGTATGTTGGAACTCACAGTGTGTGGGAACTCACAGGGTGTGGGAACTCACAGTGTGTGAGAACTCACAGTGTGAAGTGACTAACAGTGTGTGGGAACTCAACGTGAGGGAACTCACAGCATGTGGGAACTCAGTGTGAGGGAACTCACAGTATGTGGGAACTCACAGTATGTTGGAACTCACAGTGTGTGGGAACTCACAGGGTGTGGGAACTCACAGTGTGTGGGAACTCAATGTGAGGGAACTCACAGTATGTGGGAACTCAGTGTGAGGCAACTCACAGTGAGTGGGAACTCACGGGGGGAATTCATAGTTTGTGGGAACTCATAGTTTGTGGGAACTCACAGTATGTGTGGGAACTCACAGTGTGTTTGAAGTCACAGTGTGTGGGAGCCCACAGTGTGTGGGAAATCGCAATGTGAGGTAAATCACAATGTGTGGGAAGTCACAGTGTGAGATAACTCACAGTGTGTGGAAACTCATAGTTTGTGAGAACTCGTAGTGTAATATACATATATTATATATATATATAATATATATATATATATATATATATATATATATATATATATATATATATATATATATATATGTGTGTGTGTGTGTGTAAATACATTTATATATAAGACAAAATACATTGAGAAAACATTCACAAAATTACAAAAGAAAGTAAAACAACATAGGAAACTCAGACTTGCATCTCGAATACTTCGTCCAGCTACCCTGCGGTGGGCCGCGTGCCCAGAATGCTGCAGGCATTTCCTCTCTGGATCGCAACACTGAGTCTTTGAAAGAGGAAACTGGTCGCCCTGTGGTCCTTGGTTTCTATGACGAGCTTTTCACCCAGCTCTTTAAGGAACTTTAGAGCACACTTGCCCCATGCTTCAAGGGTCTCCGACCCTATTGGGATGAAGTTATAACAAGGGGGAAAGTCTTCATATTTGCGGATCTTCTGGGTCTCCCCGTGGCTCCATTCCCTTCAGCTTCGGAGTATGACAAGTAGGTGTCTGCCAATGTGGCGGCACAGGTGTAGTCCCAGGCAATCTGCTTTCCATCCTTCCAGGGTAGCATAGTGGCTCCATCAGGACACTTTTGACTTCCGTCAGACCTCTACATTTGGGGTTCCCGTTGAGCTGGGCAACGGGCTGTGGCGAGGCTTCTCTTTATGATGTCACTGACCTCCTCATGTCTGGCATACTTCCCTTCTGCTGTGTGACACACGACACCATGAAGTCCGAAATGATCAGCTGTCGCCCTGCCACAAATACACCTATGTTCGGTGAGGATGGGGGCGGCTAGGCGAAGAGCAGCACCAATCCGAATGGCCTGTGGGTCGAGACGAGTGCCCAAGGAGGAACTGGGAACAGCTAAAAGGAAATCTTCTGAGTGTGGTGCCTTCACTGCCAGGAGACGAGCTTTGTCCTTTCCTGAAGCATTGGAGAGCACTGTGTTGGCGATTTTTTCCATGATCGGTTTGTCCCAGTGGGACTGTTTGTGTTCTTTGGGAGAAGCTGGTCTACTGGAGGAGCCTGCAAGGGTGTCCACCGAATCGCTCCTTCAGTAAATCTGGGGTCTTGAGCTCCTACGACGTCTCTCATATATCATATTACATATATACATATATATAATATATATATATATATATATATAATATATATATATATATAAATTATATATAAATATATATATATATAATATAAAAATCCATGGGGAATGGAATAAGAATCATTCCTCCGTAAGCCATGCGTGTTGTAAAAGTCAACTAAAATGCCGGGAACAATGGGCTGTAAACCCCCTTTTTCCCGTAAAGAAATTTCTAAAAAGAATAATAAGAAGAAAATTGTCAAAGTGGGAAGTCTGAATGTGCGTGGATGTTGTGCAAATGAAAGAAAGAGATGATTGTGGATGTTATGAATGAGAAGAAAAGGGTGTCCTGGCTTTAAGTGAAGCAAAGCTGAAGGGGTGGAGAGTTCAGTGGAGAGAATAACTGGGATTAGGTCAGGGGTTTCAAATAGAGTTAGAGCTAAAAAAGGGGTAGCCCCTAATGTTGAAGGATAAGCTATGGCAGGAAAAGAGGGACTACAAATGTATTATGCAAGGATTATGTGGACTAAAATAAAGATTGGATGTGAAAAGTGGGTTATAGTAAGCGTATATGCACCTGGAGAAGAGAGAAGTGTAAGGGGAGAGAAGGATTTTGGGAAATGTTGACTGAATGCGTGGGAGTTTTGAATCAAGTGTGAGAGTAATGGTGGTTGGAATTTCAATGCTAAATTTGGGTAAAAATGTTAGGAGGGAGTAGTAGGTAAATTTGGGGTGCCAGGGGTAAATGTAATTTAATTGAGCTAGTGTAGAAAGAGATTTGGGAATAAGTATACATATTATGAAAAAGAGGGGGTAAATAAATATACAAGGGCGATGAGAGTAATGAAAGTAGTTTGTTAGATTATGTATTGGGGTTTAAAAAGGGTTT
>NC_069421.1:48256903-48284951 GCF_026875155.1 Cherax quadricarinatus
GTTTTTGGGGGGGGGTGAAAGTGGGGGGGGAAACCCTTAAAAATTTTTACCCGAGGAGATCAAAGAAAAAAAAATTCGAGGCGCGGGGATCCGGACGACGCTGCAGAAGGCGCAGCAGAAGGCGCGGGCGGGCGCGCGGGCGGGCGCGCGCGGGGGTCGCGAAGGGCGCGGGCGGGCGCGCGGGCGGGCGCGCGGGCGCGCGGCGCGACGGTCGGGGGTCGGGGGTCGTGGGGCGGGGGTATTGGTTGGGGGGGTCAAGGGTGAGGTAGTCTCGAGGGCGAGGTCATGGTCAAAACCGGAAGTAACACCTAGGTGTGAAAAGGTGACCCTCCAGCTGCTGGTCCTAGACCGGAAGGGACCGCCCAGTGGAAGGCCTAAACCGGAAGGGACCTCCCAGAGGAAGGCCCTAAACCGGAAGGGACCCCCCAGAAGAAAACTTCACTATTTAAATATATATATATATATATATATATTATATATATATATATATATATATATATATATATATATATATATATATATATTATACTAGGTAATAGGTTGGGAAACAACAACCACCCAGGGAGGTACTACCGTCCTGCCGAGTGTAAAATATAAACCTGTAATTGTTTTACATGATGGTAGGATTGGTGGTAGCTTTTTCCTGTCACATAATCATGCAAGATTTCAAGTACCTCTTGCTACTTCTACTTACACTTAGGTCACACTGCTTATGCATGTACAAGTATACTCACACGCACACACACACACACACACACACACACACACACACACACCTCTGGGTTTTCTTCTATTTTCTTAATAGTTCTTGTTCTTTTTTATTTCCTCTTATCTCCATGGGGAAGCAGAACAGATTCCTTCCTCCATGAGGCATGCGTGTCGTAAGAGGCGACTACAATGTTGGGAGCAAAGGGGCTAGTAACCCCTTTTCCTGTATACATTGCTAAATTTAAAAGGAGATTTTCGTTTTCCTATTTAGATCACCCTGCCTCGGTGGGATGCGGCCGGTATATATGCATATGCATATTTTTTTAACGAACCGGCAGCATCCCACCGAGCAGGGTGACCTAAAAAGGTAAACGAAAGTCTCTTAGGAGCAGGAGTAGCACAAGGTATAGGAATGGAATTCTTCAGCTCAAGATCTTTCACACTTCTACTTGCATCATCAGGAACTATGCAATGTTGCAACAGCAGTAACAGGTGGAATGAAGGGAAGCTTCCTCAGGGTGAAGTAGGTGGTACAAGCCAGGCAGTTCCTCTCAGAAATGGTTGAAATTCAAACACCGCTCGTCAGCAAGGCATCTCCTCCCCTCAACCCTCTCTTGTGTTGTATGGTAGGTGGGGGGGGGGCCTCTGAGGCTTACAGGAAGGAAAAAACAGAATAACATTAAATGTAATACCCAGCCCTAACTTACATCTATTCACCATGAACAAATCATGTGACATAAGATATTGCATTATACTAGTACATAATACACATACAAATCACTAAAATTATATGTAATCCTTCTAATTAATAAGAGAGTCGAATACTCTTACTGTCAACATAAACTACCGTACCTGCAGGAAGATTCTAGAAGGTTCTAAGTTGTGTTCAGAAGAATCTCTTCACACATTCCTCAATACTGCCTTCAGATATCCTCAACATCAATTATTTTTACTATTCCTTGTTTATTCCTGATTTCTTTTTTAGTATTCTGAATATTCTTTATGACCTAATATCCTGACTATTTATGAATTTTTCGGTTATTTATCATCACCTCCTAACCGCCTAACTCTCTTGGGTTGTAATCACCTAAATCTAGTCGCAATCACCATGTTGCGATCACTGATTCCAGTCACCTAACCTTGTGTACCTTGTAGCCGTACGGTACCATTATGCAGCTGTACCTAAATGGGGTTACTACTGTAGGTTATATATATTATACTGACGTGAAGGACACGTTCCCAGGCGTACGAAACGTCTTAAATAGGTGTGGAGAACGAAGGTCTGATGTCTCCAAATCACCACAGATTGGTGATGTCAGTATAAATGGGTGAATGCTTTTTTGAGAAAGGGTCGTGCATCATTACCTCTCTACCCCCTTTCTTCTTTCCTCCTCCTGGTGGCAGTTGACAAAGGACTCTCCTGGCGAATTTTAAACCACTTGACATCCTGCTCCCACTAAATCTGTAAATATGGAATTCTAGTCTTGGTTCTTTTTATATTATAGGTGTTGGGTTTTTATGTTAATGTAACCGAATGTCTCTCCTGGATCCTGATGAATCATTGAAATTCAATATTTCGTATTTCCCTAGTCCTTCCACAATTCAGATAATTCACCTGTAGATGTAACATGACCTCACTCTTTCCAGTTTACATCACCTTTTTTTCTCTTAAGGGAATATACCTTGAACATACTTCAGCTGCTAAAGATATGATCCTTTCATGACAATGATTCGGATCCATGTTATTTGAGATATATTTGATACCAGTTCATGTTCCTGTTCTTAATGAATCCGATAAAAACATCCTCGTAACTATACTGGTCAGGACTCTTGTGCATACAAGTCTGTACTTCGATTAGATTGTGATCTGAATTAACTGTCTTTGGTAATGTCATATTTCGTACCAGGTCATCATTATTCATGAAAATAATAACAAGTGTGTTTACCAGTTTTGTTAGCCGCAATATCTACTGGTTTACGGCAAATTTATTGCAGAGATACAGCAACTCATTTGTGTCTTTTCATATAAGTTGTCTCCAGACATTATCTCCGTTGTAACATCGTTTCCTACATTCTTCCATTTTACATGTGTTAAATCGAAATTACTAAGCAGCAAGATATTTGAGTCTGGGGATGGAAAATTTCCCAGACTAATCAATTTTCAATAGCTGTTCCTTAAACTGTTGGAAGTTGCATCTGGCCGTTTATATGCAACCACAATGATTAGGAGAACTTCAACTGCATCATTTGTGGTGATTAGTAACTCTGTCGAAGACACCGACTCCTTGACATACAGGCCAACCCTCCATGTTGTTTGTTCTTCCTGTCACATTTAAATAAGTCGTTACCTGGTACCCATATTTTGTTGTGAAAGTGGTCTTATGTGTGGGTCTCTGTGAAGGCTGCAGACATTGTATTTGATTCCACGAGGAGTCTACTGGTGAAAGGTATTTTGTTCTTGGTGAACAGCTAAAGGCCCTGTATATACCCAAATATAAATGAAGTAGCATTTTTTTTTTCCTGGCCAAAATATCTGTGGTTCTTGATTATTATAATCATAACTAAGCGCTAAACACACAAGGGTCATACAGCGCTGCTGTGGTTCTGGAGGGGTCACCATAAGCTGTGCCTCCAGGCCATTAAGGCTTCGAGGAAGTGGAATGTGGTGTCATTTTCCATATTTTTTTTTCGTTTCGTGGCACTAAAAAAATCACTTCCTGTGGAATACTTGCAACTACTACACTTAGTTTTCCAAAGTTTGTGGAGTCTGTATCTCCTGGTCCCTCTCAAATTATATGAGGGCAGTTTGTGTTGTAGCATTGATTATTATTGAAAAGTTTACATGAGGTAGAACGATACACTAAACATGAGGTAGAACGATACACTAAACATGAGGTAGAACGATACACTCCTTTGAACATGAGGTAGAACGATACATTCCTTTGAACATGAGGTAGAACGATACATTCCTTTGAACATGAGGTAGAAACGATACTTCCTTTGAACATGAGGTAGAAAAGATACATTCCTTTGAACATGAGGTAGAACGATACATTCCTTTGAACATGAGGTAGAACGATACATTCCTTTGAACATGAGGTAGAACGATACATTCCTTTGAACATTTAGGTAGAAAAGATACATTCCTTTGAACTGAGGTTTGAACGATACATTCCTTTGAACATGAGGTTTGAACGATACATTCCTTTGAACATGAGGTAGAACGATACATTCCTTTGAACATGAGGTAGAACGATACATTCTTTTGAACATGAGGTAGAACGATACATTCCTTTGAACATGAGGTAGAACGATACATTCCTTTGAACATGAGGTAGAACGATACATTCCTTTGAACATGAGGTAGAACGATACATTCTTTTGAACATGAGGTAGAACGATACATTCCTTTGAACACGAGGTAGAACGATACACTCCTTTGAACAAGTGGTAGAACGATACACTCTTTGAACATGAGGTAGAACGATACCACAAGATATTCCCGGCCTACAGAAACCCCAAGATATTCCATGCTTACAGATACCACAAGATATTCCATGCTTACAGATACCACAAGATATTCCATGCTTACAGATACCACAAGATATTCCAGGCTTACAGATACCACAAGATATTCCATGCCTACAGATACCCCAAGATATTCAATGCCTACAGATACCCCAAGATATTCCATGCTTACAGACACCACAAGATATTCCATGCCTACAGATACCCCAAGATATTCCATGCTTACAGATACCCCAAGATATTCCATGCTTACAGATACCACAAGATATTCCATGCCTACAGATACCCCAGATATTCCATGCCTACAGATTACCCCAAGATATTCCATGCTTACAGATACCCCAAGTATTCCATGCTTACAGGGTACCACAAGATATTCCATGCCTACAGATACCCCAAGATATCCATGCCTACAGACACCACAAATTTCCATGCTTACAGGGCACCACAAGATATTCCATGCTTACAGACACCACAAGATATTCCATGCCCACGACACCAAAAAGATATTCCATGCTTTTCAGACACCACAAGATATTCCCCTGCCTACAGATACCCCAAGATATTCCATGCCTACAGATACCACAAGTATTCCATGCCTACAGACACCACAAGATATTCCATGCCCACAGACACCCCAAGATATTCCATGCCTACAGACACCCCAAGATATTCCATGCTTACAGACACCACAAGATATTCCTTGCCTACAGACACCACAAATATTCCATGCCTACAGACACCACAAGATATTCCATGCTTACAGACACGACAAGATTTTCCATGCCTACAGACACCACAAGATATTCCATGCCTACAGACACCACAAGATATTCCATGGGCCCACAGACAAACCCCAAGATATTCCATGCCTACAGACACCACAAGATATTCCATGCTTACAGACACCACAAGTTTTTCCATGCCTACAGATACCACAAGATATTCCATTTCCTACAGACACCACAAGATATTCCATGCCTACAGACACCACAAGATATTCCATGCCTACAGACAAACCCCAAGATATTCCATGCCTACAGACACCACAAATATTCCATTTCCTACAGATACCACAAGATATTCCATGCCTACAACCCACAAGATATTCCAGCCTACAGACACCACAAGATATTCCATGCTTACAGACACCACAAGATATTCCATGCTTACAGACACCACAAGATATTCCATGCCTACAAATACCCCAAGATATCCATGCTTAGAATCAGCATAATTCAGCTTTCAGCTGGCTAGAATACGTCGGGCTAAGTTCACAGTTCACGCGGTTCTCAACTTCACTATTAACTTCAGCAACTGTACTTAAGACTTTGCTGGAAAGGATTTTATCGTAATCTGAACTAAACATTACTTCACTTAAACAGTTTCTTGGGAAGAATAAACATTATCAAATGAAAAAAAATGTATGTAAATAGAGAATTGTGCGAGTAATACCAGAAATTCAAATTTTCATTTTTTGGGGGGAAAATTATCTTATAATGCGATTTTTTTTTTGAGATATTTCTCTCTCTCTTTCTTACAGTCTTTGAATCTGGATTAATTGTATTCATTTAAAGAAGGATTAAATTTCCATGGGGAATGGAGGGGTAATGTCTGGTTTATTACCTGAGGAATTACCCAGCAGCGGAAAATTTATCTCTGGAACGATATCATTTGTGTGTTTCATTGTGTGTGTGTGTGTGTGTGTGTGTGTGTGTGTGTGTGTGTGTGTGTGTGTGTGTGTGTGTGTGTACTCACCTAGTTGTACTCACCTATTTGTGATTGCAGGGGTCGATTAAACAGTTTCTGGCCCCGCCTCTTCACAGGTCGCTACTAGATCACTCTTCCTGCTTCATGAGCTTTATCATACCTGTTCTTACAGCTATGTATGGATCCTGCCTCCACTACATCACTTCCCAGGCTATTCCACTTCCTGACAACTCTGTGACTGAAGAAATATCCCTGTGATTCATCTGAGTCTTCAACTTCTAATTGTGACCTCTTGTTGCTGTGTCCATCTCTGGAACATCCTGTCTCTGTCCATCTTGTTTATTCCTCTCAGTATTTTATATGTCGTTATCATATCACCCCTATCTCTCTTGTCCTCCAGTGTCGTCAGCTCGATTTCCCTTAACCTCTCCTCGTAGGACATCCCCCTTTTAGCGCCGGGACTAGACTTGTTCCCAAACCTTTTCACTTTCTCTAATTTTCTTACATGCTTGGCTAGGGGGGATCCAAACTGGTGCGCATACTCCACTATGAGCCTGACGTACAGGGTGTACAGAGTCCTGAACGATTTCTTATTGAGATGTCGGAATTTCTGTTCTGGGGTTTGCTAGGCGCCCATATGCTGCAGCAGTTATTTGGATGATGTGCGCCTCACGAGAAGTACCTGGTGTTATAATCACCCTAAGATCCTTTTCCTTGAGTGAGGTTTGCAGTCTCTGGCCCCCTAGACTGTACTCCGTCTGCGGTCTTCTTTGCCTTTCCCCATCTTCATGACTTTGCACTCCAGGAACCAGTTTCTGGACCAAACCGAAGCCCGGTCCAGATCGTTTTGTATTTTTGCCTGGGCCTCGTCTGACTGAATTTTTCTCATCAACTTCACTCATCTGCAAACAAAGTCCCCGGCAGCCACGGTAAAAAGCTCTGTTCCACAAGGCACAGTACTCGCCCCATTTATTCCTCATTTCCCCATTTCTGACATAGACAGAATGTAAGCCATAGCTCAGGTCTTCCTTTGCGGATGACACCCGATCACCATGGCAGTGACCTCCTTTGAGAAAACTGCGAGCTCCAAGAGGACATCAACCAAATCTTCGAGTGGGCCCCCTCAAACAAACGAAGTTTTAACGAGGAGAAATTTCGATATGGAAAACTTGAAGAAATTAAAAATGTTTCAGGGTATAACAAATTCTAACCATACAATAGAGCGGAAAAGTAATGTGAAGGACCTGAGATGATAAGCTAGGGATTGCCTTCAAAGACCACAAAAGTATCTCCCACGCTGGGAAATTTATTTTTGAAAATTAAAATGGGGGAAAAACCTTCAAAACGCTTGTGTCTCTAGGGGGAATCTGCTGACACTAACGGCCCCCCCTTCAAGGCTGCACTTTGCAGATAGGAGAGTGTAAAAAGGGGAACTTTCACGGCCCCAATAATTCTGGGGCATCAAAATAGGGGAACGGTTGGGCCCTTGATCTGTATTCCCTGGAAACAGGCGAGAGATACATATAATATACACTTCAAAGGGTCATGGAGGGATTGGTCCAAAAATTAGACACGAAATCACCACCATGGGCCCTGGTCTCAGCCCGGGCCGCGAGCGCTTTGCCCCCCCAAAAACTCTCTCCAGGAAAAACTTCGGGGAAAACTTCAGGAAAAACACCAGGTAAACTCCGGAAAAACCCAGGGCACTTGTGAGTCCATAAATCCGTAAAGTCGTTCACATAACCAGAAACAGCCCGGTCTAGGACTGATTTTATATGTGTGGTGTGTACTCACCTAATTGTGGTTGCAGGGGTCGGCTCAGTCCTGGCCCGCCTATTCCCCGCCCCAAAATAGGTCCTCTCCCCCCCCCTTCCATGGCTTTATCAACCTCGACTTCAAATATGAAAGTTCCTCCATACATCGCTTGCCGACTATTCCACTTCCAAAATTCAAAAATGAGAAATACTTCGTAAGTCACTTTGACTCTTTGAGTCTTCAACTTCCATTGTGACCCCTTGTTCTGTGTCGTGTATGTGTGTGTGTGTGTGTTGTGGTGTGTGTGTGTGTGTGGTGTGTGTTGTGTGTGTGTGTGTGTGTGTGGTGGTGTGTGTGTTGTGTTTTACTCACCTGTTGTACTCCCCTTTTGGGTTGCAGGGGTCGAGCCCAAAGCTGGCCCCCCCTCTTCACGGTCGCTATGGTCACTTCCCTAAACCCGTGACCTTTATCATCCCTCGTTTAAAGCATGTATCGATCCTCCCCCACTAATGCTTCCAAATATACCATTTCCCTGCCTCTGTGGCTGAAGAAATACTCCAAACATCCCCTGTGATTCATCTGTGTTTTCAACTTCCAACTGTGTCCACTTGTTGCTGTGCCCCCATTTTGGGAACACCTATCTTTTTCCACCTTGTAAATTTTCTAGTTTTTCGTATGTCGTTTCATGTCCCCCCTATCTCTCCTGTCTCCAGTGCGTCAGGTTGATTTCCCTTAACCTCTTCTCGAGACATACCTTTAGTTGTGTGCGTGGTGTGTATGGTGGTGTGTGTGTGTGGTGGTGGTGTGTGTGGGGGGTGGTTTTTGTGTGTGGTGTGTGTGGTTTTGTGTGGTGTGTGGTTGTGTGTGTTTGTGGTGTGTGCGGGGTGTTGTGTGTGGTGTGTGTGTGGTGTGTGTGGTGGTGTTGTGTGGGGTGTGTGTGGTGGTGTTGTGTGTGGTGTGTGTGGTGTGTGGTGTGGTGTGTTGGGGTTTTGGTGGGGGGTGTGGGTGAGTGTGGGTGTGTGTGGTGTGTGGGTGTGTGTGGTGTTGTTGGTGTGTGTGTGGTGTGTTCGTGTGGTGTTTGTGTGTGGGTGTGGTAGTGTGTGTGTGTGGGGGGTTGTGTGTGTGTTGTGTGTTTGTGGTGTGTGTGTGTTGTGGGTGTGTGGTCGTGGGGTTTTGGGGTGTGGGGGTTTTGGTGTGTGTGTGTGTTGGGGTTGGTGTGTGTGGGTGTGTGTGTGTTGTGGTGTGTGTGTGTGCACTCACCTATTTTACTCACCTTTTAGGGTTGCGGGGGCGTTTCATACCCCGGGCCCCCGCCCCTTCGCTGATTGCTACAAATCCTCTCTCTCCCCCCCAGATTTTTATAAACCTCCCCTTTAAAAATATTTTGGGTTTCCCCGCCTCCCCTACGTCACTTTAGGCTTTCCAGGGCCCCTGACTACCTAGACTGAAGAAATCTTCCTAAATCCCTTTGTTTCATCGGTCTTCAACTTCCAATTGTAACCTTTGTGTCTGTGTCCCCTTTTCTGGGAAAATCCCGTCTTTGTCCACCCTTTTTATTTCCCCGAGTATTTTAAAATGTCGTTATCAGTCTCCCCCGCCCTCCTTCCCCCATGTGTCGGGCCCATTTCCTCAACCTTTCTTCGTAGGCAATCCCCGTAGCTCTGGGAATAGTCTTTTTTGCAAACCTTTGCATTTTCTAATTTCTTGACGGCTTTTAGGGGTTTGGGTTCCCAAAATGGGGCGCATACTCAGTATGGGCCTGACAAATGGTATACGATCTTAAACAAATCCCTTTTGAGGTATCGGAACCTTTCGAGGGTTGCCCGGCGCCCCGTATGTGCAGTGTTATTGATTGATGTTTCCTGGAGATGTGCTCGGGGTTATACTACCCCCCGATCTTTTTCTTTAGTGAGGTTTGCAGTCCTTTGGCCCCTAAATATATTGTGTCTGCGGTCTTTTTGCCCTCCCCTCCTTCATGACTTTGCATTTGGCGGGTTAAAAATTTTAGGGCCCGTTGCTGGACCAGGCTTGTGCCGTCCGGTTTTTTGTAGCCCCGCCTGATCCCCATCCGATTTGATTCTTCTCTTAACTTGAATCTGAAAAAGGACATTCTGAGTTATCCCTCCGTTAGCGTTTCATTACAAAAACGAAGGGCCTGGGCTCCCCTGTGGAACCCGCTTTCACGGGGCCCAAACTGACACCTCGTCGGTACCGATCGTTTTTGCCTCCCTGAGGTTTCTCGATCCATTGCGTGCCCTTTCCTGTTATGTGTGTGATCCTCTGCTTTTGCAGTAACCCTTGTGAGGAACCGTGTCGAAGGCCCTTTTTGCGTCCAAAAATATGCAGTCGATCCCCCCCTCTCTCTTTGTCTTTCTTCTTCCCTTTTCATAAAAATTATTTGTTTTGCACAGGTTTTCCCTTCCCCCGAAACCGGGTGGTTGTAATTAACACTTGTTTTTTTCCCCGGGGCGCCCCCACTTCCTCTGGGATTTTTCCCTGACCCTTTATATATACACTTAGTTTTATACAGGTCTTTAGTTTAGTGCCCCATGTCCCCCTTTTTTTTAAAAAAGGGGATAATTTGCCCTTTTCCCTACCTCAGGGTTTGCCCCTTTCAAATGATGTGTTGAAGATCTTTGTTAAGGCTCACACAATTCTCTGCTCCCCCTTTAGGGCCCCAAAGGGGAGATGTTGTTGGTCCCACCCCTTGAGTGTGTTCCCCCAACGCTTTTTCACCTCCTCCTTGGGTTTTAGTACCCCATCCACACTTTCTGGTGTCCCCCCCCCGTTTGTTTCTTGGATTCTTTGGTTTCCACTTAAAACCCAAATTTTGTTGAGCTTTTTGAATAAAATTCGGGCGTTTCTTGTGAAACCCCCTCCCCTTTTTCGTCTGATTACTGGTCCCTTTCTGTTGTTTTTCCTGATGTGGCGTACAACAGTTCGGGTCTCTTTTTTTTGATGCCCATGTCATTTTATATTGTCTCTGGTTCCCCTTTTATTTTGCTATTTGTTTTCTGGGGTCTTCGCTAATTTCTTAATTTTTTCCCGATTTCTGTCTTCTGTACCTTTTTCCTTCCTAGTCACTAGTTTTTGCCCCCCTAACCCCTTTGGTGAACCAAGGACTCGTTTTTTTTTCCCCTTTTTTTTGTTTTTCCCTTGGGAAAAAACCTCTCCTCTGCCTCCTTGATTTTTTTTGCCCCTAGTCCATCATTTTGTTGTTTTTCCCGTGTTCCCCCTTTCCCCCCCCAAAGTCTTGAAGGAAGTTTCCCCATGCCGGTAGTTTCCCCCTTTTGTAGTTTGGGTTTTTTTCCCGCCTATCCTGTACCTCTCCTTGGAGCTCAATATGTGTCAAACAGAACCCATGAACTAGCTCCCAGGGGGGCCTTTCATACATGATACCCCCGATGCCAAAAAATTCAAGGTGAAAAACAAGGGCCAGTCTGCTGGTTTATCCTCCCTCCTTTTTCTGTAGTGTCTTAACATGTGATCATGAGGTTTTCCCGTACCATCCATATCTTGGCTCTCCATGTTTCGGGACCCCCATTGGGCTCCAGGTTTTCCCAGTCAAATTCCTTGGATTGAAATCCCCCCAAAATAGAACTTTTCTCCCCCCGTTGCTTTTTGGCCCCCTCGGCAGTGGTCGCTTTTTGTTTCTCTCATCGTATTTTTCCTTGGCCCCCTGGTTTGTGGTGGGTTGTACATTACTGCAATTATCACCTTATGTCCCTCAGACTAGATTGTTCCTACTAAGTAGTCCCTTTCGCCCGTGCCATCCATTCCTTCCATTTTCTCAAAACCCCACTGGTTTTTAATGAGCAGTGCAACTCCTCCTCCCCCTCTCCTCCCTCTGTCTTTCCTGAGGATTTGATATCCGGATGGAAAGATTGAATCTGTTATTATTCTGGTGAGTTTTGTTTCTGTCTGGGGATGTCTCCTTGATTCTTTCGTGCCACTCCTCATACTTGTTTGTTATTCCATCGGCATTTGTATACCACACCTTCAACTTCTTTTCTAAGACTGTGGTCTGGGAGATATATTGGGGTTGGGGAAGTGGGAGACCTGGTAAGGAACTATGGGTTGTTGCTGTGGTGGTGGAGTTTGTAATGTAGTGGGTGGGGGCATTGGATATGGCATGGGTGTTTTGATTTAGAGCGTTTGGTTGCACTGGGGTTGACCTGGTTGGGAGGCTTCCATAGGAAGTTGTGAGGGAGGTTGTATTTGATCTTCTTCCTGGGTCTGGGATCTCCTGTCTGTCTTCTCCATCCCCTCTCTTTCCTCCTATCGCCTTTGTACCATCTCTCTCAGTTTCTGCCTTTCTTCTTGTGTTCTGTCGCGGTCGAGATACACCTTCCTGTATGCCGGCATGTCCCTTAATCGTGCTTTCTCCTGCAGGATCCTGTTCCGAGTCGCTTTTGCCTTGAAGGTCACTTTCACTGGCCGGGTTCTTTTTTTTACAAACCCCCCTATTCTCCGAAAAATTTCCAGCTGGGTCATGTCGTCTTCTCCTATTGCTTTCATGATGCTTTCAATTGCTTTTTTTTCCCTTGTTTTCTTGCTTCATATGTTTCCCCTTCAACTTCCTGGAGTCCCATACACAAAGACTGACCTCACCCTTTCATTCTCCCACTGCATATCCCTGTGTATCCCCTCATTCAATTTGATTTCCTCCACTGCAGCTTTCCTTTCTTCAGTTTCACTAGCTAATGTACTTGGGCTCAGTGGCCTGTCATTTTCCCTTCTCGGCTTTCCTTGGGCTCTGTTGTTGTCTGTTAGGGCCTCCACATAAAGCTTAGCTCTTTCATTTACTACAGTCTCCTCTGATAGAGCTTCCCCATGCAGTTGTGCCCCTTCTTTCCCAAACTGCCCCCTTATTTGTGACTGAGGTAGCAGCCCTCTTTTGGGTCAATCCCAAAAAATGTTCTTTAGTTTTTTAGGCTTTTTAAAAGATTTTTCAGTTCCTCTTCTAAACTCTGTATCCTAGCCTCTGTGGGATACAAGTGTGTGTGTTTTTGTGGTGTGTGTGGGGTGTGTGTGGTGTGTGTGTGGGGGTTTTTGTTGTGTTTTTGGTGTGTGTGGTTTTGGTGTGTTGTTGTGTGTGTGTTTGGGTGTGGGGGTGTTTGTGTGTGTGTGTGTGCGTTTGGGGGCGTTTTGGGGTGGGGTTTGTGGGTGTGTTTGCGTGTGCGTGCGTGGGGGTGTGTGTGACTACTATCTATTTTCTCCCCTAGTTGGGGTTTTGCAGGGGTCGAGTGTGGGGGGTTTGAAAGTATGTATGTTTGTATTCCCTTTTTATTGTGTGTGGTGTGTTTTGTGGTGTAAAGTGGTTTGTATGTGGGGTTGTACTTATTTAGTTGTGGTTGCGGGGGTTGGGATTCATAGCTCCTTCCAAAAATGTGTGTTTTGTCCCGTTTATGTCTGTGTGTAGGAGTGTGAGGGGGTTCCTTGGGCTAAATTTAAAAAAAATTTTCCACGTGGTTTAGCTGATGGACATAAAAATAAGGGAGGGGGATGCTTTTGCTTGGTAAATTGGGCTCCAGAGTCACCCATGATGATGCTGGGCCAAGTCACCCATGATGATGCTGGGCTCCAGAGTCACCCATGATGATATTGGGGTCCCTAGTCAACCATGGTGATCCCTGGGCTCCAGAGTCACCCATTGATGATGGGCTCCAGAGTCACCCAGATGATGCGGGGCTCCAGAGTCACCCTTTATGATGCTGGGCTCCAGAGTCCACCCATGATGATGCTGGGCTCCAGAGTCACCCATGATGATGCTGGTCTCCAGAGTCCCCCATGATGATGCTGGGCTCCAAGTCACCCATGATGATGCTGGGCTCCAGATTCACCCATGATGATGCTGGGCTCCAGAGTCAAGCATGGTGATGCAGGGCTCCAAAGTCAACCATGGTGATGCTGGGCTCCAGAGTCAACCATGGTGATGCTGGGCTCCAGAGTCAACAATGGTGATGCTGGGCTCCAGAGTCAACCATGGTGATCCTGGGCTCCAGAGTCAACAATGGTGATGCGGGGCTCCAGAGTCAACCATGGTGATGCTGGCTCCAGAGTCAACAATTGTGATGCTGGGCTCCAGAGTCAACAGTGATGATGCTGGGCTCCAGAGTCAACAATTGTGATGCTGGGCTCCAGAGTCAACAATGTGATGCTGGGCTCCAGAGTCAACAATTGTGTTGATGGGGCTCCAGAGTACACAATTGTGATGCTGGGCTCCAGAGTCAACAATGGTAAATGCTGGGCTCCAGGGGTCAACAATTGTGATGCGGGGCTCCAGAGCCCAACAATTGTGAGCTGGGCTCCAGAGTCACAATGGTGATGCTGGGCTCCAGAGTCAACAATTGTGATGCTGGCTCCAGAGTCAACAAGGGTGATGCTGGCTCCAGAGTCAACAATGGTGATGCGGGGGCTCCAGAGTCAACAATTGTGTTTGCTGGGCTCCAGAGCCCAAAAAATGGTGATGCTGGGCTCCAGAGTCAACAATGGTGATGCTGGGCTCCAAGTCAACAATTGTAAATGCTGGGCTCCAGAGTCAAACAATTGTGATGCTGGGCTCCAGAGTCAACAATGGTGATGCTGGGTTTCCAAGTCAACAATTGTGATGCTGGGCTCCAGAGTCAACAATTGTGATGCTGGGCTCCAGAGTCAACAATGGTGATGCTGGGCTCCAGAGTCAACAAATTGTGATGCTGGCTCCAGAGTCAACCCAATTGTGATGCTGGGCTCCAGAGTCAACAATGGTGATGCTGGGCTCCAGATTCAACAATTGTGATGCGGGGTCCCAAGTCAACAATGTGAATGCTGGACTCCAGAGTCAACAATGGTGATGCTGGGCTCCAAGAGTCAACAATTGTGAGCTGGGGCTCCAGAGTCAACAATGGTGATGCTGGGCTCCAGAGTCAACAATGGTGATGCTGGGCTCCAGAGTCAACAATTGTGATGCTGGGCTCCAGAGTCAACAATTGTGATGCTGGGCTCCAGAGTCAACAATGGTGATGCTGGGCTCCAGAGTCAACAATTGTGATGCTGGGCTCCAGAGTCAACAGTGATGATGCTGGGCTCCAGAGTCAACAATTGTGATGCTGGGCTCCAGAGTCAACAATTGTGATGCTGGGCTCCAGAGTCAACAATTGTGATGCTGGGCTCCAGAGTCAACAATGGTGATGCTGGGCTCCAGAGTCAACAATGGTGATGCTGGGCTCCAGAGTCACCCATGGTGAGCTGGGCTCAGAGTCAACAATGGTGATGCTGGGCTCCAGAGTCAACAATGGAGATGCTGGGCTCCCAGAGTAACAATGGTGATGCTGGGCTCCAGAGTCAACAATGGTGATGCTGGGCTCCAGAGTCAACAATGGTGATGCTGGGCTCCAGAGTCAACAATGGTGATGCTGGGCTCCAGAGTCAACAATGGTGATGCTGGGCTCCAGAGTCAACCATAGTGATGCTGGGCTCCAGAGTCAACCATAGTGATGCTGGGCTCCAGAGTCAACAATGGTGATGCTGGGCTCCAGAGTCAACATTTGTGATGCTATGCTCCAGAGTCAACAATGGTGATGCTGGGCTCCAGAGTCAACCATAGTGATGCTGGGCTCCAGATTCAACCATAGTGATGCTGGGCTCCAGATTCAACATTGGTGATGCAGGGTTCCAGAGCCAAGGATTTCTTTCACATAAGTCAACTTTGTGACCGCTTACCACTGATATCTATTACTTAATAGACTTTTTAGAAAGATAAGAGTTTCACCAGCTAATGTCTAAGAAAATTTTGTGCAAGATTGTAATAATACTTTTGCTATGTAACGTTTTACCAGCCAGTGTTGAAACTTGTGTACCTGTCTAACCAAACTGTTTACCTTATGTGATTTTTTACCAAGTAATGTTTAATAAAATTACTTATCAATTTGAAATGTTTTGTTGATAATGTATTTAAGTGAACAACATAAGTCGTAATATATAAATACTTCTTAAGAAAAGAGTATACCAAAGATGGACGAGTCAACAAAGGAAATACTTTCCTCTGTGAACCCAAAAAATATGGATGACAAGGAGTGTTGGACGCGCCGCTCTTGCCACTCCCTGGTAAAATCCACAGGTACTCAGACGTGATGAAAAACTCATTACGTCACAGAGCGGTGTTCTTGATCCGACGTTTCTGAGCAGAAGCAGAGAGAGAGAGAGCACATGCGTCGGGGAGGGGGTGATGGGGGGGGTGATGGAGGGGGGTGAGGAAGGGGGGAAAAATTGTGGGGAGAGGGGGAGCAAATCTTGTTACAGTATGTTGGGACAGTCGATGTAAATGATGATGTTGATTTTGGGGGTTGAAATATGGGTAGAGGAATGAAGTGTGAGGTGTGGATGGTCCTGGGGAGAGGAATGAAGTGTAAGGAAATGGATATCCTGGGGAGAGGAATGAAGTGTAAGGAGTGGATGGTCCTGGGGAGAGGAATGAAGTGTAAGGAGTGGATAGTCCTGGGGAGAGGAATGAAGTGTAAGGAGTGGATGGTCCTGGGGAGAGGAATGAAGTGTAAGGAGTGGATGCCTGGGGAGAGGAATGAAGTTTTAAGGAGTGATGGTCCTGGGGAGAGGAATGAAGGTAAGGAGTGATGGTCCTGGGGGGAGGAATGAAGTTTGAGGTGTGGATGGCCTGGGGAGAGGTATGAAGTGTGAAGCGTGGATGGTCCTGAGGAGAGGAATGAAGTGTGAGGTGTGGATGGTTCTGGAGAGAGGAATGAAGTGTGAGGTGTGGATGGTCCTGGGGAGAGGTATGAAGTGGAAGTGTGGATGGTCCTGAGGAAGGTATGAAGTGTGAGGTGTGGATGGGCCTGGAAAAGGAATGAAGTGTGAGGTGTGGATGGTCCTGGGGAGGGGTATGAAGTGTGAGGTGTGGATGGTCCTGGGGAGAGGAATGAAGTGTGAGGCGTGGATGGTCCTGGGGAGAGGTATGAAGTGGTGTGTGGATGGTCCTGGGGAGAGGAATGAAGTGTGAGGTGTGGATGGTCCTGGGGAGAGGTATGAAGTGTGAGGTGTGGATGGTCCTGGGGAGAGGAATGAAGTGTGAGGTGTGGATGGTCCTGGGGAGAGGAATGAAGTGTGAGGTGTGGATGGTCCTGGGGAGAGGTATGAAGTGTGAGGTGTGGATGGTCCTGGGGAGAGGAATGAAGTGTGAGGCGTGGATGGTCCTGGGGAGGGGTATGAAGTGTGAGGTGTGGATGGTCCTGGGGAGAGGGAATGAAGCGTGAGTGTGGATGGTCCTGGGAAGAAGAAGGTGAGGTGGGGGGATGGTCCTGGGAGAGGGAAAGAAGTGTGAGGTGTGGATGGTCCTGGGGAGAAAGGGATGAAGTGTGAGGTGTGGAATGGGCCTGGGGAGAGGAATGAAGTGTGAGGTGGGTGTCCTGGGGGGAGGAATGAAGTTTTGAGGCGTGGGTGGTCCTGGGGGGAGGAATGAAGTGTGAGGTGTGGATGGCCCTGGGGAGAGGAATGAAGTGTGAGGTGTGGGTGTCCTGGGGAGAGAATGAAGTGTGAGGTGTGGATGGTCCTGGGGAGAGGGGAAAGAAGTGTGAGGTGTTGATGGTCCGGGAGAGGAATGAAGTGGAGGCGTGGATGGTCCCCGGGGAGAGGAATGAAGTGTGAGTGTGGATGGTCCTGGGGGGAGGAATGAAGTGGAGGTGTGGGTTTGTCCTGGGGAGAGGAATGAAGTTTTGAGGGGGGATGGTCCTGGGAGAAGAAGAAGTGTTTAGGTGTTGATTGGTCCTGGGAGAGGAATGAAATGTGAGGTGTTGGGTGTTCCTGGGGAGAGGAATGAAGTGTGAGGTGTGGATTGGTCTTGGGAGAGGTATGAAGTGAGGGGGTGGATGGTCTGGGGAGAGTATAAGTGTGAGGTGTGGGTGGTCTTGGGAGAGGTATGAAGTGTGGTGTGGATGGTCCTGGGAAGGAATGAAGTGGGGGTTTTGGATGGTCTTGGGGAGAGGTATGAAGTGTGAGGTGTGGATGGTCCTGGGGGAGGAAAAGAAGTGTGAGGTGTGGATGGTCTTGGGGAGAGGTATGAAGTGTGAGGTGTTTGGGTGGTCCTGGGAGAGGAATGAAGTGTGAGGGGTGGATGGTCCTGGGAAGGGATGAAGTGTGAGGTGTGGATGGTCCTGGGAAAAAGGGAAAGAAGTGTGAGGTTGGATGGTCTTGGGGAGAGGTATGAAGTGTGAGGGTGGATGGTCCTGGGGAGAGTATGAAGTGTGATGTGGATGTCCTGGGGGGAATGAAGTGTGAGGTGTGGATGGTCCTGGGGAGAGGAATGAAGTGTAGGTTGGATGGTCCTGGGAGAGGTATGAATGGAGGTGTGATGGTCCTGGGGAGAGGAATGAAGTTGTGAGGTGTGGATGGTCCTGGGAGAGGAATGAAGTGTAAGGGTGGATGGGCCTGGGGGGGAGGTATGAAGTGTGAGGTGTGGAAGGTCCTGGGGAGGAATGAAAGTGTGAGGTGTGGATGGTCCTGGGGGGGAGGAAGAAGTGTAAGGGTGGATGGTCCTGGGGGGAGGGATGAAGTGTGAGGTGTGGATGGGCCTGGGAAGGAATGAAGTGTGAGTGTGGATGGCCTGGGGAGAGGAATGAAATGTAAGGAAATGGATGGTCCTGGGGAGAGGAATGAAGTGTCAGGTGTGGAGGTCCTGGGGAGAGGTATGAAGTGTGAGGTGAAATGGTCCTGGGAGAGGAATGAATGTTGAGGTTGGATGGTACTGGGAGAGGTATGAAGTTGTGAGGTGTGGATGGTCCTGGGGAGGAATGAAGTGTGAGGTGTGGATGGTAAATGGGGGGAGGTTTTGAAGTGTGAGGTGTGGATGGTCCTGGGGAGAGGAATGAAGTGTGAGGTGTGGATGGTCCTGGGGAGAGGAATGAAGTGTGAGGTGTGGATGGTCCTGGGGAGAGGAATGAAGTGTGAGTGTGGATGGTTCCTGGGAGAGGAATGAAGTGTGAGGTGTGGATGGTCCTGGGGAGAGGAATGAAGTGTGAGGTGTGGATGGTCCTGGGGAGAGGTATGAAGTGTGAGGTGTGGATGGTCCTGGGGAGAGGTATGAAGTGTGAGGTGTGGATGGTCCGGGAGAGGAATGAAGTGTGAAAGGGGTGGGGTGGTCCTGGGAGAGGAATGAAGTGTGAGGTGTGGATGGTCCTGGGGAGAGGTAATGGGAAATGTGAGGTGTGGATGGTCCTGGGGAGAGGAATGAAGTGTAGGTGTGGGGTGGTCCTGGGGGGAGGAATGAAGTGTGAGGTGTGGATGGTCCTGTGGAGAAGGGAAAGAAGTGTGAGGTGTGGATGGGGCCTGGGGAAGGAAAAAGTGTGGTGTGGATGGTCCTGGGGAAGGAATGAAGTGTAGGTGTGGATGGCCTGGGAGAGGAATGAAGTGTGAGGTGTGGATGGTCCCGGGGAGAGGTATGAAGTGTGAGGGTGTGGATGGGCCGGGGAGAGGTATAAGTGTGAGGGTGGAGGTCCTGGGGAGAGGAATGAAATGTGAGGGGGGACGGTCCTAAGGAAAAGGGGAAAGAAGTGTGAGGTGTGGATGGTCCTGGGGAGAGTTTAAGAAGTGAGAGGTGTGGATGGCCCGGGGAGAGAGGTTTTGAAGTGTGAGGTGTGGATGGTCCTGGGGAGAGGTATGAAGTGTGAGGTGTGGATGGTCCTGGGAGAGGTATTAAGTGTGAAGTGTGGATGGTCCTGAGGAAGGGAAAGAAGTGTGAGGTGTGGATGGTCCTGGGAGAGGGTTGAAGTATGAGGGGTGGAGGGCCTGGGGAGAGGTATGGAATTTTGAAGTGTGGTGGGCCTGGGAGAGGTATGAAGTGTGAGGTGTGGATGGTCCTGGAGAGGAATGAAGTATGAGGGGTGGATGGTCCCTGGGGAAAGGGATGAAGTATGAGGTGTGGATGGGCCTTGGAAGGTAAAGAAGTATGAATGTGGATGGGCCTGGGAGAGGAATGAAGTATGAGGTGTGGATGGTCCTGGGAGAGGTATGAAGTGTGAGGTGTGGATGGTCCTGGGAGAGGTATGAAGTATGAAGTGTGATGGTCCTTGGGAGAGGGATGAAGTATGAGGTGTGGATGGTCCTGGGGAGAGGTATGAAGTATGAGGTGTGGATGGTCCTGGGGAGAGGAATGAAGTGTGAGGGGTGGATGGTCCTGGGGGGAGGTAAAGAAGTATAGGGTGTGGATGGTCCTTGGAGAGGAATGAAATATGAGGGTGGATGGTCCTGGGGAGAGGTATGAAGTGTGAGGTGTGGATGGTCCTTGGGAGAGGTATGAAGTATGAGGTGTGGAAAGGTCCTGGGGAGAGTATGAAGTAATGAGGTGGGATGGTCCTGGGAAGGGAAAAGAAGTATGAGGTGTGGATGGGTCCTGGGGAGAGGATGAAGTTTGAGGTGTGGATGGTCCTGGAGAGAGGAATGAAGTGTGAGGTGTGGATGGCCTGGGGAGAGGTATGAAGTATGAGGTTTTGGATGGTCCTGTGGAGAGGAATGAAGTGTGAGTGTGGATGGCCCTGGGGAGAGAATGAAGTGTGAGGTGTGGATGTCCCCTTTGGGAGAGGGATGAAGTATGAGGTGGATGGTCCTGGGGAAGGAATGAAGTGTGAGGTGTGGATGGCCCTGGGGAGAGGAATGAAGTATGAGGTGTGGATGTCCTGGGAGAGGTATAATATGAATGTGGATGGTCCTTGGGGGAGGTATGAAGTATGAATGTGGATGGGCCTTGGAGAGGAATGAAGTATGAGGTGTGGATGGTCCTGGGGAGAGGGATGAAGTATGAGGGGTGGATGGCCCTGGGGGAGGAGGGAATGAAGTAAAAAGAGGTGTGGATGGTCCTGGGGAGAGGTATGAATATGAGGTGTGGAAAGGTCCTGGGAGAGGTATGAAGTATGAGGTGTGGATGGTTCCTGGGGAGAGGGAAAGAAGTATGAGGTGTGGATGGTCCTGGGGAGAGGTATGAAGTATGAGGTGTGGAAGGTCCTGGGAGAGGAATGAAGTATGAGGTGTGGATGGTCCTGGGGAGAGGTATGAAGTATGAGGTGTGGATGGTCCTGGGGAGAGGAATGAAGTATGAGGTGTGGATGGTCCTGGGGAGGTATGAAGTATGTGGTGGGGGATGTCCTGGGGGGAGGTATGAAGTATGAGGTGTGGAGGTCCTGGGGAGGGGTATGAAGTATAAGGTGTGGATGGTCCTTGGGAAAGGTATGAAGTATGAGGTGTGGATGGTCCTTGGGAGAGGTATGAAGTATGAAGTGTGGATGGTCCTGGGGAGAGGTATGAAGTATGAGGTGTGGATGGTCCTGGGGAGGGTAGAAGTGTGAGTGTGGATGGTCCTTGGGAGAGGTAAGAAGTATGAGGTGTGGTTTGGGCCTGGGGAGGGGTATGAAGTGTGAGGTGGGATGGTCCCCGGGGAGAGGTATGAAGTATGAGGGTGGGTGGTCCTTGGGAGAGGTATGAAGTATGAGGTGTTTATGGTCCTTGGGGGAGGTAGAAGTATGAGGTGTGGATGGTCCTTGGGAGGGTAATGAAGTATGAGGTGTGATGGTCCTTGGGAGAGGGATGAAGTATGAGGGGGGATGGTCCTGGGAGGGGTATGAAGTGTGAGGTGTGGTGGTTTCCGGGGAAGGTATGAAGGGATGAAAGGGGTGGATGTCCTGGGGAAGGGATGAAGTATGAGGTGTGGTGGTCCTTGGAGAGGATGAAGTATGAGGTGTGGATGGTCCTGGGGAGGGGTATGAAGTTGAGGTGTGGATGGTCCTGGGGAGAGGTATGAAGTATGAGGTGGGATGGTCCTGGGAGGGTATGAATGTGAGGGGTGGATGGTCCTGGGAGAGGGATGAAGTATGAGGTGTGGATGGTCCTGGGGAGAGGTATGAAGTATGAGGTGTGGATGGTCCTTGGGAGAGGTATGAAGTATGAAGTGTGGATGGTCCTGGGGAGAGGAATGAAGTATGAGGTGTGGATGGTCCTGGGGAGAGGTATGGGAAGTATGAGGTGTGGATGGTCCTGGGAGAGGTATGAAGTATGAGGTGTGGATGGTCCTGGGAGAGTATGAAGTGTGAGGTGTGGATGGTCCTGGGGAGAGGTATGAAGTATGAGGTGTGGATGGTCCTGGGGAGAGGTATGAAGTATGAGGTGTGGATGGTCCTGGGGAGAGGTATGAAGTATGAGGTGTGGATGGTCCTGGGGAGAGGAATGAAGTGTGAGGTGTGGATGGTCCTGGGGAGAGGTATGAAGTATGAGGTGTGGATGGTCCTGGGAAAGGAATGAAGTGTGAGGTGTGGATGGTCCTGGGGAAAGGAATGAAGTGTGAGGTGTGGATTTGGGCCTGGGGAGAGGAATGAAGTATGAGGGGTGGAGGTCCTTGGAGAGGTATGAAGTGCGAGGGGTGGATGGTCCTGGGGAGAGAATGA
Source organism: Cherax quadricarinatus (assembly GCF_026875155.1). Taxonomy (NCBI): domain Eukaryota; kingdom Metazoa; phylum Arthropoda; class Malacostraca; order Decapoda; family Parastacidae; genus Cherax; species Cherax quadricarinatus. The sequence goes on from NC_069421.1 coordinate 48,279,025, forward strand.
AGGGGAGGTGTGGATGGTCCTGGGGAGAGGTAAGAAGTATAGGTGTGGATGGTCCTGGGGGGGGGGAAATGAAGTGTGAGGTGTGGATGGTCCTGGGGAGAAGGTATGAAGTATGAGGTGTGGGTGGTCCTGGAGAGGAATGAAGTGTGAGGTGTGGATGGTCCTGGGAGAGGTATGAAGTATGAGGTGTGGATGGTCCTTGGGAGAGGTATGAAGTGCGAGGTGTGGATGGTCCTGGGGAAAGGAATGAAGTGTGAGGTGTGGATGGTCCTGGGGAGAGGTATGAAGTGCGAGGTGTGGATGGTCCTTGAGAGAGAATGAAGTTAGGGGGGAGGTCCTGGAAAGGAATGAAGTGTAAGGAGTGGATGGTCCCCGGGAGAGGTAAAGTGCGAGGGTGGATGGTCTGGGAAAAGGAATGAATGTGAGTGGGATGGTCCCTGGGGAGAGGTATGAAGTGCGAGTGTGGATGGTCCTTGAGAAAAAAAAGTGAGGTGGGATGGCCTGGGGAAAGGAATGAAGTGTGAGTGTGATGGTCCTTGGAGAGGTATGAAGTTGCGAGGTGTGGATGTCCTTGAAGAGGAATTTAATGTGAGGGTGATGGTCCTGGGGAGAGGAATGAAATTGTGAGGTGTGTGGAGCCTGGGAGAGGTATGAAGTATGAGGTGTGGATGGCCCTTGGAGAGGTATGAAGTGTGAGGTGGGGGATGGTCCTGGGGAAAGGAATGAAGTGTGAGGTGTGGATGGCCCGGGAGAGGGATGAAGTATGAGGTGGATGGTCCTGGGAGAGGTATGAAGTGCGAGGTGTGGATTGCCTTGAAGAGGAAATGAAGTGTGAGGTTTTATGGTCCTGGGGGAAGGGAATGAAGTGTAATTGTGTGGATGGTTTTCCCGGGGAGAGGAATGAAGTGTGAGGTGTTGGATGGTCCTGGGGGGAGGAAGAAGTGTGAGGTGTGGATGGACCCTGGGGAGAGGAATGAGTGTGAGGTGTGGATTGGCCTGGGAGAGGAATTGAATGTGAGGTGTGGGGTGGTCCGGGAAGAGGAAAAGAAGTGTGAGGTGTGGATGGTCCTGGAGAGAGGAATGAAGTGTGGGTGTGGGTGGTCCTGGGGAGGGTAGAAGTGTGAGGTGTGGATGGTCCTGGGGAGTGGAATGAAGTGTGAGTGGGGGATGGTCCTGGGGAGAAAGGAATGAAGTTGAGGTGTGGATGGTCCTGGGGAGAGGAAATGAAGTGTGAGTGTGGGTGGTCCTGGGGAGGATGAGTGTGAGTGGGATCCTGGGGAGAGGATGAAGTGTGGGTGTGGATGGTCCTGGGGAGAGGAATGAAGTTTAGGTGTGGATTGGTCTGGGAGAGGGAAAGGTGTGAGGTGGATGGGCCTGGGGAGAGGAATGAAGTGTGAGGTGTGGATGGTCCTGGGGAGGGGTATGAAGTTGTGGTGTGGATGGTCCTGGGAGGGAAAGTGTGAGGTGTGGATGGGCCTGGGGAGAGGAATGAAGTGTGAGGTGTGGTGGTCCTGGGGAGAGGAATGAAGTGTGAGGTGTGGGTGGTCCTGGGGAAGGAATGAAGTGGGGAGGTGTGGATGGGCCTGGGGAGGGAATGAAGTGTGAGGTGTGGATGGGCCTGGGGGGAGGAATGAAGGTGAGGTGGGGGATGTCCTGGGGAGGGTATGAAAGTGGTGTGGTGTGGGTGGTCCTGGGAGAGGATGAAAGTTTGAGGTGTTTTGGGTGGCCTGGGGAGGGGAATGAAGTGTGGGTGTGTGGTTGAGTAAAAATGTAATATAAGTTGAGGTGTGAAAAGGGTTGGGAGAGAAAATGAAGTGTGAGGTGTATAGCAGTAAATGTTAGTAGTAAAAGAATAGTAATTTTAGAGTATTAGGGAGTAAAAGTATTAGAGTTAGTAGGAAATAAATAGCAGAATAATAGTGTAGTAGTAGCAGTAGCTGTGTAGTTGTAGTAGATAGTAGTAATAGGGAGTAGTAATATAGGGTTTAGTTAGTAGAAAGTAGTAAGAGAAGTTGTAGGAGTATAGTAGAGAGCAATAGTAGTATATATAGCATAGCGTAGTAGTAGTTGTAGTAAAGTACTAGTATAGTAGAATACGTAGTATAGAAGCGGGTGGTATAGGTAGTAGAGTATAGTAAGTAGTAGTAGTATAATATATAGTGGGGGGAGTAGGGTTTGTAGGTAATAGCAACGTATTTGTAAGTAGCAATATAACAGTTTTAGTAGTAAGTAAGTTGTAGTTAAAAAAGTAGTTAAAACAGTAGTAGGAATAGTTAGCAAATAGTTGTAACTAGTAGCAATAGTAGTAATAATATAATAAATAGTGTACAGGAGTAAATAGTAAGTTAGTGGGAAAGAATGTAAAATAGTAAACAGTAGCATAGTAACAGTTATAGTAAATAGTAGAGTTGTAGTAAATAATCAATAGTAGTAATAAGTAGTAAGTAAAAAGTAGTAGTAAAAGTAGAGCAAAAAGTAGTAAACAGTAGTAGAACAGTAGTATAATAGTAGTAGCCAAGTAGTAAATAAAATAGTAGTAAAAAGTAGTAGTAATAGTAGGGAACATAGTAGTAAGTTAAGCAAGTAGTAGTAACATAGTAGTAATAGTAGTAGAACAATAGTAGTAAAGTAGTAGAACAGTAGTAGTAATAGTAGAATATAGAACAGTAGGTTTGTAAAGTAGTAGTAAAGTAAGCAACAGTAGTATAAATAGTAGTAACAGTAAGTAGTAATTAGTAGCAACAGTATAGTAGTAATAATAGTAATAACAGTAGTAAATAATAGTAGTAGTAAATACAATATAACCAATAAGGAATAGAAAGCAAAAATAAATATAGTATAAAGTAGTATCTGAAAACAAACAAATATAACCCTAGTATTTTTTTAACTAATATACTAATTTTGTACAACATATAAAATAAATATAACCCAAAATCTATAATATGCAACATATATAAAAGTTTTTTTTACAATAGTAGTTTAAAAAAATATAGTAATATATCCTTCTTTTTACAAAAAAGAATTTTAAAAACCCCGGCCCCAAATCCATTAAAAAGTTCGTCAGTTTTCAAGCAATTAATATAAAACTTCAAGAAAATTAATTTTTAACTTAAAAATTCCCCAAAAATTTTTTCTTAACAAATTCCAAAAAATTCCTATAATCTTAATACATCTGAAATATTAATTACCTAAAAGTTTTTTCTCTAAAAATCTCCCTAGTTTAAAATTAAAATTATTGTATTAAACCCCTTGGTAGTTTTTTGATTGTATTATTAAAATGGTTGAGAAGGGATTAAAAAGTTCCCAAAGAAGTATTAACCCCCCTAGAGAATTTTATTAAAATTTGAGAAAAATTTTTTTAAATTTAACTTGAGAAAGCATTATTATGCCTGAAAAAAGAAATTATTAGTTCCTTGAGAAAGTAAAACCCCCTTTGAGAAGAAATTAAACCCCTTGAAAGTATTAACCCCCTTGAAAAGTATTAAACCCATGAGAATTATTACCCCCCTTTTAAGAAGAATTAACCCCCTTGGGGAATTTTATAATAATTCCTTTTTGTTTTTAAAAAGGGGAAAAATTTGGTTGCAACTTTTTAATTACTGATTGTTCGGGTTTTAAAAATTGTTCAAATTGGGGGGATTTTAGTTTTTAACAGGTTGAAAAGGACCTTATGTTGGGTAGTTAAAACCCTTTAGTGGTAGGGTTTAAACTCTTACGGAAAGGTTTTGGATCAAAAAAGTGTTCGGGTTTAAAGACTTCATTATATTCATTTTTAAACCTTTTTTTATTTTTTTTTTTGAACTTTATATTCAGGTTTTGGACTTATTTCATTTGAATACTCTTTTTCAATTTTGTGGGAAATTTTAAAAATTTGGTTCCCCAATTTTAAACTTAGTTTTCCCCATTGGGGGCGCTTTTAAGTTTTCCCAGGTTTTTGTAGGGGGAATTTATTTTGGTTTTAATTTTGGGGACTTAAAATTTCCCCCAGGTTTAAACCCCTTAAGGTATTAATTTTAAAAAATTTTTTTTCCCTTGGAAAAATTTATTATTCGGGGTTTGTAACCCTTAGGTTTATTCTGGGGAGAAAATTATTCAGGTTTAAAAACCCCCTTGGGGTTTTTTAAATTGGGAAAAGATTTAAAAATTAAGGGTTTTGTGAGATTTTTTTTTCCCAGGTTAAAACCCCTTAGAATTTAATTTGAGAATTTTTCCCCATTGGGAAAATTTTTAAAAATTAGGTTTAGGGACCTTAAATTTCTTTTGGATTCTTTACAAGGTTGGGTGGATTTTCTTCTAGTTTTCCAGGAAAAAAATTTTGTTCAGGTTGTGGACTCTAGTGTTCGGGTTGGGGGGATCTTGGGTTTTCCCGGTTGTGGACTCTTAGTGTTCAGGTTGTAGGATCTTAGTTTTAAGGTTGTGGGGGACTTTTTGTGTTCGGTTGTGGACTCTTAGTTTTCGGGTTGTGGGGACTCTTGGGTGTTCAGGTTGAAAGGATTCTTAGTTTTTCAGGTTGTGGGGACTCTTAGTGTTCAGGTTGTAGGCCCTTAGTTTTAGGTTGTGAAAACTTTTTGGGTTTCAGGTTGTGGGGACTCTTAGTTTTAAGGTTGTGGGGCCCTTATTTGTTCGGGTTTTGGGGACTCTTAGTTTTTCGGTTGTGAGACTCTTAGTGTTCGGGGTTGTGGGACTCTTGGGGGTTTCAGGTTGGGGGACTCTTAGTGTTCAGGTTGTGAAAATCTTAGTGTTCAGGTTGTGGGGACTCAAAGTGTTCGGGTTTGTGGAAGGGACTTTGGGGTTGTTTCCGGGGTTGAAAGGGACTTTTAGTTTCGGGTTGTGGCTATTAGTTTTAAAGGTTGTGAGACTCTTAGTGTTCAGGTTGTGGGACTCTTGGGTGGTTCAGGTTGTGGGGACTCTTAGTGTTCGGGTTTGTGGGATTTTAGTTTTCAGGTTTGGGGACTCTTAGTTTCAGGTTGTGAGTTCTTAGTGTTCAGGTTGTGAGCTCTTAGTGTTGGGGTTGTGAGATTTCTTAGTGTTCAGGTTGTGGGCCCTTTGTTTCAGGTTTTTTGGGGGACTCTTAGTGTTCGGGTTGTGAGATTCTTAGTGTTCGGTTTTTAGGATCTTGTTTCGGGGTTGTGAGCGGAAATCTTAGTTTGGGTTTGTGAGATTTCTTGTGTTAGGTTTTTTTGGGGACTCTTAGTTTTTTCGGGTTTGTGAGACTCTTATTTTTCCCGGTTGTGAAAATCTTAGTGTTAGGTTGTGGATTTCTTATTTATTCGGTTGGGGAACTCTTAGTGTTCGGGTTTTGTGAGACTCTTAGGGGTTAGGTTGTGGGCCTTTAGTTTCGGGTTTGTGGGATTCTTAGTGTTCAGGTTGTGAGATCTTTGTTCAGGTTGTGGACTCTTAGTTTTTCGGGTTTGTGGGGGGACTCTTAGTTTCAGGTTGTGGGGTTTAGTTTTTAGGTTGTGGGGGACTTCTTTAGTTTTTCGGGTTTGTGAGATTTTGTTTTTCAGGTTGTGGACTTTTAGTTTCAGGTTGTGGGGACTCTTAGTTTCGGGTTTGGGGGGAAAATCTTAGTGTTCGGTTGTAGGTTCTTAGGGTTCAGGTTTTTTGGGGGGACTCCTTAGTGTTAGGTTGTAGGACTCTTAGGTTCAGGTTTTTGAGACTTTTTGTGTTCGGTTGTGGGGACTTTTTAGGGGTTCGGGTTGTAGGACTTTGGGTTTCGGGTTGTAGGCTCTTAGTTTCAGGTTGTGGACTTTAGTTTTTCAGGTTTTTGAGACTTTATTTTCAGGTTGTAGACTCTTAGGGGTTCAGGTTTTTGGAATTTCTTAGTGTTCGGGGTTGTAGGACTCTTATTTTTCAGGTTGTGAGCTTTAGGGGTTCGGGTTTTGTGAGACTCTTAGTGTTCGGGTTTGTGGGGAACTTTAGTTTCA
>NC_069421.1:48285451-48300533 GCF_026875155.1 Cherax quadricarinatus
TTGACTCTGGAGCCCAGCATCACCATTTGGGTTTACTCTGAGCCAGCTCACCATGGTTGACTCTGGAGCCCAGCATCACCATGGTTGACTCTGGAGCCCAGCATCACCATCGGTTGACTCTGGAGCCCAGCATCACGGTTGACTCTGGAGCCCAGCATCACCATGGTTGACTCTGGAGCCCAGCATCACCATGGTTGACTCTGGAGCCCAGCATCACCATTGTTGACTCTGGAGCCCAGGATCACCTTGGTTGACTCTGGAGCCCAGCATCACCATGGTTGACTCAGGAGCCCAGCATCACCATGGTTGACTCAGGAGCCCAGCATCACCATGGTTGACTCTGGAGCCCAGCATCACCATGGTTGACTCTGGAGCCCAGCATCACCATGGTTGACTCTGGAGCCCAGCATCACCATGGTTGACTCTGGGCCCAGCATCACCATGGTTACTCAGGAGCCCACATCACCATGTTGACTCGGACCCAGCATCACCATGGTTGACTCTGGAGCCCAGCATCACCATTGGTTGACTCAGGAGCCCAGCATCACATGGTTTGACTCGGAGCCCAGCATCACAATGGTTGACTCTGGAGCCCAGCATCACCATGGTTGACTCTGGTGCCCAGCATCAACCATGGTTGACTCTAGGAGCCCAGCATCACAATTGTTGACTCGGAGCCCAGCATCACCATGGTTGACTCTGGAACCCAGCATTACACATGTGTTGACTCTGGAGCCCAGCATCACTATGGTTGACTCTGGAGCCCAGCATCACCATGGTTGACTCTGGAGCCCAGCATCACCATTGTTGACTCTGGAGCCCAGCATCATCATTGTTGACTCTGGAGCCCAGCATCACCATGGTTGACTCTGGTGCCCAGCATCACACATGTTGACTCTGGAGCCCAGGCATCACATTGGTTGACTCTGGAGCCCATCATCACCATGTTGACTCTGGAGCCCAGCATCACAATTGTTGACTCTGGAGCCCAGCATCACAATTATTGACTCTGGAGCCCAGGCATCACCTTGGTTGACTCTGGAGCCCAGCATCACCATTGTTGACTCTGGAGCCCAGCATCACATGTTGACTCTGGAGCCCAGCATCACCATTGTTGACTCTGGAGCCCAGCATCACCATTGTTGACTCATGGAGCCCAGCATCACATGGTTGACTCGGACCCAATCACATGTTGACTCTGGAGCCCAGCATCACATGGTTGACTCTGGAGCCCCGCATCACCATGGTTGACTCTGGTGCCCAGCATCACCATGGTTGACTCTGGAGCCCAGCATCACCATGGTTGACTCTGGAGCCCAGCATCACCATGGTTGACTCTGGAGCCCAGCATCACCATGGTTGACTCTGGAGCCCAGCATCACCATGGTTGACTCTGGAGCCCAGCATCACCATGGTTGACTCTGGAGCCCAGCATCATCATGGGTGACTCTGGAGCCCAGCATCATCATGGGTGACTCTGGAGCCCAGCATCACCATGGTTGACTCAGGACCCCAATATCATCATGGGTGACTCTGGAGCCCAGCATCACCATGGTTGACTCTGGAGCCCAGCATCACCATGGTTGACTCTGGAGCCCAGCATCACCATGGTTGACTCTGGAGCCCAGCATCACCATGGTTGACTCTGGAGCCCAGCATCATCATGGTGACTCGGGACCCCAATCATCATGGGTGACTCTGGAGCCCAGCATCATCATGGGTGACTCTGGAGCCCAGCATCATCATGGGTGACTCTGGAGCCCAGCATCATCATGGGTGACTCTGGAGCCCAGCATCATCATGGGTGACTCTGGAGCCCAGCATCATCATGGGTGACTCTGGAGCCCAGCATCATCATGGGTGACTCTGGAGCCCAGCATCACCATGGTTGACTAGGGACCCCAATATCATCATGGGTGACTCTGGAGCCCAGCATCATCATGGGTGACTCTCGAGCCCAGCATCATCATGGGTGACTCTGGAGCCCAGCATCACCATGCAAGAGCATCCTCCCTCACTCTTATCTTATGTCCATCAGCTAAACCACGTGAGATTATTTTTAACTCTTAGCCTAAGGACATCCCCCTCACACTCCTACACACAGACATAAACGCACACACACACATTGTGGCAGGAGCTATGAATCGACCCCTGCAACCACAACTAAATAAGTACACACACATACAAACACACTCTTACACACACAAACACACACACACACACTCAAACATGTACATACATACATACATACATACACACACACACTCGACCCCTGCAACCTCAACTAGGTGAGAACTAGATGAGTAGTCACACACACGCACGCACGCACACGCAAGCACACACCACAAACACACCACACACGCACAAACGCACACACACACACACAACAAACACACACACACACACACACACACCACACACACACACACACACACACACACACACAACACACACACACACACACCACACACACCTCACACACACACACACACACCACACACTCTGTATCCTAGCAGAGGCTAGGATACAGAGTTTAGAAGAGGAACTGAAAAATCTGAAACAGCCTAAAGAACTAAAGAACATTTTGGGATTGACAACAGAGACTGCTACCTCAGTCACAAATAAGGGGACAGTAGGGAAAGAAGGAGCACAACTGCATGGAGAAGCTCTATCAGAGGAGACTGTAGTAAATGAAAGAGCTAAGCTTTATGTGGAGGCCCTAACAGACAACAACAGAGCCCAAGGAAAGCCGAGAAGGGAAAATGACAGGCCACTGAGCCCAAGTACATTAGCTAGTGAAACTGAAGAAAGGAAAGCTGCAGTGGAGGAAACCAAATTAAATGAGGGGATACACAGGGATATGCAGTGGGAGAATGAAAGGGTGAGGTCAGTCTTTTGTGTATGGGCTCCAGGAAGTTGAAGGGAAACATATGAAGCAAGAAAACAAGGGGGAAAAAAAAGCAATTGAAAGCATCATGAAAGCAATAGGAGAAGACGACATGACCCAGCTGGAAATTTTTCGGAGAATAGGGGGGTTTGTAAAAAAAGAACCCGGCCAGTGAAAGTGACCTTCAAGGCAAAAGTGACTCGGAACAGGATCCTGCAGGAGAAAGCACGATTATTAAGGGCTTGCCGGCATACAGGAAGGTGTTTATCTCTCGGGGGGGGGGGGGGGGACGCGACAGAAACAAGAAGAAAGGAAGAAACTGGAGAGTTGGTACAAAGGCGAAAGGAGGAAAGAGAGGGGTGGAGAAGACAGACAGGAGATCAGACCAGGAAGTGGAAGATCAAATACAACCTCCCTCACTACTTCCTATGGAAGCTCCCAACCAGGTCAACCCCAGTGAACCAAAACACTCTATTCAAAACACCATGCCACATCCAATGCCCCACCCAATACATTTACAAACTCACCCCACAGCAAACAACCATAGATCCTACCAGGTCTCCCACTTCCCCGCCCCATTTATCTCCCAGACACTGTCTTAGAAAGAAGTTGGAAGGTTGTGGGTATACAAAGCCGATGGAATAACCAAACATGTTAGAGGAAGTGGCACGAAAGAAACCAAGGGACCATCCCAGACAGAAAAAAACTCACCAGAATAATAAACTGATTCAATCTTCTCCATCGGATATCAAATCTTCAGGAAAGGACCTCATGCATCAACTTGTTAGTCGACCACTTACCAGAGAGAGAGGAGAGGATGAACCCGCCAAAGACTGGGACCTTGTATTCACCTTGAGTAGTTCTGTAATCGAGGCTATCTGTATGAAAGGCACCTGGGAGCTAGTGATCATGTATGGTTCTATGTGCTTACTCGACTACTTGTTGACTTCCTAGCGGAGAGAGTAGAGGTAATAGGCTGGAAAACTAATACAAAATGGGGAACTTACTCATGCATGAGGAACTTTTCCTTCAAGACATTCATCGGGAGAGGGAATGACAGGAAAAAACAGCTACAAAAGCAAAATGATGGACTATGAGGCAACAAAATGCAAGGGGCAGAGGAGAGGTTTTGTTCACAAGGGAAACAGAAATAAGGCAGAAAATGACCGAGTCCTTGGTTCACCCAAAGGTTGTAGGGAGGCAAAAACTAGGTGTACTAGAGAATGGAAAAGGTACAGAAGACAGAGAACTCAGGAAAATAAAGAAATTAGCCGAAAGAGCCAGAACGAATATGCACAAAATAAGAAGGGAGGCTCAGAGACAATGTGAAAATTGCATAGCCCACTCAAAAGTTAAGACTGGCCCGAAGTGCTTGTGCAGCCACATCAGGAGGAAAACAACAGTCAAAGGACAGGGTATCAGGTCCTGAGGATGGGTGATGGGGAATCACATGAAAAACGACCGAGAGGTATGGTCAGAAGCTCAACACTAGATTTAAAGAGGTATTACAGTGGAACCAGTTGGACTCCAGAAATCAGAACAAGGGGGGAAACAGCAAGTGCTGGATGAGTACATAGAACAAAGGAGGAGGTTGAAGGAAGAGTATGCGAACTTGGACACCTCAAAGGCGGTGGGACCAGACAACATCCTCTCGTGGGGTCCGTAAAGAGGAGGAGCGGATATTGTGTGTGCCATTAACATACAGATCTTCAAACATCTTTGAAACTGGGACAAATTCACTGAGGTATGGAAAATGGCAATTCGTGAGTCCCATTTTTAAAAAGGGCTCACGAAATGAGGCACCTAAACTAGCAGACCGGTATCACCTAACGTGCTTTAGTATGCCAAGGGTATGGATGAAGATTCATCAGAGTGAGAGAGGTGGCGCACAGGGAAAGAAAAAGTGTATAATTGATAACCAGCCAGGTTTAGGGAAGGAAAATCCTGTGTCCACAAACTACTAGAGAGTTTTAATGCAAGGTGGACAGAAGTAAGACTAAGAGAAGAGAGGGGTGGATCGACTGCTGCATATTTTTTGGACTGCAAGAAGGCCTTCGACACAGTCCTCACAAGAGGTACTGCAAAAGCTAGTGGATCAGGAACACATAAAACAGGTAAGGCACTGCAATGGATCAGAGAATACATGTCATGGTAGCGACGAGGTGTCAGAGTGGGCGCCTGTGACATGCGGGGTTCCACAGGGGTCAGTCCTATAGGACCTGAGCTGTCTTGGTATAAGAGAACGACCATAACGGAAGGGATAGACTCAGAAGGTCCTTGTTTGCAGATGTTGAGAGTTAATGGAAGAATAATCGGATGGGTTCAGCAGGAAAAAAAAAGAAAACCTGGAAGGCTACAAGCCGGGTCCAGAAACTGGCCCCCAAAAATTTTAAACCCCTCCCAAAATGAAAAGTCATAAAAAGAGAGGGGAAGGGGCAAAGGAAGCCGCAGACCAATATAGTTTGATGGCCAAAAGATGCAACCTCATCAAGGAAAAAAATCTGGGGTTGAGTATAAACGGACATCCCCCTGGGCGAATAATCAGTTTTCTTGCAGTTTCGGGGCCGGCACCCTTTCAATGCTTTTCGATTCTTTTTTGATCTGATCCCATTTGCGGGCCCCATACTGGGTATGCAGCCCCGTTTGGATCCAACCTGTCAAGACGTCAAGAAATTAGAAAAAGGAAAAAGGTTTTTGCAACAGACTTTTCGGCAGGGGGGTTGTTCAAAGAAAGGGGGGAAACGGCTACAAAACACTGGAGGGACAGGAGGGTCGGGGAGAATGATAATTTGACTTTATAAAATACTGCGCGGAATGAAAAGGTGGAAAAAGGCGGGTGTTCCGGGGGGGGAAAACGCACAAGAGGTTACAATGGAATTTGAAGACCGTTAATCAAAGGGTGTTAGGAAGTTTTCTTCATATTGGGTTGTAGGCGGGGAAATTTTGCTAAAAAGGACGTAGTGGAGGCGGGAAAACCTACATATTTTTAAAGGCGAGGTTTTTGAAAAGTCGGGGGGCCCAAAAATTTTAATAAGCAAATTCTAGAATTAAATAGCCACCCAACTAATTATAAAACCAAACCCCGGATAACCAGTTTCAGCCACCCAAATTTGCCCACTATTTGTAACCGTTGAGAACATTGTCAGTGGCGTCTTAACGGTCTTAGTGTTTTCATATTTCTGCACCGGGAAAAAATCACAGGGTAGGATAGCCTAACAGGACAATAAAAATGGGTAACTAAAAAATACAGAAAAGAAACACTGGTAAATAGGTCCCAAATTGTGATGGCAGAGATAAAAAGTTGCAGGGGACGAAAAAAGATGCCGGGAAAAAATTCAAAAAATGTTATACCCCCTTGAAAATATTGCACCGTTAAAGAGGTTGGGTTTTAACGAGAAAAAACCTGGATGATATGAGATATTAGAAAATATGAAATCAGAGCCAGCTGTAAAAAGATTTAAAAAGAAAAAGAAGGATATTGCAGCACAAATGAATCCAAAGGGTGAGGTCAGGTAAGGATTAAAAAAAGGGCAAGGCAAAGCACTGCTGCCAAAAATAAAGAGTATAAGCTAACCCCGAAAGCTCTGGAAAAACAAAAAACAGTTGGGGTATAGTATAAGCTGGATGTTAAAGTATCATTAAAAAATGGGTATCCCACGAAATCAGGGGGCCCAAAATTGTTTTAAATTCATATACACTCTGTTGCATAACCTAGTAAGTAAACTACAGCTGATCAAATACCTTTAACACAGTCTTAAGTTTAAAACATACATACAAATATGGGGTAACCCAAACAGTGTCAACTAGTAAGGTATCTCTGTTTATTAAAAAAAATAAGCAGGTAAACCAACTAAAAGCAAGGCCCCGATAACTCCCCTCTAAGTTCCCAAAGATGGTGCTTCTGAAATTAATCCTATTCTACATAATAAATTATCAATCCCTAATACGTCCGAGGGGTTCAAAGGGGGCCGAGTTATTATCTTAAGAAAAAAAAGGTTTTTGTAAGCAACTATAGGCTGTTGTATACTCGTATAATTAAAATTCTAGAGAGAGCATGTATTCAAGTAGTTAAGTCCTTAATGCAAAAATTTCCATAGCTTCAATTTGGGGTTTTGAAAATTTCAAAACCCACCCTCCTATAATCGATGGTTATGGAATGAAATTCAAAGGGGAACCCCATGGAGGTAACCCTTGACCTGCAAAAGCCCCTTTTTACTTCCCACATTTAAAATTATGTAATAAACTTCAAGCAATCGGTTAGGTTTGTAGATGGTTTAAGTCCTACTTAGCAACAGGGGCAAATAGTCAAAATCAACAAAAAAGAAACAGAACCCCTGCCCTAAAGTGGGTTCCCCCAAAGGTGTATTTGGGTCCCTTTTTTTTCTTATGTTTTTTCTGATAGCCATCAGTGTCAAGTGCAAATCTATTTTGCAGTGCGTGCTCTGTTGTGTAGGAAAAACCCCCAAAAAAAATGCTAATGTTTTAACACGGGGAAATGGAGTCCCGCGCAAAGGTTGTAGACAACAAATTCTTACATAGGAAAATGAAGCCATTCTTTTGGCACGAAACATAAACTGAGAAGGGAAATAATTTTTAAAGTTATGTAAGGGGAGATACTTTGGTTTCATCAGTAAAAAAAAATTTTGGGAATCCCTTTGACCCGCATGTCAGGAGAATTGATGGGAACAGTGTGTAAAAAAAGCGGAATGCAAAGAAAACGAATGCCAAATGAAATTCCTGTTTTTGACAAAACACGTGTCTACCTTTGGGTGCAGGACCCTAGTCAGCCCTTATACAATGCCTATGGTTACGCTTGTTTTTGGTACTCTGCCTTGACAAAAAAAAGAAAAATAGGATGCAAATCCCCCGAACAAAATGTAAGATTATCCTGGGGCTGGGACAAAGAACATGTGGCCAGGTGAATTCAGAGTTGGGTATGTGAATGTTGAAGACAGGTAAAAAACTGAAGTAATTGTTTTTAAAATTGCTCCAAACAGTGAGAATATCTTGCTGTCAATTTTTTTCAAGGGTTTGGGGAAACCAAAGCAATATGTTAGGGGGAGAGAGCCAACTTTTAGTACCCCCAGTCAGTGGCCCCGGTTCAAACATTTTATTGTAAGCAATAAAGGATGAACAATACCCCCCAAATGTCAAAAATCTAGCGTGAACAGTTCAAGAAGAGTGAAAAGGTGCTGTGAATTTGTACGAAAGGGAGGGGAATGATTTTCATTTTTTAGCTAACATAGTGTAAATTTTACCCTTATTTCCCTTTTAATGACCCGTATTTTATTGTCTTAAGCCCTTTTGTAACAGTATTTTTTAGTATGATTAAATGTTATTTCATTGAGAATAAAAAGAAATATTATAACCTTTATTTTATAATAATAAAGGGAAAAAAACCCCCGGAAAATAAGTCACTTGTCGACTTTTTTTGGGGTTTCCCGGTTCTTACAATATGTGTATGTATGAAATTCTAGTAACGTATTTGTGTATACGAATAAACTTACTTACTTAATTTCTTACACACACAAAACACCTCCCCAAAACACACACCCACACACAAAACACAACCCACACACACCCCGAAACCCCCGCACCCCAAACCCCCACAACACACACACACACACACCAACCACACACCCCCAAACACACCAAAACACACACCCACCAACACCCACGATACACCACAACACAACCAAACACCACCAACACACACCCCACCAAACCCCCCCCACTACACCACCACACACCCACCACAACACACCACAACCCCCATAACCCACGCAACGAGCTAAGAGGTATGTTACGAGAAGAGGTTTAAGGGGAAAACAACCTGACGACACTGGAGGACAGGAGGATAGGGGGGGAATGATAACGACAACGAAATTGAGAAGAAAGACAGGGGGACAAAAATGGGGGTTCCAGAAAGGAAAACAGCAACAAGTGGCACAGTTGGAAGTTGAAGACACGTGAATCCAAAGGGTGTTGGAAAATTTTCTTAGCCACAGGGTAGTCGGAAGTGGTATAGTTGGGAAGCGGTAGTGGGGGCAGGATGTACTAGTTTAAGCAGAGGGATGATAAAAGGGCCGGTTTAGGGGAGAGTGACCCGTACGACCCGGAAGGGGGGGGCCAGGGTTGAACTCGACCCCCCGCAAACCCCAATAGGGAGTAAACTGGTGAGTACACAACAAACACACACAACAACAACACACACACACACACAACACACACACACACACCACACAAACATACACGACCAAAAAAAGGGGTACAATTGGAGTTGAAGATCGAGAGTCAAAGTAGTTACAGAATTTCTTATTTTAGAGTAGTTAGGAAGGGAATGTCTGGAAGCGATGTAGTGGGGAACTAAAATATTTTTGAAGTCGAGGTTGATAAAGCTCATGGAAGGGGGAGAGAGGACCTATTTACGGTCGGGATAGGCGGGGCCAGGGCTGTTCTCGCCCCCTGCAACCACAATAAGGTGAGTACACACAACACTTGTGTCAGTCTAGGCCCGGTGCTGTTTCGGGTAATGTGAACGACATGCGGTGGAATGGACTCCAAGTGTCCCGGAGTTTACCCGGAGTTTCCCCGGTGTTTACCTGAAATTTTCCGAGTTTAAGGAGAGAGAGTTTCGGGGGTCAAAGCGCTCGCGGCCCGGTCTGAGACAGGCCTATGGTGTCAGGGGTTTTTACCCGGCTGTTTTTGCTGGCGCACGCAAGCGAGTAGAACCCCAGCCTGCAGGTCATGTACTAATTTAGGGCTATTGGTAATCCCCCCTTTGTATATTTGGAGGAAAATTTAACAGTCTTGGGCCCCCGGGGACTTTTGTGGTCTTTCAGTTGCTCGTGGCGCCCTGTTTTCATGGGGGAAAGTTTATCTCCTCCCCAGTCTTTTTTCTTCATGTGGAGTGTTTTGTGTGCATATTTTGGGACCAATCCCCCCATGACCCTTTGAAGTGTAATTACATGTATCTCTCTCGCCCGTGTTCCAGGGAATACAGTAGGTTTTAAACCCTTCCCCGGTAGTTTAGATGCTTTCGTACTTTTATGTGCCGTGAAGTTCTTTTGTACCTCTCAGATCTGCAATGTCGCAGCCTTGAAGGGGGCCGTTAGTGTGCAGCAGTATTCCAGCCTAGAGAGCACAAGCGATTTGAAGATTTTTCCATTATCAATCCTATCATTTTCCTAGCGGATGAGGTAGATACATTGTTGTGGTCTTTGAAGGCGAGATCCTCTAGCATTATCACTCTCAGGTCCTTCACATTACTTTTCCGCTCTATTGTATGGTTAGAATTTGTCATATACCCTGAAACATTTTTAATTTCTTCAAGTTTTCCATATCTGAGTAGTTGAAATTTCTCCTCGTTGAACTTCATATTGTCCTGTGTGGCCCACTCGAAGATTTGGTTGATGTCCGCTTGGAGTCTCGCAGTGTCTTCGATGGAGGTCACTGTCATGGTGATCCGGGTGTCATCCGCAAAGGAAGACACTGAGCTATGGCTTACATCTCTGTCTATGTCAGAAATGAGGATGAGGAATAGAATGGGGGCGAGTACTGTGCCTTGTCGAACAGAGCTTTTTACCGTGGCTGCCTGGGACTTTGTTTGCAGATGATGTGAAGTTGATGAGAAAAATTCAGTCAGACGAGGACCAGGCAGAACTACAAAACGATCTGGACAGGCTTCAGGCTTGGTCCAGAAACTGGTTCCTGGAGTGCAAAGTCATGAAGATTGGGGAAAGGCAAAGAAGACCGCAGACGGAGTACAGTCTAGGGGGCCAGAGACTGCAAACCTCACTCAAGGAAAAGGATCTTAGGGTGATTATAACACCAGGTACTTCTCGTGAGGCGCACATCATCCAAATAACTGCTGCAGCATATGGGCGCCTAGCAAACCCAAGAACAGCATTCCGACATCTCAATAAGAAATCGTTCAGGACTCTGTACACCGTGTACGTCAGGCCATAGTGGAGTATGCAGCACCAGTTTGGATCCCACCTAGCCAAGCATGTAAGAAAATTAGAGAAAGTGAAAAGGTTTGCAACAAGTCTAGTCCCGGCGCTAAGGGGCATGTCCTACGAGGAGAGGTTAAGGGAAATCGAGCTGACGACACTGGAGGACAAGAGAGATAGGGGTGATATGATAACGACATATAAAATACTGAGAGGAATAAACAAGATGGACAGAGACAGGATGTTCCAGAGATGGGACACAGCAACAAGAGGTCACAATTAGAAGTTGAAGACTCAGATGAATCACAGGGATATTTCTTCAGTCACAGAGTTGTCAGGAAGTGGAATAGCCTGGGAAGTGATGTAGTGGAGGCAGGATCCATACATAGCTGTAAGAACAGGTATGATAAAGCTCATGAAGCAGGAAGAGTGATCTAGTAGCGACCTGTGAAGAGGCGGGGCCAGAAACTGTGAATCGACCCCTGCAATCACAACTAGGTGAGTACAACTAGGTGAGTACCACACCACACACACACACACACACACACACACACACACACACACACACACACACACACACACACACACACACACACACAATGAAACACACAAATGATATCGTTCCAGATGATAATTTGCCGCTGCTGGGTAATTCCTCAGGTAATAAACCAGACATTACCCCTCCATTCCCCATGGAAATTTAATCCTTCTTTAAATGAATACAATTAATCCAGATTCAAAGACTGTAAGAAAGAGAGAGAGAAATATCTCAAAAAAAAAAAATCGCATTATAAGATAATTTTCCCCCAAAAAATGAAAATTTGAATTTCTGGTATTACTCGCACAATTTCTCTCATTTACATACATTTTTTTTTCATTTGATAATGTTTATTCTTCCCAAGAAACTGTTTAAGTGAAGTAATGTTTAGTTCAGATTACGATAAAATCCTTTCCAGCAAAGTCTTAAGTACAGTTGCTGAAGTTAATAGTGAAGTTGAGAACCGCGTGAACTGTGAACTTAGCCCGACGTATTCTAGCCAGCTGAAAGCTGAATTATGCTGATTCTAAGCATGGAATATCTTGGGGTATTTGTAGGCATGGAATATCTTGTGGTGTCTGTAAGCATGGAATATCTTGTGGTGTCTGTAAGCATGGAATATCTTGTGGTGTCTGTAGGCATGGAATATCTTGTGGTGTCTGTAGGCATGGAATATCTTGGGGTGTCTGTAAGCATGGAATATCTTGTGGTGTCTGTAGGCATGGAATATCTTGTGGTATCTGTAGGCATGGAATATCTTGTGGTGTCTGTAGGATGGTTATTTGTGGTGTCTGTAGGCATGGAATATCTTGTGGTGTCTGTAGGCATGGAATATCTTGTGGTGTCTGTAGGCATGGAATATCTTGTGGTATCTGTAGGCATGGAATATCTTGTGGTGTCTGTAAGCATGGAATATCTTGTGGTGTTGTAGGCATGGAAAAATCTTGTGGTGTCTGTAGGCAAAGGAATATTTGTGGGGTCTGTAGGCATGGAATATTTGTGGTGTCTGTAAGATGAATATTTTTGGGGTCTGTAGGCATGGAATATCTTTTTGGTGTCTGTAGGCTGGAATATTTTTTGTGGTTGTCTGTAAGCATGGAATATCTTGTGGTGTCTGTAGGCATGGAATATCTTGTGGTGTCTGTAGGCATGGAATATCTTGTGGTGTCTGTAGGCATGGAATATCTTGTGGTATCTGTAGGCATGGAATATCTTGGGGTATCTGTAGGCATGGAATATCTTGTGGTGTCTGTAAGCATGGAATATCTTGTGGTGTCTGTAGGCATGGAATTCTTGTGGTGTCTGTAAGCATGGAATATTTGGGGTCTGTAAGCATGGAATATCTTGTGGTATCTGTAGGCATGGAATATCTTGGGGTATCTGTAGGCATGGAATATCTTGTGGTATCTGTAAGCATGGAATATCTTGGGGTATCTGTAAGCATGGAATATCTTGGGGTATCTGTAGGCATGGAATATCTTGTGGTGTCTGTAGGCATGGAATATCTTGTGGGGTCTGTAGGCATGGGGAAAATCTTGTGGTATCTGTAGGCATGGAATATCTTGGGGTATCTGTAGGCATGGAATATCTTGTGGTGTCTGTAAGCATGGAATATCTTGTGGTGTCTGTAGGCATGGAATATCTTGTGGTGTCTGTAAGCATGGAATATTTCTGGTGTCTGTAAGCATGGAATATCTTGTTGGTATCTGTAGCATGGAATATCTTGGGGTATCTGTAGGCATGGAATATCTTGTGGTATCTGTAAGCATGGAATATCTTGGGGTATCTGTAGCATGGAATATCTTGGGGTATCTGTAGGCATGGATATCTTGGGGTATCTGTAGGCATGGAATTTCTTTGGTATCTGTAAATGAATATCTTGGGGTATCTGTAAGCATGGAATTATCTGGGGTATCTGTTAGGCATGGAATATCTTGTGTGTCTGTTAAGATGGAATATCTTGGGTATCTGTAGGCATGGAATATCTTGGGTATCTGTTTGCATGGAATATTTTTGGGTATTGTAAGCATGGAATATCTTTGGGTTTTGAAGGCGGGAATATCTTGTGGTATCGTTTTTACCTCATGTTCAAGGTGTATCGTTCTACACTTGTTCAAAGGAGTGTATCGTTCTACCTCGTGTTCAAAGGAATGTATCGTTTCCTCATGTTCAAAGGAGTGTTCGTTCTACTCATGTTCAAAAGGGGTGTATCGTTCTACCTCATGTTAAAAAGGAATGTATCGTTCTACCTCATGTTCAAAGGAATGTATCGTTCTACCTCATGTTCAAAGGAATGTATCGTTCTACCTCATGTTCAAAGGAATGTATCGTTCTACCTCATGTTCAAAGGAGTGTATCGTTCTACCTCATGTTCAAAGATGTATCGTTCTACCTCATGTTCAAAGGATGTATCGTTCTACCTCATGTCAAAGGAGTGTTTCTTCTACTCAATGTTCAAAGAATGTATCGTTCTACTATGTTCAAAGGAGAGTATCGCTACAACTTGTTTTAGTGTATCGTACTACTCATGTTCAAAGAGTGTATCGTTTACCTATGTAAACTTTAATAATAAACAATGCACCAATCCAAACTGCCCTCATACAATTGAGGAGGACCAGGAGATACAGACCACAACTTAGGACAACTAGTTTTGTAGTGCAAGTATTTATTCCACAGAATGATTTTTTTAGTGCCACGAAAACGAAAAAAATATATGGAAAAATGGACGCAACATTCACTCCTAGAAGCCCTTTAATGGCCTGAGGGTCAAAGCTTATGGTGACCCTCCAGAACCACAGCAAACGCCTGTAGACCCTTGTGTGTTTAGCGCATAGTTTGATTATAATCAGGGAAAACAAACAAATTTGGGCCGAAAGGGTTTTTTTTGCAGGTTTTAAACCCACAAAGACTTTAAGAGTGTATCAGTTTTTAAGGAAGCGGGGTTTGGGGGTCGGAGGAGGGTTTTGGAAAGGGGGGGGGGTTTAAAAGTTTTGGGCAGGGGCTTACTTTTGCACAAAGGTGGCGTTTTTTGAAGGGGAATGAACAAATTTTTTTTAAAAATTGAGTGCTTTGGAGTGTAGCAAAGAAATTTTTGAAGGGACAAAACCCCCCGGCTTAGCCTGGAGGGGAAGTTAATGTGCCCCTTGAAGGAGGGGTGTTTGTTTAGGTTTAAAATTTATGTAAAAACCCTTTGGCAAAAAAATGGATAATTTTTGGGTTTAAGGGCTTTTTCCCACCCTCCCTTGGGGGGAAATTCGGGCCTTGAAAAAAAAAAAAAAAATTTATTTAAAAAAGTGCAGGAAAACAAACAACATGGAGGGTTGGCCTGATGTCAAAGGGTCGGTGTCTTCGAAAGGTTATAATCACCACAAATGTGCAGTTTAAGTTCTCCAATCGTGGTTGCATATAAACGGGCCCCGATCAACTTCCAAAATTTTTAAAGGGAAAGTATTGAAAATTTATTAGTCTGGAAATTTTTCCCTCCCCAGACTCAAATTCTTGCTGTTATTAATTTGATTTAAACATGTAAAGAAAAAATGTGGAAAAGTGTTACGGGAGAAATGTTGGAGACACTTATTGAAAAGCACAAAGATTCTGATCTCTGCAATAAATTTGCCGTAAACAGTAGTATGCGGTAACAAAAAGGTAAACCATTTTTATTTTTTTCATGAAAAATATGACCTGGTTTCGAAATAGACTTACCAA
>NC_069421.1:48301033-48323317 GCF_026875155.1 Cherax quadricarinatus
CAATTTTGTCCTTGGTAGGACAATCATTTGTGGTGTGTAAGTATGAGTAACAATTATAGCACTGTGAGATATGTTGGAATTTCTCTGCTTCGATGAAGGCTGGGTTGATGTGGAAGTAGTGAATAGCCAGGCCCTCAGCGAGAGCTCTGGCTAGCCATGTTGACGTCACTGAAGGTGACCTTCAGCATGGATGAAGCATTGGGTATTTTAATAATGAAGTCCACCTTGGCCCAAGGGTTCTTTGCTTCGATAGATGACTTGATTTCTTCAGTGGTCTGTACAGTGATAAGGTTGTCGAGTCGCTTGAGGAACACAGTTCTCCTGGCCCTCAGTGCTGGGGAAGTCAAGACAAGAAATCCCTGGTCTCGTAGAGTGGTAGTAGCAGTGGTGGTAAGTAGTTTCTCAGCCTCTGAGTCGTCTGTACAGACGACAACAAAGGCCTCTTTGAGCGATAAAATCGCATTACATTTGACTTGCAGCCTGCCACTAAGGACAGCTGCAAGTGCTAGTTTGGACGACTCATTGGTTGTGCCACTCGCTGGTTTGATCTTTACTCTGTTAGAGTAATGCATCGTGAGTAAGCAGTGCTCTGGTGTGTCTTTTTACGTACGGCATATGAGCGGAGAAGCAGCTTATAAACCGTATGGCAGGAGAGGTGTAGCAGTCATAGGTGGTGTCACATTTGAAGAATTGAGACACTTATGCAACACATGGGAATCTTTATTGAAGAAACGTTTCGCCACACAGTGGCTTCATCAGTCCAATACAAAGTAGAAATGGGTAAGGAGAGTAGAAGTTTTGAGGTAATCAGTCCCTCAACCTGGAATCGATGTGTTCAGTCCATCACTCTTGTAGGGAGTGCAGCACAGGGCCAGAGAGGTGGCTCATATACTGCGGTGAGATGAGTCCAAGCAGAAGGAGGCGGGATCACAGTGGGACCTGCCACTAGTGTAAGTAGGTCGTCGCCCAAAGGTTGGGCAAGCGTTGATGTCTTTGTACCAAGATCCCATGATGTTGCAGTGTCTGACAGATGTGATGAATGGTTTTGAAAACCGACAAGTTGAAGAATTGAGACACTTATGCAACGCATGGGAATCTTTATTGAAGAAACGTTTCGCCACACAGTGGCTTCATCAGTCCAATACAAAGTAGAAATGGGTAAGGAGAGTAGAAGTTTTGAGGTAATCAGTCCCTCAACCTGGAATCGATGTGTTCAGTCCGTCACTCTTGTAGGAAGTGCAGCACAGGGCCAGAGAGGTGGCTTATATACTGCGGTGAGATGAGTCCAAGCAGAAGGAGGCGGGATCACAGTGGGACCTGCCACTAGTGTAAGTAGGTCGTCGTCCAAAGGTTGGGCAAGCGTTGAAGTCTTTGTACCAAGATCTACTTACACGACCTACTTACACTAGTGGCAGGTCCCACTGTGATCCCGCCTCCTTCTGCTTGGACTCATCTCACCGCAGTATATAAACCACCTCTCTGGCCCTGTGCTGCACTTCCTACAAGAGTGATGGACTGAACACATCGATTCCAGGTTGAGGGACTGATTACCTCAAAACTTCTACTCTCCTTGGAAATAAATGGTATAAAATACCGACACAGTGGAAATATAAACACAAATGCAGTATAATGTGATCCTTTATTGACTACGTTTCGCCCACACAGTGGGCTTTTTCAAGTCACAAACAGAAACTACCTGGGGTGTTGTTGTTAAAGATTCGCCGGTATTCTCCCGGCCCGGGCCCTTCCAAGTGGTGGCCCGGCACTGGCTCCCTGTCTAGGGAGTGTCTGAGACCTAAGTCTCCCATGGGAGGAGGCACAAGTACCCCCCTCATCTTGTGAGCTACAAACTCGGGCTCTGGCACCAACCATGCCTAGAAGGGCAAGGCATGGTGTCGATCGTGCTAGCAGCTGTGATCTCCTGTGTGGAGTGTCGTGGTGGTGTTCACTCTTTCTTCATGTTGATTCGCAGGTCCTTCTGGCCCAGGTTTCTCCAGGGATGGTGACCCGGCAGTGGCTTCCCGGGTGGGGGGTGGACGAATAACGATAATATCTTTCTTCTTTCATGGCCCCTTCGTTTTGGAGGATGTCGTCTTCTATTTGCGCTGATCTTCCCCAAAGAGAAGCGCAGTCGGGCAGAGGCAGCAGTACAGGGTCGATTGTGCCACACCCCAGCTTTTGCGGACAGCAAAGTGCTGGGTGAATGGGTCATGGATAGTCGTGATAGACGAGGGTACCGTTTCAAGGTCCCCTTCTGAAGCATCCTGAATTTCATCTTAGAGGTTACTCGACTTCCAAAGGTGTTGGGTGTTGGCAGGTTAGTGAGTAGTCTGGTCCATGTCTGCAGTGGATGTATGTAGCAATTTCGGCCGTCAGGTATACTTGACTGTTCCGATCCTGGAGGGTGATGATTGATTTATGAAGACAGCATTGTGTTCGTATTACTGCTTGATTTTGTAGAAGTATTACACCATTAAGATATCGGACTTGTTGTGATTGCAGCAGTTTGTCTGTGGCTGTGGCACCGTGAGGTGCTTCCGCTGTGTCTTGTGTTTTTTTGCTTTCAGTGGCTGGTGGCTGAACTGGTGATGGTGAGATTTCCGACCTAGCGTCAGTTGACTCTAGCAGTGGATGCAAGCGGTAGTCGGACTTCATTGGCTGGGTTTGCTCGACGTCTCAGTGTCTCTGATTGGTCCATCTTGTGTCTGGTGGAGGTTGTGACAGCGGTGAGCAGCGGTTGTGATGTGGTAAATATTTGCAGGTAGATTTTAGGATCTCAGGTGGGAAGGGTGGTGATGCAGGGAATGTGAGCCAGGCATATTATATTAGTTTGAAAAGTTCATTGATGGATGGTGATGAAGGAACCAGGCTCAGCTGCATTCATTCTGTACATGAGCATACATATGCTAACAAAGAATCTTGGTGGAGTCCAGTACTGGCAGTGGTTTAGGTGACTGGCAGGGGAAGTGGTTGGGAGCAGCTTTGCGTGGCTTGTAGTATCTTGGTAGTGTCTGCTTGATGCTTGGCGATAGAGCGAATATGTGGTTGCTTGTGGGTTGGGTTTCTTTGTTGTTGTTGTTGTTGTTTCTTGAGTATGTCTCTTCTGGTAGGGCCACCTGCAGCAAGAGTATGGTGGTCATTCTTGCAGTTCAAGCATTTAGGTGGTGAGCAGTAGTGCAATTCTTGAAAGTCAGGGTCCCTCACGGCCTACAGGTGGAGGCAGAACTTCTAGTCCTTGGTTAGGACAATCATTTGTGGTGTTTGTAAGTAAGAGTAACAATTATAGACACTGTGAGATTGTTGGAATTTCTCTGCTTCGATTGAAGGCTGGGATGATGTGGAAAGTAGTGAATAGGCCAGGGCCCTCAGCGAGAGCTCTGGCTGCCATGTTGACGTCACTGAGGTACCTTCAGCATGGATGAAGCATTGGGTTATTATAGTAATGAAGTCACCTTGGCACAGGGTGCTTTGCTTCGATAGATAGACTTGCATTTCTTCAGTTGGAACCTGTACAGTGAATAAGGTTGTCGAGTCGCTTGAGGAACACAGTTCTCCTGGCCTCAGTGCTGGGGAAGTCAAGACAAGAAATTCCCTGGTCTCGTTAGAGTGGTAGTAAGCAGTGGTGGTAAGTAGTTTTCAGCCTCTTGTGTCCTCTGTAGACGACAAACAAAAGGCCTCCTTGAGATTCTAAAATGCGCATTTTACATTTGACTTGCAGCCTGACCACTAACGACAGCTGCAAGTGCTAGTTTGGAGAAC
Source organism: Cherax quadricarinatus (assembly GCF_026875155.1). NCBI lineage: Eukaryota > Metazoa > Arthropoda > Malacostraca > Decapoda > Parastacidae > Cherax > Cherax quadricarinatus. The sequence continues at coordinate 48,304,793 of NC_069421.1, forward strand.
AGACTCATTGGTTCTGCCACTCGCTGGCATTTGATCTTTACTCTGTTAGAGTAATGCAATCGTGAGTATGCAGTTGCCCTGGGGTGGGAAAGAACGCGGGTATTTATAGTCGGGCTGAGGTCAGACCGTGAGAATGCTGCATCTTGATGATGTACCGAGTGGTACATCACCACATAAGAACACTGTACGAAGGTTTGCTACACAAAATTATCCAAATCTCCTTTCCAAGCTACCCAAGTTTTAGGGTCTCTATAGCCCCACTCGGTACATCATCAGATGCAGCATTCTTCACCTGACCTCAGCCGCGACTATAAATACTCGAGTTCTTTCCACCCAGGTAGTTCTGTTTGTGACTTAGGAAAAAGCCCAACTGTGTGGGCGCGAAACGTAGTCAATATAAGGATCACATTTTATACTGCCATCTTGTGTTTATATTTCTTCTCTCTCCTACCCAATTTTCTACTTTGTATTGGACTGATGAAGCCACTGTGTGGCCGAAACGTTTCTTCAATAAAGATTCCATGTGTTGCATTAGTGTCTCAATTCTTTCAACTTGTCGGTTTTCAAAACCATTCATCACCCGGGTGTCCATCATTTGTTCAATGGTGGAAAGTAGGTCGAGCCCATGAATTAGGGCAAGCGAAGAATTACTAAGTTTTAAGATCCCATGAAGTTGCAGTGTCTGTCAGGTTTGTTAGTTGAATGGTTCAGTGAACCGAATGTTGATATATTAGGACACATGTGCAATCTTTGGGTATCTTTATTGAAACATAAGAACATTAGAGTGTAGGAACACTGCAGAAAGGCTACTGGCCCATAGTGGCAGGTCCTTATCAAACGACATTACCTAAAGGCTACTCAAGAAAATAATTCCCCGTACCCCTTGACACCAATCAAACCCAGCCCTCCCACTCATATATTTGTCCGTCTATTCTTAAAGCTACCCAAAAGGGTCCTATCCTCTATCACCCCACTGGGAAGAACTGTTCCACGCAATCTACAAACTCTGTTAGAAAAACCAGTACTATCCCTATGTCCGTTTTAAATCTAAATTTATCCAACTAAATCCATTATTCCTGGTTCTTACCTGGTTGGAAGACACTCTCAGTACTTATTTATGTCTCACCCTTGTTTATGCCCGGTCATCCCTTATACACTTCAATGTTATCTCCCCTCATTCTACGGTTTGGCCAGAGAGTGGAGAATTAAGGCTTTAAGGTCATATCTTTCATACGGGAGGTTCCTTACACAGTTAATCATTTTAGTCATTCTTCTCTGTATGTTCTCTAATAAGTCTATGTCCATCCTGTAGTAAGGGGACCAAAAAATGAGCAGCATAATCTAAATGAGGCCTCACTAGTGATGTATAGAGCTGTAAAATAAACTTTTGGACTTCTGTTATTATGCCTTATTGAGATAAATAAAGTTATCTGTTGCCTTGTGCGCAAACTAAGGCACTGTGTCTTGGCTTTAGTATTTCTTGCCTTACCTGACTCCAAAGTCTTTTTCACATTCTGTATGACCAAGCTCTAATTTCACCTAGATTATAGCTTCGAGGGTTATTTTCTTAACAATGGGAAAGGTACCTAACCACTTATCCACATTAAATTCAATCTGCCATTTTTCAGACCAAGACATTAATTTGTTCAAATCGTCATGGAGTTATTGATATACTTCCTCAGGTGAGTTATACGGCCTTTCTTTGTATCATCAGCAAACTTACTCATGTCACTAGTAATCCCTTCAATCAAGTGTCATTTAATGTAAATTATGAAACAGGAGAGGCCTACAACTGAATCCTTGTGGAACGCCACTAGTGATAATCCCCATTCAGGATTTTCACTCCATTATTGGTAACTCTGCTTGCTATTGGTAAGCCATGCCTCAATCCATGCTAGAACTGTACCTCCTATACCCATGAGCTGCCACTTTTTCTATGAGTCTCTTGTGAAGTACTCTGTCGAGGCTTTACTAAATCCATAACAATATCATATTCCTTATCACTGTTCAACTGCCTCCAAATGTTCTATTGAAGAAACGTCAGTAAGTTTGTCAGGCAGGAACGACCTCTCGTGAATCCAATGCTGAGATTCATTTATCAAGTTATGACTCTTCAAGGTGACTTCTGATAATGTTCGCCCCCACCCGTATATGATTCTAATAACTGCCCCACTCTAGATGGTCAGGCTTATTGGACGGAATTTTGAAGGAGTGGACTTATCCCCCTGATTTGGATATAGGAACCACTTAACCATCTTCCACAACTCTGGCACAACACTGGTAAGGATGGACGCATTGAATACACTCGTTAATGGCTGACTAAAGCTCCATCTTGCATTCCTTAAGTACCTTGAAAACAACTCATCTGGTCCCAGGGGACTTATTTCTGTTTCAGTTTGTCTATCTGTTTAATAACCATGTCCCTCGTGACAGTAAATATTAGTTATCTTAAATTCATCAGGAACTAAATAATTGTTAATTACTGGAATCTCATTTACATCTTCCTGTGTTTAAAAAACTGACAAAAAATAGTCTGAAATAAGGAACACATTTCCAGTTCATTATCCGTCAGTTGTCCAATCCCAGATTTCAGAGGGTCCTACTTTTTCTTCATTCGTCCTATAAACACTTGAAAGAACCCCTTTGGTTAGTCTTGATCATTAGCAACTCTAATTTCATTAGTCACGTTCAGCACTTTCTATCGCTTTTTTATTTCTTTTTAAGCTGAACATATGGTCAGTAAGGTTAACCTTCCTCTTCTGATGCGCTATAAATTCCCCTTTTATCCCCTAATAGATGCTTTAGCCTCCTGGTTTAACCATTTGGGTCGTTATTATTTGACCCCTAATTTCTCTCTGGGGAATGTATATTACTCTGGGCACTGTTTGTATTATTAAGAAAACACTCATTAAAAGCAGATCCCTTCCTATTCATAAGTATGATTTTCGTCAATAAAATTCATTAGCTAGAAACCCCCAATCAAGATTAGACAGATGTTCACTAAGTCCATTATAATCGCACAGAACGAAAATCAGGGATTTTTACTGTATTATCAGTTTTCTTGCATTCCCAATATTGCTCTAAAAGTGATGGATTTGTGATCACTTGCGCCAAGCTCTTCAGTGACCTCCAGATTATTCACGAATGTTTCCTTATTTGACAAGACTAGGTCTAGCAAATTATTACCCCTTTGTAGGTCAGTTAGCACTCTTTTTCAAAACAGTCCAGAACTGTTTCATAAAGTCACTGGACTCTAGAATTACCTGTCAAAGAATTCCTGTCAATTTGATAAAGTTAAAGTCCCTACTATGACTATGTTACTGTGTCCAGAAGGCACCTTACAATTTCGTCCCAAAGAAGTCTCCCTCTATCGTGATCCAAGCCTGGAGGTCGGTTATATTACACCTGAATTAAAGTTTTTCTTGACCCTCACGAACTCTACCCAAAAAGATCTGTTTACTGCCCATCTATTTTTATACTGATTTTATGCAACAAATTATATTTTCTCGAACAGACAATGCAACCTCTCCCCCCCTTCCCATTACATCTATCCACATTGAACCACTTAAATCCTGAATATTACACTCAGCCCAGTCCTATCCCCGACTCTTTTTATCATACCCACTTTTCTGTTAATGCAATGATAATCAAAGTTCCCAGCACATGCTACCAAACGTAGTTCATTAATTTTATTTCTTGCATTCGACTGTTAGCATAAAATTACAATCATATGTTTTTTCTTCTCCGCACATTTTTCCTATTCATCTTTGTTTTTAACAATTTCTGAAATTTATCATTACCAGAGTTACTTCCATGACAGTTAACTATTAAGATGCTTAATATCTGAGAATAAGTCATATATCCAACTCATTATTAATCATTCTCAAAACACATCATACACCTTAACTAATCTAGTTTAAAGTCCTAACAACCCCCTCAACTGAGTTTAGGCCAAGGAAAACCCACACCTGCTGCGTAAGTGAACCCCATCCTGGCATACATTGTCATTTCTGGCCATAGAAGTTGTCCCAGTTGTCAATGAATGGTATTCAATTATCCTTACAGTGTTTATCCAGCCAACAATTAAACCAATTGCTCTGGACAACCATTCTTTTACACAAACACCTTCTTCTTGCAAAATGCACATATAACAGGGCGCCCCCCCTTCTTCCTACTGATTGTCTATTAGCTGTCCTGAACCTTTCTAACTTAATTCCTCACTTCTACGCTTGCCTACATCATTGCCTCCAGCACTGAGGCAAATAATAGGATTGATCCCATTACCGTTCATGTGTTGTCAAGCCGGCTAACAATGTCCTCCATCCAGCACCAGGAAAGCATACCCTTTGTCTCTATACTGTCCTTCAAGCAGAATGCCCTATCCATGTATCTTTACCCTGGCTATCACCAACAACAACATATTTTACCTTCCATGTTGTCGTTCGTTCGTGACGATCCCAGTAGTCGATCACATTCGTCGGGTAGCACCGAGAATGCGTTGGAGGTTTCCACGGGAGTTTCCACAGCAGTCCTCTTTCTTCTTCATACGTTTCTGGCTATCCATTCGTCTTCTTGATCGATCAACTTCGTCGTCCCCTGCTGTCCAACCACTGACCACGATCCATTTTTGAACCTGAGGACTCGAAACAGGAGGACTACTACGAATCCTCTTGTTTTCCTCGGTCAATCGCCGTATCTCCATCTTCGCCTGCCCTACAAATTCTTCCTTAAGTTGTTGGTAAAGTTCTCGATGGAGGCATCTTGGTTCAAGTCACAACGGGAGCAAACAAGAACTTTCTTCACAGAGTTAGTACAGGTCACACCAAAATAAGTACGGGCCCAAGACTGGATCCAAAAGAAATCTTGGAGAGATGCTGACAGTTCATGTGCGTCGATTGTCTGTAGACAGACAAGGAGATGCGTGCTTCCCAGGCTTGTGTCACATCCCAGGGACGATCCAACCTGCTCAGCGATCTCCCGGTGATGTCTCCCTAAGGCGAACGTTCGCCATGGATATCCGGATTGCAAGGATTGCACGGCTGAACAACCTTGAAAATCCAGTCGACTTGTCACTGCTGATAAAAAGACAAGCCATTTGGGAACTGATGGACACCTTTAGCATTACAGAACTTGGTGCTTATGAAATGTACATATCCAACCTAAATTTGAAAACTACCAAAGTCCAGCCTCAATAACCCTACTGGGTAGACTGGTTACCACTCATCAACTACCCTATTTCCAAAACCAATAATTTTCCTATGTCCGTTCCAATCTAAACTTATCAATTTAAATCCATTATGCGGGTTCTCTCTTGGGAAGAGATCTCCTCAAGACCTTGTTAATATTCCCTTTTATTAATACTATCTTCCACTTAGAACTTCGATCAGGTCTCCCCTCATTCTTCGTCTAACAAGTGAATGTAACTTAAAGAGTCTTCAATCTTTCTTATAAGGAAGATTTCTAATGCTATGTCTTAATTTAGTCATCCTACGCTGAATGTTTTCTAATGAATTTATGTCCATTCTGTAATATGGAGACCAGAAAACTGAGCTGCATAATCTAGGTGAGGCCTTATTAATGATGTATAAAGCTGCAGTATGCCCTGGACTGCTGTTTGCTTACACTTACTTGATATAAATCCCAGTATTCTATTTTGCCTTATACGTACGCTTGGCATTGTGTCTTGGTTTAAGGTTGCTGCTCTCACATAACCCAAAGTCCTTTTCGCAATCTGTATGCTAAGTTCTTCATAATTTAACTTATAAGTACTAGGGTTATGGGCACTCCCAAGCTTAAATGAACCTTGCTTTATCTATATTGAACTGCATCAAGCCACTTTTCTGTCAAGGAATAGAGTTTGTTTAATTCATCCTGAAGTTCCATAACGTCTCGGTTTGAATCAATTATCCTACCTATCTTTGTGTCATCGGCGAATTTTGGTAATATCGCTATTAATTCCATCATCAGATTCTTGATATATATAAGAAACAACAACGGGCCAAGACCGAATCCCTGTGGAACGCCACTTGTTACAGATTCCTTCTCGGATTTAACCCCATTTTATGGACACTTCCTCTGCTTCTGTCACGTGGAGCCATGATCGATCACGAGAAGGGGGCCAACCTTGTTTTTTTCCCCAATGCCATGAGCTTGCCACTTTTTTAACAGTCTATGGTGAGGACTCTTCAAAAGCTACTAATATCTAAAGTAATAAATATCAAATTTCGTTATCTTGGTCAACTGCCTAAAAGCTTTATGAAGAATGTTAATAAATTAAGTTAGACAAGACCGGCCTCTGACATAAGAAAATAAGAAAGGAGCGAACACTGCAGGAGGCCTTGCTGGCCCATACTGGCAGGTCCTTTACATTGCATCCCACTAACAAAATAATTTGACCCAACCCAATTTTCAATGCAACCCAAAGTAAGAAATAAGCCTCTGATGTGAAAGTCCAACTCATATACTACCCTCCCTATCTGCAGTATAAATCCTAGTTTTGAATAATACCATTGTACCTGCCTCAATTACAAAAAGTGGTAGTAGGGGCACTCGAATATAGTCAGTGGTCCTTTAAACTTGTCTGGAAGTGGGACGGGCAGTTTCGTTTAGGTGGTTGGGTTGACATGGTAGGAGGGGGCGCGAGTGGGTGTGATTCAGCTTGTAAGTGTGTTTATACAAGTTTGGTTGTCAGTGAGGAACTAGGTGTATAGGAGTGATGGTGAGCAAAGATGAGGGGAGTTATTTGGGTTGGGTTTAGGTTGTGGAGGATTGAGGGAGGATGTTTGGTTGTGGGTGTAGGGAGTGGGTGGGTTGGGTGGATGAAGTGGAGCGTTGGGGGGAGTAACGTAGGGATGCGACTGGGGCGGCTATTTAAGGTGTCAAGGTAGGAGCTGAATGCTGCGTGCGGGTGGACAGATGTAGATGGTTGGTGTAAAGGGATGCGTTGAACAAGAGGGTAGGAGGGGGCGGGTATATGCGTGTTTTGTTAGCCAATGCAGCAGTAATCTATTTTGACCATTATTATGTACGCTTAGGCATTGCTGTCTTTGGTTTAAGCCCGTTGCTGCCTCACCATAGCCAACAAGTCCGTTTCGCAATCTGTTTGGCTAAGTCTACATTCATTTAAACTTGTGTATATCGATATGGTATAATAATACCGACAAGATGAGAGATAAGACACATGTGGCAAATCCCCCCCCCTCCCGAGGCCCCCCCCCCCCCCCCCCCCCCCCCCCCCCCCCCCCCCCCCCACACTTCCCCCTTATGTCGACGTTTTGTACATAGTTCTACTGTCTTCAAGGTTATGTCCTGGAATTTGTATTGATAAAGCCACTGGATGGCGAAACGTCTACAATAAAGATACCCAGATGTTGCACATGTGTCTTACTCTCATCATTAACTTATAAGTACTAGGGTTATGGGCACTCCCATCCCTTCAGAACCTTGATTTATCAAACATTAAAACTGCATCTGCCACTTTTCTGACCAAGAAAGAGTTTGTTTAAATCCTCCTGAAGTTCCATAACATCTACGTTTGAATCAATTATCCTACCTATTTTGTGTCATCGGCGAATTTGCTATATCACTAGTAATTCCTCATCAAGATCATTGATATATATTATAAACAACAACGGGCCCAAAAACTGATCCCTGTGGAACGCCACTTGTTACAGATCCCCACTCGGATTAACCCCATTTATGGACACTCTCTGCTTCTGTAGTGAGCCATGACTCGATCCACGAGAGCACTTTTTCCCCCAATGCCATGAGCTGCCACTTTCTTTACAGTCTATGGTGCGGGAACTCTATCAAAAGCCTTACAAAAATCTAAGTAATAATATAAAAATTCTTTATCTTGGTCAACAGCCTCAAAAGCTTTACTGAAGAAAGTTAATAAATTAGTTAGACAAGACCGGCCTCTTGTGAATCCATGCTGAGTATCATTTATCAAGCTATGATTATCGAGATGGCTTCTTATAATCTCAGCTATAATTGACTCTAGTAATTTGCCTACAATTGAGGTCAGGCTTATTGGTCGGTAATTTGACGGTAACGACTTGTCCCCTGTTTTAAAAATAGGAATTACATTAGCCGAGTAGGAATCTGTAACAAGTGGCGTTCCACAGGGATCGGTCTTGGGCCCGTTGTTGTTTATTATATATATCAATGATCTTGATGAGGGAATTAATAGCGATATGAGCAAATTCGCCGATGACACAAAGATAGGTAGGATAATTGATTCAAACCGAGACGTTATGGAACTCCAGCAGCTACACTGCACCGATTAAGGCACGAATTAATTAACATGATTAGTCAACACAAACGAGACATATGGAAATTTCTAGTTCTTCATGCTAATCAATATAAACGTGAACCAGCAAAATTTTGGAGTAAGATCCGACAACTTTTAGGGGCAAAGCACAAGACTCCTAACTACCTAGTTCATACCTTCACTGATGAGGATGATGAAGATGTTGAAATTAAACTTGATGATCCACAGGATCAGGCTAATTTGATGGGTGATGTATGGGAGAAAATTCTCTCTCACAATAACAGTCGTCAATTTAATAATAATCATTATCAGTTATTTTAAATGAATGGAGAGATGAGTTTTTGGGGGATTCAACAACCACTCCCCTCCCAATCGATACTTCAACTCTTGAAGAAACCCCACCCCGGCTTACTAGACCATTACATTACTAGAGTTTAAGTCAGGTTTTTGGGAAAAGAAGGGAAAATAAGCCCCTCCCTCCTTTTGGAAAAAAACAATGAAACAAAAAAAGACCTACCAGAAATTGCAAAACAGTCCCTTTGTAAATATTTTTAATGCCATTTTCCCCTCAGGACTTTCCCCCTTTTTTTTTTTTTTAAGGGACTGCTAAAAAGATCTTTCTTGCTCCCCCAAAAAAGACATCCCCCAAACCCTGGGAACTATAACCTATTCTTTATTTTGAATCACGGGAAAAAATTTTTTGAGAAAGTCTTTTCCCCAACAGATTAAATTTTACAAAAGGGGAGTTTAATCACTTTTTTTTCTGAAAAACAATTTGGCTTTAGAACACATAGAGGTACCAATCATGAAATAAATGTTTTTTTTGGACACGTAGAAAAGTTTTAAAACAGCAGGGCAATTTTTGGCCTTTAAATTTCCCACCAAGATGTTCATAAAAGCTTTTGATAGCTTAGGGGCATAGGGCCTTTTATATACAAACTCTTTGACCTACCAACCATAACGGGACTTTTTCAGATTTTTAATAATTTTTTAAAACTCAAAAAAAAAATCATTCCCACCTTTAAGGGCAAGTGGGACAGAACTTTTATACCGAGGGCTGGGTCCCAACAAGGTTCTTGTCTCTTTCCCCCTTCGTTTAAAAAATTTATGTGAATGCCTTCCTCAACCAAGTTTAATGACACAATTGTGACACATTTTTTGCGGGTGATGTTTTTTCATGTCGTCTAATAAAACCCCAGTAACAGGGAAAATATAAGTAGGAAAAGAAGTCAAGAAAAAATGAATATTGAACTTCGTCGAACATCTAATTGGAGAAAAAGGGAGAATTCAACAAATCCTGACAAGGCCTTGTTACCCACAAATAGGATTTTTTGCATAACCATCGAAAATAAGGAGGACCCACAGGGGTTTAAACCGTAACCTTTAGAAACCCTAACAAGACCCTTGGGTAAAAATTAGACAGGCTGTTTTCCACTAAACATCTCTTTGAAACCCTAAAAAGATAAACACACCCAAAAGGGTCTTAGCAACTCTTTCGATTCAATAAACCCCCTAAACATGTCAAAAAACATCTGTATAAAATAAATAATAAAAATTTAATCCCTCGAATCCCTTGTGCCCCCAATTCATTAACAACAAAGACCAAAAAAGCCACGGTTTCAAAGGGTCCAGAATAGAGCTCTTCCTTTATTTCCGATAACCCGGGGGAAGACAGAGTTAAAATGGGGAGATTTAACACACAACAAATTTACTGCCATAAATTTTACGCCCCTTGGGAAAACCCCTTAAAAAAGAAACAAATTTTTTTACCCAAAGCAAAACTATACATGCCAGATAGAAACATCCTATACAAGTGATAAATACCAAACCCATTACACCATCAATACTCCCCTCACAGGACTCAAGAATGACCCCTCCCCCGAGGGTTCGTCGTTTTTTTTCAAAAGTGATTACCCCTCGACCCATGAATTTTTAGCAATTTCCTGATTTATGAAGATTGGAAAACAACCAAAAAAAACCCTTTTTATGTATATGAAAATCATGGGCCCCCCAAATTGGGGGGACATCTTAAAAAACTTTCTAAGTAAAATTTTGCTATTGAATATTGTTGGGGCACCCCCCATTAAGAAACATTGTCACGAAATTTTTAAAAAGGTCCCCGAAAAACCCTTGCCTTTCTTGAAGTATAATATCCGTTTTGCAACGCGAAAAAAAAAAAAAAAAAAAAAAAAAAAAAAAAAATTGCAATTTGTTTTAATTACTACCAATTTAGAGTCATGTAGTTATATACCTATTATATCTATGTGAATTTTGATGGGTTTGATTAAACCCCTTAAAAGAATATCTTTTTCAACAACATACACCCTTTTTTAAAATTTAAACCAAAATGGTTGGGCCACTTCCTTTTTTTTAACCTACCTCTCCCCCCCTTTCAACCCTTTTCCAAATTCCAATTTCCTTTCCCAAACCCTTTTTTCCTTCCCCCTCTTAAACCCCCGCCGGTCCTTAGAAACTTTTAAAAATATCAAACACTTTCACCCTTTTTTAAGAGAAAATTAAAAAAATTAGTTAAGGGGTTTACAGAGTTCCATTTTGCATTCCTAAAGAAACCTTTTAAAAAACCTCTTTAGGAAACCCCGGGGACTTATTTTGCCTTTGTCGTTATTTTACTTTTATAACCCTTTCACTAGTGACTGGGATTTTACATAATTTATCTTCTTTCTAGCCCACTAAAAAAAAAAAATTTCTGGGAATATTGTTAGTGTCCCTTTCCCGTGTAAAAATTGGGGGAGGGAAAAAAATTTTTAAAATCGGCACATTTCAATTTTCTTGTCAGTAAGGTGCCCACAGTTTTTTTTTAAGGGGGCCTACTTACTCTAACTTTTGTTCATAGACCTGGAAAAAAAAATTTTTGGGTTTTGTTTTAGAAAACCCTAAACAACTTTTTTTTTAAATTTTATATTTCCTTTTTTGCCTTTTTTTATCCCCCCTTTTTTAAAGTCCCTTTAATGTCAATTTTTACTGAATTTATTTAAAATGGGCCCTCACCTCTTTTGATACGCCATAAAAATTTCCTTTTTTATGCCCTTTGTAGATATTTGGGGCCTAATTTTTCATCCATTTTGGGACTTTTATTTTATCTAAAAATTTTATAAGGGGAAAAAAAGTTCTTTTGGGAGCGTTTTTGTGTTCGAAAACTGCATATTGATAGCTCTCTTGAAAACCCCCTCACAGATGATAATGCTCTCTAAGCCCATCGTAAAACTGCTAAGCTAAAAACTGGGACTGTTACTGAGTTTTCGCCTCTATCGTAAATTTCCCTTCAATTGTAAATGTAATTGATTTGTGGGGCGCTAGCACCCCCTTCCTCTGAAATTTTTTTAAATAATTTAAAAAAGGGATTCATTGTTTGCCATAACTAAGTCAAAAGGTTATTTCCCCTTGTAGGTTCTGTCACAAACTGCTTCAAAAAACAAACCTGAAATACTTCTAAGAAGTCGTATGATTCTAAATTCCCAGTCAAGAAATTCCAATCAACATGACTAAAGTTAAAGTCTCCTAGAATTACTACATTATCGTGCCTTGTGGCCTTAACAATTTCCTCCCATAGTAGTTTCCCTTGGTCCCTATCTAAATTTGGGGGACGGTATATCACTCCTAAAATCAGTTTTTCACGCCCCTCTGAAAATTCTATCCAAACAGACTCTGTATGTGTTACTTCAGACTTAATACCCGTTTTTATGCAACAGTTCAAGCGATCCCGGACATACAATGCCACCCCACCCCCCTTCCCGATACTTCTATCTACTTGGAACAATTTAGAACCCTGAATATGACATTCCGCAGGCATGTCCCGACTTTTTGAATTAAACCACGTCTCAGTTAAGGCAAATACATCAATGTTACCTGCACCAGCAACTAATCTCAACTCGTCCATCTTATTCCTAGCACTACGGCAATTAGCATAATAAACATTGAAAGACTCTCCTTTCTCTTTACCCTTCCTGCTCATTTCTGTTTTTCTACTGAACCTATTACTGTCCTTATCACCCAGAGTCACTGGCTTTTCAATATCTACCTCGTTCTGCTTATTACTAGTTCCCTTAGAACTCGTAATATTACTACACTTGGACTTCACTGTTTTCCTGCCAAAACCCATACCATATGTATATATATTTATATATATATATATATATATATATATATATATATATATATATATATATATATATATATATATATATTATATATATGTATATATACATAATATATATATTATATATATACTATATATATATATATATATATATATATAATATATATAGATATAATATATATATATATATATATATATATATATAAAATATATATATATATATATAAATATATGTATTTATATATATATATATATATATATATATTATATATATATATATATATATATATATATATATATATATATATACATATGCATATATATATATATATATATATATTATATATGTATATATATATATATATATATATATATATATATATTATATATATATATATATATATATATATATATATATATATATATATATATTTTAAAATACATATAATATATATATATATATATGTATATATATATATATATATATATATATTTTATATATATATATATAATATATTAAAATATTATATATATATAAATACATATATTTATATATATATATATATATATATATATATATATATATATATATATATATATATATATATATATATATATATATATATATATAGGTTGGTAGACAGCAACCACCCAGGGAGGTACTACCGTCCTGCCAAGTGAGTGTAAAACGAAAGCCTGTGATTGTTTTACATGATGGTAGGATTGCTGATGTCTTTTGTCTGTCTCATAAATATGCAAGATTACAGGCATGTCTTGCTACTTCTACTTACAGTTAGGTCACACTATACATACATGTACACATTTATTTATACACACTCATCTGAGTTTTCTTTGATTTTATCTTAATAGTTTTTGGTCTTATTAATTTTCCTTTAATATCCATGGGGAAGTGGAATAAGAATCTTTCCTCCGTAAGCCATGCGTGTTGTAAAAGTCAACTAAAATGCCGGGAACAATGGGCTAGTAACCCCTTTTCATGTAAAGATTACTAAAAAGAATAAAAGAAGAAAATTGCAAAGTGGAAGTTAAATGGCGTGGTGTGTGCAGATAAAAGAAAGAGATGTTGTGGATTTATAATGAGAAGAAGCTGGATTCCGGTTTAAGTAAAAACAAAGCGAAGGGGGGGGGAGATTTTTTCAGGGAGAGGAAAAAAGGGGATTAGGTCAGGGGTTTCAAATAGAGTTAGAGCAAAGAAGGAGTACAATAATGTTGAGGATAAGTATGGCAGGAAAAGAGGGACTATAAATGTATTAATTAAAGGGATTTGGGGGATAAAATAAAGATTGGATTTTGAAAAGGGGGTTATAATAAGCGTGTATGCACCTGGAGAAGAGAGAAGTGTAGAGAAGAGAGAGTTTTTGGGGAAATGTTGAGGAAGCTGGGGGTTTTGAATCAAGTGTGAGAGAAATGGTGTTGGGGTTTCAATGCTAAATGGGTAAAAATTTTGGGAGGGATAGTGGGAAAAAATTTGGGTCGGGGGAAAATGTAAATGGGGAGCCTTTAATTGACTATGTGTAGAAAGAATTTGGTAATAAGAAAATACTATTTTTATGAAAAAGGGGGATAAATAAATATACAAGGTAGGGGTTTACAGTAATGAAAGTAGTTTATTAGTTATGTTTTGGTGGAAAAAAGGTTGATGGGTAGGCCCAGGATGTAATGTTTAAAAGAGGGGCAACTGATATATCGGATCTTTTTAGTTGTCTACAGTTAAGTAAGGGGTAGTTTGGGAAAAGAGGAAGGTGGCAACAACAAGTAAGGGGGGAGGGAAAGTTTAAAACAAGGGAGGAGGAATTGGGTGAGATATAAGCGACTATTGCAAAAGGGGGGCTGTGCAAAGATAAATAGGGGGGGGTTAAAGGGGGTTGGAATATTTTTAAAAATGCAGTATTAAATTGGGGCAGAAATTTGTGGTTATAGGAGGGTGGGGGCAGGAGGAAAGAGGGGGATTGGGGAATGATGAAGTAAAGGGGGTGATAAAAGAGAAAAAGGTAGCTTTTTGAAGGTTTTTTTCAAAGCAGAAGTGTTTTAAAAGAGCAGATATATGGAGAGTAAAAGAAAGGTAAAGAGAGTGTGGGAGGGGTGCTAAAGGAGAGCAATGATAGAGTGGGAGACACCAAGAAATTTTTAAAGAAAAAAAAGAAAAAATTTTGGAGTAGTTAAACAAATTAAAAAAGCCTAGGGAAAATAGGATTTGTCAGTTAAAAAAAAGTAGGGAGGGTTTGTAGATGGGGGGATGGAGGTATTGGGTAGATGGCAGAATATTTTGAGGAACTTTTAAATGTTAAAGGAAAAAACAGAGGCAGTAATTTCATGCACGGTCAGGAGTATACCATCTTTTAGAGTGAAGAAGCAGAATGTAAGTGTGGGGGAGGACTGGGCATTACGTAAAAGAAAGGGGGTAAAGCGCTGGGAAATGATGGGGTCATGACAGAAATTTAAAAACAGGGGGGGGTTAGTGTTGGAGTGGTTTGTACTTGTGTTTTTAAAAAATGTTGAAAGAGGGGGGTACCCCAGGGGTTGGCGGGGACATGTATAGTCCCTTATATAAAGGGAAAGGGGGGCAAAAGAACTGTAAAAATTTAGAGGGAAAAAGCTTTCTGAGTATACCCGGAAAAAGGGCGGTAGGGGTTTTAAATTTAAAGAATTAGAGGGAAGACAGAATGTAGGATTGCGGGAATGGGGCAAGGAGGGGTTTTAGAGTGGGAGGGGGTGTGTAAATCAAGTGTTTACCTTGAACATATTTGAAAAGTATTTAGATAAAGGTAGGGAAGTTTTTTTTTGCTTTTTGGATTTAGAAAAAAGGGTATGAAGAGGGATAAGGAGCAATGGGCAGATGGCAATATATGGAATAGGGGGTAAGTTTTAAATGCGTAAAGAGTTTGTATGAGGATAGTAGGCTCAGGGAGGGGGTGTAAAGAGAGGGAGACTACTTCCCGGTAAAAGTAGGTCTTAGACAGGGATGTGAAAGTCCCATGGTTTTTTAATAATTTTTTGATGGGGTTGTAAAGGAAGAAAAAGCTAGGGGTTTTGGGGAGAGGGGGGGGATTAAATTTTTGGGGAATCAAATTAAAAATGGGAATTGACACAGTTTTTTTTTGCTGTGAACTGTTTTTGGGAGATTCTAAAAAAAAATTCAAAGGTTAGTGGAGATTTGGGAATGTGGTAAGGTAGAAATTGAAAGTGAACATAAAAAAGAGAAAGGTGATGGGGGTGTCAAATGATTTAGATAAAAAAAATTGGATACAAAATTGGGAGGGGGGAGAAAGGAAGAAGTAAATTTTTTCGATCTTGGGAGTTGAGTGTCGGGGGATGGATTTATGAAGGATGAGGTTAATCATAGAATTGATGGGGGAAAAAAGGTGAGGGGTGCGTTGAGGTATATGTGGATCAAAAAACGTTATCTAGGAGGCAAAAAAGGGAAGTATGAAAGTTTAGTACCAAACACTCTTTATGGGGGGAAGCTTGGGTGGAAAATGCAGCAGCGAGGAGACGGTTGGAGGCAGTGGAGATTCCTGTTTAAGGCAATAGTGGTGTAAATTTATGCAAAAAATTCGGAGTGGGGAAAATTAGGAAAGGTGGGGAGTTAATAAAAGTATTAGCAGAGGGCAGAAGGGGGGTTTTTGGGGTGGTTTGGTCTTTAGAGAGAAGGAACAAATAGAAAGACTAAAAGAATAAATCTATAGGGGGGGGAAGGGGGGGTAGGGGTTCCTCGAAAGGTTGGAAAGGGGGGGGGGGGGGGGGGTAAAGGGGTTTTTGTGGGCAAGGGGCTTGGACTTCCAGCAAGCTGTGTGAGCGTGTTAGATGGGGTGAAAGGAGACGAATGGTACTTTGGGACTACGATCTGTTGGAGTGTGAGAGGGGAATTTTTTTGAAGGGGTTCAGGGGAAAACCGGGTTTTTTTCATATAGTCATTGAGTCCTGGAAATGGGGAAATACAATGCCTGCCTTTAAAGGAGGGGGTTTTATATTGGCAGTTTGGAAAAATATTTTTGGTTTTCTTTTTTATGTGTATGCTTCTGACTTTGTATTTTGACACCTCTGCAAAAACAGTGATAATGTACGATGGGTGAAAGTGTTGATGTATGAAAGTATTTTCTTTTTGGGGATTTTCTTTCTTTTTTGGGTACCCTGCCTCGGTGGGAAAGGCCGACTTGTTGAAAAAAAAAAAAAAAAATATATTTTTTTTAAAATATATTATATATATATATATATAATTTATATAATAATTTGTCACAGCTGCTCTTTGCTGTGACATTTTTCTCTTGGGGATTCTGAAGAGAAAATTGCAGAGATTGGTGGATAATTTGGTTTTGGGTGACAAAAAAAAGAAAATTAAAGGTAATACGGAAAGATAAGGTTATGAGGATAACAAAAAGATTAGGGATGAAAGATTGAATATCAATTGGAGAGAGAGAGTATGGGGGAGGTAAGTATTCAATTTTTGGGAGGGGGACGTGTCAGCGGGGGGTCTATAAAGATGGGGTGAATCATGAATTGTAGGGAAAAAAGTGAGTGGTGCACTTGGGATCGTGGAGACAAAGAACTTTGTCCTTGGAGGCAAAAGGGGAATGTATAGAGAAATTTTTTTTACCAAATGCTCTTTAGGGGTTGTGAAGCAGGGGTACGAATGTTGAAAGCGAGGAGAAGGCGGGAGGCAGTGGAGATGTCATGTCTGACGGCAATGTGTGGTGTGAATATAAGAGAGAATTCGTAGTTTGGAAGTTGGGAGGAGGTGGGGATTCCCAAAACTGTTGCCCAGAGGGCTGAGGAAGGGTTTGTTGAGGAGGTTCGGACATTAGAGAGAAAGGAGCGAAAGAGAATGACTTCAAGATGATCAGTCGGGTTTGGAAGGAAGAGACGGGGTAGGGTCGGCCTGGAAAGGTTGGGGAGGGGAAAAGGGGGTTTTTTGTGTGCGGGGGTTTGGACTTCCAGCGGGTATGCGTGAGGGTTTTTGATAGAGTGAAGGAGACAAATGTTTTTTTAAAATTTTACGTGCTGTTGGAGTGGACAAAGTAAAATTTATGAAGGGGGTTTAGGGAAACCGGGAGGCCGGATTTGGGCCTGGGGATGGGGAAAAAATACGTGCCCCCACCTGAAGGGAGGGTTTAATGTTGCAGTTTTAAAAACTTAGAGTACGCACCCTTTGGCAAGACAGTGATGGGTGAAGATGGTAAAGTTTTTTCTTTTTCGGGCCCCCCTGCCTTGGTGGGGAAAACGGCCATTGGGAAATAAAAAATAATATATATTTACATTTATATATATATAAAATATATATATATATATATTATATATATATATATTATATATTATTATATATATAATTAAAAAATAATAAATTTAATATATATATATATAATAATATATATATATATATATATATATATAATATTATAATAATATAATAATAAAAACATGCAAACTCACCTATTTGTGTTGAGGGGGCGATTCATAGCTTCTGGGCCCTGTCTCTTCACTGATTACTCTGGTCCTCTATCTTCCTGCTCCTTGAGCTTTAATACCTCCCTTAAAACTATGTATGGGTTCCCGCCTCCACTACGTCACTTTTACTATTCCAAGGCCTAACAACTCGTGACTGAAGAAATACTTCGTAACACCTTTGGGTTTATCTGAGTCTTCAAAATTCCAATTGCGACCGCTTGTGTCGGCGTCCATCTCTGGAACATCCCGTCTTCGTCACCTTGTCTCCGCGAAGTATTTTTATGTCGTTAAACAGTCTCCCCTGATCCTTCTGTCCTCCAGTGCGTCAGGCCGATTTTCCCTCAAACCCTTTTTTCGTAGGACAATCCCCTTTCTCCGGGGTAGTCTTGTTGCAAACCTTTGCACCTTTCCCAAATTTTTTGACGGGGCTTGACCTGGTGTTGGTTCCAAACTGGTTCGCATACTCCAGATGTGCCTGACGTAAATGGTGTGTGTGTGTGTGTGTGTGTGTGTGTGTTGTGTGTGTTTTTGTTTTTGTGTGTGGTGTGGTGTGTGGTTGGGGTGTGGTGTGTGTGTGTGTGTGTGGTGTGGGGGTGTTGTTGTGTTTTGGTGTTTGTAGTGAGTGTGGGTGTTACTCACCTAGTTGTATCACCTAGTTGGGTTGCCGGGGGGT
>NC_069421.1:48323817-48336317 GCF_026875155.1 Cherax quadricarinatus
CAGGGAGCGCCTTGACATCCAAAATTCCCAATGCCCCCCCAGGGGCGCCTTGAAACAATTCCAATGACCCAGGGGGCCTTGACATCACAATTCCATGACCCTCCCAGGGAGCGCCTTGACATCCATTCCAATGACCCAGGGAGCGCCTTGACATCACAATTCCAATGAACCTCCCAGGGAGCACCTTGACATCACAATTCCAATGCCCCCAGGGAGCGCCTTGACATAAAATTTCCCAAATGACCCTCCCGGGGGAGCGCCTTGTCATCACAATTCCAAAGACCCTCCCAGGGAGCGCCTTGACATCACAATTCCAATGACCCTCCGAACTACGAAGCCCGAAACTCCTTCAGAGTGCAGCGGAGAGCTGAAAAGGGGTTTGATGAGGTGGGCTGTTGTTACAAAGATTAAAGCTAGCCTCCTCTTCCACGCAAACCTCCAGTGGGGCCCCCTAGGAAGTTCGGTGCTTGCCATAAATACATCAGTAAAAATGTACCCAGTTTTCTGAGACCTTTACACTTTAAAGTTTGAGGCCAGATTTAATTTTTAAAACTAGTAAGGCAATCAGGTTTTTGCTCTAGCGATATGCAGGCCTGCGTAGCTGTCACATTACTGATGGCCAAAAATTTACCGAACAGTTGAATATGGTAAGGGTTTATACAATACCATCAAGTTGATAAGTAAGACACATGGGTAAAAATTATGCAACTTTTTTCCGAAACGTTTTGCCTACATAGTAGGCTTCTTGAGTAAAGAGGAGTCGGAAGAAGCGGTAGAGATGTAAAAACGACGTAGTTTTGAGGTGGTCAGTCCCTCAGCCTTGAGATAAAATATTGCCCATAGTCTGTAACATTGTTCCACACTATTTTTATCATGTAGCGACCAGTTTTCTCATGAAAAATATTCCTTGTTATTGGAATGCTTACGAACTTGATATAACGTTTTTCAACATGTCTGTTCTTGGTACACATTCGTTTTTTCTGGTACTAACTAAAAATTTAATTTGAGCTAATTCCAATTTCATAAGTCTATTTCCATATCCATGAATGGAGGCAACACACATGGAAGCAAAAAACGCACAAAAAAGGGCCCAAGTGTTTGTCAAACAAGTGCTTTTGACAGTTTGGAAATTTAAACACACACACACACCACACACCACACACACACATGACTCGACCCCTGAAACCACAATAAGGTAAAGTATACACACACCCCACACACACACACAAAACACCCCAACACACACACACACACACACGGATCTGTGATCGATCCTCGTTCTCAGTGTCATGCGATCAGTCCCCCCCTCACCTCATTCGTCATGATTCCACTCTCTAAGAATTTATCCAGTAGCTCATACGATGGTGATCCAAGTTTCCAGGAAACGGGAATCCACCCTTTATTTTAAGTGGTTAGGTCTTCTTGGAATGATCCGCAGTCATTGTAAGTAATAAACCTTTCAAGATACTATTCCTGTGAACCTTTCCCATGAAGGAGCTGAGGTAGACTAAGTTAATGTACCTTTAATAGGGAAGCGCCTTGATGTTTGGTGGAGGGCTCTTGATATAGGAATTGTAGCTACCCTTCCTCCTTCCATGGGTCAAACCTGATTGGTGCCATGAACACTAAGGGGCCCAAGGACTGCTCAACAGTCCCCCCATTTCCCAAGCGCTGTTCGACCCAAATGGATTAAACTCAAACAACTGGATGAAACTGGATTAATAATAATATCATTTCAAGCGATTATTAATACCCGAAACCTGTTTAATTTAAAATTATGAATCAACTGAATTCTCGCCTTGGGAAAATAATATATAACTATTTTTCATTTGGAATGTTTATCAATGCACTTAAAAAGAGGGTGATGGTCTGATGCAGTAAAGGGTTCCTGATCAAGAAACCGGAGCCCCCTTCCTTTCCTCGGATCGAGTTGGTACCTCCCATTCCTAGAAATGGCTTTGACCCTGATAAAAACAAAATATAGTAATAACTAAATTTTATTATTATTTTTTATTATTATTTTTATTTTTTTTATTTAAAAATCTATAAATTTTCATGGAACATCTGTGTGAAGTTGTATAAAATTTTTTCCAAATAAAAAACAATTTTAAAAGGAAAGACTTTTATACGTTTTTTTTGTTATTTGGTTTTTTTTGTTAATTGTTATTTATGTTTACATTTATTCGTTTTATACGTGTTATTCATGTTTACGTCTTTGTGTTATGTCACCATGTATTCATGTCATTCCTGTTATACAAGTTTCAAAAAACTCAAGGTGAAGGAAGGGGATTAAAAATATTGAAAAAAAAAACGGACCAGTTTTCCAGTGCCTTTTAGAATGGGCAGCGAATTATCTTCCTTTTCCTAACGGGGGGGAAAGGGAGAGGATTTATAACCCCCTATGATTTTTAGGGCTCCCCCTCTTTCCCCCTTTTAATACGGAAAAATCTTGTTGACTCTTTATATGTGAATTACTTACAAGGGTCAACAGAAAACAACACCGCCCGAAAACGACACAGAAAAAACGGGGAAATATACAACGGTGACACACAGCGGGAGCATGAATAAGGAAAAGAGACATAGAAAAACACGGGGGGACACGTGAGCGTTTTATGATTACAGATATGGTTTTTTTATTTTTTTTTATTTTTTTTAGTAATTTAAGCTACTACAGAGGTACAAAAAAAATACGGGAAGAGCGCTTTCCAAAACCCCCTTATATGATAGTTTTCGGGCTGGTTAAAATTAACTTAAGTTAACTAAACAATGATGAAATGTGATAAACATTATTGTAAAAAGATAACTATAAAGCACAAATGAGTATTACAAAGAAGGTAATGGTTGCTGCTTTTTTGTAATTCAGTTGAAAAAATATTCTGTTGGTAGTGTATTTAAAAAAAATAATAAGTTGATTGGGTCCTAGGGTTTTAACATTTGGTGATTAATTGTGAGTAACTATAGGATATACAATTTATAAGGGTTTGTTATTCAGTATTTATTTGGTTTTTGGGGAGTAAGTGATCTTTGAGAAAAGCTTGAATTTAAAAACAGGTAGGTTTCTTTTATATTTTCAGGTAAAGATTCCGATTTTGGGCCTTTTATGTGCATTTGGGTTTTTTCATAGGGGTGGACACGAGGAAAAACAAAGAGTGATCTGTGCCTTGTGTTATGGTATGTGTTTTTTGAGGTTGGCAAGGAGATGTTTGAGGGGGGGTTTTTATCCGAGTTTTAAATGTTCTATGTATGTAAAAGGTTCAATAATAAGTATGGGTGTTTTGTTGGTGAGTAGGTTGGTGTTTTGAAAAAATTGGTGGGTGTGTTTTTGTAGTGAGAATTTGATTATTCTAATGCGCCCTTTTTTTGGGTAATTTAAAGGTCGAGTGGTTTATTTTTGTTGAGCCCCATGCAAAAATTCCCTAGGTGAGATAGGGGTTTTTTTTTAAAAAAAATAGTGAGTGATAAGGGCCAGGAGGGATGACTGTGGAACATAGTACCGTATCTTCGTTAGTATACCTAAAGTTTGAATTTCTTAGAAATTTGTTGTATATGTGTATGAAATTTGAGTCTACTTATCGAGGTGGATTCATAGAGGAATATTCCCTCTGTTAGTTTTGTGATAGTGATCCGATTATTGTTTGTTAAGTTGGTACTTCTGTAGCTCTGTTACCAACGGAATGAGTAGTTTTGGTCAATGTTTAGTGTACGTTTTAGTCTCTCATCCAGGTAGATATTTTCTGTTAATTCGTGTGTTTACGGTATTGGCTAGCGTGACTGGGCTCGGGTGAGAGAAGACGTATGTTGTGTCATCTGCAAAAAGTGTTGGATTTGAGTAATTGCGAAGCATTTGGTAGGTCATTTATGTATAGGAGAAAAGAGATTGATGGGCAAGAACACTTCCCTGTGGCGACACAACTGTAAACTGGTTGGATGCGGAAAGAGCTTGCCCATAGCGTACACATATTGGCCCCTTCTTGTTGCTGAGGTAAGGACTTGAGGTAGTTGAGGGAGTGACCCTTAAAACCATAGCATGTGACAATTTTACGTGGAGCAAGTCAATGGTCAACTGTATCAATATAGCTTTACGTAAGTCAATGAAGATCCCCAGTGGGACTTCTTTTTTCTCTATTGCAGTGTATCATATTTTCTAGCATGTGTATTAATAGGCATCTTTTGTATTTTGATTAGGCCTGAATCCAAATTGGCAGGGGGTTTGAGAATGTTTTGGGAGATGAGGAAAGGAGTAGAGTAGATTCGTTTATTGTATGAATTAATTGTTCGAAGTTTTTTGCAGAGAGGGTTGTAAATTGGATATTGGCCTATAGTTTTTAAACTCTGTTGGTCTCTTCCTTTATGGCTCGGGCGTGACCCTTGCTATTTTTGAGACTGTAGGGATAGGTGGAGGATTCATGGATTTGTTAGTGTTGCATTGATGGCTGATCAGTACTTGTGACGCTCTTTTTGTATATAAAGGGTGGTAAGGTATTGAAATTCTCCTGCCTTGTTTTTCAGTGCGTTGCATAATAAGGGAGACTTCGTCTGGGATTGTCGGAGCTAGGAACAGTGTGTTCGGGTATGTTGCCAGTGAGGTAGTCATTTGGTTGGGGTATCTGAGCTTGGGATTTTATTGCATGGTTTGACTATAGCTAGGAGAAGAAATCATTGAGTCTGTTTGCTGTTTCTGTTGGTGGGTGTTGGAGGGCTTTCATCTGGATTTTGCCCTTACATTTTATTTCGCTATGTCGTGATTCTTTTTTTGTTCCAGGAATTTCTGATAGAGTGTCTTCATGGTCTTTTTTATACACCCGTAAAGTTGATAATCTGTTTCATAATACAATTTTTTTGCCCTTACTTATCCAGGCTGGTTAGGATTGACGAGAGCAACGTTTGGTTTGGTCTCTGGTATGTGAGCCATTCTGTACTTGTTTTCATATCGGTGTTGTGTATTTATGGGTTTGAGATGCTGGGGTTGTTAGCCAGGGACAGTTCAGTCTCTTAGCTGTCATCTGTTAGTTTTTTAGGGCAGTGATTGTTATAAAAGGGTATTGGCGTCTTTTCTTTTTTAGAAATTTATTAAAACCATTCGTCAATATCTGTATAGATTTCTGCTCAGTGTGCCAGTCAATGTTTGTTATGCTGTTGTGAAGTTATTAATGGCATGCCTCATTGTGAAGTCTGAAGGTGACCTTTTGTAGTGTCTTGGGGTATTTTACCTTGAGTTGTTATGAGGAAAGGGTAGTGGTTCTGTGTATTTCCTGAGAATTATGCCTGATTTAGAAAAGGGGATATGGTTTGTTGAGTCCAGTTTGTTGGTCAAGTAGGAAACACTTAGTCTCGTAAAATGTCTGTGGTTTTGTTTACTTGTTGGTAGCAACAGCAGTTACGCATTGTGTTTGTGAATTCAGTAAGTGTGGGTCCTTGCTGTCTTGCAGGAGATTTATATAGAAGTCATCTGAGAG
This sequence comes from Cherax quadricarinatus, assembly GCF_026875155.1. Lineage (NCBI taxonomy): Eukaryota > Metazoa > Arthropoda > Malacostraca > Decapoda > Parastacidae > Cherax > Cherax quadricarinatus. Next base: position 48,329,274 of record NC_069421.1, read on the forward strand.
TAGTAGTGATATTTGTTCATGCGTGCATCAGTTATCATACTTCCTAGGTTTGACTAAAATTGGTATGTTTGATTGTGGAACTCTGTTAGATTGTTTATCACTGTGAGAGGTTTCTTTGTAGGTATTTGGATTTGAATTTAGCTATTATATATTCCCATGTTCATCCCTTGTGCAAGTATTTAGTGATACATTCTAGACATTGGTCTGAATATTTTTAGCAGTGACCACCCCCTTGTTGGTCTGGCCTACATTGTGTATGGCTGTGTAACCAGGAATGGCATAGACATCTGTAGTATCGGCTGTAGCAGGTTTCAGTAGTGTAGTGATGGACATTTGGCATGTTTAAGATTTAGTAATGCTAGGAGGTCATCGTAATGGCTTGCTTAAAGATCTAGATAATTGTAGTTAAAGAAGTAGACTATGTTGTTGTTAGGCTCCTGAGGAAGTGCCTTTTGATTGTTCGCCTGTGTATAATTCAGAACTGTTTGAATCATGTAAGTCATTAAATAAGAGGTTGGTGATCAGGATCGCAATAGCTTGTAATCATAGATTTTGTAGTGAATCATTAGTTAGAAATTAAGTAAAAAATAATGGTAAAATATTCTAAAGCTCAAAATAATAGCACCTGATTATTTAAACAAATGTAAAAAATTACATGAGTTAGGTAGTTTTTAAAGCTATAAATAAGGAGACAATATAAAAGGGAACTAAATAATTTGTGAGGGAAAAATAGTGATGATCAAATATGGAGCTTGGGAATATGATGTAGGTAGTTATTTAAAAGGTAATCTTTAAAGTTAGAATTTAATATAAATTATATTATAAAAGGGACTAATTGCTAAGTTGTGTGTGAAACAATTAAAGTGCGTAATCAAATAATGCACTAAGGTCTAATATAATGACTTTTGTGGACCATGTCTTTGTTTGAGCTAGAATGAGCATATTAGTACAACTAGATGTAACTTAATTAATTTTACAATCTAATTAAAAATATCACTAGATAATTAGCCAATATGGTCTTAATATAAGGATTTGGGTACTTGACTATAGTACAACTGAGTTTATCTAATAAATATAAAAAAGGCACAAGACTCTCAATTGTAATTGCACTAAGCGTGCTCTTATTATAAGTTGTTTACACGTATTAGAGTATAACCTCGCCTTTAAATTGAAAGATAAAAATATGCAAGTTAAGGTAGCGCAAAAGATTAAAAAAAAAGTAGAAAAAAATAAATATATGAGTTAGTTGGTACTAGTTAAGATAAATAGATAGTTAAGGCCTTGAACAAACATAAGAGATTTGAAATATTACACTAATTCGCACACACAATATAGTCACTAGTTATGAAAACCATCTTAGAGTAGGAATCTATAATACAAACTTATAATATAAAAATACAAATTGAAAAGGTACCTTGCAATTGCACTAGGGGTCTGGTATAGGTTGTTGACAAGATCAGGAGGTATAACTAGATTTAAATTGACCATACATATAATTCACAATAAAGCTACCAAAAGAATTAATAGTAAAAAAAATAACAAAGGGGTAATGTCTTGGTTATAATATGATAGTAAGATGGTAGAAGGTTACACAAGGTACACAGGAACACAGGTACAAAGGATAATATAAAGGTTGGTGTTGAAATACAAACTTGAACATTTGTCAACAAAAAACTGTTATGGGAAGTATTAAAACTAAGTTTGGAATGCTACAAAAGTAAAATTGACTGGTAGTAAATATGGTGTTTAATTAAATTTTTAGTAAGTAATAATGTTTACAAAAAAGTGAATAGTATCGGAGATTTCATTCAATTTTGCAATGTAGTAATACTTGGTTATATGGCAGACAAGGTAATTAAGAGTATCTAAGATAGTAAATGTGGTATTATTTAAAACTGTGTAAAGGTAATTAGGCAAAGTAATTGGTTATTAAATGTTCAAAAATGTTAGAGTAAATTGAATTATAGTAAAAATGAATTTATTAATTTCTGAGTTAATATCAAATTGATAGTTATTTAAAACAATATGATGGTTACATCCTATGGACAGAGAAAGTATCAAGTTCAAGGATAATGTTTAAACAAACAATAGGTCGACATTAAAAGATACACAGTTTACAGGAATATATGTATTACAGAGATAGCTGTTCGCCCACTGCACTGCCATTTAGCGCAAGGTAATAAAGGAAACCAATAAAAGAGGAGAAATGGATATGGGTTATCAACACGAGTGAGCGGGAGAAGAGGCAGACCCTCCTCCCCATCACCAGGGTCGTGAGGGTGAGGGAGGAGGGACGACGGAGAGAACGCAACTGTGAGGTGTGACGCCCCTGGTGGTGTTGACTTGGTGGGGAGAGGATGAAGCTATGTGGAGACGCAGCAAACTGGGAGGGCGTGACATGGTATTACAGGCTGCAGCCTATTTTATATGGTAACCTTTTGTGTTAAGTGATCGGGGAGATTTTCCCGTTTTGTCGAAACTTGCTGCTGCAAACTGTGCAGAAGAATCACCAGATTTCCAATGAATTGTAGATACTTTTTTGACTACTTGTGGTTGAATTTAGAATTGTTTGTAAAGTACTGTGTATATGATTTTGTAAATATGGAAAGTGAAATTAAACTGAAAGTCAGTAAATTAAAGTATAATTAGTGGAAAACTGGTATCGATTAATAACAAATTGGTAATGTAGTTGAAAAAGAGCAATGACACCTATTTGTTTTAATTCACTTTGCCACCGAGATAGGGTGACCCGAGAAAGACGAAACTCTTTCACCATCATTCCATCAACCACTATCTTGCTAAAAGTGTGATATCAGAGTTCATATGACCCTCCGAACTGCAACTTCCCCCCCCCCTCCTCCCACCATTCGATCATTTTACGATAAAATCGTCGAAAAAAACGACATTTCCTGCGCTCGGAACAGCAATTTCTTTTCAGAAGGTTGTCCCAGTCCCAGCCTGTCTACGAAGAGGTACAAGAGTGTTCTCAGGGGAATAATATATCTGTCGATCATTGACTAGAAACCAATGGATTTTGGAAGCTACTCTTCTTGATGCTATAAGCTGACGATGTACTCAAGGAAATAAGCTTATTTTGTATTCAGGAAGTGGAGAACGCAAAGAAATCTTACTCATTTAAGAAACTGATGCAGCTTGACACACTTTATTGGCAAAGCTTTATTAAATGCAAAAGCTATGTGAAATACGAACGCTGTAAGAAGTAAAAAATAACTATCGTGTTTGGCAACACGAAATAGCATTATGAAGCTGCAAGCGTTGCAAGATCAACAGATTCTAACATCATTAGAACTATCTTTTATATTATTCATATAATAATACACAGGTTATATACACCGAGAGATGTTTTTAATGTATATACGCTGCAAATTTACTCTTGTCCTTACCGAAGACAGTACTTTTGTCTGGTGGTGGGAAGGTTAAGTTACAGCCTTTTAAAGCCCCATTAACCAAGCAACCTACAAATAATAATTATAATGCTAATACTAATAATGGTTATCCAATATCGAATACACACACACACAGTATCAATTGTCAATAAATGGCTGGACAAATACTTTGTAAATATCGGATCTAATTAAACTCGATACGTCTATTTATATACAGTGATTAGTATGTCTCTCGGTAAATATACATCGAGAGGTGTATATAGCGTGGAAGTTTGATCGAGTTATTTGCAAAAGAGATTTTTTTTTTAATTTATCGTGTTTTAAGTTTATTAAAAGTTTATAAACCATCTCAATAAAGGCCTAGCTATCAGTATCATCCTTATCCATTTATTAGCACCTTTTCAAGCTGTGTGTAGTTCGAGGGAGCAGAGGAGAGGGAGAGAGCCTTCTGATTTGCTCTCCAGATATCTGTCTACGAAAGATTAACAGCAGATATAAAACGGTAAAAACCTCAAGCTCTCTATCCTTTCGTAATTTTTTCTTACTCTCCCCCACCATTATACATTGTGATACATTGTGATACATTGTGATACGTTGTGATACATTGTGATACATTGTGATACATCTCACACAAAAAATATACTTTCAACAATTTTACTTTAAAAAATTCCTCTCTGTGAAAATTCCTCTGTGAAAATTCCTCTCTGTGAAAATTCCCCTCTGTGAAAATTCCTCTGTGAAAATTCCTCTGTGAAAATTCCTCTGTGAAAATTCCCCTCTGTGAAAATTCCTCTCTGTGAAAATTCCCCTCTGTGAAAATTCCTCTCTGTGAAAATTCCTCTCTGTGAAAATTCCCCTCTGTGAAAATTCCTCTCTGTGAAAATTCCCCTCTGTGAAAATTCCTCTCTGTGAAAATTTCCCTCTGTGAAAATTTCTTTCTGTGAAATTTCCTCTCTGTGAAAATTCCTCTCTGAGAAAATTCCTCTCAGTGAAAATTCCCCTCTGTGAAAATTCCTCTCTGAGAAAATTCCTCTCTGTGAAAATTCCCCTCTGTGAAAATTCCTCTCTGTGAAAATTCCCCTCTGTGAAAATTCCTCTCTGTGACAATTCCCCTTTGTGAAAATTCCTTTCTGTGACGATTCCCCTCTTTGAAAATTCCTCTCTGTGAAAATTCCTCTCTGTGAAAATTCCCCTCTGTGAAAATTCCCCTCTGTGAAAATTCCTCTCTGTGAAAATTCCCCTCTGTGAAAATTTCCCTCTGTGAAAATTTCTCTCTGTGAAATTTCCTCTCCGTGAAAATTCCCCTCTGTGAAAATTCCTCTCTGTGAAAATTCCTCTCTGTGAAAATTCCTCTCTGAGAAAATTCCTCTCTGTGACAATTCCCCTCTGTGAAAATTCCTTTCTGTGACAATTCCCCTCTGTGAAAATTCCTCTCTGTGACAATTCCCCTCTGTGAAAATTCCTCTTTGTGAAAATTCCTCTCTGTGAAAATTCCCCTCTGTGAAAATTCCTCTGTGAAAATTCCTCTCTGTGACAATTCCCCTCTGTGAAAATTCCCCTCTGTGAAAATTCCCTTCTGTGAAAATTCCTCTCTGTGAAAATTCCTCTCTGTGAAAATTCCCCTCTGTGAAAATTCCTCTCTGTGATAATTCCTCTCTGTGACAATTCCTCTCTGTGAAAATTCCTCTCTGTCACAATTCCTCTCTGTGACAATTCCTCTCTGTGACAATTCCTCTCTGTGAAAATTCCCCTCTGTGACAATTCCCCTCTGTGACAATTCCCCTCTGTGACAATTCCTCTCTATGAAAATTCCCCTCTGTGAAAATTCCTCTCAGTGAAAATTTCTTTGTGAAAATTCCCCTCTGTGAAAATTCCTCTCTGTGAAAATTACTCTCTGTGAAAATTCCTCTCTGTGAAAATTCCTCTCTGTGAAAATTCCTCTGTGAAAATTCCCTCTGTGAAAATTCCCCTCTGTGAAAATTCCCCTCTGTGAAAATTCCCCTCTGAAAATTCATATTGAAAACTAAACGAGGTTACGGACACCAAACGTCATGAAATTGTCAGTCGAGTTATAGAAGTTAACTATGAAATATATTTTTACATTTTTAGCATGAATAAATTATATTTTTGAAATGTTGTGATGTAGTGATGATATAACAGACGGGAAAAAAAAAACTCGGTGCTCTCGGTATTGGTGTTAATCGACCGATGTTTTCCATTAACACACTAATTTCGTTACTAAATAGTATAAGTACGTATATATACATGTCGTGCCGAATATTTATAACTGGTCAATTAGCAAGAACTCATTTAAAATTAAGTCCTTTCTAAAATTTTCTCTTATACGCTTAAATATATATTTTTTTCATTAATGTTGATGTAAAAAATTTTAATTTTGCTCCAAAAGAATCTTAGAAAACTTACCTAACCTTATTATAACAAGAACAATTTATTTTACTCTAACACAACTAAATATATTTTAGATTTGTTTACAATAATTTAATACTAAACAAAAATAGTGAAATATATTTTTTTCGTTAGGTTCAGAATGATTTTGGCGAAATTATTGCATACACAAATTTTCGCTTGTCGTATGTGGCAAGATGAGCGTTGCTATTTAAGCCAAGATCGCAAGTTCTGCTTATTCGGCACGACATATATATATATATAATTTATATATATATATATATATATATATATATATATATATATATATATATATATATATATATTGCTACTCGTATCAGGGTATTTTTCCGTGAGGAATAGAGGAAGAATATCGTGCCTTACACGCCAAGGGAGCGTCACTTGTCTCGTGATCCGGTCCCATAAATCTCCTGGTGGTCACGGTTGCATCATCTGATTCTCCTTTGATGGCTATGCTGGCTCTTGATGTGACATACCGTCCACATTCATCTGTCACTAGCGCTGCGCTTGACGGCACTGTACCTACCTTGTCTGTGGTGTTGGCATTACTGACTTACCTTGTCTGTGGTGTTGGTATTACTGACCTACCTTGTCTGTGGTGTTGGTATTACGGTACCAAACTTGTCTGGCGGTTGTATTCACGTACATACTTTGTCTGGTGCTAGTATTGCTGAAGTTACCTTGCCACATTCACAGTAATCCAGCGTAGTTTAAAGCATACGACTTACAACCAACATAACTTGGGTAAGTTCCCTTGGCGAAGTGAGACGTAAATCAAAAGTCTCCTAACACCTGCTTTCCCTGTTGTCTCAAGGGCTCGGCCTTGATGCTCCTCTTAGCGATTCACGTCAACTTTCGAGATGTAATTCTGCGTAAGTGATTCCAATTTTCAAATAAACAATGAAATGGTTTTAAATGACCGGGCATCCTGTAGTCAAGAATGTGATGACAATGGGGGCTATGCGATGACAATGGGGGCTACGTGATGACAATGGGGGCTCTTCTAGCTCCTGTTTTGGCTCACATGTTCATGGGAATTTGTAAGAGTAAAGTTAACAATATCAATTTACCCTGAAGCCAAGTAAAATCACTTGGCTTCACTACGTGAGCGATATATTTGTGGTTCCTCCAGCATACGCTAATGGGCGCCTCTTCGTATATAACGTTAATTCGCTGAGAAAAAATATTAATTTTAATGTGAGTGTGAAAA
>NC_069421.1:48338817-48345936 GCF_026875155.1 Cherax quadricarinatus
GCCTGGTGGTGGCCAGCCTGACTTCATGGTGGTCAGGATGAGTTGGTGGCGGCGCCACAGCTCAGGTCTCTGGCGTGGTTGCCAGGACATGACATCCTCGTGGCCAGGTATTGCTTTGAATGCCTTGGTGTGGCCATCATGGCCTGGGGGTGGCTATCATAGCATGATGGTGGCCAGGATAACCTGGGGTGGCCAGCATAGCCTGATGGGGGCCAGGCATGGCTTGGTGGTGGCCAGTTCTGACTTCGTGGTGGTCAGAATGGGTTTGGTGGTGGGCCAGAATGTGTGGTAGCTTGCCATGTATGTCTTCGTGTGTCCTAGGATGTACTGGAAGGCCAGATGTGGCCAGTCCTGAGCACGAGTGGGCTGAGGCTCATTTTAAAAATACTTTGCTCTTCACAGCAATATAATAATCTCGATTTAATAAACGGTGTACCTCCGAATTTCTTTGGCCTTGTGTCTCCGCTGTGTACTATCAGCAGGTGTTTTCGTTTCATTCATAAAACGGGCAATGTCTTTAAAAACGATTTCTCGCAATTACTGACTCTTATTGAGAAACAGGTAATACGAACGCGACCAACTTCTTTGGCCTGATATGATCCCCGAAAGAATGGATTATAGGGCAGTGAGTGATTCATTATGAAACATATCCTGGATCCCTACGTTCAGAGTGCTAACGGTGAGTGTGCGTAGATTCTAACTTCAGAGTTGCTACGTGAGTGTGGCGTAGATCTACTTATATCAACAGTGTTTAATTGTTAAATACCCTGTTATGACTATTTTTTTTTTTTCCTACAGAGAAAGGATACGAACAAGGAAAGGGTCTTGTAATATTATACAATAATATATTCGAAATCAGTGATAAGATGACAAATGCAATACATAAACTTGTACGAGGAGAAGGATGTCTGTGGGAGAGGAGAGAAAACAAGGAGAAAAAGAGGGGGAAAGAAAAGAGAGCATGAGGGTGAAAGAGAAGAGCGATTGGTAAAAAGGAAAGGAGAGACAGAGAAAGAAGCCGGGCCAACGTAGAAGAAATTGTGTGAAAATAATAAATGGTGAGAGATGTCGATAGACTTAGAAGTGTGGCACAATAATGGGCATGGCAAAGGAAGCTCAAAGAGAGAGAGAGAGAGAGATGGATTTAAAAAAAGGTTTAAGGAGGCGAGTGAGATAAACGAAAATTATTGAAAAACTACAAAATAAAAGATATCCACGAAGACAACCTGACAGGAGTACCGGAGCTCGGCCCCTGGCTGAGGCACAAGTCGTAAATACCAGAACCGCAGAGGGAGCTTCCCCTTCAACTGTCAGGTGGATAACAAGTGATTTTTCACCATGAGGCCCGAATCGAATTTCCCATAGACCTGAGGATCGAACTCAGGTCACAGTTGCCGTGCTAGCAACAACTAACCAACGCACTGGAAGGCCCGACAGAGGAATTTGAGTGATATCCCAAGCAGACTGAAGCCTCCAGTTCCTCATCCAGCTAGGCGCGAGTTGGTTGCCACTATTACACCTCAATAATCGCATCCAGGATATCCTCTATGATTCAGTATCCCTATCCGTCCTGGTGACTTCAGAATCTTGCGCCGCTATCCTCTAACCCGTCTTGAAACACCGCAAGTGCCACCGTCCCCTCAGGCACGCCCGACCCGACACTACAACTCTTTAAAGAGTACAAGGGTGAAGGGCTCCAGCTTTAAGGAATTGGATCTCTTTCTCTCTCTTTTCCCTCCCTTTCTCGAATCACACCTGATTATGATTCTTAGGGAAATAGAGCTTCCAACTGCATACAACATTATCCGTGTAGATGAATGGTTCAGAGAACCGACAAGTTGTTAAATTCGACACATGTGCAACACTTGGGTATATTAAGGAAACGCTTCAAGCCAATATAGATACCCAAGTGTTGGAGATGTGTCTAATTTATCAACTTGTTTGTTCTCTGAACCATTCATCTACATTCCTGTATGACACAGCAACATCTTGGGATCTTAATACAGGGAATTCTTCACTTGTCTAACCCTTGGGCACGACCTACTTCCACAATGGACAAATGTGACACCACCTACGACTGCTGCACCTCTCCTACCTGCGGTATATAAGCTACTTCTCCGCACATACGCTGTATTCTTTTCAAGACTGATGGACTGACCACCTCGCTCAAGGCTGAGGGACTGATTACCTCAAACTCCTCCTGTTCTTCCCTGTTCTCATTTGTTATGGACTGATGAAGCCACTGTGTGGCGAAACATTTCCTTAATAAAGATACCAGAGTGTTGCACATGTGTCTAATTTATCAACAATATCTATGCAAAATACATCAATTCTCCAGAACAAACATGTATTTCTCTCTTTCTCTTTAATACCCTTCCACAATATAATCTCATTGCATTCCTGGTCACGAACAATTCCCAGATTTTTAGGAGAGAGAGAGAGAAAACGAGAAACAGAAAGACAAAAACTGGCAAAGAGACAAGCAAACAAATGAAAATACACGCGCACAAACAGAAAAAAAAAATATTGAAGGAGGAGGAGAGAGTCGCCTCTACGCTCTTTTTTTCATAGACTGGTCTATAAACTGACTAGTAGTTTGACATGTGTATGTTGGTCACTACACAAGCCAGGATGGTCAGCTAGTTACTATACAAGCCAGGATGGTCAGCTAGTTACTTCACAAGCCAGGATGGTCAGCTAGTTACTACACAAGCCAGGATGGTCAGCAGGTCAATACACAAGCCAGATAACCAGCTAGTTACTACACAAGCCAGGATGTCCAGCTAGTTACTACACAAGCCAGGATAGTCAGCTAGTTACTACACAAGCCAGGATGGTCAGCTAGTCACTACACAAGCCAGATGGCCAGCTAGTTACTACACAAGCCAGGATGGCCAGCTAGTTACTACACAAGCCAGGATGGACAGCTAGTCACTACACAAGCCAGATGGCCAGCTAGTTACTACACAAGCCAGGATGGCCAGCTAGTTACTACACAAGCCAGGATGGTCAGCTAGTTACTACACAAGCCAGGATGGCCAGCTAGTTACTACACAAGCCAGGATGGCCAGCTAGTTACTAACAAGCCAAGATGGCCAGCTAGTTACTACACAAGCCAGGATGGTCAGCTAGTTACTACACAAGCCAGGATGGCCAGCTAGTTACTAAAACAAGCCAGGATGGTCCAGCTAGTACTACACAAGCCAGGATGGCCAGCTAGTTACTACACAAGCCAGGATGGCCAGCTAGTTACTACACAAGCCAGATGGCAGCTAGTTCACTACACAAGCCAGGATGGCCAGCTTCACTACACATGCCAGGATGGCCAGCTAGTTACTCACAAGCCAGGATGGTCAGCTAAGTACTACACAAGCCAGATGGCCAGCTAGTCACTACATAAGCCAGGATGGCCAATTACACTATACAAACCAGGATGTCCAGCTAGTACTCGCAACAAAGCCAGGGTGGCCAGCTAGTCCTACATAAGGCCAGCGGAGCGGCACAATATAGTCCCTATACAACCAGAGCTGCCAGCTGGTCCGCAAGACAACCCAGGGTGGCCAGCTAGTCCTCTAACAAAGCCAAGCGGCAACACAGCGGTGGCACTGTCAGTACAAGCGCAGGGTGACCAGCTGTCACTACACAAACCAGGGTGGCCAGCTGGTCACTACACAACCAGGGTGGCCAGCTGGTCACTAAACAACCAGGTGGCCAGCTGGTCACACACAAAGCCAGGGTGGCCAGCTGGTCAATACACAAACCAGGGTGGCCAGCTGGTCACTACACAAACCAGGGTGGCCAGCTGGTCACCACACAAACCAGGGTGGCCAGCTGGTCACCACACAAACCAGGGTGGCCAGCTGGTCACCACACAAACCAGGGTGGCCAGCTGGTCACCACACAAACCAAGGTGGCCAGCTGGTCACTACACAAACCAAGGTGGCCAGCTGGTCACTACACAAACCAGGGTGGCCAGCTGGTCACTACACAAAGCAGGATGGCCACCTGGTCACTACACAAATCAGGGTGGCCAACTGGTCACAAACACAAACCAGGGTGGCCAGCTGGTCACCACACAAACCAGGGTGGCCAGCTGGTCACCACACAAACCAGGGTGGCCAGCTGGTCACCACACAAACCAGGGTGGCCACCTGTCACCACACAAACCAGGGTGGCGCCACCTGGTCACCACACAAACCAGGGTGAGCCCACTGGTCACCACACAAAACCAGGGTGACCACCTGGTCACCACACAAACCAGGGTGGCCACCTGGTCACCACACAAACCAGGGTGGCCACCTGGTCACCACACAAACCAGGGTGGCCACCTGGTCACCGCACAAACCAGGGTGGCCTCCTGGTCACCGCACAAACCAGGGTAGCCAGCTAATCACCGCACAAACCAGGGTGGCCACCTGGTCACCGCACAAACCAGGGTGGCCAGCTGGTCATCACACAAACCAGGGTGGCCACCTGGTCACCACACAAACCAGGGTGGCCAGCTGGTCACCACACAAACCAGGGTGGCCAGCTGGTCACCACACAAACCAGGGTGGCCACCTGGTCACCACACAAACCAGGGTGACCACCTGGTCACCACACAAACCAGGGTGGCACCTGGTCACCACACAAACCAGGGTGGCCACCTGGTCACCACACAAACCAGGGTGGCCACCTGGTCACCGCACAAACCAGGGTGGCCTCCTGGTCACCGCACAAACCTGGGTGGCCACATCACCGCACAACCAGTGGCCACCTGGTACCACGCACAAACCAGGGTGGCCAGCTGGTCATCACACACAAACCAGGGTGGCCACCTGGTCACCACACAAACCAGGGTGGCCAGCTGGTCACCACACAAACCAGGGTGGCCAGCTGGTCACCACACAAACCAGGGTGGCCACCTGGTCACCACACAAACCAAAGTGGCCACCTGGTCACCACACAAACCGGGGTGGCCAGCTGGTCACCACACAAACCAGGTGGCCAGCTGGTCACCACACAAACCAGGGTGGCCACCTGGTCACTCACACAAACCAGGGTGGCCACCTGGTCACCACACAAACCAGGGTGGCCACCTGGTCATACACAAACCAAGTACCACCTGTCATCACACAAACCAGGGTGGCCACCTGGTCACCACACAAACCAGGGTGGCCAGCTGGTCACCCACAAACCAGGGTGGCCAGCTGGTCACCCACAAACCAGGGTGGCCAAGCTGGTCACCACACAAACCTGGTGGCCAGCTGGTCACCACACCAAACCAGGGTGGCCAGCTAGTCACTACAACAAACCAGGGTGGCCAACTGGTCACCACACAACCAGGTGGCCACTGGTCACCACACAAACCAGGGTGGCCAGCTGGTCACCACACAACCAGGGTGGGCCAGCTTGGTCACCACACAAACCAGGTGGCCAGCTGGTCACCACACAAACCAGGATGGCCATCTGGTCACCACACAAACCAGGGTGTCCAGCTGGTCACCACACAAACCAAGGTGGCCAGCTGGTCACTACACAAACCAGGGTGGCCATCTGGTCACTACAGAAAGCAGGATGGCCACCTGGTCACTACACAAACTCAGGGTGGCCAGCTGGCCACAAACAGAAACCAGGGTGGCCAGCTGGTCACCACACAAACCAGGGTGGCCAGCTGGTCACCACAGAAACCAGGGTGGCCAGCTGGTCACCACACAAAGCAGGGTGGCCACCTGGTCACCACACAAACCAGGGTGGCCACCTGGTCACCACACAAACCAGGGTGGCCACCTGGTCACCACACAAGCCAGGGTGGCCACCTGGTCACCACACAAGCCAGGGTGGCCACCTCGTCACCACACAAACTAGGGTGGCCACCTGGTCATCGCACAAACCAGGGTGGCCTCCTGGTCACCGCACAAACCAGGGTGGCCACCTGGTCACCGCACAAACCACGGTGGCCAGCTGTTCATCACACAAACCAGGGTGGCCACCTGGTCACCACACAAACCAGGGTGGCCAGCTGGTCACTACACAAACCAGGGTGGCCACCTGGTCACCACACAAACCAGGGTGGCCAGCTCGTCACCACACAAACCAGGGTGGCCACCTGGTCACCACACAAACCAGGGTGGCCACCTGGTCACCACACAAACCAGGGTGGCCACCTGGTCACCACACAAACCAGGGTGGCCACCTGGTCACCACACAAAACGGGGTGGCCACTGTCATCTTCACAACCGGGGTGCCAGCTGGTCACCTCACAAACCGGGGGACCAGCTGTCCCCACAAAACCAGGTTGCCAGCTGTCACCACATCAACCAGGTGCAGCTGGTCACCACACAAACCGGGTTGCCACTGGTTCACACAAAACCAGGGTGGCCAGCTGGTCACCACACAAACCAGGTGTTTCCACCTGGTCACCACATTATAACCAGGTGGCCACTGTCACCTCAAAACCAGGGTGGCCTCCAATAAAAAACAATAACTCATAATTTTAAAATGTCTGCAACATTTTTTTTCACATATACTTTTTAACATCAGAACACAGCAACAATTGTTGATTTATTATGAAACTCAGAATGAGGAGAAATTTTCGAATGAGGTTTTTCATTGGCTTTTTTTCTAATGTTTACTCAATAGACATTGTTGTCAATTTTATTGAAAAAATCTAAAATATAAATAATGGTATTCATGATTTTATGTATGTCGTGTCGAATAGGCAAAACTGGTCAATTAGCAAGAACTCGTTTAAAATTAAGCCCTTTCTAAAGTTTTCTCTTATACATTTAAAAGATATATTGTTTCATTTATGTAAATATAAGAGTTAATGATTTTCTACCAAAAGAACCTTAGGAAATTTCCCCAATCTTATTGTAACAAGCGCGATTTATTTAGCTAATCCAATTAATATATTTTGGTATACCTTACAATAATTTAATAATAAACAAACACAATAAAATATTTTTTTTTTCGTTAGGTTCAGAATGTTTTTTGCGATATTATTGCATACACAAATATCGCCTGCCCTATTCCGGCAGAAAATTAAGCCAAAATCGCAAGTTTTACGTATTCGGGAAAATATATATATATATATAATATATAATATTTAATATATAATAATATATAAAATAATAATAT
>NC_069421.1:48346436-48366876 GCF_026875155.1 Cherax quadricarinatus
TTTTTACTTCACAACACTGCGGGGTTTAAAGAACGCGGAAATGGATGGTGGGCCCCCCGAGGGAACCGGTTTCCCCGGGAAAATGACCATGGAAAAATAATGAGATAATGGGGGGTCTGTATGACCTTAGGGCTGACAGGGTAGGAGTTTATATTTTTAATCATCCCCCAAGGGATAGAGAGTCTTATTACTAAGTAGGAACAGAAGTAGAGTAATGATCACTTCTGACTCCCCAAACTCTATTACTCTGATAGATGGGAGAGAGGCAGTACAAAGGATTCAGGTGACTGGGGTCTCTGATGGAGTGTTGCGGCCAGCCTGCTTCTTTGGAGGTCATCGGGTGTGATTATCAGCCCTGCGCCCGCTCTCCGGCTACATCGGGGGCATCTGTGTGAAAAAAGGATAATAACCTAATTTTTCAAAGGGTGAAAACAAAAAAGTCTCTCTTAGCAAATATATTTATTAGTTAACATTACATTGTTTTATTCCTCCTCTCCCTCAGAACAGCTAGCTTCTAAGAGCATGAAACTACGAGCAGTGGCGGAAGATCTACCTCTCTCGCGTCGATGCTTGACCCTGGGGAAAAAATCTCTTACGGTTTTTTCTCTTCCCCGCCAAAGATTGCAACTGTCTCTCATCTCTAGTTCCTCTTCTTCTGTACTCCCTTCTTCAGTACTGCTATTAGCTTCTTCGTCTTCCCCACTTTGTCATCTGTTTTATCTTTAAATAATTTAAACTTTGTTTCTCTGGCATCTGGATGACCATAGGATACAGAGTGATAGGCATCTAAGTAAAAGCGCTTATCATCAAATGAGCTAAGACCTCGTTTCCTAGTGGTGATAGTGGTCATCTGACCTTTTAAATTTCTAATTTGACTATATTGGAAGGTATGTTTAGAACCGTCTTCCAGCACACTTCTAAAGTTTATTATGAGTTAATAATTGTTGTTCAGACTGAGGAACTCCTTTCGCAGCGATAGTGTTGTTATTATCTGCTAGCAGGATGCTATACATTTGGGTTTAATGCAGACTATTTCTGAAATAAGGCGGTCCCCCACCTCACTTTTAAGTAAGCCTAGAGATCCCTTCCTTGAGTCATTGTAGAGAGGATGATCTGTGGGGAAATTAGATGTGTCTATCCTTTTCCCTCAATGGTTCCTTACCGATCTCATCAGTAAGGTTTTTGATGCCCTCTAAACAGGCGATGACACTATCGGTATCTGAATAGATTAGTTTTATTTTGTCTTGGTATGTTTTCTTAAGAATCATATACCAAAAATGGTACAGCTTAAATTTGGCAAGTTCTAGTATTTGGTAACCTATGTAATTAGGGTAAGTGAGTTTTATGGCTGGCGTCCCCGTCGTAACCAATACTTTGTTTTCTGAAAGCTTATGGCTTTCTTAAATAGTGGCTTACTCACCGCTCGCAAAAATGCTCCTGCTGATGTTATGAGCTTCGTTTTGTTGGCATATTTTGATGGATTAAACAATGTCTTGCCGAATACAGAATTGGTCAACAATTTAAATAATCGCTGACAGTCTTTACTAGTGCTACTATTGCGTTGCCTCACGTTCGTTTTCAACAAAGCCCGCCAGATATTTTCCTTGTGAGAATTCATATATGCTATGAATTTTCTCAATTTGTAGACCTATCTCCAAGAACAACTGCAATAAAGGCAATGATATTAGGTAGTTTCGTTTGGGGAGATGGTCCCCACTAATTTAGTATTTTTACGGGGTAGTTTTTGATTACTGATAGCCAATAGCTGTTTGCTGTACTCAGATAGATCATCTAAATGTTATCTGTTTGTGATAGAGACATAGTGTAAGTCATCCGTGTAGCGAGCTAATTCTGGGGCTATTCCTAGAGTGTCTATAAGAAGCCAGTAACCTTTTATAGAGTCTTGAGGATTCTTCTGGAGAAGACCGCCATTTGCGAGAAAACTCGCCATTTCTGCGGGTGAGAGTTTTCGAATGTTTGCGTAGGGCAGCGCCTCAGTCATGCAAGAACCATAAAGAGAATTAAAATCCCAGTATAGCAAAAATTTACTTACTAAGTTTTTCTCATCAAAATTGGGATTAATGAACTGGTTATTGGCCTGAGCAAACGTCCTAACAGCAGTAGTGAAGCCCCCTTTCTTATATTAGACTGTATGATGTTATAAAGCTCCTGATCAGTAATTAATTCTAATTCCACTCCACTGGTTTTTAAGAAGGCATCATAGGCAAAGCCGGGGAGAGAAACATAGTGAACAACATCTAGATTATAGATGTTGTATAATAATCTCCTATGCAAGGTGAATATGTCAGCCAGAAGTCCTACATCACAGCTGAGATATACTAGGAGATAGTCTCCTAGAGTTTGACAAGCTGTTTTCTCCCAAACCAGATGAGCATGATCGAATTCTTCTTGGCTAATATGCTTCTTAGACAGAGAAACTGTAGAAAGCTCTTTTTTGGGGGTAAAGTCTTCTCTTCGAGCCTTTCTGGGGAGCTGCAATATTCATAAGGAAACACTTGTTTGCCGGTTAATAAGCATCCCCAACTTTCGGGGGGTAGATGACTTATCATCGCCTCTGTGAATTTCAAGGGTGATTTTGAAGCTATGTGCGCCTGAGCCAAACTAGCCAAACCAGCGGACAAGAAGGCTAGACTATCCAGGAAACGTAGTGCTCCTATTTCTACCTTTAGAAATTTATATCCCTGTTTCATTAAAACATTGATTGGGGCTTTAACACTTAGTTCTTTAATTATCAAAGCCATATCATATGATAGGTTATGAATAATAACAGGCAAATATTTACCTGAATTTTTCTGCCTTAAATTGCAATTATTGCAGAGTGCTCCTAAATAATTAGCCTTAGGCATTAGATGGTCATGATGCCTCACCTTTGATTTGGTAAGAGTAAAGTCCTGATGACAGAAGTTGCACTTCTTCTGTATGGCAAAATGTATATGCTGCTCCCTGGTCATATGAAGTGGATAACAGGGAGTGTTCATCTTTATCCAATCCCATAAAGACGAAAGTCTATCATACATATGATCAATACACTGTACCCCCCGATGGACATATCTATCTATTATAGTGTTATTTCTGTCTATCACTATATAGCCATAAGCTATTGCTACGTGTCTAGCTGTTATTACCCCCTCTGGCTTACGATTATCGAGATAGGCTTCTAAATCCACAAAGGCAGTATGAGAGGGCAAGTAGCCCTTGTGAGTATTTTTGAATTTGCAAACGCTTCCAGCTGGGGGAAAAATCAACTTTTGTTGGTTGTCGCATGAATTGAAATGAGTTTTTAAGTTGCAAATGTCACTATATTCACTTAAACAATTCAAGCAAAAGTGCTTATTGCGTGAATGTTTTCTGGAGAAAATTCTCATATATTTCTGGAAGTGTTTGATTAAAGCTACATGAGTCTTTCCCAACAATAACAGGGCCACTACCAGTGAATATTTATTACTACCCCTACGACATAAAGTAGCATGATAGGTCCCTTCATGAGAAGTTAAGCAATAAATAAATATTTGATATTTGTATGTCAGACTCGAGTGTTGTGGATGTCACTCACGACAGGGGGCGCCAGCCACTCTGAAAAAGAAAGGTAAACACTTGTTAGCTGGCCCGCATAAAAGCCGAAAAAATCCCCCACCTCGGACTCTGTAAGGCGCGATGAAAGTTTGTATATCCCCAGGCCACCCCCCACCAGGGAGGGTTTTAAGGGAGAATAAACTCCGAAATCCTGCTCAGAGGCACTTGAAGTGATCACGCAATGTTTGGCGGTTAGAGACACAATAACCATTTTACGCTGAGTGTTGGGTCTATTATTAACGGTCTTTACAGTGTAACACTACGGGTTAGTGGAATGACCGCTTTCAAAAGACAGATTACGACCAAACTGATCTGTCAAATTTGATAGCTATTTTATCTAATTTAGTTTCTACGCATAGAGGTTTTACACATAGGATGAGCACCTTTTGAATAACTCTCCTGAAAGGCGAAAGCAATCCAGAATATTACTAACAGACTACCGTATATTTTGCGGGTTTCCACAATATCACCTATATATTAAAAACATAATCAACACCGGCAGTGGGATCAAGGCTTGACTGGGGCAATCTGCTTGGGAAGGAGGTCCCCTCGGGCGCCTTCACTACGAATAAATAAATTTTTCCAGCGCTGCTAAGCCCAAGCCCGAAGCGTATTCTCAGATTAATTGAGCTTTACATGAAGTTGCAGGCATTGTATTTTTTCCGTAAAGGTTCGCGATCTCGTCGAAACTAAAACCTCCCAATACCGACATCGATAATTGAGTATTTTCCCTTTCGGGAAAATGTGCCGTGAATAATTATCTCTAAAGGCTTTTTTTAAATCCTGAGCTGTTAGCTGTCGATTAATTTCTTCAATAATATGGCTGGCATCTGTCATAACACATCCATATTGTAGAAAGTGATGGACTATTTCTTCTGTACTTATTCCTGTTTCAGTAATGTGATATTGTATAATGTCCATACCGCATTCGCATCGTCTCTTGTTAGACATTGAATTTTTTGGGATACAAAACATTAAGCAAGGCAAATTCGTAGTTCAGGATGGATTTAAAGGCGTTGCAGTAATATTTTTTGAAAAGGCCGAAGCTGTATTGTCGAAAATGTCAATATTTTCTAAACTGCTCAAATAGATTATTTCCCGGACCCCCTCTGCCCATGTTGGGGACGAGCAGTTGAGGCAAATAAAAAATATAGCCATTATTTTATTTTTTAAAGGCTTAAAAAAACTTTGTTTGAAGGTTTACTTTTTTTTTTTTTATTATTTACAGATTTGGAAAAAAATACCCAATCACGTGCTGTCGTTTGCTTTTTCCGCGTGAAGTGCCCTCGACTCCTCAGGCATGTCCATTTCACGCATGACTGTCTCGTTTTTTCCCAATCCCCGGGCGGCCCGAGTCTGCACCGCCCCCGCGTGCGCAGGGTGCGTTGCCGCTGCCCCCACGGCATGCTGCCACCTTGAAATGCTCCCAGTGTTTGTTCTACGCGCGTGTTTTTGTTCGGTTTGGGGGGGGGGAGGCGCCCCGTTCATTTCCCCCTCTCTAGGTGATTTAGGTACTGAAAAGTATGGGCTCACTGCGGTGGCAAGAGTCTGAATTTCCCGTTTCAGTAATATGTCTTGAAAATTGTTATGAGAGGGGATATCGTGTGCCATTTATCGGCCTGTTTTTGCCCTCCAATGTATGGGGTTTAAAAATTTCCGTTTTATGGCCTCTTTTCCTGCCCGACCCGGGACACCCGACTAATTTAAAAAAAATTTTGTATTTTTGTTGGTTTCTGCTCAAAGCGTCATAAAGCGTGTCGAGACTACGCTTAATTGCGTTGCGCAATTTCATTCTTTTCAAACAAGGACCCGTGGAAATGACATATTAGTGCGCAAGGGGGGGTCTTTAAAAAAACCCGGGCCCGTCGTAAGGGTGTTGGTGCATGGTGGGGGTGATTTTAGGAAAATTTCCCGGGGGTGCCCCGATCTGCAGCTATGGCGCGGTTCACCAGGATTACGATTTTCGCTCAATTTTGGAAAAAGGATTTTTTTTCCAGAGTGAAAGAGCCGGCTCGTAGGGGCGAGCAGAAGTAGCGTTGTGGGATACACAAATACAATCCCCATATTCCAGGAATTCTTAAACCCGTTATTCCCCCGACAATTACTGGAAATTTATATTCCATTCCGTCAACAGTTGGGTTCCTTAGATTTCCTCGCTGAGGGAGTGAGACGGATAATGTTTATGGGTTTACGTCGGCGGCAGGGTTTAAATACCGCGCTGCTGTTAGCCCTCCCACTCCTGCGGGTGGGTTTGGTAGGGTTTGGGGGACCTCTCTAGGTCGACATTCGCCTAAGGTGCTTATACAAGCTTTGGGCCCCTTCAAAAGCCTTCTATCATATCCCGGAAATCATGCGTAGATATTCTAAGCGTCTGATTTCAGCCGTCAGTTCTTTTGATTAAAATTGTCATATAATTTTTCAATTTCATCAAAAGTCTTAGTAAATCGGATGGGGCAATTGATTTTAAAGGATTCGTGGGTTTTTGCCATAAACTTTGTATAAACGAGCTTTGTAACAACTTGCTGATAATCTTTCGTCTTGACGTTAATTGATGTAATAATAAACGACAAACTGGGGTCCTTTTCTCCTTCTTCATTCAACGGGAGATTAATTCTCTCGGGATAATCAAATGTGGCTGGGTCATTTTTTTTTTTATGAATAGCACTTCGAGAAGGAACTTCTTGTCTCTATCCTGATCCGGTATTTACTAAAGCGGGCAAGCTCTTCTCTCGACTTTATAAAGCTTAAATTTCAAAAGGCTAGCCAGAGCGGCTTTTTTTCCGCGGTCTTTTTAATAAAAACCGCCTTTAAAAATTGTTTTCTCGCCTTGTGATTTTTTATAAATCTTGGCTCTAATCTAATAAGGCTCACTAATTCCCTACAACGGGCAAAAGTTTTTTATCGATGTACGCTCGACTGCTTGTCAAAATTTAATGTTTGTAAGATGTTTAAATTTTGGGATGGAGGGAATAAAATACCCCTCTTATCCCACCGAATGAAAGAATTATTTTTTTGAATAGATTTAGCATAGATTTCGCGTTTGGAAATTCTTCTCTCGTGAAATCAGATCAATTATTTCATTTAAATTTGGGAAGAGTCCTCAGGCGAGAGAGAAAGACTGTTGTTTTTTCTTGATATTAAAGATAAAAGTATTTCCGGCGGGAGTTTTTTTATTTTGGCTATTATTTTCTGTTTCGGATTTTTTTTTTTTTTACTCTTAGACTCCTCGCGGCAACTACCGCGGGCGCGCCCGCCACCGCAGCCGCCGCAGCCGCCGCCACTGCCGCCACCGCCGCGGGCGGCATTACAGCGAGCGAGCTTATTTTTTTTTTTTTTTTTTATGGGGGACTCGCCCGTCTCAACAAGAGCTCGGGTGGGTGCCCGCTCGTGGGAGGTGGTAGCTCGAAGCGGTAATTACCCTTATGAGGGCGAGTTGCTATGCTGGGGCAGGAGCTGACCTTCTCATCCTTGCTTTGGGCTGGTTTCACTTTCACTCTCTAGAAGGCTGGAAGAGATTCCTTCCCTACGCGCATAATGGTAGGTTGCAGTGCTTCTGCGAAGGCGGGGAAAGGAGATTCGCGTTAGGAGTGGGTATGATATTTGTGCCATTTTTAAAATATATTCTTCGGCGGTTTTAGCAGTGGGATGAGACAACATTCACTTTACCACCATTTCGATTATTTTTTACTTTATAAAACTACTAATCAGCGAGATGGACCAGAGGAAGAGTGTAGTTAAGATGGCTCCTCGCACGCACTTCGAAAGAAGAATATTTTTTTTTTATAATGTGGGAGTTCGTTTACGGTAACGGTGTGATTGTCTCCTTAATTCTTTAATTTGTCAAAATTGTCGGTTCTTCTGTTAGATTTCTTAAGAAAATTAGTAAATATCTCAAGATATGCAATTTAATTTCTTTGTTTTTTAATTCCGTAGAATATTCGATGCGACGCTTTAGCTGGGGATAGTTTGTTTATATAAAAATTAATAACTCTCTGTGTTGCATGCTAGGGGCTTACCCCTGGTCTGACATTTTGCATGTCCTTCTCGTGCACCCAGCTATCTGCAATTCTGGGATAGCCCACACTCAGCGTACCAGAGAATTTCTCTTCTGCCGTCAGTTTTCCTTGCTCCCGTCATCAGAATATTTTAATGGGAAAATATTCTGGTAGAGATGTTTATATTAATTCCTGAGGTAAAATTGCCCGAGGATTTTTTCCCCGCTCAGGTAGTTAAGAGATAGAGAATTTGTTGGGGATTACTTGCGAATTTATCAACGATTGGATTTTTAAAATTCTTCTCGGTGTTTGGGGCCAATAACTCTTGTGAAAATATCCCCGTGTGGCTAGTTATCCGTCACATGCGCTCCAGGAGTCTGTCGTGGACTAGTATCGAGGCTGATGTGGACGGGCTTGTATTTTCATTAGCCACAAACTGCCGAACTCGAATGTCTGAGGAAGACTCAGAGAATGCAACCTTGATTGTGGAGTTTGAACCTTTCTGAGAGAGGATTGTGTGGAGTTGAGTTGGTAAGTTTCTACTATGGTGGTAATCCTCTAATACTTTTTCTTTAAAAATTGGTTAAAGTCATATTGCGTGTAGATTCTATGCTTAGGCGTTGCGGAATAGCCCGTTAGCTATTGCTGCCTTAGTGTCGAGAAGGTACTGTTTATAATTAATATTGTTTTGTTTTGGGTAAATTTCAGAAAGAGGACGGTTATAAAACTCAGGTCCCTTCTGTCTGTGGGTTAATCTCGAAATTCCACGGAAAGGTGGGGGCTTCTAGTAATATTGCGTAAGGCTGGACAAGACGCTTTTTGGATTTTTTTATGAATGTCCTACGCGCCTTCATTAACCTTTGAAAAAGACTTCTTTGCGCTCATTAAAAATATATATTGAATGCCACCTTTGTGGATTGTAAGATATAGTCTGTCCGACCAAGTCGCAGGTGAGTATAATGCGAGGGGCCAGCGGCTTTGTTTTTCCGTCTGGGAAAATCGCAGAGCTTGCAATTTATGCAAAAGAAATTGGCCTCTGAGTAGAGAAGATAATCTTCTAGTCTTTATAAGTTATAGTAGGCGTGTTTCTACCTAGATGCTCTATATAGTTTTGTTAAACATTTCCCAGTTAAAGCCCCGGGTGCTGTGCTATTGACGTCTTCTATATACTTTTTCTAGAATTCTTTTTATGTGAATTTAAGCCATTTTTGTTGTTTTACCAGCGACGTATACAGTTTACAGTGACTCTCTGGTAATGAAGCTTCGTATTGAATTTCCTTCTGGAAGCGGGGTAATCAACAGAAGATTAAGATAGCCGTATTATTATCCGCTGTGACGTGACGATATCTCAACAATTTCGGCTAGATTTTTTTTCCATAATTTGTCGACCGAGACATTAGCCAATGTGACTGATCTCGTTGGCTTAATAAATTATATTTGACTAAATTAAGAGTGATCGTAGCGAGCGTATTTTCCTTGTGGTAAATATTTGAGATATGAGAAGTTTGGATATTGCTCGTGTAGTCCTCTAGTAAAAATATTAGCTTATAATATCACTCTTAAACTGATCTTCTTTTAATAAAAGGTCATCAATTATATACAGTGAGCTATTGTCGTGTCTCAAGGGGATTTTGGTAAGCGCCGGGTTATGAGCCCACCTTTACACTAAATGATTTTCTCACTAGAGAGGGTGATTTGTTATCAAAGGGTGTGTGTTATTCTTCAAGAAGGGAAATCGATTATTCTCGCGAATAAGAAAACCCGGCATATTTTTTACCATAAACGCTCACTAGTCTGCTCTTGCCTGCTCCGCTAAATACCAGCGACAAGTATTCTTGCAGGTCTCTGAAAATATTCAACTCTTCCTCTGTAAGGTACGGACCTTGTATCCATCTCCCATCTACAAATGAGCCTTTTTGTGAAGATTCAATCTTTTATATAATACATTTCTTTTTTTTAGTTCAAAGCAGAGGGGCGGGAGGGGGGAGTTTATCCCGGAGATGAAGATAACAATGGCGGCATGGCCTCTCCCGCCAGAAGTCATAGAAAAAAAAAGCCCGACCGTACAGTGAAGGCGTCTGGATATACGCATAGATTCACTACCTTCCCTACGCCCAGGTGGTGGTGGGGTCGATGTGAGGTCACAGACAAGAAGCAGGCTCGCCTCTTTTCTGCCGGCAGAAGCCTATTTATTTTTTATTTTGGGGAAAAATATATTATTTTTTATTTTTTTTAAATTTTATTTTTTATATATTTTTTTAAGAATATTTATTTTTGGCGATGGACAAAATCTATAAATTAATTAAACTTTCCCTCGCTCGGCGCTTTATAAAGGGGAAATTCACATGATTGGCAATTTACGTAATCCTCCCTACTTTGCCCGGTCTAAATTCTATTTTATTCGTTCGGGATAAAGTGGTTCTTCCAGTTTTATCCCTCTTACTTTATTGACAATAAGAAATCTTTTCTAGATTATATTTATAATATATTAGACTATGCAGGGATTTTTGTTTTATAAAGATTTCTCGTGAAAATAGAGAGAGAGAATGATGTGAAAAACTGTACCTTCTAACTTGGGCTGAAAATTTAAGTGTCTTAGGAGCACGCTATCTAAAAGCGTAGCTATAATTACGCTATTTTCGTTAGGGCGAAAGGTGCTATTCCAGCTTCACTCAGAAGAAAGTTACCAGCTTTAGATTTGATGCAGGTAAAAACTTTTCTCTATTATGGGAGATTAAAATATTATTCTATATTTAAATAATTTATGGATTATGAGAGTCGAGAGTGTGTATTTTACAGATATGACTCGTCACCCAGTCGCAGATGCCACCTCATGCGGGCGGGATTAGACCCTCTGGAGTGCAGCTCACCACACATTCCCATGTAGTTTCTGCGGGATTTCAGTGTGTGTACGAATGTCACAGGCTCATCGCAGGAGATGCGTGACAGGTGAGAATTACCAGGTTTATTGACTCTGAATTGATGTTTTCTTAAAACTGTTATTTGCAGATAAATGAAATAAGTCTTTGGAGCATAATAATAATTTTTTTCCACAGTTGGGGCGGGGGGCAATACTACAAAGCAGATGATCCGGGGGGCGGGGCAGGAAGAAAGAGGTATCAGAGCTCTTTTCTTAATCAATTATTTTTATTAAAAGTCAAACATTTTTCAAGATAAATGTGTTTAGAATGTATCACTCTTTCAGGAATAAAATTCATTTGGAGAACCGGCTTATATTCCATAGATTGCTTAGCTTCTCCAAGTTTTTATACTTTATCAGTAAACTTTTTTTTAAAGATTGCTCGGGTTAGTTATAATAGTTAGTTTGGCTACTAAAACTAAATAATAATAAATACTTTGCTCTATATTATTATTTGCAGATCGTCTGTGTCCCCCGATGAATCTTTGACAGTAACACACCCCACAAGAGCAAGTTTTGCCGATTGCCCGGTCCAAGTGAGATGGGAGACCAGCCGCACACAAGTGACAGCTCCTCTTTCCAAGGAATCTTTACTACTCTTTTCTTGTGGGTTCCCCTCTTCCTTGCTAATCGAAGGTTCACTTCTAGGGGTAAATAAAATTTTTGTTCTGCATGAGAAATGCAAGAGAGGTGAAATGGGAGACGATTCATGTTAGAGGAACTCACTTGACGAGTCGGTCGGAATGTTTTCAAGGTCAATTTGTCGAATTTAAAATATTCATTCTGCCTATTTCATAAACACGACCCCATATTATTTTTCAGTACTTCGCAACCATTTATGCGGTCATATTACAGTTTTTCACTGTGCTATCAGGACGAGCACTTTATGAAAAATGCTCTGAGGATTTATGCCGAACCTGAGCCTTATTTTGCGAAGACAGTCGCTTACTGGGAGAGGATGACTGTCGTGAGCATTATATAAATTTTCCCAGCGCTACTAGTTACACGAGATGATATATATCGGACTCTTTACGGTCATGGAGGAGTACCTTAGCACGCAGAATTGAGAATCGTGAATTTTCCATCGGGCGAGGATCTGCTTAATACTAGATTATATAAAGGTTTTTCTTATTGTATTATGCAAGATATGGATGTGCGTGGATTCCTAGGAGACTATATTCGAGGATCCACATCTTTACGAGGGAAAAATCAGATATTTACCTGGAGGGAGTAAAAATAGCTGTTTTATTCAATGTCTGGGCGGTAGGCCTTTTTTCTGGTCGTTGACTTGGCTGGGGTGGTATAAATTCTGTCGTTATTTATCTAGATGTGATTGCCTTCAGAATTTTGTCATTTTCTAGCGAGTGTCTGCTCCCATGTCCAGTGGTAGTGACATTCCACAAAACTCGAGTTCTGACTACCAAATATTCAATATTTTATTTTTGCTTTACTTATCTTGAAGCGGAACTATACTTGTCTACTTTTATGTCGTTTGCGGGTTGGTAATAAATATTCATGGTTAGTGGCCTGTTATTGTTGGGAAGTCTCTTGTAGCTTTATATCAATAAACAACTTCCTGGAAATATTATGAGAATTTTCTCCAGAAAACAATTCCACGCAATAAGACTTTTGCGTATGAATTGTTACGTGAATTTTAGTGACTTTTTGCAACTTATAATACTCTTTTCATTTCATGCGAGCAACAACAAAAAGTTGATTTTTCCCCAGCTGGATGCGTTTGCTAATTCAAAAATACTCACAAAGGGCTACTAGCCATCTCATACTTGCCTTTGTGGATTAAGAAGCCTATCTCGTTATTCGTAAGCCAGAGGGGGTATTAACAGCTGAACGTTAGCAAATAGCTTTGGCTATATAGTGTATAGAAAGAAATAGCCATTATAATAGATAGATATGTCCATCGGGGCCGGGTACATTGTAGTGATAATATGTATGATAGCTTTGTCTTAATGGGATTGGATAAAAAGATGAACACTCCCTGTTATCAATTCATATGTACCAAGGGAGCAGACATTTACATTTTGCCATACAGAGAAGTGCCAAAACTTCTGTCATCAGGACTTTACTCGTACCAAACAAAGGTGAGCATCATGGTCCATCTAATGCCTTAGGCTAATTATTTAGGAAGCACATATGCAATAACTTGCAATTTGAAAGGCAGAAATTTCAGGTAAATATTTGCCTGTTATTATTCATAAACCTGTATCATTATTGATATGGCTCTTTGATAATTAAAGAACTAAGTGTAAAGCTCCTATCAATGTTTTAATGAAACTGGGATATAAATCCTAAAGGTAGAAATTTAGGTGCACTACGTTTCTGGATAAGTCTAGCATTTTGTCCGCTGGTTTGGACTAGTTTGGCTCTGCGCACATAGCTTCATAAATCACCCTTGAAATTTCATCAGTGGCGATGATATGTCATCTACCCCCGAAAGTTGGGGAATGCTTTATTTAACCGGCAAAAACAAGTGTTTCCTATGAATATTGCAGCTCCTCCAGAAAGCTCGAAGAGAAGACTTTTACATCCCAAAAAGTGATTTACTACAGTTCTCTGTTAAGAAGCATCATTGCCAAGAGAATTCGATCTTGTCATCTGGTTTGGGAGAAAACAGCTGTCAAACTCTAGGTGACTATTCCTAGTATATCTCAGCTGTTGATGTAGGACTTTGCTGACATATTCACCTTGCATAGGAGATTATGATTCAACATCTATAATAGAGAATGGTTGTTCATATGTTTCTCTCCCCGGCTTTGCTTATGATGCTTTCTTAAAAACCACGGAGTGGAATTAGAAATTAATTAATGATTCTGGGAGCTTTATAAAATCATAACAGTCCTAATATAAGAGGGGCTTCACCCAATGCGGTAGGAGTTTGCTGTCAGGCCAAATAACCAGTTCATTTAATCCCAATTTTGATGAGAAAAAGACTTGTAAGTAAAATTTCTTGCTGTCTGGGTATTTTAATTTCTTTATGGTTTCTTGCATGAAACTGAGGCGATGCCCCTACGCAAACATTCGAAAACTCTCACCCGCAGAAAGGGGAGTTTTCTCTGCTAATGGTGGTCTTCTCCAGACGATCTCAAGGACTCTTATAAAGGTTACTCGGCTTCTTGTAGGACTCTCTAGGAATAGCCCCAGAATTAGCTCGGGCTACACGTAAAGGAGGGACTTACCAATTGTCTCTTCCACAAAATAATCTTGATAACAGTTTAGTTGTTAGCTATCTGTGTTACAGCAAACAAGCTATGGCTATCAGTATCGATAAACTAACCCGTAAAAATATCTAAAATTAGTGGGGGACCATCTCCCCAAATGGAAACTACCAGTAATATAATTGCTTTATTGCAGTTTTTCTTGGAGAATAGGTCTACAAATTGAGAAAATTCATTAGTTAGTTTGAATTCTTCAAGGAAATATTCTGGGCGGCTTTGTTGTATAACTAACGTGTGGCAATCGTAATAGTAGCACTAGTAGTAAAGACCTGTCAGCGATTATTTAAATTGATGACGCAATTCTGTATTCTGCATGACAATTGTTTAATCCATTCGCAGAAAAATTTTGCCAACTTAAAACGAGCTCTAACATCCAGCAGGAGCATTTTTGCGTAGCGGTGAGGAGAAGCCCACTATTTAAGAAAGCCATAAGCTTTCAGAAACAAGGTATTGGTTAACGTCGGGGTCGCCAGCCATAAAATCACTTAACCTTAATGGACGCATAGGTTTACCAGATACTAGAACTTGCCATAAATTTAAGCTGTACCATGTGTATTGGTTTATGATTCTTAGTAAAACTTACTCCAGAAGACAATAAATAAAACTAATCTATTCAGATAACCGATAGTGTTCATCGCCTGTTTAGAGGCATCAAAAACTCTTATGTTGAAATCCTCGGTAAGTATACCATTGAGGAAATGGATAGACCACATTAATTTCCTCCCACAGATCATCCTCTCTACAACTGACTCAAGGATTGGGATCTCTAGGCTAACTTAAGTGAGGTGGGGGACGCCCTTATTTCAGAATAGTCTGCATTAAACCAAATAGTATAGCATCCTGCTAAGAAGATAATAACAAAAACTATCGCTGCAAAAGGAGTGCCTCAGTTGAACAACATTATTAACTCATAAATTAACTTTAGAAGTGTGCTGGAAGACGGTTCTAAACTACCTTCCAATATAGTCAAAGTTGAAATTTAAAAATGTCAGGGATGAACACATTCTGCACGTAGGAAACGAGGTCCTTAGCTCATTTCGATGATAAGCGCATTTACTTAGATGCCCTTTCACTCTGTTTCCTTTTGGTCATCCCAGATGGCCAGAGAATAAGAGTTTTTAAATTATTTAATAGATAAAACAGATGACAAAGTGGTGGAAGACGAAGAAGCTAATAGCTGTACTGAAGAAGGGAGTAAAGAAGAAGAGGAACTAGAGTGGAGACAGTTGCAATTCTTTGGCGGGGATGAGAAAAAACCGTAAAAGAGATTTTGTCTGTTAGGTAAGGACACATATGCGCAACAGTTAGGTATCTTTTATTATGAAACGTTTCGCTACTGGGTAGGCGAAACGTTTCTCTAATAAAGATACCAACTGTCGGCATTTGTGTCTTGACCTAACAAACCTGGTCGGTATTTTATCCATTTAATGTAAGAGATTTTTTCCGCCGGGTCTAGCATCGAAACGAGCGCGAGAGGTAAGATCTTCGCGCACTGTCGTAGTATTCATGCTCTTAGAAGCTATAGCTGTTACTGAGGGAGTGGAGAAAAAATTACTAATATCTATGTTAATGTTTACTCTATATTTATTTGTAAGAGGAGACTTTTTTAGTTTGTCACCTTTGAAAAATTAGGTTATTATCATTTTTCAACTAGATGCCACGATGTAGCGGAAGGCGGGGCACAGGGCTATGATTGCTAACACCCGATGACCTCCAAAGAAGCAGGTAGGCTTGCCTCAAAATAACCACTCCCATCAGAGACCCCACCCTAATTATTTTGCTCGTACCGACAGTCACCTGTTTCCTTTGTACCCCATTATTTTTTGTATGGAATAAGACTTCTATCCCTTGGGGGTTTATTAAACATTTAAATATACCCTGTCAGCCCAAGGGCAGCGCCCCCCATTATCTCTTTTTCCATGGTCTTTTCGGGAGTGTTTCAGATCGACCAACTTACACTACTTGTGTTGCTTTATGTGCCCATCTGGTTTGAGTTAGTCCCCCCTGTGTAAAGCTGTTACTATGCCCCCCTCTGTGTTGCTGTTACTGTGCCCCTCTGTTTTGAAGTTCTGTGCCATGGTAAATGCTGTTAATACTGCTCATTTTGTGTTTGTATGCCCCCTGGTGGCTGTACTACGCCATTGTCTTGCTGTGACTCCTGCCACTGTGAAGCTGTGCTCTGCCCACTGCGGATTTTTTTTTGTTCTCATGTGTGATTGTTACTATCAGCCCCGGGTTTTCGCTGTTATTTGGCCCTTTTGATGCTGTTATACTGTCACTGTGTGTGGTTATACTAGTCACTGTTTGATGCTGTTACTACTGCCCACTGTGTGATGGCGTTACTATCACTTACTGTGTGTTACTGTTGCTAACATCTGCTGTGTGTTGCTGTTACTAGTACCCTCTCTATGATGCTGTTACTATCAACTACTGTGTGATGCTCTTACTACTGCCCACTGCGTGACACTGTTACTACTGCCGACAGATAATTGGTGTTACTACTGTCCATTGTGTGATGTTGCTTCTGCTGCCCACTGTGTTACTATCACCCATTGTGTGTTGCTCTTACTGCTTCCCATTGTGTGATGCTGTTAATACTGCCCAATGTGTGTTACTGTTACTATCACCCACTGTGTTGCTGTTACTACTGCCCACCGTGTAATGCTCATACTACTGCCCACTGAGTGATGTTTTTTTCTGCTGCCCACTGTGTAATGCTCATACTACTGCCCACTGAGTGATGTTTTTTTTTCTGCTGCCCACTGTGTAATGTTCATACTACTGCCCACTGTGTAATGCTCATACTACTGTCCACTGAGTGATTTTTTTTTCTGCTGCCCACTGTGTAATGTTCATACTACTGCCGACTGTGTAATGTTCATACTACTGTCCACTGAGTAATGTTTTTTTCTGCTGCCCACTGTGTGATGCTGTTACTATCACTCACTGTGTTGCTGTTACTACTGCCCACTGTGTAATGCTCATACTACTGCCCACTGTGTAATGTTCATACTACTGCCCACTGTGTAATGCTCATACTACTGCCCACTGTGTAATGTTCATACTACTGCCCACTGTGTAATGCTCATACTACTGCCCACTGTGTAATGTTCATACTACTGCCCACTGTGTAATGCTCATACTACTGTCCACTGAGTGATTTTTTTTTCTGCTGCCCACTGTGTGATGCTGCTACTATTTTTGTTTATATTTTATTTAAAAATATTACATTACATCAAAATTTAAAAGTGCAGAAAACGACTCTTCCACAGTAAAATAAATTTACATATTCAAAATACACACCGGACAACTGAACATTGTGACAATACAAACTTTCCCACAGCCGCTGTGCATAACATCCAGTTTCCACCTATTTATAAAACAATACTACACAAGTTTCATACAGTACACAAGTTTCTTACAGTACACAAGTTTCATACAGTACACAAGTTTCATACAGTACACAAGTTCATACAGTACACAAGTTTCATACAGTACACAAGTTTCATACAGTACACAAGTTTCATACAGTACACAAGTTTCATACAGTACACAAGTTTCATACAGTACACAAGTTTCATACAGTACACAAGTTTCATACAGTAACAAGTTTCATACAGTACACAAGTTTCATACAGTACACAAGTTTCATACAGTACACAAGTTTTATACAGTACACAAGTTTCATACAGTACACAAGTTTTTATACAGTACACAAGTTTCATACAGTACACAAGTTTCATACAGTACACAAGTTTTATACAGTACACAAGTTTCATTTCAGTACACAAGTTTCATACAGTACACAAGTTTCATACAGTACACAAGTTTCATACAGTACACAAGTTTCATACAGTACACAAGTTTTATACAGTACACAAGTTCATTTCAGTACACAAGTTTCATACAGTACAC
Source organism: Cherax quadricarinatus (assembly GCF_026875155.1). Taxonomy (NCBI): domain Eukaryota; kingdom Metazoa; phylum Arthropoda; class Malacostraca; order Decapoda; family Parastacidae; genus Cherax; species Cherax quadricarinatus. The sequence continues at coordinate 48,364,094 of NC_069421.1, forward strand.
AAGTTTCATACAGTACACAAGTTTCATACAGTACACAAGTTTCATACAGTACACAAGTTTCATACAGTACACAAGTTTCATACAGTTACACAAGTTTCATACAGTACACAAGTTTCATTTCAGTACACAAGTTTCATACGTACACAAGTTTTATACAGTACACAAGTTTCATACAGTACACAAGTTTTATACAGTACACAAGTTTCATACAGTACACAAGTTTCATACAGTACACAAGTTTCATACAGTACACAAGTTTCATTACAGTACACAAGTTTCATACAGTACACAAGTTTCATACAGTACATAGTTTCATACAGTACACAAGTTTCATACAGTACACAAGTTTTTATAACAGTACACAAGTTTCATACAGTACACAAGTTTCATACAGTACACAAGTTTCATACAGTACACAAGTTTTATACAGTACACAGTTTCATACAGTACACAAGTTTTCTACAGTACACAAGTTTCATACAGTACACAAGTTTCATACAGTACACAAGTTTTATACAGTACACAAGTTTTATACAGTACACAAGTTTCATACAGTACACAAGTTTCATACAGTACACAAGTTTCATACAGTACACAAGTTTCATACAGTACACAAGTTTTATACAGTACACAAGTTTCATACAGTACACAAGTTTCATACAGTACACAAGTTTCATACAGTACACAAGTTTTATACAGTACACAAGTTTCATACAGTACACAAGTTTCATACAGTACACAAGTTTTATACAGTACACAAGTTTCTTACAGTACACAAGTTTCACACAGTACACAAGTTTCATACAGAGCACAAGTTTCATACAGTACACAAGTTTCATACAGTACACAAGTTTTATACAGTACACAAGTTTTATACAGTACACAAGTTTCATACAGTACACAAGTTTCATACAGTACACAAGTTTCATACAGTACACAAGTTTTATACAGTACACAAGTTTTATACAGTACACAAGTTTCATACAGTACACAAGTTTCATACAGTACACAAGTTTCATACAGTACACAAGTTTCATACAGTACACAAGTTTCATACAGTACACAAGTTTCATGCAGTACACAAGTTTCATTTCAGTACACAAGTTTCATACAGTACACAAGTTTCATACAGTACACAAGTTTCATCCAGTTTCACAAGTTTCATACAGTACACAAGTTTCATACAGTACACAAGTTTCATACAGTACACAAGTTTCATACAGAACACAAGTTTCATACAGTACACAAGTTTCATACAGTACACAAGTTTCATACAGTACACAAGTTTCATACAGTACACAAGTTTCATGCAGTACACAAGTTTCATACAGTACACAAGTTTCATACAGTACACAACTTTTATACAGTACACAAGTTTCATACAGTACACAAGTTTCTACAGTACAAAGTTTCATACAGTACACAAGTTTCATACAGTACACAAGTTTCATACAGTACACAAGTTTCATGCAGTACACAAGTTTCATACAGTACACAAGTTTCATACAGTACACAAGTTTCATACAGTACACAAGTTTCATCCAGTACACAAGTTTCATACAGTACACAAGTTTCATACAGTACACAAGTTTCATACAGTACACAAGTTTCATACAGTACACAAGTTTCATACAGTACACAAGTTGTCATCAAGTACACAAGTTTCATACAGTACACAAGTTTCATACAGTACACAAGTTTCATACAGTACACAAGTTTCATGCAGTACACAAGTTTCATACAGTACACAAGTTTCATACAGTACACAACTTTTATACAGTACACAAGTTTCATACAGTACACAAGTTTCTACAGTACAAGTTTCATACAGTACACAAGTTTCACGTACAGTTTTACGTACAAGTTTCATACAGTACACAAGTTTCATACAGTACACAAGTTTTCTTACAGTACACAAGTTTCATACAGTACACAAGTTTCATACAGTACACAAGTTTCATACAGTACACAAGTTTCATACAGTACACAAGTTTCATACAGTACACAAGTTTCATACAGTACACAAGTTTCATACAGTACACAAGTTTCATACAGTACACAAGTTTTATACAGTACACAAGTTTCATACAGTACACAAGTTTCATACAGTACACAAGTTTCATACAGTACACAAGTTTATACAGTACACAAGTTTCCCTACAGTACACAAGTTTTTACAGTAACAAGTTTTATACAGTACACAAGTTTCATACAGTACACAAGTTTTTATACAGTACACAAGTTTCATACAGTTTCACAAGTTTCATACAGTACACAAGTTTCATAAAAGTACACAAGTTTCATACAGTACACAAGTTTATTTCAGTACACAAGTTTCATACAGTACACAAGTTTTTATACAGTACACAAGTTTGTACAGTACACAAGTTTCATACAGGGACAAAAGTTTCATTTCAGTACAAAATTTCATACAGTACACAAGTTTCAAAACAGTACACAAGTTTTATACAGTACACAAGTTTATACAGTAACCCAAGTTTTTTTACAGTACACAAGTTTTACATTTCACAGTTTCTAAGACACAAGTTTCATACAGTACAAAGTTTACATATGTACCAAGTTTCATACAGTACACAAGTTTCATACATACAAAGTTTCATTTCAGTACCAAGTTCTACGTTCACAATTTTTTTACAGTACAAAGTTTTTTAAGTACACAAGTTTTTACAGTAACAATTTCATACAGTACACAAGTTTCATACGTAACAAGTTTTATACAGTAACAAGTTTATACAGTAACCCAATTTCAACAGTACACAAAT
>NC_069421.1:48367376-48405524 GCF_026875155.1 Cherax quadricarinatus
TATAGAGTCTTGAGGATTTTTCGGGAGAGACCCCCTTTTGCGAGAAAACTCACCATTTCTGGGGGGTAGATTTTTCGAATGTTTGCGTGGGGCAGCGCCTCAGTCATGCAAGAACCATAAAGAGAATTTAAATCCCAGTATAGCAAAATTTTATTACTAAGTTTTTCTCATCAAAATTGGGATTAATGAACTGGTTATTGGCTTGAGCAAACGTCCTAACAGCAGTGGTGAAGCCGCCTTTATATTAGACTGTATGATGTTATAAAGCTCCTGATCAGTAATTAATTCTAATTCCACTCCACGGGTTTTTAAGAAAGCATCATAGGCAAAACCGGGGAGAGAAACATAGTGAACAACATCTAGATTATAGATGTTGTTATAATAATCTCCTATGCAAGGTGAATATGTCACCCAGAAGCCCTACATCACAGCTGAGATATACTAGGAGATATCTCCTAGAGTTTGACAACTGTTTTTCTCCCAAACCAGATGAGCATGATCGAATTCTTCTTGGCTAATATGCTTTTTTAGACAGAGAAACTGTAGAAAGCTCTTTTTGGGGGTAAAGTCTTCCCTTCGAGCCTTTCTGGGAGCTGCAATATTCTAAGGGAAACACTTGTTTGCCGGTTAATAAGCATCCCCAACTTTAAGATTGAGACACTTATGCAGCATATGGGAATCTTTATTCAGGAAACGTTTCGCCTTCCTCTTTGTTTTGGGGACTGATGAAGCCACTGTGTGGCGAAACGTTTCCTGAATAAAGATTCCCATATGCTGCATAAGTGTCTCAATCTTCAACTTGTGGGTTTTTTTCAAACCATTCATCACACACATCCCCAACTTTGGGGGTAGATGACTTATCATCGCCTCTGTGAATTTCAAGGGTGATTTTGAAGCTATGTGCGCCTGAGCCAAACTAGCCAAACCAGCGGACAAGAAGGCTAGCTATCCAGGAAACGTAGTGTTTCCTATTTCTACCTTTAGGAATTTATACCCCTGTTTCATTAAAACATTGATTGGGGCTTTACACTTAGTTCTTTAATTATCAAAGCCATATCATACCACTGTCTGGAAAACCTTCCAGCTCCTGCACCCAACATCTTGCTCCTGGGGGATTTCAACTTAAGGCACCTAAAATGGAGGAATATAGCAAATAATATTGTTGCAGTAATAACACCAGGAGGCAGCTCTGATGAAAACTCACACTCACGCGAGCTTTTAAATCTCTGCACAAAATTCAATTTAAAACCACAAATAATAGAGCCTACTAGACTGGAGAATACACTAGCCCCTCATTTTTCACTAACAATGATGATTGATAAGAAATATCCCCAAAATTTTCAAAAACAATATACTCAGATCACAACATAATTGGGGTTTCAGTCATGTATGCGCGGAGCCCCAGACCGACATAATGAGATTAGTCACGAGGGAGCATTCACTAAATTCAACTTCAAAAAAAAAACATAAAGTGGGACAAGTAAACCAAGTCTAACCGAATAAGCTGGGAAGATATACTAAGCAACACAGACCCCAACTTATGCCTAGAACAGATTAACTCGGGTTTGGGACTCATGTATGCACAAGGCTTATTCCTCTAAAAAAAAAGGAGGAGTAATGTAAAACAGAAAGAGACAGGCGCTCCCTTTACAGGCGACGGAAAAAAAATAAAAAGAGCGGCTAAAAGAGGTCATTATATCTGAAAAAGCGTAGGGAGACACTGGTCCCGAGAAATTGCAAGCATCGAACTTAAGCTAAAAGAATCCTTTAGGAGTCAGGAAATCGCGGAAGAACTAAAAGCCATAAATGAAATCGAAAAAACCCAAAGTATTTCTTCTCCTATGCCAAATCAAAATCGAGAACAACGTCCAGTATTGGGCCCCTACTAAACAAGATGGGTCCTAAAACAGATGACAGCAAGGGAAAAGAGTGAGCTACTCAAGTCCCAATATGACTCAGTTTTTAGCAAGCCGCTAACCAGACTGAGAGTCGAAGATCAAAATGAATTTTTTATGGAGAGCCACAAAATTTGATTAACACAAGCCTATCCGATGTTATCCTGACGCCAAATGACTCGAACAGGCGATAAAAATCATGCCCATGCACTCTGCCCCAGGGCAGACTCATGGAACTCTGTGTTCATCAAGAACTGCAAGAAGCCCCTATCACGAGCCTTTTTCCCTCCTATGGAGAGGGAGCATGGACACGGGGTCGTCCCACAGTTATTAAAAACAACAGGGCATAGCCCCACTCCACAAAGGGGCAGTAAAGCAACAGCAAAAAAACTACAGACCCAAAAGCACTAACACCCATATCATAAAAATTTTTTAAGGGTCCTAAGAAGCAAGATCACCACGCATCTAGAAACCCATCAGTTACACAACCCCGGGCAACATGGGTTTAGAAAAGGTCGCTCCTGTCTGTCTCAACTATTTGGGCCACTACGACAAGGTCCTAAATGCACTAGAAAGACAAAAAGAATGCAGATGTAATATATACAGACTTTGCAAAAGCCTTCGACAAGTGTGACCATGGCGTAATAGCGCACAAAATGCTTGCTAAAGGAATAACGGGAAAAGTGGGTTTCGATGGATCTATTTTTTCCCTTTCACAAACAAAAACACAGAGAGTATCGTCAACAGAGAAAGTCCAGGCAGCTACGGGAAAAGCCTGTTTCCAAAAGGGCACAGTATTTCCCCGCCCCCAAACTTTTTTCCTCATCCTTAAACCGACAAGAAAAGGGAAATTTTCGGGCCACAGCACCGTGTTTTCCCTTTTTGCAATGACCCCCGAATCTGAAATACAGGGGTTTTTTCCAAATTGCAGACACTGAAAAAGCTCCAGGCAGACACCCAAACCAAAATCTTCAGGGGAGCTGCAGAAAACAATATAAATTTAAAACCGATGAAAAAATTTTTCCAATTTTACTCAAAAAGGGTAAACATGGAAAATAAATTTTCCCATCAGAGTACAAAAAAAAATTTTCCGGGCCCACAAAATAGAGCAAACACCAAGGGTCAAAGCCCTTGGGAGGATCATGTCGGGACCTCACCTTCAAGGGACCAAAACCCATTGTATCAATGGGCATTTTCAAAAAAAAAGACGGGAAAGGAAAATGAAACCTTAAAAACTGGGGGGGGCCAACCCCCATATGACACCCGGGTAAACTTGTTCTATCTGGGCCTGGAATAGGGGCCTGCACACTAACACCCCCCTTTCAAGGCAGGTAAAAATTTTCCCCGACCTAGAAAATGTACAAAAAATTTTCCCACCGCGCAAAACGGAGATAAAACCCCTAAATTATTGGGAGCGCTTGATTTTCCCCTAAACCTTTTTATTCCCTGGAACGCGGGAGGGAGAAATACATGATTATATACACCGGGAAAAAATCCTAGAGGGACTATTACCGAATTTTCCCACCAAAAAACACTAAATACGAAAAAAAGACTTGGCAAAACGTTTAAACCACCCCCCCAATTTAAAAGCAGGGGTGTCCCCCAGCACTTTAAAGGGAGCCTAAAACAAAATGTCAGGGGCCCGAACTTTTTAAACCCTCCCTTCCCACCCACACATAAGGGGATTACCAACGACCCCTGGCAGTCTTAAACGGGGCACTGGCCCAAGCACCTAAAGTCATTTTCCGATCACCCGGGGCTGGGGCTCTTTACTTTGGGTTTGCGTGCACCCACACCCAACACCTTTTTGACAGGCTCTGATCCACCAGGGGGCCGGGTCTCAAAACCGGGGCCCGCGGGGGCGTTGCCCCCCGGGAACCTCTCCAGGTAAACTCCAGGTAATGGGTTATGAAGATAACGGGCAAATATTTACCTAAAAATTTTCTGTTTTAAAATTCCCTTTTTGCAGGGGGGCCCCTCCTAAATAATTAGCCTTAGGAAATAAGATGGTCATATCCTCACCTTTGGTTTGGTAAAGTAAATTTCCTGATGACAGAAGTTGCACTTCTTCTGAAAGGCAAAATGTAATGCCGCCCCCTGGCATATGAATGGATCCCCAGGGAGTGTTTCATCTTTACCAAATTTCCCATAAAGACGAAACCCCTACCATACAAATGATCAATACATTTGTACCCCCCGATGGACATATCTATCTATTATAGTGTTATTTCTGTCTATCATAAAAGCCATAACAATTGCTACGTGCCTAGCTTTTTATTATTCCCCCCCCCCCCCCCCGGGGGCTTCCGATTATCGGGGTAAGTTTTCTAAATCCACAAAGGCCCAAGTATGAGAGGGCAAGTACCCCCTTGTGATTTTTTGAATTTGCAAACGTTTTCCACGGGGGGAAAAATCAATTTTTTTGGGGTTTTTCCCGGCATGAATTGAAGGATTTTTTTAAGTTCAAATGTCACTATATTCATTTAAAAAATTAAAAGCAAAAGTGTTTAAATTGCTTTGAAGGGTTTTCTCGAGAAAATTCTCATATATTTCGGGAAAGTGTTTTTTTTAAAAGGGCAAACATGATTTTTTTCCCCAAACCCCTAACGGGGGCACTCCCCAGGGGAATTTTTTATTACCCCCCACGACAAAAAGTACATGGGCCCCCTTAAAGAAAAGGGTTTAAGAAAAATAAAAAAATTGAAAATTTTTTGTCAAAAACTCGAGTTTGTGGATGTCACTCCACTGGACAGGGAGAGTCATTTTCGCGATAATTAAACAAATTTCTGAAGGCTATCACATCTAGAAAAAATACCCGCCCTGTTTTTAAACCAGCCCCAGCCAAGCCCAACACAGAAAAAGGGCCCCCCCAACTTTGAAAAAACCAGTTTATTTTTTACTCCTTTTGGGTTTAAATATCTGTTTTTTTCCCCGAAAAGATTTTGGGAAAATTCTTTATAGTCCCTAGGTATCCAGGGCATTTCCATTTTTGGGGCAAAATTACAAAATAAAAACCCTTTTTATATAATCAAACATGAACCCTTTGATCCCCCCCCGATGAAATTTCAGTTTCAAATTCGCGTGCTAAGGTACTCCCTCCATGCCGAAAGAGCCGAGATAAAACATCTCGTGAAAACTATTTGCGCGGAAAAGTTATATAATGCTCACGACTGCCCTCCTCCCCCAAAGGGAGCGACTGTCTGCGCAAAAAAAAGCCCAGTTCGGCAAAATCCTAAGAGAAAATTTCAAAAGTGCTGGGTCCTGATAAAAACAGTGAAAAAAATGCAAAAATATGCGTATAAAGGGTTGCGAAGGACTGAAGAAAAAAAGGGGGGTCGTGTTTATAAAGACCCCAGGAATTGAATTTTTTATATTCGGGGAAGTGACCTTAAAAACTTTCCCTGACCCATGTAATACGTGGGGTTTCCCCGGAAAATTGGAATCGTCCCCCCTTTCCACTCTCTTCCTCATCTGAACAAAAAAAAAAATTTTTTTTTAAAAAACCTAAAGGGTAAACCCTTCGCTTAGAAAGGGGGAAACCCCCAAGAAAGAGAAGTAAGATCCTTGGAAGAGGAGTTTTCACTTGTGGCGGCTGGTTCCATCCATTTGGACCGCAAGGGCCGATTTGCTCTTGGGGAGTGTTAACGGTCAAAATTTTTCGTGGGAAAGGACACACACAAAACGCATAATATAATTAGAAAAAATTTAAATTTTTTTATTTTTTTGGGTTTAAGTGTCATACTAGCCTAATTAAAAAACTCGATGCGATCTTTTAAAAAAGTTACGTTAAAGTAAAAAAACTGGGAAAGGGAAACGATCATGGAATATATCCCGTTCCAAAATGAATTTTTTTTCTTGTTAGTGGGGATACTTTTTTAAAACAAAACAAAAAAATTTTTGACTTTTAAAAAAAATAATTTTTTAAAGGGAAAAGAGCGCCACCTCTTTCCCCCTGGCTCGCCCCCCCAAATAAACTGTTTTGGAGTATTGCCCCCCCCCCAACTTTTGGAAAAATTATTTTTAAAGTTCAAAGACTTTTTTCAATTATCTGAAAATAGAAATTTTTAAAAGAAAACATTTTTTCCCAGAAAAAAAATTTAACCCTTTGGAAATCCCCCTGTCACCTTTCCTCCTGCGAAAAGCTTTGAAATTTTCGCTACACAAAACTGATACCCGCAAAACAAAGGGGGAAATGTGTGTTTACTGATCCGAGGGTACAATCGCCCGCAAGGGGGGCACCCTGCCGAGCTGGGGTGACGAGCCAAACGAAAATTTACACACACGCTCATATTCTAAAAATTTAATTTTTTTAAATTATAGAAAAAATTTTAAATCTCCCATAGATATAGAATTTTTTTACCTGCTTTTAATCTGACTTTTAATTTTCCCTTGAGTGACGGGAAGCCCCACCTTTCCCCCTAGACAAAAAGGGTAAAGCGTATTTATAGCTATTTTTAGGAAAAGGGGTCCATAAGGTCTTAAATTCTCCCAAAGTAGAGGTAGGTTTTTCACATCATTTCCTCTCTTTTTTTCACGAAATTTTTGGTTTTAAAACAAAAACCCCTTAAGTCTAAAATTTTTAAAAAAAAAATCAAGAAAAGTTTTTCTTATTGAAATAAAGAAAGAGGGAAAAAATTTCGGGGAAAGAACCTTTTCCCGAACGAAAAAAAAAAGAATTTAGACCGGCAATGGGGAGGTTTTATGTAAATTGCCATAGTAAAGGGGGGAAAAATTTCCCCTTTTGGGTATAAAGCCGAGGCGAGGGGAAAAAATTAATTTATAAAATTCTGCCCAAATCCCCAAAAAACAAAAAAATTAAAAAAATTTTTTCCCCCAAAAAAAAAATAAAAAAATTTAAATAGCCAACACTGGCAGAAAGTGGGAGCCTCCCTACTCTTTGCTTTTGGACCTCCATTCAAAACCCACCGCCCCCTTTGGCGTGGGGGCCCCCACCCGAGGAATTGAAACTGCGAAAATACCCCGACGCCCTTTCACTGTCGGTCGGGCTTTTTTCTTTTGTCCCTTTGGGGGAAAAAGGACGGCGGCTTTTTTATCTTCACCCGGGAAAATTTCCCCCCCCCCCCTATGTTTTGAACTAAAAAGAAATTTTTCATATTTTAAAAAAGAGATTCTTCCACAAAAAGGCTCATTTGGGGATAGAAGTTTGGAAAAGGGTCGTACCTTTACGAGGAAAGTTGAATATTTTCAAGACCCCCTGCAAGAATACTTTTTGGGTTTTTTTTTTAGCGGGGCAGGAAAAGCAGTCTTTTGGAGCTTTTAAATGTCAGAAAAACCCCGGTTTTTTCGCGAAAAAAAATCATTTCCAGTCTGGATAAAAAAACCCTCCCCCTTTGAAAAAAAATCACCCTCTTAGTGAAAAAAACCCTTTTTAAGTAAAAAGGCCCTCTTAACCCGGGGGATTCCCCAAAATCCCCTTGAGACAGACAATGGGCCTCTGAATAAATTGATGCCCTTTTTTAATGAAGCATTAAAAGAGTGAAATTTAGCTAATAATTTACAAAGGAAGACACAAACAAATTCCGTAATTCTCTTTTCCTCAAATTTTTTTTTCCACAAGGAAAAAACCCCTCGCACGATCACGTTTAAATTTGTACCCAAATATATTTTTTTAAAGAAAACAAAAGGGGATCTTTCCCATTGGGAAATTTGCCTGGGGCGCCCAAATTTTAAAGGGGAAAAAACAAACCCCGAAATTTTTTTGAAAATAAAATCGTCACTCACTGCGGAAAAAATAGGGCCCTATTTTTCGGGTTTGTTTTAAAAACACCCCCAGAGGAAATTAAAATTAGGAAGCTTCTTTTCCCGGGAGAGGGCCCCCTGTAAAACCTGTATACCACTGCAAAAAAACAAAAATGGCCTTTAAAAAATTCACAAAAAGGGAAAAAATTTTCTAAAAAAATTTTTAGAGACTCAATACCCCCAAGGTTTTAACGGGGAATGTTAACAAACTTTTTGAGCACTGGGGGAAAAAACGCCTCTATTACTTAAAAAAACGAATAGATTATCTCTTTTTCTCAGAGGGCCTATATTTTGCTTTAAATTGCAGCCTCTGCGTTTCCCGGACGGGAAAATCATAGCCGCTCCCCCTCTTTTTAAAATACTCCCTGCGACTTGGGGGAAAAGACTTTATTAACATTTCCCAAAAGGGGGGGGGCGGCATTAAATTATTTTGTTATGCTTTTTATTCTTTTAAAAGGAAAAAGAAGGCGGGGGGCCAGTCAAAAAAACCAAAAAGCGTCTTTTTCACCTTACGAAATTTATAGAAACCCCCCCCTTTCCCGGGGAATTTGGGAAGATTACACACGGAAAAGGGGACCGAGTTTTATAACCGCCCCCTTCTGAATTACCTAAAAAAAAAAAAAATTTTAAAATTTAATAAAAAAAACCTTCTCACACTAGGCGGGCAATAGGGGGAAACGGCTATTCGCAGGGCATAACATAGAATCTACCGCAAAAAATTTTTTAAAAAAATTCTTTAAAATATAAAAAAGGGTTTTAAACCAGCCATAGTAAAACTTAAAAAACTCAACTCCCCCACACCTCTCCCCAAAAAAGGGGTCAAACCCAAAACGGGTTTGCATTCCTGAGTCTTCCTCGAGAATTCTGGGCTTTTTGGGCTAATGTATTTAAATCCCCGTCCCCCATCAGCCCGTACTAGCCCCACGACTGACTTCCTGGAGCGCATGTGCAATAACAAACCCACCGGGGGATTTTTTCCACAAGGGGTTTATTGGCCTAAAAACACCGAAGAAATTTTTAAAATCCAATGGGGTTAAAAATTTCCCGAAAGTAATCCCCACATATTCTCTTATCGACCTGAGGGGGGGAAAAAATACTCGGGAAAAATTTTACGCTCAGGAATTAAAAAAAAATCTCTACCGAATTTTTTTTCCCATTAAAAATAAGACGGAGAAGAAAACTGACGGCAGTAGAGAAAATCGGGTAAGCTGGGTGGTTTTCCCCGAAGTGCAGATAGCTGGGGGGCACGAGAAGGACTTTCAAAATGTCAGACGGGGGTAAGCCCCGGGGGCCAGGGGCAACACAGAGGGGTTTTTAAAATTTTAAATTAAAAACAAACCCCAGCAAAGCCCGCAATCGTTTTATTAAGGAATTAAAAAAAAAAAAAATTTAAATTGCATATCTGAGATTTTTTCCCTTTTTTTCCCTTAAAAGAAAAATCAAAAACAGTAGAACCGACTTTTTTTGAGAAAATTTAAAGAATTTTTAAGGAGACTTTCCCAAAACCTTGCCCGAAAACGGACCCCCACTTTATAAAAAAAAAAAAATTTTTTTTCAAAAGCGGGGAGGAGCCATCTTAACTACACTCTTCCCCTCTGGTCCCGGGGAGGGCCATCTTAACTACACCTTCCCTGGTCAGCGGGGAGGACCAAACTTAACTACACTTTTAAACCTCTGGCCCAGCGGGGGGGACCATTTTAACTACACCCCTTACCTCGGGTCAGGGGGGTGGGACCATCTTAACCCCACTCTTACCCCCGGGGGAAAAGCGTGGGGGACCATCAAAACTACATTTCTTACCTCTGGCGGGCGTGGAGGAGCCACCCTTAACTCCCACTTTTACCTTTTGGTCAGCGGGGAGGAGCCATCTTAACTACCCCTTTTAAACCTTTTGGAAAAGCGGGAGGGGCCATCTTAACCCCCTCTTACCTCTGGCCCAAGCGTGGAGGAGCCACCTTAACTACACTTTTTCCCACGGGTCAGCGTGGAGGACCCCATCTTAACTACACTCTTACCTCGGTCAGGGGTGGGGGAGCCATCTTAACAACACTCTTCCCTTTTGGGCCCCGGGGAGGATGCCATTTTTAACTACCCCTTTTTACCTCGGGTCAGCGGGGAGGACCCATCTTAACTACCCCTTTTACCCCCTGGTCAGCGTGGAGGAGCCATTTTAAACAACACCCCTTCCCTCGGGTCACCCTGGAGGAGCCATCATAAAAACACTCTTACCTCGGGTTTCCACGTGGAGGAGCCATCTTAACTAAAAAATTTTAAACCTCTGGTCAGCGTGGGGGAAAGCCATCTTAACAACACTCTTACCTCGGGTCATCTAAACTGTTTAGGATTTTATAAAGTAAAAATAATCAAAAGGGTGGTAAAAAAATTTTGTCTCACCCCCGGGCCGAACCGCCGAAAAATATTTTTAAAAAAAATGGAACAAATATTTTAAACCCACCCAAAGCGCAAAAATTCCTTTTCCCCGCCTTCGCGGGAAGCACCGCCCCACCACTATGGTGCGTGGGGAAGGGAAATTCTTCTAGCCCTTCGAGAGTGAAAGTAAAACCCACCCAAAAGGGCAAAGGGAGAAGGTCAGGACCGGCCCCGGCGTAGCAACTTGCCCTCAAAAAGGGTAACTCCCCTTCGAGCCACCACCCCCCCTGAGGGGGGGAAACCCTCCGCCCCTCTTTTTTGAGACGGGAATCCCCTAAAAAAAAAAACAAAAAAGGGCCGCTCGCTGAAATTTGGGGGCCCCGGGGCGGTGGCGGCTGCCGGGTGGGGGGGGCGGGGGCCCGCGGCGGCGGCGGGGGCTGCGGCTGCTTTGGCGGGCGTCCCCCGCGGCAGCTCTGCGACGATTTCTAAGAGAAAAAAAAAAAAATCCAAAACCCAAAAAATAATAATGGAAAATAAAAAAACTCCCCCCGGAAAAAAATTTTATCTTTAAATCAAAAAAAAAACAATAGTCTTTTTTCCTCCCTGCCTGAGGACTTTTCCCCCAAAATTTAAATGAAAAAAATTTTGACTGTATTTAAACGAAAGAAAGATTCCCAAAACGCGAAATCCATGCTGAATTTTTTTCCAAGAATAACCCTTTTTAATTCGCGGGGAATAAGAAGGTATTTTTTTTTCCCTCCCTTACCAAAATTTTAAACATTTTAACAAATAAATTAAAAATTTTTTGAAAAGGGCGTCGAGCGTACATTGATAAAAAACTTTTGTCCGTTGAAAGGGGAAAATAAGTAACCCAAAATTAAGATTAGGGGCCAAATTTAAAAAAAATACAAGGCGAGAAAAAAATTTATTGGGTTTTTTTTTATTTTAAAAAAAGAGAGGGGAAAAAAAGCCGCTCTGGCTAGCCTATTGAAATTTAAGCTTTCAAAAAAGCGAGAAATAGCTTTTTGCCTGCTTTAGAAAATTTCCGGGGACAGGATAAAAAACAAGAAGTTTCTTCCCCCCAAAATTTTGCAAATTCAAAAAAAAAAAAAAGGGACCACCATCAGTTGTTTTAACTCTAAACCCAATTCATCTACAAATCCCCTTTTGAATGAAGAAGGAAAAAAGGGGACCCCAGTTTGTCGTATTATTACATAAATTTAAACGCCCAAGACAAAAAGATTTATCAGAAAGTGTTTTAAAAAGGGCCCGGGTTTTAACAAATTTATGGAAAAAACCTACGAACCCCTTCAAAGTCAATTGCCCCATACCAAAATTTAAAACTAAACTTTTGATAAAAATTAAAAAATTTATATGAAATTTTAATCAGAAAAAAACTGAGGGCCCTGAAGTCAAAACGCTTAGAAATGCAACGCTGTTTTCCGGGGAAATATGATAGAAGCTTTAAAGGGGGCCCAAAACCCTTTTTAAAACCCCGCCTTGGGACGAATGTCGACCTAGACCCAGCCCCCAAAAACCCCTACCAACCCACCCGCGGGAGTTGAGGCTACAGCAGCACAGTTTTTTAAACTCCGCTCCAACGTACCGATAAACATAAACCGTCTCCCCTCCATTAAACGGGGACTCTAAGGAACCCAACTTTTTTTAAAAAATGGAAAATAAATTGCCATTTAAATTTTCGGGGGAATAATGGACAAGAATTCCCCGGAAAAATGGGGATTGACGTGTATCCCCACAATGTACTTCTGCCCCCGTCCCTAAAGAGCCCGCTCTTTTTCACTCTGGGGAAAAATTTTCCATTTTCCCAAATTGAGCGAAAAAACCCCTAATCCCTTTAACCGTGCCAACTTTCAGATTTTTGGGGGACACCGGGGAAATTTTTCCAAAAATTTACCCCCCCCCATGCCCAACACCCCCCGAAAAGGCCGGAGGGGTTTTTTTAAAAACCAAAAACACCCCCTTTCAGCACTAATATCCATTTTTCCCGCGGGTTCCCCTTTTCTTGAAAAGAAAAAAATTACACAACACAAAATTTGAGCGGAACCCTCCGACACGCATTAGGGACGGCCCGGGTTTTTGCAAAAGGAAAAAAGCAACCGAATCGACGAATTTGGTTTTAAATTATGTCTTTGGGGGGTCCCGGGATTGGGTGTGATACCAAATTGGGAACATCAAACGGGGAAATTTTTTTCCAGTAACATTGGATGAAACAGAAAACACGATGAAGGGACAAATGAATATCCCCCTCTCATTAACCCTATTTCAAGACATATTAAATGAAAAGGGAAATTCAGACTGCTTGGGTTTACCGTCAGTGGGCCCATACTTGACAGTACCTAAAAACAAACCAAATTTAGGGGGAAAATTTAAAGCGGGGCCCCCCCCTGAAGCCTAAAAATTTGGGAAAAAACTAAAAGCTGTCCCGTGGAAAGCAAAAGGGACAAACACAACGGGGGCGTCAGCCCGTGGGTGGTGGCGGCGTGGCACAGCACACGGTGGGGCCAATGGGGCTGACGTCTCTACCAGGGGGTTGGAACAAAAGGAAAACATGGCAAAGGTGAAAAAGGAAAAAGCCTTTAGGGGTCCCAGGTCCACTTCCCCCCCCGGGGAAAAGCAAATGACAGCAAAAGATGATGTGGATATTTTTATTCCAAATGCTTTAACAATAAAAAAAAAAAAGGGAAAGTCTTCAAACTAAAGTTTTTTTAAAACCTTTTAAAAATTAAAAAAGGC
Organism: Cherax quadricarinatus; assembly: GCF_026875155.1. Taxonomy (NCBI): domain Eukaryota; kingdom Metazoa; phylum Arthropoda; class Malacostraca; order Decapoda; family Parastacidae; genus Cherax; species Cherax quadricarinatus. Next base: position 48,380,156 of record NC_069421.1, read on the forward strand.
CCATAATTTTTTTTATTTGCCTCATACTGTCTCTGTCCCTCAACAGGAAAAGAGGGGGCCGGGGAAAAATATCTAATTTTAGGGGAGTTTTGAAAATTTTTGCATTTTCGACAAAACAGCTTCGGGCCTTTTAAAATATAAATTTCTCGACCCCCTTTAAATCCAAACCTTGGAAAATACAAATAGCCTTGCCTTTAAAGTTTTTTTTATCCCAAAAAAAATTTAATGTTTAAAAAAGAGACGAAGCCGAAAAAGGGGGCCCTTTTACATTATACAAAACACATTTCTGAAACCGGAATAAGTACAGAAGCAAATATCCACCACTTTTTAAACCAAAAAAAGATGTGTTTAACGACGGATAAACCCGCCCTATTAATTTAAGAAATTAATCGACAGCTAAAACTGAATTTTAAAAAAAACCTTAAAAAGATAATTAACCCGCCCCATTTCCCGAAAGGGAAATACTCATTTTTTTAAAGCCCCGGGAATTTTGGGGGGGTTTTTTGTTTTTGAGCAGATCGGGAAAACCCTTTTTGGGAAAAAAACCCCTGCTGCCACTTTATTTTAAAACCAATTTAAACCGAGAAAGCTCGGGGGCTTGGGCTTAGCCGCGCTGAAAAAAATTTTTATTTTGTAATTTACGTGCCCGAGGGGGGGTCCCCCCCAAGCAATTTTCCCCATTCAAAAAAAACCCGAAACCCACTGCCGGATTTATTTTTGTTTTAAATATTAGTGATATTGTGGGAAACCGGGAAATATACGGGATCATTTTGTCAATATTCTGGAGTTTTGCCTTTCAGGAGATTTTTTCAAAAGGCGCTCATCCCCTGAAAGTACAAACCCATGCATAACAAAAATTTGATAAAATAGCTATCAAAAAAGACAGATCCGTTTTGGCGTAATCTTTCTTTTGAAAGCGTTTATTCCACTACCCCTAGAGATACATGTAAAACAGATAAATAAATAGAATCAACCAGCATAAAAAGGTTAAATTTTTCCCCTAACCGCCAAACATTCAAATTTCCCTTTCAAAGCCCCCTGAGGCAGGAAAATTTTGGAGTTTATTCCCCTAAAACCCCCCATGTGGGGGCCCGGCTGGGGGGGTATAAAAAAACTTTTTACGCGCCATACAGATCCCCCAGGTGGGGGGTTTTTTTTGGCTTTTTGGGGGGCAAGGCCCAAAAGAGCTTTACCTTTTTTTTTTAGAGGGCTGCGCCAAATTCAGTAAAATTTTTTTAAATAAAATGCTCGATGATTATCTGTCTGGGAAAAAAAAACATTAAAGCTGCTCTTAAAAAACAAAGGGAAAAAGATGCTTTTTAAAAGGAGTTGCCCAAAAAAATTATTCAGGTGGCAGAGTAAAAAAAGGGGGGGGTAAGCGACGGGGGAATAATAAATGCAGGTTAAAAAAACCCGACGAAGTTTAAGTTGGTTAAAAACCGAAGTAATTTTCCCCCTCGTATAAAAACAGTTTTCTTAAAGCCATGCGGGTCGGGGGTGAAAACAGGGACTCAAAGTCCCGGGGGTTTAAAAGATTTTTCTTTAAGCGTCATTAATCAATTTCCCCCGACCGCATAGACTGAGACAAAGGGTTTAATTTTCCCTAGCCGACTCCCAAATTTTTTAAAACCTCCCGTAAAACCCTTTCCCCTCTCTCAAAACTTAAAAAATAATTTTTTTTTGAATTTAGAAATTTCCTTGGGGTTTCCCGGGGCTTTCTAGATTTAGGCAAAAAAATTAAAGAATTTAATGACTCAACAAGGCTGATGGGGAAAGTTTCCCCTAAAAGACACAAGCAACGTGGGCCCTTTATAAAAGGTCTTTTCCCAAAACTTTTTTTAAAGGAACCAGTGTTTTCCCGGGGGGGAGCAAATAAAAAGAAAAAAATTCTAGTTTTAATTACGGTCATTTTTTAAACTCTGCCCCGCTACGGGAAAAAAAAGCCAGTTTCCGGGTTTTCCCCCCACTGGGGTATCTCCTTTTCCCCTTTAAAGGAGGAGAAGGTATAACTAAATTGTTTTGATACAGCCTATTTCGCCCCACTTTGGGAAAAGAAACCCCAGATCGACAAAGAATTTATAAAGAACAGGGCCCAAAATCCCGTGTTTTTCCCTTTTGGGTCTGGAAAAATTAAACCACTCTGTCCAATTCTATTGACCCCCAATACACCAATAAAAAAAGGTTGGGGACCCTACAGACTTTTAAAAAACTTTTAGGCCAATATCTAACTTACCATTGCCCATCCAAAATTTTTTGAGAAAATTGTGCCAGAACTGTATTCATTTATAACGGGTCAAAAAAATTTCCAAAAACCCCCGCCAAATTTTGGGTTCAGGAAAAATTTAAAAACACAAAAAATTTCAATTTATAAAAAAAAGCTAGATTTTGGGTATACACAGCATTGGAAAATTAAGGGAAAATCCCCAAAAAATTTTATTGAAACCCAAGAAAAGCTTTTTAAAACCCCGTAACCCCGACATCCTACTCCACAAACTTGATCATTACGGTATAAAAGGCCAAGCCCTTTCCATTTTCAAATCTTACATTTTTTCAATAGGAAACAGTAAAGTCACCATTAAAAACACAAACTTCAGCAACACGGCCCATTAAAACGGAGTTTCCGCAGGGAAGTTGGGCCCCTTTGGGGCCCTGCTTTTTTCCCCATATACATCAAAGACCTTTCCCAAAAAAAAAAACCCAACCTGAAACCCATTCTTTTTTGCCCGAAGACAAGACTTAAGTCATCCCTCACCCCCAATCTTGCCACCCTCAACCATTTTTGAAAGGGGCGATTAAAAAAATCGACTTTGGGATGACAGCCAATAAACTTTCGCTTTAAAACTGACAAAACCCACTATATTATGTTTGGTAGCAGAGGGAGGAGATCATAAAAATTTAAAATTAAGGGTTGACAACACACAATTACCCCGAAAAAATGGGGGCAATTCCCAGGCTTGTACCCCTTTAAAAACAAAACCCGAATTTTTACACCCCAAAACCCCATAAAAACCCAAAAAAATATCCCAAAAGGTTGGGAACCCCCTCCAAGATACGATACTAAATTTCCCAAAAAGGGCCCCCTTTTTTCAAAACAAAAACCCAAAACCCCTTTTTTTTTTTCCATTCCCCTTTAAAACCCATGCAAAATTTTTGCTTGGGGGTCAACGCAAACAACACACCTAAAGCCAATAATAACCCAACAAAAAAGCCGCATAAAAAATATTTACTAAATCCCCCCGGCAACACACCCCCCCCACTCTTTATAGACCTAAACTTTTCCCCCCAATTTTTGTACATCCACACTTACTTCTGGCAATTTTACATCAAGGGGCCCTTTAAAATCTAATACACCTTGACCTAAAAAACCTTTTTTTTATAGGGGTGAAAAAAACCCCACAGCAAAACAAACCCAAAACAAACATCCCCTAAGACATTTTCCCCCCGTGTCCGACTAAACCTTTTCCCAAAAAATTTAATGTATTCCAAAAAAGGGCCCCAAAATCTGGAATACCCCACCCGAGAACTCTAGAAAAATGGGGAGACCCCATTCATCAAACCTTTTAAAAATAACATTAGAAAACAACTTTTCTCCCGATACAACCCCCTCAACTAACCCACCAATACCACCTTTGGGGGTTTTTAAAAACCCTTTCACTCACTTACTCCTTTGAAACCCAAAAAAGAAATATTAATCTCAATCTTAAAATAAGAACCTGTGATTAAATCCAATACTGAAACAAAGTTTCTGTGCCAAAACAAAAGCATTTCACATTGCTAAAAATCCAAACTATATTTAATCACTACCATAATACCAACTTTCCTCATAATTTGAAAAATTTTTTCAATTAAAATAAAAATAAGTCTGGGCCCCGAAAAAGCCTACCCCCTGCTAAGCTTCTAGTGGTACACTCTGTAATCACAATTTTTCACATTAAACCACACAATTAACCCGATTTTTTGTAAACTCACATTTTAATCCTTTTAAAAGAATAAACTTTGAATTTTTAATTTGAATCTGAATAACGATTTAAAAATTGGCTGAAAATCCCTCAAGCGTGGGGGTCCAAAACAGACGATATGCCAGCACATTTCCCGCTCCCAAAAATTTAAATTAACTAAGCAAAGCTTAATAAAGGGAAAACCCATAAACATCAGCTTATAAAGGGCCCTTTAAAAAAGCCTTAGACGCAAAACCTTTGAAAAGCAAAGCCGATAAAAATATACTTTTTAAAACCCCACTCTAATAAAAAAATTTTGGGTAAGGGCCCCAAAACAAACGAGCCTCCTAAAGAACAGCCATGGGGTTCCCTGTTTAAATTTCCCCCAAAATTTTCATGGAAAATTTTTCCCATGACAAACCCATCAGGGAAAAAAAAAGGAAATGGTCTAAAATTTGAGGGATGGGGGCTAGGGCCCGTTTATCTGTATGTTTTTTAATAATAAAACAGTTTTTTTCGGGATAAGCAGTGATTTCCCCCCTCATTATATTTAAATTTTATTTTTGAAACAATTTTAAAAACCCCTGGGCATTGAGGAAGAAAATTTAATTCACTATGAATCATTCGCCTCCGGGGCCCCCCAACAAATATTTTTTCAATTTATCAGACAAGGGCCAAATGGGCGACGCCCCCTCCCCCCCCCTTTTAAAAAACGGTAACTTGAGAATTGAAAAAAAAGTTCTCTAAGCCCGCCCCTCAAAAAAAAAGGGGTTTTGTTTTAAATTTTTTGCTCAGACCACGGTGTTTTTTAACCATCGACCAGAAAAAAACTGTTCATTGTGGGGTTGCGAGCATAAATAAAAAATGAAAATTTGGGGAGAAATAAAAAAATAGTTTAAAAAATTTCCCGGGCCCTAGGAAATAAAGTCACATATATTGGCTGTTTCCTATAGGGCCTCTAAAGCAAATTAAAGATTAGAAATTGCTATCCCCCGGACAGGCCCATACGCCTTTTAACAATATATCCTTCTTACAGTTCAAAAAAAAAGGGGCTATTTTTCTCTTTTTCCCTTGGGCAAGAAAAAAAAGTCTTCCTTTTTCTTTTACAGTTACGGGAAAAAAAAAAGAGAAAAAATTCATAAAAAAAAAAAAAATTCTTAAAATTTAAAAAAAAATTTAAAAAATTTTAAAATCGTTTATTCCCCCGGGAGAATACAAAGTGATTTTTCACTCACTTGCGGTTTTAAAGTTTTTGAAAGTTTATTCATAAAGGGAAGCCCCTTGTGGATTAAAAAGAGCTTTAAAATTTAAAAAAAAAAAATTCTCCGGAAAAAAAGGCTTTTTTTTCAATGACAATTAGGGATAGCATATGCTAAAAGATAATTTTAAAAAAGTTGCCCCCCCCTTTAAAATTTCATTTTTCCCAAGTAGCCAAAGGGTTTTCATTTTTGGGGTTCCCTCTTGGGAAGGTTTACCTCTGACAAGTATCCCCCAAATACCCCTTGGCTGGTAAGGTCCCCTTGAGCTGTATATAAAAGGGCCCCCTAAACTGTCCCTTCCCCCCCAAAAGATAGAGGCTGACCTCTCCCCTACCCTTTAAACTCCATCATGGTGAAGGGAACAGCCCTTTTCCCATTCTGGGAAACGAGACATTTTTTTTGCAAAAAATTCTCTTTGAAAAATTAAAAGGGAAAAAAAACGAGCGCAAGAGACTATAAAAAAATTTTTTTAAAATTATCCCTTTTTTTTAACAGTTTTCACTGGGCCATTTTAGAAAATTTTTTTTAAATTTTATTTTATGGGCTGGTAGATTGGAAGGAAGGGAAAAACGCCGGGATCAAAAATCCTAAACCGGGTCATTGTGATGATAGCAGGAAATTCAAAAAAACTTCCCCCGGGAAAGGGGGAAATCTTCTATGTTTTTTCCCCCTTTTGGGGAGATTAGGGGAAATGTCCCACTCCTTTATTTGAAAGTGATAAATATGTTCCTTTTTGACTTACACCTTTTTGGAAGATGGAACCCTTTTATCTGAAAAGAAGGGAAACCTATGAAGAAAGAACCCAGATCTTTACAACAAAGAAACGCAGGGGCCTTCCCTCAAGTCAGTCTGAGACCTCGTTGTGGACCTCCTATGCTTGCAAATTTCTCAAAACCGATGACTCTGTTAGGCATTTCCGCAGCGGTCTGAACAAACGGGAAACCTTTTAAGCGGACCCCCAAACAACCAGCGGAGAAGGAAAGGGGAAACGCCCCCAGGAAAGGCAGCAAAATGAGTTTAAAAGGGAGCAAGGAGAAAAGGCGGGGAAAAGAGCGGAGGTTTTTTCAAAACTTTCGAAAATGAACGGAGGGGCGGGAAACAAATTTAGTCAAACCCCTAAAACTTGCAAAAGTTTTTTGCCCCTTTTCTCGCGCTAAAAAAATTTGCACACTTTTTGCCCCTTTTTTATAAAAAATAAAAAAATATTGCCAAAATCTGATTTTTTAATTTTTTTTTACATTAAATAATAAATTTTCTATCTTCCCAGACTAAACATATATATAAACAAAATCACAAACCCCTTTAAACCTCTCCCCCTCTGAGAGCGGGGAAGAGGAAAATATGTCCAAAATACCTATAAGAGTTTTTATCACACAAAGGGCTTTCCCAAAATTTACCTTTTCCACTGCTTTAAAAAAAAACCCCCCCCCACCTGGAAAAAATCAGCAGCCCGAGAATAAACGTAAACCCTAGTAAACCCGGAAAAAAACCTTTTTTTTTTTTTCTGAAGGGACGGGGGGGGGAGCAACATTCCCCCCGGGGACCAGCTCTCCTCCATTACCGCATTCCCTTTTAAAACCCCGCAGTGTTTTTTTAAGGGACAAAAAGTTTCGTCCAAATGAGTTTCAGACCGGGGAAACCCCCCGGAGATGGGAAAACTTGTAAACCCGGTCCCTGAATCCTTTTTTACGCCCCTTCCATCAAACAGGGAGCAAGTTTTGGGATCAGAAGTGTCATTATCTACCTTTTTTAACTTAGTAATGCACAGAAATAAGTCTCTCTATCCCCTTGGGGGATGATTAAACATATTAAACTTGTACCCTGTCAGCCCTGAGGTTATGCTGTCCCCGAGTATCACATTCTTTTCCACACTCATTATCCTGGAATCTGCCACCCGGTCACCTGAATCCTTTGTTCTACTTCTGTTCCTACTTAGTAATGCACAGGAATAAGTCTATCCCCTTGGGGGATGATTAAACATATTAAACTTGTACCCTGACAGCCCTGAGGTTATGCTGACCCCCCATTATCACATTCTTTTCCATGGTCATTATCCTGGAATCCGCCAGTGTTCTTAGATCGACATGAATATACTACTTTTGTGATCGTCAATATGGCTTCAGGAAAGGCTACTCTGCTGCTGATCTATTGTTAAACCTCTCCACTAAGTGGCACCAGTCACTGGATGAATCCAAAGTCAGCTGTGTGGTAGCACTGGACATTGCTGGTGCTTTCGACCGGGTGTGGCACCAGGGCCTTTTAGCAAAACTTCAAGCACTGGGAATTGCAGGCTCTACGCTATGTCTCCTCAGTGATTACCTTCATGGTAGATCTCTAAGCGTAGTTCTCAATGGAATGGAATCAGCAACATCATCCTATTGGGGCAAGTGTTCCACAAGGAAGCGTGCTGGGTCCATTGTTATGGAATGTCTACTTCAACGACCTTCTTCATCTCATCCCAGAATGACATGCATATGCAGACGACTGTACACTGACATTCACTTATCCAAGAGAAGAAATGCCAGCTGCTCTAAGCTACATCAATCACCAGCTGAAAGCTATATCAGCTTGGGGAAATAGATGGCAAGTAACATTTGCACCTGAGAAAACGCAAATGATGATCGTCTCTAGGCACCATGATGGTAATGCTGGTGCAGTAGTAAGGATGAATGGGAGGGTGTTGGCACCTGGAGAAGAAGTTGATATCCTTGGGGAGAAATTTGACTCCAAACTAACCATGAAGAACCATGTTGTAAATCTTGCAAACAAGGCAGCCAGGAAGCTTACAGCACTTTGCCGTATCTCGCATCTGCTTGATAGTAGGGGTTGCAAGATCCTGTACGAGGCACAAGTACGCTCACACCTTGAGTATGCTCCACTTTCTTGGTTTGCCTGCCCCCCCCCCCCTCTCATCTGCGACTGCTTGACAGAGTAGAGAACAGAGCAAGACGTCTCATCTCTCGCCTGGACCCATCCTGGATAGATCTGTCATTTCAGCAGAGTCTTCAACATAGGAGGGATGTGGGTGGCCTTACTGTTATGTACAAGGCCAATATTGTCAAAGTACCACACTTGGATCCACTTCGAGGACAGCGTGAAACAAGCTTTTATGCCACAAGATGGGCAGAAAGCAGCAACTTCACTCTGGCTGTACCCTTCTCCAGAACATCACTCCATCTGAGATCATATATACCCAGGATGACTCGAGTATGGAACACATTCGTACAGCATAATGATGTCAACGAGATAAAGTCAGTTGATCAAATGAAAATGCTGGCCCACAGATGCTCCAACTTCATCCTGTTCCCTACTTGTATGTCTCATAAGAATAAAAATACTTTCAAATGAGCTGATGTAGGTAACAGCTCTTAGCCTGCCAATAAAGTTAGGAATCCTTAACCTGTAAATAGCTTGTCAATAAAGCTAGGGATCCTTAACCTTGTCAAACCCTGTGTAAAAAAAAAAAAAAAAAAACTCTCTAGCTCCTCACAGTCTACATCCTGATCTTGCCTGGCAATATGGGACTCCTCGGGTGCTTTGTTTAGGCGTCCCTTATAGGCTCCCATAGACCACTTTAGTTGACTTACAGCTGAGACAGCTGGTACTCCATCTTCACCGGCCATAGTCGAGGTTTAGTTAAGAGCACGGCACTAGTTTGTACTTCAATTAGCCCACCCCACAGCACGAACGGTATTAGGCAAGAATGAACGAGTCTCAAGGCCCCTCGACAAGCTTAACGACTCCCTTTATTATATTGACTACTCTGAATTAAAATGTGCACTGTTAGCTCTCAAACCCAACTGAAAGGTATATCGATGTTAAAGCTTAACCCAGCAATTTCCCGTATAACGTCAGCAAATAATTACAGGACTTAAGCTAGTCTCTGATAGAAATCAATCTCTGGTACAAATCACAAATCGCACATTAAAATGAGTCAAAGACAATGAAAATCAAACAATAAAAATGAAGTCTTTGCAAATTAAAATTCACTTGATTAGCACAAATAAATTTAACAATTCAACTTAAACAGTAAATAATGTGTGTAAACAGCTTGGCCTAACTGTGCCCAGCTTAGTCTAGTGTGGTTGGTTGGAAAAGGTAAATCCTAACCTAACTAGTGCAGCTACAGCCTAAACCAGGCTAGAATTCACTGAAACAATAACTAGGTTAATAAATCTGTCCTCGCTACTAAACTTTTAAATTTTCCAAAACCCTACCTAACTGGGGCTCCCTTGCAAATCCACTGTAAAAATTAACACACAAGTCTCCTACCCGGTTTATTGAATCACTGAAAATAATTAAATTCAAAGTTTAAAACTACCCTACCTGGCCGCCTATAAATTACGTACAGCACAGTGACAAACATTGACTGGCACACTGAGCTAAAACAATACAATTTGACAAATTATTAATAATTTTCTAAAAAAGACCCAAACCTCTTAACAAGCACGCCCAAAAAAACTAAACAGATGACGCGAAAGACTGAACGTCCCTGGCTAACCCCCTACCCAAAAATCCAAAAATACAAAGCCCCTATACAAAAAACAGTACAAATGGGCCCATACCAAGCCCAAAACAAAACTTTAACTCGTAAAACCCTCCCGCCTAATAAAAAGGGGCAAAAAAATTGTTTATGAGAACAGATTATCCAACCACGAGAGACAAAAAAAAAAGCCCGGAAAACCCTACAAAATACTGGGAAAAAAAAAGTAACACAAAAGAGCAAATTAAATTAACAAAACCAGATAAACCCCCAATTCCCCCTACGAAACGGCGAACACTCAATGATTTTTTCCCTCCACTATAAAAAAAAAAAAAACCTTGCCAATAAAACCCAAGCTCAGAACCCCACCAAATGACAACCTCACGGCAACTACCCAACACACGTTCCTACCCCGACTAACCCAACGAAGTCCCCTTATTATCAAAAAACTAAAAAAACAAGACGGGAAAATTTAAATACCTTACACCCATTAAAAAAAAAAAGTGTCACAGGGGCTATCCCCAAATAAATGCAACACTCTTTAACAAACCATTGAATTCTCTCCCTTTCCTACATTCTCAAAATAGCAAGGGTCACCCCAGCCAAAAGGAGGAACCACACAGACTTGAATAACTATAGCCAAAATTCCAATTTACCCCCCTCAAAATCTTTAAAAAATAATCCAAAAGCGATCATTCCTATCCATCCCCACAACATTAAACCCCGTCTTTTGGGTTTTCGGGCCCAAAAAAAATACAATATGCTTTTATCCCATGCTAAACTATTTTAACAGCATAGGGAAAAAAGAAGCCCTACGGGGATTTTCATTGACTTACTAAAGTTTACAAATTTTGACCACGACTTGCTCCACATAAAATTGTCGCATAGGTATAAGAGGCACTCCCCAATACCTAAAGTTACCCAGCAACAAAACCCAAAAATGACACAAATGGGGCAAACTCTTCCCCAGAGCCCAATTTCATTGGTGCCCACAGGGGGAATTCCCAGCCCCCTTTTCTTTCTCAATACATAAATGACCCCAAATGCATCGCAACTACTCAAACCCACACATTTGCAGATGAAACTACATACGCTACTCCACCCGGGCCCCGTCATGCAGCCAATACTGTAAAAACCGAATTACGGGTGTAAAACACCCTTCTGGGAAAACAGGGGAGGAATGAGGGAAAGTTTTTTTTTTTTACGGGCCCCCTGCCTTGGGGGGAATCGGCCCCGTGTTTATAATTAAAAAAAAAAAAATCAAACCGGAGAGGACCAACAAATTTCTCTAAACATTGACAAAACCTACACATTCAGTTTGGTAAAAGAGCTGCAGATGGTCTCTTAACATAATGATAAATGATCACCTATACAAAAATCACGAGGGAAAATTCTTAGGGAACCACCTTTATAAAGACCCCCCCAAAATTTTAAACACAATACAACAAATTCCAAAACAATTTCCAAGACCGTAGGCATACTATCAAAAATATGGGACTAGCCCAGTCAGCCCCCTGGCCCCATACACCACTTATTTACCCCTTCTCACCCTTTGGGAATTTGTGCATGGGGCTCAACAACAAAAACCATTTTGACCACAAACACCCAACAAAAGGGCACGAAAATGAAAACAAATTCCCACTACAGACAGCACGCCCACCAATATTTAAAACCAAACCTACTCACAAAACAAAACATCCTACTTATTTCTGCACCATTCATACACAGAACACTTTAAATCGTATTAACCCCCCCTCAAACATCCCTTACCCAAACCCCAACAGAAAACATACCTAACCAAGGCACAGATCACTCTTTTATTTCCTCGTGTCCACTCACCTATGCAAAATCCAATGCACATAAAAGCCCAAAATCGAAATTTATTTCCTGGAAAATAAAAAAACACTTTTATAAATTCAAGTCCCTTTTCAAAAATCACTTACTCACCCAAACAAAAAAAAACTGAAAAAATTTTTCTCAAAATTTATCTCATAAAGTATCCATTATTGATCTCATAAATGTCAACCTGGACCCCAAAACAAACTTTGTTTTATTTAAAATTCATTACCTAAAAGAAAACTCCATTTTACGATTTCACACAACACAGTAAATGACCATATGACCTGTCTTTGTAATACTCATTTGTTCTAAATTGTTATCTGTTTTAACAATAATTTTGTACCACTGAATATATCATTGCTTAGTTAATCTTAAGTTAATTTAAGCCTGCCCATAATGCTCTGCATACAAGGAGCTTCGCATGCTGCAACTTTAAAAATTGTATTCCTTGTACTTCTCTGTATCATATTCAAATAAATAAATAAATAAATAAATAAATAAATAAATAAAATAGTCAGCTTGGCCTAGGCTCTGTGTAAGTCTCTGGGCCCAGGTGTGCTAACTTGACCTAACTTTGTTAATCCTCTGGTTCCTAACTGTGGCCTAGCTATGTTAACTTAATCTAGCTGTTCCACATCAGGGTTAGAAGGACCACATGTGGAAATTTATTTGGACTGTCTCCATGTGAGTTGTCTACCCTGCAAGCTCTGTTGACACCGACCCCTGAGGCTGGTACCTCAACCTCACAAGTGGCTTATAGGACAGATTTCCATAAATGACTGATGTTGCAAGAAATCTCGCCTGCAAGCACGAACAAAGGACTAACTTACTTGGTGTTGGAGAATATATCCCGGTCTTCAACCTCCTAGGCTTTAGCCCCTCTGGTCTTCCCCTCAGAACCACGTGCAACGGGAATCTTAATTCCTGCAATATTCAGTCGGTATTAGTGACCTGCCTGCACCTCAGAAATTCCTGTTTCCAAGGGGAGAGTAACCCCAAGTAAACTATGCAGGAAGCGACACTAGCTTCTAAGCTTATCATACCTCTGCTTAAAGCTATGAATGGATCCTGCCTCCACTACATCGCTCCCAAACTGACTACTCTGTGACTGAAGAAATACTTCCTAACATCCATGGGGTTCATCTGAGTTTTCAGCTTCCAACTGTGTCCCCTTGTTGCTGTGTCACATCTCTGGAACATCCTGTTTCTGTCCGCCTTGTCTATTCCTCTCAATGTTTTATATGTCCTTATCATATCCTCCCTAACTCTCCTGTTTTGCAGCGTCGTCAAGTCAATTTCCCTTAACCTCTCCTCGTAGGACATACCCCTTAGCTCCGGGACAAGTCTTGTTATTCTCTAGTTTCCTTACATGCTTGGCTTGGTGAGGGTTCCAAACTGGCGCTGCATACTCCAATATGGGCCTAACATACACAGTGTACAGTGTCCTGAATGACTCCTTATTTAGATGTCAGAATGCTGTTCTTAGGTTCACCAGGCGCCCGTATGCTGCAGCAGTTATTTGGTTGATGTGCGCCTCAGGAGATTTTCCTGGTGTTAAAACTCACCCCAAGATCTTTTTCCTTGAGTGAGGTTTGTAGTCTTTGGCCCCCTAGATTGTACTCCGTCTGTGGTCTTCTTCGCCTTTCCCAATCTTCATGACATTGCACTTGGTGTGTGCACTCACCTAATTGTACTTACCTAATTATGGTTGCAGGGACGAGACTCAGCTTCTGGCCCTACTTCACTGAATGCTACTAGGTCCTCCTCTCTCCCTGCTCCATGAGCTTTATCATACCTCGTCTTAAAACTATGTATGGTTCCTTCCTCCACTACATCACATGCTAGAGCAGTGGTTCCCAACCTTTTCTTACTCCCGCACCCCTATAAAATTTTTGCTCTAACCTCGCACCCCTACAATTAAACTTTGTTCAAGGATGAAGGATGTGGAATCATACTAAATTTTATCAAAAGAAGATATTTATTTCACTTTCTAATATAATATGTGAGCAAAAATCAGACTTACAGAAAAGAAACATATCACAGAATGATATTTGAATACACCTTACAAAAATAATAACTCTTGCTTGAAATATATACAAAAAATTTAAATCAAGAACTAGCTTTCAAACCTTTAGAAAGGAATTTTATTTTTTTTAATATGTAAAAAATCGAACATATGGACAAGAAAGTATGTCTCCGATTAACATTTAAATATACCATACAAAAAATAGTTATTTTTTAAAATATGTACAAGATAATAAAATCAAAGGATGACTCCAAAAAATTTGCGAATCCATTTTAATTCAATGACTCTTTTGTTCCTGTTTCTTGCTTGAAGTTTTTAAAAATGGGGAACTGTTGGTGATAGCAACACGCATGTCTGCCTGTGCATTTAAACGATTTCTAGATTTTTTCTTAATTGACAAGAGTACAAATCCTGATTCACATAAGTAAGTTGTCGCAAATGGAATGAAAACAGTTAGTGCAGTTTCACAAAGTCTTGAAATAGAACCATAGCCGAGCACCAATACTCTTCCAAAGTTTTTACTCTCAAATTGCATTTCAAGAGCAAAGATTTTAACGCAGATCTATAAGATCTTCTTTCAGCTCTCCATCATTTGACATTTTATCCAAATTGAAGGAGTAAGGATTCCTATTCCATTCTTCAGATGATTCCAGATTCCCTACATCAAAATATCTATCAAATGACGCCGACAGCACTTCCAAATGAGTCACAATTTCTCCACAAACACTAGGAATCAAACTTGAAGATTCATCACCATCAGCTGTTTCTTCAAGTGATGGAAAATTTGAAAGTTTTCCCTCTTTTCACTCGTTGACACCACAGATATAACTTATCTTTGAATACATTTAGCTTTTCATAGCAATTCAGCATGTTTATATTTTTACCTTGAAGTGATAAACTCAGATCAATTCATACGAGTGAATGTCACTCAAATACGCTAAGATTTGATTGAATTCTTGCAATTCCAACCCTTCAAGCGACGTTCCTTCAGAAATACTTTGATTTCTTCTCGCAGTTCGAAGCGGGTTAAAACTCTCCCACGGGAGAGCCATCGGACTTCTGTGTGGGAAAAGTAAAACTTTATGTTCACTTCCAAGATCTTCACAAAGTGACTTAAAAAGGCGGTGATTTTGAGCACGACCCCTAATCCAGTTGATGGTCTTTACTGAAGTACAAGACTTTCTTCAATTTGGAGGCAAGGTTTTTGATGCCAAAGCATGACGATGAAGGAAACAGTGAGTACCTTGCAAGTATGGAATCTCCTGTTTCACAGTGCCGAAAACCCAGATTTATTTCCCAGCATAGCAGGAGCGCCATCAGTAAAACAGATCCAATAATATGGATATTCAATTCATATTTGCAAAAAAGTCTTTCACAAACTGAAACACATCTTTTGCTTTGGTGGTTGTTTTCAGTTCTTCACAGAAAAGGAAGTTCTCCTTTATGGCACCATCATGAACATAACTCACCAGTGCAATAAGTTGACTGCAATTAGAAACATCAGTAGTTTCGTCCAACTGAAGGGAGATTTTCAAGGGACTAGCCTTCATATGTAGGATAACTTGTTCCAAAATATCTAAACTCAAATCGTCAATTCGGCTTCGAATAACATTATTTGACAATGGCACTAATTCAAGCTTCTTCTTGCTTCATTTCCAAAATAGTTGCAGCCATTTCTAATGCACATGGTTTGATAAGCTCTTCTGCAATAGTATGAGGTTTCTTAGACTTTGCTACTTTGTACGCCACTTGGTATGAAGTCATCAGCAGTGGTTTTGTCCCAACAGATATAAACCCTAATTTTGGAAGGGTTGCTCGAGAATCAACACGGCTCTTTTAGCTTGCAACGACTTAAAATCATGGCTGGCAACATTGGGCCCCACCATTTTGGGTTTTGAAGTGTTTTTTTGCAGCTAATGGTTTTAAATTTTTGCGTTGGAAAAACAATTCCACAGATTATGCACTGAGGTTTTTGCAGACCCTCATTTTTTCCGTTGAAAGGAAACCAAAACAAACGTAGTCATCATTCCATTTCCTTTTTTTCGCATGGGAAGGGGTTTTGATGATAACGAAATAAAAGAGAAAAAAAAATAATGGTAATTACTATATTATTTTAAAAAATAATAAAAATAATCAATTTCCTGTTTTTAAGACGGACCTTCTCGCACCCCCCGGAAAGGTCTCGCACCCCCAGGGGGTGCGAGCACCCCGGTTGGATCCCTGTGCTAGCAAATTTCCCCTTCCTGACTACTCTATACTAAAAAAATACTTCCTAATATCCCTTGACTTAGGGTGAGTAATTTTTTTGTGAGTGTGAGTGAGTAGTGTAGAGTGCACTCACCTATTTGTACCACTTATTGTGGTTGCAGGGGTCGTTTCCCATAGCTCCTGGCCATGCTTCTTCACTGAATGCTACGGGTCCTCTCTCTCCCTGCTCCATGAGCTTTATCAAACCTCGTCTAAACTATGAAATGGTTCCCGCCCCACTACTCCACTTTCTAGGCTATTCCCCACTGACGGCAACAGTATTGTGTTTTTTGTGTGAATTGTGACCAGGTGTGGACGTATCATGGTTCCTTACTTTGTAATTTGTTCATGACTGTAACCATGAATAGGAGTGAGGCTGATTCATTACCTCTGAATTTGCCATGATTGTGACCAAATCTACCTGGATTTTCATTACCTTGAACTAGTTTCGGGCTATCAAAACTTTGGGGTCCAGTCACTGGACCCATTATGTACCTTGTAATCTTTTGACTACCGCCCACAGGATGGTATGGGGTGCATAATAAAATATTAAACAACTGTGTGTGTGTGTGTGTGTGTGTGTGTACTCACCATTTTGTGGTTTTGTGTGTGTGGGGTGTGTGTGTGTGGGTGTGTGTGTGTGTGTGTGTGTTGGTGTTTTTGTGGGGTGTGTGTGTGTGGAGTGTGAGTGAGTGAGTGAGTGTGTGTGTGTGTGTGTGTGTGTGTGTGTGTGTGTGGGGTGTGTGTGTCAGTGTCAATGTGAGTGTGTGTGTGTGTGTGTGTGTGTGTGTGTGTGGGGTGTGTGTGGTGTGTGTGTGTGGGGTGTTGTGTGTGTGTGTGAGTGAGTGTGTGTGTGTGTACTCAACAATCAAATTTGCACCAATAACTCACCAATAACACCAATAACAAGCACCTAAATTCAGTTCCTGATCAGCCGGGCTGTGGCTCGTACGTTGGTTTGGGGTGCAGCCAGCAGCAACAGCCTGGTTGAATCAGGCGCTGATCCCCAGGAGGCCGGGTCACAGACCGGCCGGGGGGGCGTTGACCCCCGAAACTCTCTCCAGGTAAACTCCAGGTAAACAGTTGTGACCGGGGTGGAAGTGTGAATTGCTTAAACACTATAATTTGTTCATGATTGTAGCCATGTATAAACGTAAGTAACCATTCTTACGAAATTTATTACCTTTGTAACTTGTGAGCTCATTACCTTTGTACCTAGTTCAGCCATCACAACTTGGGAGCCCCAGTTCCGGGACCATTACGTACTCTGTAATCTGTAAATACCTTTGTAACTTGTCATGATTGTGACCAGACCTACCTGGATTTTCATTACCTTTGAAAATTGTGATTTCATTACCTTGTAAATTGTGAGTTCATTACCTCTGTAACTTGCTCAGCTATCAAAACTTTGGAGTCCAGTCCCGGGACCAATTATGTACCACTGAAAATCTTTTGACTACCGCCCACGGGATGGGTATTGGTGACTACCGCCCACAGGAGGGTATGGGGTGACTACCGCCCACAGGTTTGGGTATGGGTGCATAATAAACATATTGAACTAACTAACTAACTGTGTGTGTGTGAGTGTCCCTCACCTAGTTTAGGTTGCAGGGGTCGAGTCCAAGCTCCTGGCCCCGCCTCTTCACTGGCCCGTTTACTAAGTCACTCTCCCTGAACCGTGAGTTTTAAATCATACCTCTGCTTAAGCATGTTTTGATCCTGCCTCCATTACATCGCTTCCTAAACTATTCCACTTCCTGACTACTCTGTGGCTGAAGAAATACCTCCTAACATCCCTGTGATTCACTGTGTCTTCAAATTCCAACTGTGTCCCCTTGTTGCTGTGTCCCATCTCTGGAACATCCTGTCTTTTTCCACCTTGTAAATTCCTCTCAGCATTTTGTAAATCGTTATCATGTTCCCCACTATCTCCCCGTCCCATTGTCGTCAGGCTGATTTCCCTTAACCTCTCCTCGTAGGACATACCTCTTAGATCGGGACTAGTCTTGTTGCAAACCTTTGCACTTTCCTAGTTTTTTTACGTTTCTTGGGTAGGGGTGGGGTTTCCCAAAATGGAGCCGCATACTCAATATGGGCCTAACGTACACGGGGTACAGAGTCCGAAAGATTCCTTAAATTTAAAATGTCGGAATGCCCGTTCTGAGGTTTGCTAGGCGCCCATATGCTGCAGCAGTTATTCGGTGATGTGCACCTCAGGAGATGTGCCTGGGGTTATACTCACTCCAAGATCTTTTTTGGTGAAGGGGGTTTGTAGTCTCTGGCCTCCTAGACTGTATTCTGTCTGCGGTCTTCTTTGCCCCTTTCCCCAATCTTCCCAAAAATTTGCACTTGGTGGGGTTGAACTTCAGGAGCAAATTGCTGGACCAGGTCTTTCAGCCTGTCCAGAACCCTTTGTATTTTCCCCCTGGTCTTTGATTGAATGAATTCTTCTCATCAACTTTATGTCATCTTGCAAACAGGGGCACTTCGAGCTGTTCCTCCGTCATGTTGTTCACAAATACCAAAAACAGCACTGGTCCTAGGACTGACCCCTGTGGGGCCCCGCGTCACAAGTGCCCACTCTGACACCTCGCCACGTATCCTACTTGCTGCGTCTTCCTGACAAGTATTCCCTGATCCATTGTAGTGCCTTCCTTGTTATCCCTGCTTGGTCCTCCAGTTTTTTTTCACTAATCTCTTGTGTGGAACTGTGTTAAACGCCTTCTTGCAGTCCAAGAAAATGCAATCCACCCACTCCTCTCTCTCTTGTCTTACGCTGCCACCATGTCATAGAACTCCAGAAGTTTTGGACACAGAATTTCCCATCCCTGAAACCATGTTGGCTGCTTTTGATGAGATCAAATTCCTTTCTATGTGTTCCACCACTCTCCCCCTGAAAATCTTCTCCATGACTTTGCATATTATACATGTCAGTGACACTGGTCTGTTTTGTACTTCATGTCTGACTCCTTTTTAAAGATTGGGACTACATTTGCTGTCTTCCAAACCTCAGGCAATCTCACGTTTTGATAGATATATTGAATATTGTGTTGGGGGTCCCAAAAAGCACCTCTGCTCCCTCTCTCAGGCCCCAGAGAATTTTCCCGGGCCCCATTCCCTTTTGAGGTATTAGCCACTCAGAAGCCTCTTACTTTTTCCCTTTGGGTTGTGTGTACTTTCCCAGCACTTGGTGTGCAACCCTCTCCGTCTTTCTGGAGCTACTTCGTCCCCTCTTTGAACACTTTTTTGAATCTCTTTTTGAGTTCCTCACATACTTTCATCATTTCTTTTGTCCTCCTCCTTCCCTTTCCCTTTACCATTACCTGGTCCTTGACGTTGTTTTCCTCCTGATGTGGCTGTAAACAGTTTCGGTCAATTGGTTTTCGCTGCTATGTCTTTTTTTCATATTTCTTTGGGCCTCCCTTCTTATCTTGCAATTCGTTCCGGCTCTACACGCCTCTTTTTTCTCCTGGGCCCTTTTGCCTTCAAAATTTTTTTCCTTTTCCCTAGCACATTTGGTGGTGTGTATTGTGTGTACTCACCTATTTGTCTCATCTATTTTTGTTCGGGGGTCAGTCTTAGCTCGGGGCCCCGCCCTTCCCCGGGTTCTACGGGCCCTCTCTCTCCCCCGGTCCAGGCTTATCAAACCTCGTTTTAAAACGTGTAGGGTTCCTCCCCAACGCCTTTTTCTAGGCTATTCACTGCCTTAAAACTCTATGACGAAAAATATTCCCTAATACTCTCTGACTCTTTTGTGCTTAAACTTCCAATTGTGGCCCCCTCTTGTTTCCTGGTCCCCTCCCTGGAACACCTGTCTTTGTCCACCTTGTCTATTCCCACGCAGTATTTTATATGTCGTATCATTCTCCCTGACCCCCGTCCTCCAGTGTCGTCAGGCGATTTCCCTTATCTTTCTTCATAGGGCATTCCCCTTAGCTCGAACAAAACCTTTTTGGCAAAAATTGTACTTTCTCTAGTTTCTTGACGTGCTTTTTCAAGTGCGGGTTCCAAAAAGGTGCCGCATACCCAAAAGGGCCTGACAAACACGGGTACATGTCTTGGAAAAATTTCCTTTCTAAGGTACGGAATGCGTTTTCCCGGTTTCCCGGGGGCCCCCAAAGCTGCAGCATTATCTGATGATGTGTGCTTCCGGGGACACTGGGTGTTAACTCACCCCCAAAATCTTCTCCTTTAGTGAGGGGTTTTCAGTCTTTGGCCCCCCGCCATACCTGTCTGGTTTTTCTGTGCCCTTCCCCTATCTCATGACTTTGCATTTGGCAGGTTAAATTTGAGAAACCCCTTTGCTGTACCAGGGTCCAGTCGTCCATCTCTTTGAATCCGCCTGGTCCTCTCAATTTAATTCCCCATTAACTTCCATCTCGCAAACGGGACCTTTTGAGTCATCCCTTCCCTCTGTCGTTACAATACCAAAAATAGCACTGGTCCAGGACCCACCCCCGTGGGACCCCGCTCGCACGTGCCCACTTGTACATCATTACGTCCATGCCGTTTTTGCCCTCCCGCAGGAATTCTCTGACCCTTTGCAGGGGCCCTTCCTTTATATGCCCTATGCCTAGTTTCTGCACTAACTCTTGTGAAACGTGTCAAAGGCCTTCTTGCAATCCAAGAAATGCAATAAACCCCCCCTCTCTCTCGTGTCTTCTGTTATTTTACATAAAACTCTAAAGGGTTTTTGTGACACGGGATTTGCCTCCGAATCCGTCTGGTTGGCATTTATACCTTGTTCCTTTCCAGGTGCTCCACCACTCTCCTCCTGAAATCTCTCCATAAATTTTTATACTATACACTCAGTGACACAGGTCTATATTTTTTGGGCCCCTTTTTGTCTCCTTTGTTAAAAAAGGGAAATACATTTGCCACTTCCATACCCGGTATTCCCATTTTTCCCGGGACGGTTGAAGATTGGGTAAGTGGGACCACAACTATCTGCCCCTCTCAAAGGCCCCCAAAAGATGTCCGGCCCATTGCCTTGAGGTATCGATTTCCCCCAGCAGTTTTTTCACCTCCCCCTTCATCTTATGTATTTGTCCCAAAACTTGTTGGGGTATTTCCCTTTCTGGTTTTCCCCATCTGATCTGTCCCCCCCAGATCCTTCCGTCTCTACGTAAAAATTCCTTTAAAACTCGTGTGAGCTCCCCAATCTCTTGATCGTTTTTTTGTGAGACCCCCCCAGCCTTACACCGGTCCTTGACTGTTGTCTTCCTCCACGTGACTCACCTATTTGTACCACCTATTTGTGGGTTCAGGGTCAGTCCTAGCTCCTGGCCCCCCCTCTTTACCCTTTTCTACTAGGGCCCCCTCTCTCCCCGCTCCATGAGCTTTATCAAACCCGTCTAAAACTGTGTTTTTTTCCTGCCCCCACACGTCATTTTTTTTAGGTATTCCCCTGCCTTACAACTCTTGACTGAAGAAATACTTCCTACTATCTCTCTGACTCATTTGTGTCTTCAACTTCCAATTGTGGCCTCTTGTTTCTGTGTCCCCTCCCTGGAACATCCTGTCTTTGTCCACCTTGTCTATTCCACGCAGTATTTTATATGTCGTTATCATGTCTCCCCTGACCCTCCTGTCCTCCAGTGTGGTCAGGCCGATTTCCCTAATCTTTCTTCATAGGACATTCCCCTTAGTGTGTGTGTGTGTGGTGTTTGTGTGTAAGTGTGTTTGTGTGTGTGTGTGTGAGTATGTGTGTGTGAGTGTGTCTGTGTGTACTCACCTCGATACTGATCGCTACTGTGTTCTCCCTTTCCCTGCTCCATGAGCGTTATCATACCTCGTCTTAAAGCTATGTATGGTTTCTGCCTCCACTACATCACTTTCCAGACTGCTTCACTTCCTAGCAACTCTGTGACTGAAGAAATACTTTCTAACATCCCTTTGGCTCATCTGAATCTTCAACTTCCTATTGTGACCCCTTGTTTCTGTGTCCCATCTCTGGAACATCCTGTCTCTGTCCACCTCATCTATTCCACGCAGTATTTTGTATGTCGTTATGATTCTCCCCTGACCCTCCTGTCCTCCAGTGTCGTCAGGCCCAATTTTTCTTAACCTTTCTTCGTATGGCATTCCTGGAACCAACCTTGCTGCAAATCTTTGCACATTCTCTAATTTCTTAATGTGCTTGACCCGGTGAAGGTTCCAAAGTGGTGCTGCATACTCCAATTTGGGCCTGTTGTACCCGGTGTACAGTGTCTTGAAAGATTCCCTACTTAGGTATGGGAATGCTAATCTCGGGTTTGCCAGGCGCCCATATGCTGCAGCAGTTATCTGATTGATGTGTGCTCCCTGAGACGTGCTTGATGCTATACTCACCCCAAGGTCTTTCTCCTTGAGCGGGGTTTTGCAGTCGTTGGCCACCTAGCCTATACTCTGTCTGCGGTCTTCTTTTCCCTTCTCAGATCTCATGACTTTGCATTTGGCAGGGTTGACTTCGAGAAGCCAGTTGTTGGATCATGTGTCCAGCGTGTCCAGTCTCTTTGAAGTCCTGCCTGATCCTCATCTGTTTTAAAATTTTCCTCAGTAACTTCACATCATCTGCAAACAGGGTCACCTCCGAGTCTATCCCTTCCATCATGTCATTCACATATTCCAAAAATAGCACTGGTCCTAGGACCGACCCCTGTGGGACCCCGCTCGTCACAGGTGCCCACTGTCATACCTCATCATGTACTATGACTCGTTGTTGCCTCCCTGTCAGGTATTTTCTGATCCATTTTAAATGCCCTTCCTGTTATACGTGCCTGATCCTCTAGGTTCTGCACTAAAATCCTGTGAGGAACTGTGTAAAAGGCCTTCTTGCAGTCCAAGAAAATACAATCAACCCACTTCTCTCTCTGGTATCTTACTTCTGTTACTCTATCATAAAACTCCAGTAGGTTTGTGACACAGGATTTGCCTTCCATGAAGCTGTGCTGGTTGTCGTTTATACTCTTGTTCCATTCCAGGTGCTCCACCACTGTCCTCCTGATAATCTTCTCCATTACTTTGCATACTATGCACGTCAGTGACACAGGTCTATAGTTTAGTGCCTCTTTTCTGTCTCCTTTTTTAAAAATGGGTTCTACATTTGCCGTCTTCCATATCTCAGGTAGTTGCCCAGTTTCTAGGGATGTAATGAAGATTGTGGTTAGTTGCACACACTGCATTTCTGCTCCCTCTCTATGGACCCGTGGGGAGATGTTGTCTGGTCCCATTGCCTTTGAGGTATCAAGGGCCTTCAGCAGCTTCTTCATCTCCTCCTCAGTTGTGTGTATGTCATCTAACACTTGTTAGTATATTCCTTGTTGGCGTTCTCCCTCTGTTCTGTCCACCCAGAGGCCTCCCTGTCTCCACTGTAAATATTTCCTTAAATCTCTTGTTGAGCTCCTCACATACCTCTTTACCTCTTGATCGCTTCTGTGAGTTCTCCACCTTCTTTCCTCAGCCTGTTCACCCTGGTCTTTAACGTGTTCTTCCTCCTAATGTGGCTATACAGCAGTTTTGGGTCAGACTAGGCTTTTGATGCATGTCGTTTTCGTACTGTCGCTGGACCTCCCTCCTTATCTGTGTATACTCTTTTCTGGCTCTTCGACTAGTCTCTCTATTTTCCTGGGTCCCATTGCCTCCTGTATATTTTCCATTCTCTGTTGCACTTAGTTTTTTGCCTCCCTCACCTTCGGGTAAACCAAGGACTTGCTTTGGTCTTCCCATTAATTGTATTGCCTCCCTTCATTTTATTGTTACATATTCCATCGTTTCATTTACTGACTTTTTCTGCCAATTCTCTGTCCCACTGAACCTCGTGCAGGAAGGTTCCACATACCTACAATAGTCCCCCTATTTATAGTTAGGCTTTTCCCATCCAACTTCTGTTACCCTCTCTACTTGTAATTCTACTATGTATTCAAAACACAGAACAATGTGGTCACTAGCTCCAAGGGGCTTCTCATATGTGATGTCCTCAATGTCTGAACTGCTCAGGGTGGACACAAGGTCCAGTATCACTGGTATCCTCCACCTCTCTCTCTCTGGTAGTGTCCTTACATGTTGATTCATAAGGTTTTCCAGTACCCCATCCATCATCTTGGCTCTCCATGTTTCGGACCCCCATGTGCTCCAGGTTTTTCCAAGTCGATCTCCCTGTGGTTGGAATCGCCCATTACCAGTAAACTTTGCTCTACTTGAGTGAGCTCTTCTTGCTACCTCGGCCAGTGTGCCCACCGTCGCTCTTTGCTCTCTTCGTATTCTTCTCTTGGCCTCCTGCAGTTCTGTGGTGGATTATGTCACTGCAATGACTACCTTATGTTCCCCAGACTGAAGTGTACCTACTGTGTAGTTCCTTCCTCCAATCTCGTCCATGCCTTCCATTTCCTCAAATCTCCACCGGTCTTTTATGAGTAGTGCAGCCCCTCCTCCCCCTCTGCTCCTTTTTCTTTCCTCAGGATCTGATATCCAAGTGGGAAGATTGTGTCTATTATTGTCTCAGTGAGTTTCGTTTCTGTGACTGCTATGATGTCTGGGGACTTCTCATTGATTCTTTCTGTCACTCCTCATATTTATTCGTTATTCCATCCACGTTCGTATACTAAACCTTCAACTTCTTTTTTAATAGGAGAAGATTGGGACTGGGAGATAAGAGCCCTGGCAGGGGCCTATGGGAGTTGTGATGGGGGTGGGGGCAGAGTTCCCATAGGGGTTGCTGTATGGGTTGGGTTTGTGGTGTTGGGGGTGGGGCAGAGGGATCAGTGTATGAGTGTTGCTTTAGATTACTCAGTTGCCTTGGGGTTGTCGCTGTTGAAGTCCTTCTGCGGGTGTTTCTGGAGGTGTGTTTGCCCTTCCACCTGCATCTGGGTTCTCCTGCTCATCTTTGTCATTTCCTCTCGTTCCTTCTTTAATTTTCGTACTCTCTCTTTCAGTATCAACCTTTCCTCTTGTGTTCTGTCTCAATTGAGGTACACACTCTGGTACTCTTGTTTGTTGCTCAGTCATGCTTTCTCCTGCAGAATCATGGTTAGTTGATTCTGCCTTGAAAATTACTTTGAGGGGCCTTTTCTGCACTCTTGCAAACCACCCAATTCTCCGAAAATTTGCCACCTGGGTCATGTCGCCCTGACCTATTGCCTTCATGATACCTTCAATCACTTTTTCTCCTCCTATTCCTTTCATCATAAGTTTCCCCTTCATCTTCCTGGAGCCCGCAGACAAAAACTGATCTTGCCCTTTCCTTCTCCCACTGTGTCTCCTACTGCATCCTCTGAGGTATTTTAGTTCCTTCCATTGAAGTGTTCCTTCCTTCAAGCCCTTCCCTGGCTGAGGCCCCTATGCTCAGTGGACTGTCTTCCTGCTCAGCTGTTTCTGGCCCCTGCAGGTGTCTGTTAGAGTCTCTGCATAAGTCATAGCCTCTTCATTGTCTTCAGACCTCTCATTGTTCCTATTGTGCTCCTCATCTTTGCCTACCCCCAAGTGGGTCTGACAGGGCCCTTGTATGCACTATAGCATCTATGCTCCCTCCAGGCCCCTTGTCTGTGCCTGATACAGAAGTTCCTGATGGTTTGTCTGTACCATCATTTTCTCTTTAAAG
>NC_069421.1:48406024-48453197 GCF_026875155.1 Cherax quadricarinatus
TTTCTGTGTCAGTGTCGTACGTAGTGCGTTAAAATCTACTGTGAATTTCAAGAAGAAGCAATTTGCTCATCCTTGTCTCTTCTCTTCCATTATCACAGAACTCTAGTAGGATTGTGATACAGGATTTTCTATCTGTAAAGCTGTGCTTGTTATGTGTAAACATACTTATTTCTAGGCGCTCTACTACTCTTCTGATAACTTCCATAACTTGACATACTATGCATGGCGGTGACGAGGGTCTATAGTTTAAAGCTATCTATCTCATTTTTTAAAAATTGAGACTACATTTTCTGTTCCCCCCCCCTCCGGCAGTTGCCCAGTGTCGATAAAGTTATTGAAGAATGACGTTAGAGGTACACACAGTACTTCTGCTCCCTCTGTCAGGACTCACATATAGATATTATCTGGTCCCACCGCATTCAATATATCTAGCTCACACAGAAGCTTCTTCACTTCCCCTGTTGTATGTGCTGGCTTCAGTGTTCGCTAGTACACTATACTGCCTCGGTTCGCTGGTAATCATTCTGTATCCAATTAGACACCTCCATAAATCTCTTGCTAAGCTCCTCACAAATTTCCTGGTCTTTGTATGTCAGCTCTCCTTCCTATTTTAGCCTGATTATCTGGTTCCTTCCTATGGTCTTCCTTGTAATGTGACTAAATTAAAAATTTGGGCCGGATTTAGCTTTAGACGTAATGGAGTTCTCAAACTGTCGTTGAGCCTCTCTTCCTACTCATGCATAATCGATTCTGGCTCTTCGGCTTAATTCCTTGTTTTTCTAAGGTCTGTGCCTTCTATATTTTCTATGAATCTTAGCTACATTTCCAGCATCTTAGCTACATTTCTTGTCCCCCAGTGTGCCCTAGTGTATGAGTTCTTCTGACCACCTCAGAACACGTTTGATATAATTTCCACGAGCCTTGTCTCTATAATGACTGGAGAAGCTTCCACTGTTTGTTCATGCCACTCATAACTTTTATTGCTGTTCCATCTGTATTGGTGTACCATACTTTCTAACTTCCTATTATTGTGTTTCAGTTTATGGGTTCCTGAATTCCTGATCATTGTACATATGTCAGGCCGTGGTATTGAGTGGGTTCAGGGTGGGGGTGTGGGTGTTGGTTTTTGCTCTGGAATAAGTCAGGATCCTGGATGTAGATGGGGTGAATGAGGAGGGTGGTGTGAATGACATTGGATATGGAGGTTGGGGTGATTGGTGCTTATGTGGAAGGTACTTGTGCTAGGATGAAGGGATCTGTGGGTGAAGGAAAACGGTTGGGATGTAGCTAATTTTGGGTTGATGTGTTTGGGTGGGATAGGGGCTAGATAGGGGGCTTTTGAGCCGCTCTTTTATTATTCTGTCGCCTGTAAAGGGAAGGCCCCTGTCTCTTTCTATTCTACATCTATTCCTCCTTTTTTTCAGAGAATAAGCCTTGTACATACATCGAGTGCCCCCAAGTTAATCTGTTCTGGCATAAGTTCGGGTCTGTTTTTGCTTAGTATATCTTCCCATTTATATCGGTTAGGACTTGGTTTACTTGGTCCCACTTTATGTTTTTGTTATTGAAGTTGAATTTGGTGAATGCTCCCTCGTGACTAGTCTCATTATGTCGGTCTGGGGCTCCACGCATACATGTCTGAACCTCAATTATGTTGTGATCTGAGTATATTGTTTTTGATATGGTGACATTTCTTATCAGATCATCATTGTTAAGTGAAGATGAGGTCTAGTGTATTCTCCAGTCTAGTTTACCTGGAGTTTACCTGGAGAGAGTTCCGGGGGTCAACGCCCCCGCGGCCCGGTCTGTGACCAGGCCTCCTGCTGGATCAGCGCCTGATCAACCAGGCTGTTGCCGCTGGCTGCACGCAAACCAACGTACGAGCCACAGCCCGGCTGATCAGGAACTGACTTTAGGTGCTTGTCCAGGCCAGCTTGAAGACTGCCAGGGGTCTGTTGGTAATCCCCCTTATGTGTGCTGGGAGGCAGTTGAACAGTCCGGGCCCCTGACACTTATTGTATGGTCTCTTAACGTGCTAGTGACACCCCTGCTTTTTCTTTGGGGGATGGTGCAACGTCTGCCAAGTCTTTTGCTTTCGTAGGAGTGATTTTCGTGTGCAAGTTCGGTACTAGCCCCTCTAGGATTTTCCGGGTAGGTGATATAATCATGTATCTCTCCCTCCTGCGATCCAGGGAATACAGGTTTAGGAACCTCAAGCGCTCCCAGTAATTGAGGTTTTTTTATCTCCGTTATGCGCGCCGTGAAAGTTCTCTGTACATTTTCTAGGTCGGCAATTTCACCTGCCTTGAAACGTGCTGTTAGTGTGCAGCAAAAATTCTAGCCTAGATAGAACAAGTGACCTGAAGAGTGTCATCATGGGCTTGGCCTCCCTAGTTTTGAAGGTTCTCATTAACCCAAATCCTGTCTTTTTTCTAGCAGATCGATTGATACAATGTTTATGGTCCTTGAAGGTGAGATCCTCCGACATAATCACCCCCGGGTTTCTTGAACGTTGGTGTTTCGCTCTATTTTGTGGTCAGAATTTGTTTTGTACTCTGAGTAGATTAAATTTCCTCATGTTTACCATATCTGAGTAATTGAAAATTTCTCATCGTTGAACTTCATATTGTTTTCTGCAGCCCACTGAATGATTTGGGTTGATGTCCCCTGGAGCCTTGCAGTGTCTGCAATGGAAGACACTGTCATGCAGATTCGGGTGTCATCTGCAAAGGAAGACACGGTGCTGTGGCTGACATCCTTGTCTAGTCGGATATGAGGATGAGGAACAAGATGGGAGCGATTACTGTGCCTTGTGGAACAGAGCTTTTCACCGTAGCTGCCTCGGACTTTACTCTGTTGACGACTGCTCTCTGTGTTTTGTTAGTGAGGAAATTATAGATCCATCGACCACTTTTCCTGTTATTCCTTTAGCACGCATTTTGTGCGCTAAATTACGCCATGGTCACACTTGTCGAAGGCTCTTTCAAAGTCCCGTATATATTACATCTGCATTCTTTTTGTCTTCTAGTGCATTTAGGACCTTGTCAAAAGTGATCCAATAGTTGAGACAGACAGGAGCGACCTGTTCTAAACCCATGTTGCCCTGCGTTGTGTAACTGAAAAGGTTTCCCCAGATGGGTGGTGATCTTGCTTCTTAGGACCCTTTCAAAGATTTTTATGATATGGGATGTTAGTGCTAATTTGGGCTGTAGTTCTTTGCTGTTGCTTTACTGCCCCCTTTGTGGATGGGGCTATGTCTGTTGTTTTTAGTAACTGTGAGACGACCCCCGTGTCCATGCTCCCTCTCCATAGGATGGAAAAGGCTCGTGATAGGGGCTTCTTGCAGTTCTTGATGAACACAGAGTTCCATGAGTCTGGCCCCCGGGGCAGAGTGCATGGGCATGTCCCTTTATCGCCTGTTCGAAGTCATTTGGTGTCAGGGTAACCCTCGGATAGGCTTATGTTAACCAAATTTTGTGGCTCTCTCATAAAAAATTCATTTTGATCTTCGACTCTCAGTCTGGTTAGAGGCTTGCTAAAAACTGAGTCATATTGGGGCTTGAGTAGCTCACTCATTTCCTTGCTGTCATCTGTGTAGGACCCATCTTGTTTAAGTAGGGGCCCAATACTGGACGTTTTTCTCGATTTTGATTTGGCATAGGAGAAGAATACTTTGGGTTTCTTTCGATTTCATTTATGGCTTTAGTTTTCCCGCGATTCCTGACTCCTAAGGATTCTTTTAGCTTAAGTTTTGATACTTGCTATTTCTCTGACCAGTGTCTCCCTACGCATTTCAGATATATTGACCTCTTTTAAACCGCTCTGTTATTCTTTTCCATCGCCTGTAAAGGGAGTGCCTGTCTCTTTCTATTTTACATCTACTCCTCCTTTTTCTTAGAGGAATAAGCCTTGTGCATACATCGAGTGCCACCCCAGTTAATCTGTTCTAGGCATAAGTTGGGGTCTGTGCTGCTTAGTATATCTTCCCAGCTTATATCGGTTAGGACTTGGTTTACTTGGTCCCACTTTATGTTTTTGTTATTGAAGTAGAATTTGGGAATGTTCCCCTCGTGACTAGTCCCCATTTTGGGCGGTCCGGGGCTCCACGCATACATGTCTAACTCAATTATGTTGTGATCTGAGTATATTGTTTTTGATATGGTGACATTTCTTATCAGATCATCATTGTTAGTGAACAAGTCAAGTCTTGTTAGTGAAGATGAGGTCTAGTGTATTCTCCAGTCTAGTAGGCTTATTTTTTTGCTGGTTACATTGAATTTTGTGCAGAGATTTAAAAGCCTCGTGTGAGTGTGAGTTTTCATCAGAGCGGGCCTCCTTGCGTTTTACTGAAACAATATTTTTTGCTATATTCCTCCATTTTAGGTGCCTTAAGTTGAAATCCCCATAGGAGCAAGAGTTGGGTGCAGGACTGGAAGATTTTCCAGACAGTGGTCAATTTTTAACAGCTGTTCCTGGAATTGCTGGGATGTTGCATCCGGAGGCTGTAGACTACCACAATGACTAGTTTTGGTTCTCGACCTTTACTGCTAAAACTTCCACTACATCATTTGAGGCATTAAGCAGTTTCTGTGCAAACAAGTGACTGTGCAATGTATAGGCCAACCCCCTCCCCTTTTTCCCTGTTCACTCTGTCACATCTGTATAGGTTGTAACCTGGGATCCATATTTCGTTGTCCAAGTGATCCTTTTTGTTGGTCTCAGTGAAAGTTTCGAACATTGCCTTTGCCTCTGCAAGCAGTCCACGGATGAAAGGTTTTTTGGGTTGTTTGTTGCTGGCTTTAGACCCTGTATATTTGCAAAGAAGAATTTTATTGGACTGTGGTATTGTTGGTACTGGGGGGGGATTTTTTTTCCGGCATTAGTATCTTATCTGTTG
Source organism: Cherax quadricarinatus (assembly GCF_026875155.1). NCBI lineage: Eukaryota > Metazoa > Arthropoda > Malacostraca > Decapoda > Parastacidae > Cherax > Cherax quadricarinatus. Next base: position 48,410,922 of record NC_069421.1, read on the forward strand.
GTTTGGAGTGGGGGCCATCGACTGTGGTTTCCACTCCAGGAATGACTGGATTTGGTGTACGATTTCTGCCATTCCTGCCAGTTTTTTTTCCTTCCTGGCACTAAAAAACCTCTCCCTCTTGAGTGGCTTGGCTACCCAGGTTTTCCCATGGCCTGGATGTTTTGTATCTTTTTGTCCCCTTTAGATGGTATGCCTGGCAATTTAAGTTTATAGCACAGTTTTTCCCTGTACTGAAGAGGTACACAGTTCAGGTGAAAAAGCTTACAGGAAGGGAGTTTACATTTTCCTGTTGTCAAAATGTGCATGGCATTTTCTAGGGTGGTCATAGTTGCACGTCCCATCTGTTTTTCCAGATTTCCCATGCCAAACAGATACCAAGTGCATAGTATGTGCACAGGCTTAGTTTCCGCTTGCCTTGGGTTTCCCGTGACTGTATTCCCTGTTGGTGCATGTTTTCCCCGTCTTACTTCTATCCTCCCTAGCACCAACAATGGAGCTCCCACCAGTTGTTTTTGGTAATATATCCTCACTATTGCTATTTTGGGGTCCCCCTTGTTTGCTATTTCCTGCGGTATTCTAGTTTGCAATTTTGGTTTTATCTTATCTTTGACTACACTTGTTTCTCTACTATGGCTCCTGCCCCTATGAGGTCACTATATGTATTCCTTCCTGCATATAATTCCCCACTACCTGGACAAAATCTCCAGCTTCCCATTGCTGTCTCCCAGGACAGCGCTCCAGCTTCACCCATTTCTGTCTCCCTGGACAGCACCTCCAGCTTCACCATTACTGTCTCCCAGGACAGCACCTCCAGCTTCACCATTACTGTCTCCCAGGGACAGCACTATCAGCCCCACATTTACTGACTACCACACACCTCCAGCCTTACAGTTTGCGACTACATGGCCAGTATCAAGGGCAGTACCATTCAGCCCAGCTTTTTATGTTCCCAAACTGTTGTAGAAAGCTTCCCCGGTTTTCTATGAAAGCAGTTTTGATGTTTGTCCTCTTTTAATACCCTTGTGATTTTAGTCCACAGATTTTCCTCATTTTTGGGCATACCCAAAAACACTTCTCTGTTTTAATACTGCTGTAGCTAGTTCTTGGATATCTGACAAGGGGCCTGACACCAATTTCCACAAAAATAAAAATTTATCCATGTGGAAGCCCCTTGTTTTGACTGACCACAGACTACACACAGCTTCAAATGATTTGAATGGTTGATTTACTGCAATTCTAAATAGAAGTATTGGTAACTCTCGAGACGACTCTGGCCCGGAATGACCTTGAAAATCGCACTGCGACCTGCAGGCCACTACACCCATATTGCTGTATCTATCGAGGTGAAAATCCCTTCTGTGTCCCTTCTATTCACCTGAATCCTTTAACCCATCGCCAGTGTGAAACTCCTGTCAGCTATGAGTTTAGCTGATGGCGTTGACGTAGATGATGGTGAAGGCAGATTTTTAAACATATTTTAGTAAACAGGCTCGGAAAAAAGAACGAGGCTTCCAGAGAAAGCTTGCTGAAAACAATACAGTGGGCGCACACCTTCCCAAAGCTGTCAGGTTAGATTTCCTAACAACACTGATCAAGAACCAAGTGTAACTGGTTTTTCGAAGCTAGTTAGACAATTAGAGAAAACGATCAAGTTTTGCCCACGATGAGGATAACTACGTCTTTGTGCCTAATGATTCAGCAAATTTTTAAACAAACTTTTCACTCACGAATATGCCAACATCAAACTCCGATTGCCCCACCAAGGGCACCTAAAGTGCTTATTGTCACTACAACATCAAAAAGCACTTGATCCTCAATATCTGGCGTCAGAGCAAGTTGCAAGCCCTCGTCGACTTTCCAACGGTCTGATATTAGCTGAGTGGACTGGGCCCGGGACTCTGCCACGCATATTCACTCCCGCGCAGCCCTCAACAGACGCTATTACATTCCATTGTACAGACCTTCTCAACGTCGATGTTATAAGTGTCAACGCTGGGGCCACATTGCCAGGAAATGCCAATCTAAGTCACACTGGTTTGAAGTGTGTGCCAATACTCATCCTTCTGAACGGTGTTATGATATGATCAAACAGCAACAGACTGTTGCTAAACAATGTATCAATTGTAATACCTCAGGAGTCACAGCAGCTCATGCTGACTGCACCATACCCTGTACCCCCCATCATGACCCCCCAGGACTACCAGGTACCTCGGGTCTGAATACGGGCTCATGCCTGCCCTCAGACAATGGGGTTGAGCACCTCACTTGAGGAGCACGTCAACAGACCTCCATCACGTTGGTTGTCAATACCAGCCTAGCTGAGTCAGCTGACAGTCAGCCAACGAGCTCAGCTGACCGGGACTTCACGTCTCCAGATGTTCCAAGTCTTGCTCCTGTGGTATACAACCTGATGTCGCGCATAAAGGTACAGGAAACACAACAATTTCTCCTGAAATAACTTGAGCAACACAAGGAAAGATGTGTAGAGTGTACCAATAACAAGATTGTCACAATTTGTGAAAGCAAGTGTAAGGTTGCGGAACAAGGTGGTGGTGGTGTTCTTAATTACAGTAATGACGAATATAATACTTGTGTTGATAACTATAGTGAGCATCATAATGAAGGCAATATTGTCTATGATGTTAGTAATAGTGATGACAGTAATATAAGTGGTGGTGAAGAGTGTGATGAGGGCAGTGGTGTCTATAATGTTAATAATAGTGATAAGCGTAATATAAGTGGTGGTGCAGAGTGTGATGAGGTTAACCACTTTGACATTAATGTTGAATACAATACTGTTGATAAATGTAATGAACACAATGTTGGTTGTGGTGTTGGTGATGACAGTTGTAGTGTCGCGTGTAATGTTAGTGGAGGAGGGAATTTGAGTGGTGGTGTCACCTATCATACATTCACACATGAACAGCGTCGTGCTCTGAGTATACGAAGACTCCCACGAGGCCTTACAACTAGAAGTGCACTTAACAAACTCATTGACCAGGGTAACACCGTTAACATTGATAAGGTCTCCTATTTACATGAACAATTTTTTCATTATGCTGAGAAACTCAACAAGATTCCAGGACTACTATAATGGATCTAAACTCGTATAAACTTTCTATATGAAGCTGGAATATTGCATCACTTAGAAAAAGACTTCCTGACCTTCATCACAAAGTAACCACTGAACCCATTGATGTTGTGTGTCTACAAGAGTGGAGAGTCCTTGAAAAATCCCAACCCCCTAAATTACCATCATTTGTTGCATATAACCTCAAATCTACTAACTCTTGTGTTCTATATATTAAAAAAAACACTTCCCCATCAACTTCTTGCACATAAGAAAACAGAGAGGCTACAATATCACGGTGTTAGGATTTATATAGGGAACTCTGCTCTCAACATATTTAACTTGTATGCTCCTGCTGATAAGTTTAATTACTTGGAGCTCCCAACTTGTGCTTATTCTGAACCTACTCTTATTATTGGCGATTACAATGCGAGACACAAAAGCATTGGAAACTCACAGTTTGGTAATCGTAATGGTAATCAACTGTTGTCGCTCTTAAACAGTCATGATAATGTGCAAATATTAGGTGACCTTGAACCCACACATATCTATGGAGGCGTCCTTGATCTGTGTCTTGGCTTCAACATTACTTCTGCCAGCTGTGAGTCTTCCATTGTAACAGATATAGTGTCTGATCATTTTCCTAGGCTAACCTCACTAGATATTGGTAATACTATCCTTCTTGGTGGGATATTCAAACGGAAACGTTTTAATGTTCCCACTGATCAGCATGATGACTTTGTTGCACATGTGACTGACTGGTATAATTCCTATGAGTGTTCCTCTGTAGAGACCTTTAACAATGACCTTGTGAACAGTATTCAGAACTACTTAGAGCCGCCACTGAAACCTCTTGGTACTCTAAACCCAACAAACTTCCATAATAATCATACCTCCTTCAAAACCATACTTAATACAATGATTCTAAACTTCGTACACTGAAACGTACTGCTCGCAGACTACGCCTAGCCTATAGAAAACATCGTACCCCTGGAATGCTGAGGCTCTTCCAAACTGCCCTTGCTGCTGCCAGAGAGCGTATGACAGAGCTGCGGCAAACAGACTGGGAAAAATTTTTCAACGGTCTTAATGCTCACACCCCACTTAGCCAGGCATGGAGGGACATAAATAGAATTAAGGGTAACAGAACTGGGCAAAATCATGCACGCTCATCCCTTACATAGGGCGAATGAGTTAGTCAATGCTTGGGCTGCTACATCTAGCTATGACAATCTTCCCAGTGCCACACAGGAAAAATTAAATGACAAATATGATGCAAGGGAGAGACTTGTTTGCTTTATGCTCAGCAAAGAAGATGACTGCAACATTCCATTCACTAATTATGAACTTGATGCAGCACTAACTAAGGGCAACTCCACGTCGCCTGGTGAGGATGGTATTACTTACAACATACTCAGATTGCTGAGTCGAGTACCAGGTAATCCATTACCTGAATTATATAACATAGCTATGTAACTGGGGAGCTCCCTCAATCTTGGACCAACAGCTTCATCATTCCAATTCCTAAGCCCAATCAACAAAATGCATTTCGCCCAATATCTCTTACTAGCTGCTTGTGTAAAACATTTGAGAGAATGATTCTTAATTGTCTCATGTACAGAATCAAACAATTTTTGTCTCCTCGGTTACATGGTTTCATGCATGGAGGAGCGTGCATCATTGCATAGCCACCTTTCTCACCCGCACACTGACAGCTCATACATTTACTTCCTTGACCTTAAATCCTCTTTTCGTTTAGCCAGCCGACATGTAATCATTTTTGAACTTGCCAGAATTGATGTTGGAGGATGGCTTCTCTGCTGGATTAAAGGCTACCTGTCCAACAGAAAATCGTCTGTGTTGTTCCAGGGACATAGAAGACAAAGAAAAGGTGCAGCCCAGCCACCGTGGAGAGAAGACTCCGTCGTTCCTGCTCTTCAGCTGGCAACTCTGAACACCTGTTGCTCGAAAATTTTTACTTGGGTTATCCTGAGTATTTTTTCACCAGAGCTGAGAGGAAAACTTGTTTGCAGTCACTTCGAGCCCCACCCCCATCAAGAGGGTAAGGCGGGGACTTGCTTGCTTGTTCACCCCCCCTCATCCCCATCCCCCCCTCCTTCCCCATCCTCCCCTCACCCATACATCAACATGGCCACACACTTAACACACTACATACATTGCTATCCTTCTGACTGTCCATCTTCTTTTTTTTTCGGCAACTTCGCTTTGGCGAGTTAACACAAGGCATTTTGACCATCTGGTAGCCCGTGTGGTTTTTTAAAATCCAGCCGATTTTTGGGCCTTTGGGGGCCCTTTCCCCTCACTACTCGAGGGTGGGCTATCTCAGGGGCTGCCTTCATAAGTCAGCTAAAATAGGATGTTAGGCTAACATTAAGGAAAGATACCTTTTTGTTAAGCAACTCCTCTGCCAGATGCTCCTTCCCAGGCATCATGGCGAGGATTCGTGTAAGATTACGCATTGATGGAAATCAAATGTCCATGAAAGACATTCTCAAATGTATTTGCTCCAACTCAACTGTTGCTCCAGTGGATGTTTTTCAAACCCACGCTGGAGCAGTACTTCTCCTCTCTTCGGAAGAAGAGTTACTTCAACTACTAAAGCATGATGTCTTGGATAAACTGAAGACTTCTGGTGTTACCCCAGTTGCACCTGACAGCTATCAAGCTCAGAGGACTGTGTTTGTGGCCAGAATCAACAGTTTTATGACCTTAGGGCTGTAGAAGCACATAAATTCTCGAATCCCAACAACAATAAGGTAACTTTAAAATTAATACTCGAGACACCTGATGAGGCCAAACTTGTGTGTCAAAAAGGCTTCAAATGTTTTGGAACCAGATGTACACCTGACCAAATTTCTCTGGAACGCTTTGTCAGTGTGACACAATGTTTCAAGTGATATGCCTTTGGTCATAACAACAACAAATGCAGTACACAAGGGCAAATTTGTAGCATTTGCTCTAGCCAACATTCGTATCGTGATTGTACCAATAAAAATACACCTAAATGTGTCCTCTGTAATGGAAAACATCATGCTGTTTCTGCTATTTGTCCTGAAAGAAAAAAGGAAATGCAGAAAATTCTTGACGCCAAGAAACTATCCACTTCTAAGAAGACCACTCCCCAGGCACCCCCAAACCCCATGTCCCAAACTTCCTTCCCAGCTCTGCCTGGATCAAGTGGGACTCCTCGGGTCTCAACCAATGGTTCCAATGTTTGGAATTCTACCCCTCTTGGAGCGCCCCAATCTAACCCTCACTTACAACAGACACAACAAAAAGGGTTTTCAGTCGCATCTCATATTCTCGGGTATCCACAGACGGGGATAAAAACGAGAGCACAACTAATGTACTTGATGGCCAAAGACATAGCAGTGGTGACATTCAACTCTGCTCTCAGGTTTTAAAATTATCTTTTAAATGGCTAATGGGATCACTCCCATCACTACCCTGAAAATGTGAAGGCTATTATGACCCAGCCTTCCCCATAACAAGAAAATGTACCATACTCTACATCTAAAAATAAGCCTAAGTCATCCCTGGCCCAGGGATCGCCCTCCTCGCAAACCAGGTTGTCAACTCCTCTCAACCCGATAAGTCAACACCTGAACATAACAATGCCCCAGAAAGTGGTGCCTACTCTCCCGCTATTGTAGCTGATCCTGTTGAACAGGAACTTTCCCAAGGTAACTCACCTTGCCTATCTAATATTCCCTTGGAGCCTACACAGTCCCCCATTAACTCTCACGACCCCTCTGCTTCCGAAACTGAGAATAGCATACCTCATTTTTTAATGATGACTATAACGACTCTAACGATTCTAATGAGTCTGTTAATATTACTACCTGTAGTGAAGATGATGGCATTTTAAATACACAAGCATCCACGCAAAATTTCCCTCCCCCCCTTGACGAGCCCCAGCAGGGATAGGGGTAGATACAACACATGACATTACTTGCGGGCGTTTCAGACGCAGTGTACGAGCGAAGAAAAAGAAATAATGGGGATTACAATTTTCCAACTTAATGTCAACTTTTTTTAAATAACCGTTACCTTCTTGAGGTTGAACTAAAATAACTACAATCCCGAGTTATACTTTTGAACGAGACAGCTGCAAGAGTTGATCAAACATATTAAAATTACGTATACTGTACTGTGGAGAAATCGAGAGGACCTTTAGTGGAGTAGCCATCTTGGTTAAATTTAGGATATACATTTAAAAATATTCATGTTGATGAAGATAACATTCTTGCAATAGAACTAACAACGTCGCAGGGAAACAACTAGTGATGGAATTTGGATATTTCCCCCGAGACAGCCATATAGGAGTCAATTCCTCTACATAGGATATTAAGCAGAAAATTCCAACAATTCTAGCTGGAGATTTTAATCTCAAAACCCTGCCCTCTTCAACTGTGGAGCTGGTATTCCACTGGGTTACTTAAAAGGAAAACAACTCTTTAATATCATGACAGCTAGAAACTTGTCATTTCAAGGCCAATTCTTCAAATCGTACATTGGACCTCATCCAGGAACACCAGATATAGTACTGACAAACAGAGACTGTGACATCTTTCACTGTCGTATATATCCTGGTGGAAATGTAGGATCTATCCATATCCCTGTTATAATACAACTACAAACTTCTCCATTTAGAATACCTGTAACTCCTAAACCCAATCTTAACACCCTAGGATTTGACCCCTTCAGGGCATATCTGGGTGAGGATGAAATTGTGTCTTTGGAAAATCTACCTTCCAGTGCAATTGATGATGCAATCAGGTCCCTGCACAATCGAATAATTGAAGCTACCAATGCAACTTGCCAATTAGCTTCCACAAAGATATACCAACAATATAAACCTACTAGAGAAATAAGAGACACGTTAAGAAATTATCAAGCAGAATGTCGAAGGCATCTTCAAACGCGACAACCACCAGCAGCTACACTGCACCGTTTAAAGGGCACGAATTAATTAACATAAATTAGTCAACACAAACGAGACATAGGGAAAATTTTCTAGTTCTTCAAGCAAAATCAATATAAACGGAACCAGCAAAATTTGGAGAAAGACCGACAACTTTTAGGGGCAAAGCACAAGGCTCCTAACTACCTAGTTCATACCTTCACTGATGAGGATGATGAAGATGTTGAAATTAAACTTGACGATCCACAGGACCAGGCTAATTTGATGGGTGATGTATGGGAGAAAATTCTCTCTCACAATAACAGTCGTCAATTTAATAATCATTATCAGTTAGTAAATGAATGGAGAGATGAGAACTTGGATGATCTACAACCACTACCTACCACGATACTTCAACTCTTGAAGATACCCCCCCCTTACTAGACCTATTACATTACTAGAGATAAGTCAGGTTATTGGAAGAATGCGAAATAGAGCCCCTGGCCTCTCTGGAATAACAATGAAACAAATTAAGTACCTACCTAAAAATTGCAAACAGTCCTTGGTAAATATCTTTAATGCCATCTTGGCCTCAGGACATTTTCCAGTTGTTTTTAAACTGCTAGGATGATCTTTCTTGTAAGCCCAATAAAGACATCCCCAACCTGAGAACTATAGACCTATATCTTTACTTTAAGTCACTGAAAAGTTCTTGAGAAAGTCATTTCCAACAGATTGAACTACTATATAGGAGTTTAAAACACTTGTTTACTGAAAAACAATTTGGCTTAGAACACATAAGGTACCAATCATGCAATAAATGTTATTTTTGACACTGTAAACAAGTCTAAAACAGCAGGCAATCTTGCCTTAATTGCCACCAGAGATGTTTATAAAGCTTTTGATAGCTTATGGCATGATGGCCTTATATACAAACTCATTGACCTACCAGACCATAACGGACTTTTCTCAGAGTAATTTAAAAATTTCTTAACTCAAAGAAAAATCATTCCCACCTTTTATGGCAAGTCGACAGGGAAACCCTTTTTTACCGACGGCTGTGTCCCACAAGGTTCTTGTCTCAGTCCACTTCTGTTTAACATTTATGTGAATGACCTTCCTCAACCAGAGTTTAATGACACAATTGTGACACAGTTTGCAGATGATGTTATTCATGTCGTCTCATCAACTCCAGTAACCCGGAAAATACAAATATGAGAGAGTCATAGAAAAAATGAATATTGAACTTCGTCGAACATCTAATTGGGGAAAAAAAATGGAGAATTATGACTAATCCTGACAAGTCCTTGTTAGCACGATAGGATGTTTTGCATCAACCATCGAAGATAAAGGGGTATCTCCATCAGAGGTACACCTGTAGCCATTAGAAACCCTAACAAGATCTTGGGATATGAAATAGACAGGCTGCTCCACTCAACATCTCATGTAACTAAAAAGATCAACACAGCCAAAGTCGGGCTTAGCAGACTCTTTTGATTCAATCAAGCCCCCCAACATGTCAAAAACATCTGTATAAAATGTAATAAGGGCCTATACTTGAATTACCCTTGTGTCCCAATGTCATTAACAACAAAGACCAACATGCTACGGTTACAAAAAGGGTCCAGAATAGAGCTCTTCACTTTATTACCAATACCAAGGAGGAGAGACGAGTTAAAATGGCAGATTTACACACACAACAAGATATTACTGCCATAAAAATTTCGCCTTGACACCCTAAAAAAGAAACAACTTTATAACAAAGAAGAACTATACATGCCAGATAGAGAACAATCCTATACAAGCGATAAATACCACCGATTACACCATCAATACTCCGCCTCACAGGACTCAAAGAAGACTCTCCCACAGAGGTTTCGTTTTATTCATAAAGATGATTACCCTCGACCCATGATTTTGAGCAACTTACCTGATGAAGAAGATTGGATACCACCAGAACCCTTCTATGTATACTGAGAAAATCATCGCCCCCAATTAGGGAGACATCTTAAATAACTTTCTAATGTAAAAATATGCTATTGACTATTGTTGGACACCACCATTAAGAAGCTATTGTCACGAACTTATAAACTGGCCAGAAAATTATTGCCTTTCTTGTCGCATAAATATCCGTTGTGCAATCACGAAAAAAAAAAAAAAAAAAAAAAAAAAAAAAGCAATTGCAACTTGTATAACTACTACCAATTCAGAGTCATGTACTTATATACTTATTATATCTATGTGACTCTGATGGGTTAGTATTATACCCCTTAAAGAATATCTTTATCATTTCACATACACTTTTTAAATTACACCAAAGTGGTTGGGCCCCCTTACCTTTTTTATCCTACCTCCTTCCCCCTCCCACCCTTTTCCGATATTTCCATCCTTACCCATCCTTCTTCCTTACCCATCTTACCAAAGCTCTGGTCATCAGAAGAAGAAAAAGAAGAAGTGTAACTAAAGACTTTGAATTAGGAACCCCACAGGGAGATGTGCTCAGCCCCACACTGTCAATATTCTAATTCATGCATTACTTAATGCTATGCCTAGTTAGCCCAATCATTATATGATTAGTTTTGCTGATGATATAATGATTCACACCACCGGATTCTCCAACACCCAAAACATTCTTAATCATGTACTAGCCTCGTGTCAGGACCTGGGGTTAATAATCTCTACTGATAAAACAAAGATACTCAATAGGCGTCCTCCTCGACAGAGGTAAAAGTTTGTCAGATCCAATTGCAAAGATGGGTCTCTTATAATATGTAAGCAGATACGGGTATCTAGGCTTTGAGGTTCCACTACTTGGACCTGTTGTAACAAGACAAGAGCAGATGCAGCCCTGCCAGAGACTTCTGTTTAGATCCATCGTGATATAACTGTGTGATAACTTATTACTTTCCCCGCTAGGTGAGAAATTTCTTCTTGAGCAGTTGCTCTAACAAGAGATTTAAGGAAGGGATTACTAGCAATGAGCTTCTTGGGAGGGACTTGTAGGTATGTGATATTAAATGAACACATCTTCCATGGAGGGGTGAAATGCTCTTGTTGCCTACAGTGATACAGTTCATGCAGGTTTTAAAAACTTAATGCAATTGCACGTTTTCACAATCCATTTAGATCTATGTGTATTTTCCTCAAGACACTTGGTAAGATTCACTGTGACAGTGTCTGTTTTGTTTCTCAACATTCTAATACCGAGTACAGTGTTAATTTCAACCTATCCTATCACTGATACTAAAATACCAAGCTCCTTCCTCTGTTAAGAACTTTTGTAGATCTGGGACAGCCAAGAATAATCCTGAGAGCTTCATTTTGCATAACTCCAAGGGTCGGAGAGAACTTTTTCTAGCTATATCAACATGGGAGCACAAATCAATTAAGGACCTAACATAGGCTATGTACACATTCTCACGATTTTCACATTAGCACCATAGTTGGGATTTTAGCAGCAACAGCTTTGAGAGCATTTAGCCAGCTTTACATTTTTTGTTTAGTTTTTTGGGAAAAGTGGATTTGTTAAAGGGTACATATACACCAAGATATCTGTAAGTTTTTAACGTAGCTAATGATTTCACCCTGCAAATAGATGGGTTGGGGGATGTCGTTTGCTTTTTAAAATCTTTGTTTTAGAGGAAGATATTATGAGGGCCCAGTCGATTTTCAAATTGCTTGAACTTCATTAAGAATGGTATTCATCTTCTTATGCCCTGTTGTATGGATCATGATATCATCAGCATAGCTTATAGCTACATGTTTAAGGTGAGGCAGGTAAAAGCATTTTGGAGAAACATTAATCAGAATATAAATAGCATGGGACTAAGAAACCCCCTCCCTGCCGTTACCTAAAGACATTTCTTTAGAATCACTTCTGAAGCCTTGGTAAAAGGACAGAGGATACTCTATTTGACAGGTATCCTATTATCCAGCAGAGTAAGCTACCACCAATATTCATTTTGGCTAGTTCATGTAGTATAACGGTTCTGTTTGCAATATCAAATGCAGATTTTAGATCAAGAAAAGTGGTAAAACTAGTAGAGGTGTGTGCAGTGAGAAAGGTGGAAATACAGTTCTGCACACTTTTCCTTTCATGAACCCATAGAGGTAGGGGAAAAGTTGATGTCTGATTCTGTAGTACAGTCTGTTAAGCATCATTCTTTCAAAAGTTTTACAAAGACAACTAGTTAAGGAGATCGGCCTAAATGTATCAGGCTGCTGGGGCTTAGGGATAGGCACAATGAGACTATTGGGGTCCAGGAAGTAGGAAGAACGCCCTCAATGTAACTGAGATTATACAGTGCCAACAAAGGGTTAATCAGCACTGCCTTAGAGTTCCTGAGAATATCATAGGTTATACCATCCTCTCCAGGAGCAGTTGATCGACCTTTGGTTAATACATTATCTAATTCATACTCGGTAAAGAGGCAATCACTCTCATCAATATTTTGGCTCATAAAATTAATCAGTTTCAACATTTCTTCAGAAGTACTCTCTAATTTTTTTCTAATATAAGATGGAAGGCTTTCATGCCTGGATGTTTTGGACCAGTCATTTATGAGGTCATTTGCTTTTTCAAGAGGAAAGGGATGAGCAACATTGCCAGTCTTTTTCCTGGTTATTTTATTTATACCTTTCCAAGCCAAACTCAAAGGGGTGGACCTATTTAATCCACAAACAATCTGTTCCCATTCCTGTTGCCTAAGTTCTTTCTTTCTATTCCTTGCATTTGTTAGTGCAGCTTGGAACGTTCTGAGCAGTCTGGGGTCTACATTCACGGTATGCTTTACCAATCCTCCTAGCTGCATGTGTTAGATTGCGCAGCTGTGGATCATTATAGTATTTACATTGGTTTTTATTGTTATTTATAGTGGAGGGTCTTTGTTTCCTATTCCTGCCCACTTGATCTGTGAGAACACTCTCAATAGTGGTAATTAAATCATCATCAAATTTTTGTGTGCCAATGGGCTCGTAATTCTTATACCATTGATCCAAGTGGTTAATAAAGTTGTCTCTGTGTTCTGGTTTGAGAATAAGTTTCCTCCTTCTGTATTTTAGCTCCTTGATTGCTGGAGATGTGATCAAGATTGACAGTTGTTAGTCTTGGGAAGTGATCAGATAGAAGATCATCAACTATGACAGAGTCATGCATCGTATATGATGTATTAAATCCAAGACACAGATCTAGTATGCCACCATATATGTGAGTAGGCTCAGTAGTGCCCACAATTCGAACATTATCATGCTCATTTAGCAATCTCACTAGTTTAGTTCCATTGGTGTTTGTTATAGACCCACCAATATTCTTATGTCTGGCATTAAAATCTCCAAGAATGATGGTAGGTTCACTATTGATGCGATCTGGTAAAGCATCAGGTCGAAGCTGGTTCGCTGGGGCATAGAGATTAAAAATGTTTATGGAAAAATCGCCTGCATATACTTTGACACCATGATACTGCATGTTAACTCGACTCTGCAAGGAAAGGGAATGAATGTGGCAAGTTCTTTCTGACATACATCACACAACAGTTGGTTGACCTTAGGTTATAAGCTGCATATCCAGGCAAGTTTGGTGGAGGTGCTCCATCTTTCAGTCTCATTCCTGCAATACAGGTGACATCAATATTTTTATTGGTTGCACTAATATGATGTGAGTCAGCATCTGCTTCCTGATGGAAGCAATGTTCATGAAAAGATTTGTAATGTATCCCAATGTGAGTGTGTTATTACAATCTCTTGCTCATAGATGCAAAACTATTGTGCTTGGACTACAGTGTGCAGGCACACTTAAGAGCAAATGCATAGTTTGTACGGGTTTTATCTCAGGACTTTATTTTTAAGCATTTTCAGCATCTTGGCAGAAGTTTTAAAAGGCAGTTTGAAGCCAAGCAGTCAATGGGCTTCTTTCTCGCAAATTGCTGGAACTGAACGGGGATAGCTGCACTTTTGACACACTCACCTGCTCAAGGCAATCATCCTCGATTAACACTATATTTATTAAACTTGCCAGATTGTTCAAGATGCTCAATTTTTTTCTGGAGGAATTAGTTATAATATGAGGAAGGTCAGGCGAATCCAATGCCTCTCTCGGAGGATGGCACTTCGGGGTTAGTGCTTTCTTTAACACATATCACCTTAACAGGTACCTTGGTTACATTAGTGTTCTCTGTTTCATTCATTCATTGCAGGTAGGTCCTAGTGCATCTGACTATCTCAACTTCCAGGGGGGAGTTACCTGTGTGGTGGTCCGTCGACCTGTTGTAGTTGTGTGTATTGGGAGAGAAATGACAAACTCATCCCCATATTCAGGTTGTCGCCATAGGTAGCTGTAGTGCAGACCACTAGTTCCACATGTGCATAGCAGGGATGTCTAGCTCCCCCAATGCTGGTGTGTGTGATGGCATTCTGGATATCACCAAAATCCTTTGCAGTGACTGAGGTGGGGTTCTTGCACACTTTGCAAGATGTTCAGTCTAGATCTGGCTGTGGTAGACTGGTTGGCTCATCCTCAGTTACCTTTAAAGGACTGTTATCGGTTTACATCGAAGGTTGTTTGGGTTATGGACTGCAGTCCTTGTGGGAACTGTAACCCCAAACACGGGGTGCCTGAGCCCGAGCCTTTAGCTCATAAGGACTTTCTCCCATTTGGCTCCCTTGGGGCGGGATGGCAGACCAGAGAGGCCTAGCTTGTGGTTAGCCTGGGGACAGTTCGGTACCAAGATGAGAAGGTACTGTGCCTCCTCCCAAGGGGAACTTAGGTCTCAGATACTCCCTTAAAGAGGGAGGCTAAGGCCGGGCCACCATTTGAAAATGGCCCGGGCCGGGAGAAGTTACCGGCAAAATCAAAAAGAAAAGAAGAAACCAACTTCTTTACAGTTAATACACTTAAATTTTTGGCTGTCAGGGCCTACTGTGCATTCTCTTAGTGGAATGTTTCCAGCACACTTACTCCACACCAAGAATGTAGTTTTCCACAGTCTACTGCAACATGGCCATAGTGTGGCATTTGTAACAACTACGTTTTAGGTTGGTAGGATACACTTCGATGTTTAGGAAACGTAAACCATGCACCCATGATATCCGGGGGAGGGCACAGGGACCCACCCAACTGGCATTAATTTGGGATTTTTCCTTTAAGAGTCTTTTAGGCTTGAATGATTTGCTCACTGAGAGTCAGATGGGATGGGTCCATGCATTGAGGGTATCCAAAGATTATGATACTACCCATTTTTTAAAGTGGTGAGTGTCTGATGGAGGGGAGCAGCTTAATACCCCCATAAGGTGTACTAAGTGAACATTGATCAGTTCTGCATTCTGTTCCACAAACACAATGCTTGTGTGTGTTTTTTCCTAAAATTGGATCTTGAGTTAGGTGCTTGTTTACAGCTCCATTAGCCATGCACACTTAGCAGGCAGGCAGAGGTGTTGTCAGGGAAGTTCAGCTTAACACATTCTTCCTTTGAAGAAAGACTTCTTGCAGCCTCTGTGCACCAAGGACGTTTAGTGTCACATTGTGTACGAGTCAAGTGAGTCTGACTACGTCGATGCTCTAGCCCTTTCTCACTTTTTCTCTTTTGTTTACTTTTAAACGTCTGGAAGCTATCATCATTTCCATCACCTGCAGAAATAGGTTCCTCTATGACAGTTGCCATGTTTGCCAGTACAGAGTGATGGCTCTCTTAAAGAAATTGGAGCATGCATTAATAATTGGGCCTCTACCCTTCAGACAGACAAAACTGTTTGCCATACTCCTTGCACTGAAATGCATCTATGTATCTAAGATTGACAGTTTAATTGTAACATGATTTCTCTGTCATCCATATGTGCTAGCAGGGAGGGGTAGTCCTCCACAGCTGGTGTTTTTGTGGGCTTTTCTGGTATCCCCGGGAATCCTTTGCAGTGAGGTGGGGTTCTTGACACTTTGCGAGGTTCAGTCTCAGATTGGTGTGGAGACTGGATGGCCCCCTCCTCGTTCCCATTAAAGGATGTTATCAGGTTTTTACATCAAAGGGTTGTTTGGGTTCTGACTGCAGTCCTTGGGGGAAACGAAAACCCCAACTTCTTTACAGTTAATCATTTAAATTTTGGCTGGTGTTGACTGGAAGTTGGAGGGGGGGAAAAAAAACGGGCAGAAAAAGCAATGGGGTTTTCCCCGGATCCCTCGTACTGCCAAAATTTTAAAAATGCAAAAAAAAACCCCCCCCCTGTTTCCAAGCATCAGAGATGTGTTACTAAAAAAAAATATCCTAATTGGGTTAATATGCCAGGAAAAGCTCATTAAACCCCGCACGAAGCCCCCCAAAACTTTCCTCGCACTGGTGAACACTCTCCGTGGTCAAAAAAGACGGAACGACCTCGCATGAATAGATACATGATCTATGTCAAAAAGGGAAACAGCGGCACTTCTTGTCCGTGGAATATTACCCCTTTCCAAAATACTTTCCTCCATTTCCCCCCAAACTTTCTTAAATCACAACCAAAACTTCGCCTTAAACCCAAACATGGGCCCTTTAAGCTGATTGAAAAAACTTAGACACAGCCCCCCTTTCGAAAAATTTTTCTTTGTGGTTTCTTTTCACCAACCCATGGTGCAGCTGGTAGTGCTGCTGTTTGACGAGTGAGGGCCCTTTTAAAGAAATTAAAGCACGCATAAAATTTGGGGCCCTTACCTTAGACGGGAACTGTTTGCCATACCCCTTGCATGAAAGCATCTATGATCAAAGATTGCATTTTAAATTTGTAACTGTTTCTCTGTCATCCATAAATGCTCTAATTTTAAGCTAAATTGGGGCTGTTGTGTCAGAAGCCAGAACAGGTAGGTAGGTTTGTGGACAGTGGGTCAGAGTGACATGCTGTGGATTCCATTAAATTTGGTCTTTGTGCATGATAGAATGATAAATTGGCTAAGCTGTATGTTTTTAAAAAGAGGAGTAGTTTACAATTTGGCTTGTCAGGTAGATTTTGAGAACAAAATCGAAAAGAATTTCAGCTGAATTTTATGGATTAAGGTCAGGGAGTTTGACCCAGTGGCCCCATCTATCATCATTTTACATGCAGAGGACCCAATGTCTATGGTGCACCCCAACAAAATAAGCGACTTTGGATGTCACACCCCCCGGCCCCGGCTGGGTTCAAGTTTTTTTGGCGGGTTTTAAATCACCCCCCCCAGATGTAGCCCAAACGAAATGAAAAATTTTTGCCAGAGGATTTTGACCCCCTGCGTCTTATTACTGGAGTGCGATAAAATTAATGAATTTAGAAACAACTCACTCAGAAGTTTTAAAAAATGGCTAAGTTTTTATCCAAGTGGGATATTACAGACCCTTTGGGGGGAAATACCCCACTTTGCTAGCTGAAAATAAGCATTACACTATGTGCAGTGTTTGTTTGTTACCATTTTGTCCTGTGTGTGTGTGTTTTTGGTGTGTGTGTGTGTGTGTGTGTGTGTTGGTGTGTGTGTGTGTGTGGTGTGTGGTGGTGTGTGTTTGTGTATGTTATGAGTGTGGGTGTGGTGTGGGTGGTGTGTTGTGTGAGTATGAGTGGTGTGTGTGTATGAGTGTGTGGGGTGTGTATGAGGGGGCGTGTGTGGTATGGTTGTGTTTTTGTGTGTGTGTTGTGTGTGTATGTGGATTTGTGTGTGTGTTTTGAATTTGTTTTGGTGGTGTGTGGGGGAGAGGAGACTCAGCAAAACAACATTTGCACCCTAACTCACTAAGTTGGACGGGTGTGGAAGTGTGAATTTCTCTTACTCTAAAATTGTTATGATTGCAGCCTGTATAAACGAAATAACCATTCTTACAGTATTCATTACCTTTGTAACTTGTGAGTTCACCCCTTTGTAACTTGGGTTCTTACCTTGTCCTTTTTCAGCCACAAAATTTTTGGAGCCGGCCCCGGGCCCCATTGGCCTCTGTAATCTGAATCCCTTTTTGTAATTTGTATGTTTGTGCAGACCTACCTGGAGTTCATTACCTTTGAAAATTGTGGTTCATTCCTTTGAAAATTTGTGAATTCTTACCTCTGTAACTTGCTCACTATCAAAACTTTGGGGCCCAGCCCCCTGGACCATTATGTCCTCTGAAATCTTTTGACAAACCCCCCACTGGATGGGTATGGGGTGCATAATAAACTTTTAAAAAATAACTGGGCGATAATACAAACTGAGTCCCCAAAAGGGAACTTGGGAAAATGAGTAGGGGGTAGTAAATACTATCGGGAGGTGTTTGGTACAGGGATTTTTTTTTTATTTTTTTTTAAAACACGTATAATGGATGGTATACTAAATCATTCAAAACAAAAAACGCGAAAACTTTATATATAAAGAAAACATAAAACAAAACAGGAATACGGAAATATTTTAAACCACAAAAAACTATAACCAAAAACCTGACAGTTTATTCATTATATATGAAATTTTGTAAAAAAACAATTTCATATAAAAAATGCATTGAAACACCAGGGTTACTATGATTATATAAAAAAATTTATATAAAAAACAATATATATAAACTAATCATTGTACACTCAATGGTATAGGTTTATAAAATAATATCAAAAAACCTGCATGCTTTAAAATTAAAAACATGGTGTTCTTTATTTTTGGTTTTGCTTATTGAAAAGGAAATCAAAAATGAAAAAGCTTTAATAAAAAATAAGATTTTACAGATCTAACATGTATGTTTCATATGAGGGGAAACACTAAGAACCTAATACACCCACCAACCCCCTATTTGTTTTCCAAAAATAAATTTTAAAAACCACAAAAAAAATATACCTTTTTGTTTACGTGATATTAGTAAAGGTGCTTAATTGAAAATAAAATGTCTATATGCACATAATGAAAAAAAATACATGTGATTCACTGGGTGGGGAACAACATATCCACAAAAAATGCGGGCAAGGAAAATTGAAGTCCAAAAATTTCAATAAGGACATTATAATCTCAACCCCCCCCCCCCCCAGCGGTGACTGTATACATGTACAAAAACAATCTTGGCAAGAAACTTTTTCCCTTCTCAAAAGTTTAAACCCTCCCCAAAGGTTGTTATGAACTTTCCCTTAAGGCCAGTTAAGTGTATTTTAAACGGTGATACGCGAGGTTTCCCATTACAAATACTAAAAAAAACCCTAACGGGAATCCCGGAAGACCCAACTATTCCCCAAAGCCCGGCCATAGGGGGGAAAACCGGTTACCCTTTGCGAGGGGGAAAAATATCTGAAATGTTGCTTTTTATATGTATTTTTAAAGCGGCCTGCCATATTAGGATAACCAAGATCTAGTTCACACAACGCCACAACCATACAACACAGACGCAAAAAACCTTTTCTAATAATCACGTCACCCCCCAAAACCCCCCCTTCCTGAGTCCCGAACCCCACCATTGGTGCTCCCCGGGGGGGAGTCACCCCCCCGTAGCCTTCCCCCCCCCCCAGTTGCAGCAACTTTGAACAGAAAAGATTCGATAGTTTGCAGGAAAACTATTACCCAATTCTCCCATTATGGTTTTTTTGAAAATCGTTTGTAGATACCGCCGCAATTCCCCTGATCTAACTTTTCCCCCCGGTTTTCTCGCATCCCAGATATATAAGAAAATCGCCACCCCGTACATTATTGCTTTGTACCCCATTGATACTCCCCCTAACGTTAAAAGTTAAGGCCGTAAGGTTGAGATGTTCTCCCACTAAGAAAAAACGAAAACCGCCCCAACCCCGAACGAATTTGTACAAGGTTCAAAAAAGTAGACTCTGAAAAGCGTTTTTCGGACTGCAAAGTAAGCATCCCCCCCTTCCTTACCAAAACCCATCCTATTTTTGACGATTTTTTATGCTAAAAACCCCCTGCAAACCCGTCACCAATTTACGAACCTTGGTGCCAATTAAAAATTTCAAAATCCCTCCCTTTTCCCCCAATTACAGCAGAAAACAGACTTCCCTGTACAATTTCCCCCGAAACTATGCGCCATTTCCCCCCGAAAAGTTGCGCATTTCCAACTTTAATAACAAGTGTGTTCAATCGATTAACCCTGCCCCTCCCCTTTACGCTGTCGATCTTACCCGCCCACCCCGGGTGCCCCTTTTCACCGCCCCCCCCTGAGGAACCCCTGCTTTAAAATAGAGGGCCTTCACCAGGCCCAAAACCCCGGAGACCTAAAAACCCCCCCGGCGAACATGGGTTGCAAACCCCGACTTAAAACCAAGCCCCCCCGAAACCCCAACATACGTAAGACCCTTCTTGCAATTCCTGAATGTCCACATCTCTTAAAAGGGGACACCCCGCCCCACCCCTCTTTTCTAAAACAAGGTATTAACCTACTGTTCCTGCGCAAAAAAATCCCCCCTCTTGCCTGAAGTCAATTAAAGCTTATTAAAACCCAATTTGGTTCACCCTTGGCCCCCCTCTATCTTGTCCGAACCCCCATTTCAAGTTGCACCCCGATGACCACCCATACCTTTCGCCCAACCCCCCCCCCCCCCATGTACCCACCCCAATAATTTCGATTTTGCTTTATTGAGCACATGCCAGACTCTGCCCAAAAACTCAACCATCCCCTCCCACGATCCGCAAATCCTCCTCCCCCTTTTTAAAAAAATCGTGGTATCATCTACGTACCCAACCACACGCGCTGCATGGTCACTGCTCCACGTCCCATGCCTCAAACCACCATCCACCAGCTCATAAAAGGGGTTTTGCATACAAGCAAAAAAGCAGTGGGAGAGGGGGCACCCTTGCCTCAAACCCCGTTCCATACGGACCGGCTGCCCCAATTTACGTTTACCTGTAGCGTATCATAGCCAAGGGACATACAAGGTATCAACCCATTTACAATCTCCTCTCCAAAACCCTCTTTAAGAAAAAAAGCCTCAATGAATCTCTATCAACACAGTATAAGCATTTTGCCAGTCAACCCCGAGGCACCCCCCCCCTTGACATTCCTCCAAAAATTCCCTAATACGTACATGCCCGTCCCTCATGCTCCTACTGGTATGCCTAGCTGTCCTCGTGAATAACCGACCCATAACCTTCCTCATTCTATTTCCAAAAAACTTTTGCAAAGATTTTATTGTCCGAGCACATAAGAGATATAGTCTATATGCACTCAGGACCCCTCCCCCCCCTTTTTGGGCACCAACACAAACTACCCCCGTACTTTGCGACATACCTAACCTCCCCTCGTGAGCATGCATTCAATACATAAACCCAAACAATGCTTTATACTACCCCCAATGCGCCCTATAAAAATAATTTGAAATGCCATCTATACCGGGTTTGCTTTCTTTACTCATACTAAAAATCCCCTCCTCTACCTCCTCCACTCGAATTCTACTTCTAGTACCATTCTACCCCTGTCACTTACAACTTTTCTGAATCCTCCCCACCAGGCCACCCGCCTGGACCCCCTACTCCCCCCGTAGCTTTCCCCAAACCATAGATCAGCTTTAAAAACTCATGCTGTCGTGGTGGGAGTACTTGACCCGGCAGGTAACCACCCAAACGTGCATACTTCCAATTGCAGAGGGACGTCGCCTGTTGTCTGACCCTGAATTTGCGCAAGACACAACCGGTAGGTTTGTCGCCCCAGAGCACTTCTTCCATACCTGCTCTGACTCGAACGCATTAAAACGTTCATTTTGAATTTCTGCAAATCTACTACGAAGATGTTCAATGTCGTCATACCTACTACTTCCACCCTCCACTAGGGAAACATTAAGCTGCCCCTCCAAATAGTTTTGTAGCCCAAACCTCCCCCTTGCTTCCTCCCTTTTCCCCCCTTCTTATAATAACGTGCGATTCCGGGTTTGGCACGTGTTTCCCACCATTCCAACAAACATTCATCTGCCCTCTGCGTTTCCCAGATATTTTTCCCCCAATCCCGAAAGCGGACCCATCCACTTTCCCATCCAAGACCGCCCATTCAGTTTCCAATACCTAATAACCCTGATCATTCCATCCCTGCCCCCAAGTCGCTAGCACTGCAGGTGATCGGAAAACCCCAGATCAGGTCTGCACCGTCCAACTCGAATTCCTGTGTTGCAGTTAATCCTATCCAACAGCGGCGTGTAACCTCTGCGCACAAACGTATGTTCCACCCCCCACCCATCCCCTCCCCACTACATCATAAACCCCTCCATCCCCAGCAGACTTCTTAGACGTAAAGCACCCGCCCTCCCTTGGCTAAAACATCCCCATGGGGGGATAATGCAGTTCCCAATCCCCCCTTTGAAGACGAAATTAAAGGTAAACCCGGTATGTGAAACGTTAAAGCCTCCCTCACAAAGTCTTTTAACTTAATTACTCCGCGGGCATATAAACTCGATAAAAAAAACTCTAAACCCACCCCAATACCTCCACCCTTCCACCCTTCCATCTCCCCCCTCTCCATTCCAAGATGCTCCAAGGGCTGATCCTTCACGCTATAGCACCCCTCCTTTAATTTTAAAGAATTACTCACATACATTCGTAGCCTTTCAACCCGTAACTCTTACCAAATTTAAATTATGTTCTTGCATAAAACATACATCCACATCGTAACAAACGCAAAAACCACTCCATCCACACTTTTTTAACTTCAGTCCTTAAGCCATTGGCATTGATAGTAACACTTGAATTTACAAAAAAGGTGGTTTACCTCTATGTTTTTGGGTCTTTCCTGTTCCCACTCGCACATTAGACTGCCTCTTTGTCATTCGGCTTCTCGAGACCCCCCCTCTCCCCCGCACTCTACCCTTATGCTGGGACCTTGAAAACTATCCTTCTGTGACAGGCGGCTCAGCCACTTTCGCCCACGATTTCCTCCCGGGCGCTGTCCTGGTGTCAAGACGTCGTCCATATCCGACGCTCCCGCCGAACGTTTGCGGGAGCTGCCATCCACATGCATCTCCTCGCTGGACGAAGCCTCCTGGTGAACCTCCACCACCACCTCATGCGTCCGTACGAACGTGGTTTTGTCCTGCATTTCCATGTTAGGGGATTCCTCAGTCGTTAACTCACGACACGCCGTCGAAACAACAGGACCATGTTCTGTTCCATCTAGAAGGTCCTGCAACACGTCTTCCAGCAACTTATCCTGTGGCAAAACCTCAGGCCCCACAGGATCCACTGTAAGCGTGGGCACGTCGATGCATCACAGACAGGGTGGCACACATCGTAGACTGCGTGTCCTCCTGTTGCATCTCATCACTCCAAAGCTTGGGAACTTGCCCAGCTGAGGTACCAGGCTCAGTCACGAAAGCCTCAGCCCGTAGGCCCACAGGTGAATGGTCCCGGGAGTGGCCAACCAGTCGATGGGGCACTGGGCAGCCATATGCTCAAAAGAGTTGCATAGTCTGCAAGTCTTCCTTTGGCCCGCATAATGAACAAACACCTGGGTCCTATATTTCTCCAGACGTACATAAGAGGAATAGACTGGCGAAGCATCATCTTGATGGTGAAGGAGCCCTCTGGGAACCCCTCGTATGGGCCCTCTCTCCACACTTCCTTGGTTGCTGCATGCACCGTTCCGTATCTGCCGAAAACATCCCGCCTCTAAAGGCACATTTCTCACCTTGACCCAGGTGACATACGTCGACACGTCATGTAGACACACTTCCCACAGCCTAATTCATTACCATTCTCCTTTCTTGAAAAGTTTCCACAATATTGTTGTAGAAGCTGGCATTCACGAATTTGATAAATATCCTTGACATCCCATTCAAAACTACGCCATATAATTCTTCATTGAGGATGCCATAGACGTCTCGTATAATGCTTGGCATTAATGTGTGCATTGTAGAAACACTGAGGGAGCCTTGTGTGAATGCAACACAGACCATGTTAACTTTCCTGCCTTGTCGGTCCGCCATCTTGTGACTTGTAGTGGTCTGTGAAAACTGCGCAGAAATCAGTTGAATCATGAGCTACTGCGCAGCCTGTCCGCACGGCCCAGGAGCGATATGGACAATGAAGTTTAATTGGAGGTATAGTAACATGCCTGCCGCCCGGTGTGCCGGTGTATGGTTAGACGTGATGTTCGATGGTTATACCCCCCTTTCCCCCCTTTCCCCCCTTTCCCCCCCTTTATGTTCAACTATTCTACTGAGTGTTGGTGATCACATTCACGTGACCCACTTGACCTGTATGCTCAAGGTTGAAGGACAGCAGTGAAGAAGTAGCAGCCAACGAAGGACACTCCTCTCGTCTCAGGTAACTGCAAGGTTCATCATTACACCGGCCTGGACATATTCTGTTTATTCTGACTGCTTCCCAATTGGGAAATAAGACTTTTATTACATTAAAGTAATCTCTGTATAATATATATATGTATGTTATATCTAGGATCTCCTCCTAATCATCTGTTATGAAAGCCTTATATATTTTGGACAATATAGAACAAACATGCATTCTTAACTTATATACGATAATTCGTATATTATTATTTCTGGCTTTTTGTTGTCTCATGAATATACTTAATTAAAATTAGTCATTCCGGAGGATCACTATTATTACCCTAACCTCTCTGGAGTTTACCTGGAGAGAGTTCCGGGGGTCAACGCCCCCGCGGCCCGGTCTGTGACCAGGCCTCCTGGTGGATCAGAGCCTGATCAACCAGGCTGTTGCTGCTGGCTGCACGCAAACCAACGTACGAGCCACAGCCCGGCTGGTCAGGAACCGACTTTAGGTGCTTGTCCAGTGCCAGCTTGAAGACTGCCAGGGGTCTGTTGGTAATCCCCCTTATGTATGCTAGGAGGCAGTTGAACAGTCTCGGGCCCCTGACACTTATTGTATGGTCTCTTAACGTGCTAATGACACCCCTGCTTTTCATTGGGGGATGTTGCATCGTCTGCCAAGTCTTTTGCTTTCGTAGTGAGTGATTTTCGTGTGCAAGTTCGGTACTAGTCCCTCTAGGTTTTTCCAGGTGTATATAATCATGTATCTCTCCCGCCTGCATTCCAGGGAATACAGGTTCAGGAACCTCAAGCGCTCCCAGTAATTGAGGTGTTTTATCTCCATTATGCGTGCCGTGAAGGTTCTCTGTACATTTTCTAGGTCAGCAATTTCACCTGCCTTGAAAGGTGCTGTTAGTGTGCAGCAATATTCCAGCCTAGATGGAACAAGTGTCCTGAAGAGTGTCATCATGGGCTTGGCCTCCCTAGTTTTGAAGGTTCTCATTATCCATCCTGTCATTTTTCTAGCAGATGCGATTGATACAATGTTATGATCCTTGAAGGTGAGATCCTCCGACATGATCACTCCCAGATCTTTGACGTTGGTGTTTCGCTCTATTTTGTGGCCAGAATTTGTTTTGTACTCTGATGAAGATTTAATTTCCTCGTGTTTACCATATCTGAGTAATTGAAATTTCTCATCGTTGAACTTCATATTGTTTTCTGCAGCCCACTGAAAGATTTGGTTGATGTCCACCTGGAGCCTTGCAGTGTCTGCAATGGAAGACACTGTCATGCAGATTCGGGTTCATCTGCAAAGGAAGACACGGTGCTGTGGCTGACATCCTTGTCTATGTCGGATATGAGGATGAGGAACAAGATGGGAGCGAGTACTGTGCCTTGTGGAACAGAGCTTTTCACCGTAGCTGCCTCGGACTTTACTCTGTTGACGACTACTCTCTGTGTTCTGTTAGTGAGGAAATTATAGATCCATCGACCGACTTTTCCTGTTATTCCTTTAGCACGCATTTTGTGCGCTATTACGCCATGGTCACACTTGTCGAAGGCTTTTGCAAAGTCTGTATATATTACATCTGCATTCTTTTTATCTTCTAGTGCATGTAGGACCTTGTCGTAGTGATCCAATAGTTGAGACAGACAGGAGCGACCTGTTCTAAACCCATGTTGCCCTGGGTTGTGTAACTGATGGGTTTCTAGATGGGTGGTGATCTTGCTTCTTAGGACCCTTTCAAAGATTTTTATGATATGGAATGTTAGTGCTATTCTGACCAAAGTTATGCTCTAACCAGAAGGAAATAGTGGTTACAATACTTGGAGCATAACAAGTGGGGGCCTGTGTCCGGGAGCATAACATTGAATTTCGTTTAAAATGAATGTAGAGATGGCAGAGAGGTTTGAAGATATAACAAAGGAGAGATTACAGAATTTGAAGCTTCAATCTTGTTGGCAATTAGCACGAAGCTTGGGCATAAAATACGACAGGCATTTTACTGCCCAGACAGTCAGATGTATGATACAGAATGTCCTTTTTCCAATGAGAAAGGACCAAAAACTGAGAATGGAGAAGCAGATATTCCTTCTTTTTTGAATTCTTTACTACAGACACTCGAGGCCAAAACTACGACGCTAACAACCCCTACTGGAGACGACGGACATGAACTTCCCGATACTCGGAAACACTACGCTGCTAAAACGACTCCAATCCATTTTCCAAGGACTATATGGGGAACAAAACTCCATCGGGCTAAAGAAACAGTTCCAGGTAAACCCTTTTAGGGATTTTTTTTGAAACGGAAACAAGAAAGTCATATTGGATGATGAACACGTTCCACTTCAAATCTCTTTAGCCCTTTTGACTACTATTCAATCTAAGGAGAATTTCGAATGTCTAGAACGTATTTTATCACTTCAAACCTCCTTTGTAGAAGCCCAGAGAAAACTAAAAAGGGGGAATTTTGAACTCGAATCTTTGCTTTATGAACGGAAAGTACTGAGGAAGAAAAGAGAATCGAGTAATATGTATACAATCCCTTCATTCGACCTTAGTAAAGCAGCCTCGTTCATGCCTAAATTTACTGAGGATAATTTAGATTCATTTTTTGAGGCATTCGAAAATCAGGCGAAGGTGATGCAATGGCCTCCTAAATATTGGGCTGCTTTAATACATTCATCTTTAATAGGAAAAGCTCAACCCATAACTGCTAACTTACCTTTTGAACAATATTCTGATTATACTTAGGTAAAAGACTGTCTTTTGAAAGCTTACGATTTATTACCTGTTAGTTACTTAAAGATGTTTAGAACTCTGAAGAAATATCCTCAGCAGACTTGGGTGGACTTTGCCAGGGAAAAGCTCTCTACTTTCATGCATCAGCGTAGGGCCGCGGGAGCCGCCTCAGTAGAGTCACTTTCCCAGCTGATATTGCATGAAGACCTTTTTAAATATTTTCCCAGAGGGTTTCATACTTATTTTTTTGACATTTCCTACTACTAACTGTTAGAAAACTGCTGCCCACGCAGATCACTTTGAAATTTCCCATGCTATAACCGTAGAAATGTCTAAGACCCCGGAAAAGAAATCTACCTCCCAAGGTTTTAGTTCAAGATTGACTACTAGGAAAGCTCCAGCTGGCAAACCTTGAAGGTTTTTTCCAGAAAAAAAACGGGTGAAAAACGGCTTTTTCTCCAGGCATTACCCTAAAGATCAATTACCACTGTGCCTTTTTTGTAAAAAGTTAGGTCATAGATAGATCCAGTGTTGGCATAAACAGCGGGAAGATAAAACCCAACCAAGAGGGAGATATCCTACTCAGGTAATAAATTCCTCTGGGAAGAAGAAACCTGGAGATGAATCTTCCCTTTTCCAGGCCTCGTCTAGCAGACCATCTAACAGATGACTTTACCACGACAGTACTTCAGAAGAAAAGGTCCGAGTAGCTATGGAACCCTACTTTTCCAAGGGGAAGTTCGGGCTCTGTAAAGAGAGGTTAGTAAACATCATGACCTTTCGAGATACTGGCAGCTATCTCTCTTTATTAAGATCAAACCTGGTAAAGTTACCTACTAGTAATGAACCCCGGCTAGACGTATTATTAGAGGCTTACAGAGGCACAATAATAAAGGTCCCTATTATAAGGATTTATGTAGAACTGCCTGGATATGTAGGCTGGATCAATGTGGGACTTTCAGATAAACTTTTCCCCATTGCCGGCCTAGATCTATTAATCGGGAATGAAATTGATCAATTGGAGATACCCAAAGAGCCTCTGGTTTTAGATAATCCTTGTGATGTAAATTACACATTAGAAGCTTCTGAGGCAGGGCTAGATTTATTTCCCCTTAATGTGATCACCAGAGCCATGGCTAAGAACTCTAAAAATGTGGATATTCAACAGCCTTTAGAAATGTCCGATGAATTAGGTTTGAACTTCCTGTTTAGCGAAGCAATTCAGTCGAGACCCACAGGTGACAAAGTTTTACCAGTCCCTGCAGACCTAGCTAGAAAATGTAATAAAGAATAATTTCTTATAGCTCTAAAGGACGATTAAAGTTTAACCAATAAGGATAAAGAGGAAGGTTACCTTTTAGATGAAGACGGTTTTTTTTTGAAGAGAAATAATGATAATGACTAAAAGTTCAAAGGAAACTTGTTAGTGGTGCCACGTCCTTACGTAATATGGTATTTGAACTAGCACATGATAATCCACTGGGAGGTCATTTAGGGTCTCGTAAGACCGAGAAAAAGATTAGGAAATATTTTTTTTTGACCTCAGATGAGGACTTGTATTGCTGACAAACTACGGAAATGCCACGTTTGTCAAATAATAGGCAAAAACAGCACACAATCCCGCGTTTTGCCCCCTTTACTTCCAAAAAATGTCCTGATGAACCTTTTGAAAGATTAGTTATTGATTGTGTAGGACCGTTGCCCCGCACAAAAAGGGTAACCAAAATATCTTCACTACATAGATATGGCAACGCGGTATCCTGATGCTATCCCACTGTCCAAAATTAATTCCAAAATATAGTAAGAGCTTTAATACGCTTCTTTGCTCAAGTAGGCATACCACGTGAAATTTAATCTGACCAAGGTTAAATTTTACGTCTGAGGTTTTTAAAGAGGCTATGTCTCATTAGGAGTAAGACAGATCCTCTCACAGCATATCATCCCCAGTCACAAGGAGTGCTAGAAAGATTCCCCCCAAACCCTTAAATCTACTTTACGTGCTTTCGTGAGCAATATTCTCGTGAATGGGACGAAGGTTTACCCTTTCTTTTTCTTTGCCCTCCGCGAAGCTGAACAGGAAAGTACTAAAATACTCTCCATTGACTTGATTTTGACATCAGGGACGAGGGCCCCTAGCCATATTACGAGATTCTTGGATAGGGAAGAGAGGGCCTCTTCATCCCAGTCCTCTGCTTTGGAAAGAACATCTCCCAAATTGAAAAGCTTAGCTGCTGTGAATCTGACAGAAGCCAAGCCAAAATGAAGAAATCGTACAATCAAAAAGCTAAATCACGTTCATTCTCTCCAAATGAATTAGTGTTAGTTAAAAACTTAATTCCAGGACATTCTTTAAAACCTAGATATTTGGGGCCATATGAAATAGTAAACAAAGAAAATGAGGTGAATTATCTGGTCCGTGAACCAGGACGTCGTAAGAAAATTAAGAGGGGATCACATAGATAACTTAAAGAAGTATGAGTCTAATCTTCTCCCTACTATTATTACCTCTATTCAACCTACATCCACAGTAGTGTATCCTTGTCGATCTAGGAACACTGCCGGATTCCAGGATAATGACCATGGAAAAGAATGTGATAATGGGGGGTCTGCATAACCTCAGGGGTGTCAGGGGACAAGGGTTTAATATGTTTAAAACATCCCCCAAGGGGATAGAGAGACTTATTCCTAAAGCATTACTAAGTAGGAACAGAAGTAGAACAAAGGATTCAGGTCACTGGGTGGCAGATTCCAAGATAATGAGCATGGAAAAAGAAAGTGATACTCGGGGACAGCATAACCTCAGGGCTGTCAGGGTACAAGTTTAATATGTTTAATCATCCCCCAAGGGGATAGAGAGACTTATTTCTGTGTATTACTAAGTATAAGAAGGTAGATAATGATCACTTCTGACTCCCCAAACTCTATCACTCTGATAGATGGGAGAGGCAGTACAAAGGATTCAGGTGACTGGGTACAAGCTTGCCATCTCCGAGGGAGTTCCCCCCGGTCACTGACGCAAGTGCTACTTCTCCCCAACACCGACTGGTTCAAAGAATGCGGTAATGGAAGACAGCTTAGCCTCGAACTGTCAGAGGAGTTAATAACTGGGTGGGGTCACCACGCATCCCCCAAAGGGGATAGAGAAGTTTATTTCCGTGATGGGAGGCTAGTACAAAGGATTCAGGTGCCTGGGTACGACTTAATAATTGGGTGGGGTCTCTGAGGGAGTGTTGCAGCCAGCCTGCTGGTCTAGTTCACTGCTTCTTTCGGGGTCATTGGTGTGATTATCTGGCTGCGCTCGCTCTCCGGGTACATCGGGGGCATCTGTGTGAAAAAAGGATAATAACCAATATTTATTTATTGCTTAACTTCTCATGAAGGGACCTATCATGCTACTTTATGGTAGTGCCCCTGTTATTGTTGGGAAAGACTCATGTAGCTTTAATCAAACACTTCCAGAAATATATGAGAATTTTCTCGAGAAAACATTCACGCAATAAGCACTTTTGCTTGAATTGTTTAAGTGAATATAGTGACATTTGCAACTTAAAAACTCACTTCAATTCATGCGACAACCAACAAAAGTTGATTTTTCCCCCAGCTGGAAGCGTTTGCAAATTCAAAAATACTCACAAGGGCTACTTGCCCTCTCATACTGCCTTTGTGGATTTAGAAGCTTACCTCGATAATCGTAAGCCAGAGGGGGTAATAACAGCTAGACACGTAGCAATAGCTTATGGCTATATAGTGATAGACAGAAATAACACTATAATAGATAGATATGTCCATCGGGGGGTACAGTGTATTGATCATATGTATGATAGGCTTTCGTCTTTATGGGATTGGATAAAGATGAACACTCCCTGTTATCCGCTTCATATGACCAGGGAGCAGCATATACATTTTGCCATACAGAAGAAGTGCAACTTCTGTCATCAGGACTTTACTCTTACCAAACCAAAGGTGAGGCATCATGACCATCTTATGCCTAAGGCTAATTATTTAGGAGCCCTCTGCAATAATTGCAATTTAAGACAGAAAAATTCAGGTAAATATTTGCCTGTTATTATTCATAACCTATCATATGATATGGCTTGGAGCGGCAGCGGCAGCGGCAACAGGAACCTTGTGCAGATAATACCCATAGTCCACCGTTAGTGTTATATTGTCATAAATTTGTGCCCCCCTAAAATTCTAATACTCCAACTACTTTTAATTGTCATTGTTGTACTCAACGACCATTCTACCTCATAGTCTTAATTGTATTTAATATCTACATAATCTATATCCTTTTTTACAACTTACCACATCACTGTTCCATCTTATTTTTTTATAAACTAACCATAACTTGTCTTCAATAATTCTACCTCACTTTAAAAAAATACTCAATTGCCCAATTTTATTCTAAATCCCTATTATTGCCCAATTTTACTTTAAACTATATTGATCAAACTTATTGTAAACTTCTTTTATTGACCATTTTTATTCCATACTTTTTTAACCTAGTATTTTCAACTACAACTTTTATATTATCCTGTCTACCATCTTACTAGCATATTATAACCAAGTCATTGCCATTTTTATTTTTATCATTTTTTTATTATTATTTTGCTACCTTAATTTGTGTATTTTATCCTGTCAATTTAAATCTAATTATACTCTAATTCTTGTAAACAACTTATATAAGACCTTAGTGCAATTACAACTGAGAGTCTTGTTCCTTTATTATATTATTAGATTAATCACAGTTTTACTCTAGCTCATTCTAGCTCAATACATAGTCAATACCAAATTCACTATACTAGACCATAGTGCAATTACTAGTGAGAGACTGGTGCTATTTGTAATTTGTATTTTTATACTATTAGACTAAACCTGTTGTACATAGCTCTTTCTGTCAATACTATCAATAAAAATTTCACTATTTTACCCCAAGTGAAATTTAAGTGGAGACTGGTGCTTTTTTAATTGTATTTTTTTTTATTAGTTTAAAATTTCATTTGTACCATAGCTATTTCCCTCAAAAAAGTCAATAAAAAATTCCTATTTAGCCCTAGTGCAATTCTAGCGAGAGACTAGTGCTATTTTTTTTGTATTTTTATATTTTTAATTTAAAACCCTATTGTATTTAGCTCACCTACTCAAACATAGATCCCAAAAGTCATTATTAGACCTTAGTGAAATTAAAAGTGAGAGTTTGTTCATTTTTAATTTTTTTTTTTTTTTTTTTTTTTTTTTTCACCGGCCGATTCCCCCAGGCAGGGGGGGCCCCGAAAAAAAAACTTTCACCATATTCACTCCATCACTGTCTTGCCAGAAGGGTGCTTTCACTACAGTTTTTAAACTGAAAATTTTAACCCCCCTCCTTCAGAGTGCGGGCACTGTACTTCCCATCCCCCAGGCCCAAAGTCCGGCCTCCCCGGTTTTTCCCCCTAACCCTTCAAAATGTTACTTTGCTCACACTCCAACAGCACGTAAAGTTTTAAAAAAACCATTTGTCTCCATTCCTCCTATCAAACCGCTCACGCTGCCTGCGGGAATCCAAGCCCCTCGCACACAAAACCTCCTTACCCCTCCCCCCCAACCCTTCCTAGGCCGGGAACCCTACCCCCCCTTCCTTCCATACGACTGATCACTCTTAAAGTCTTCTTTTTCCCCCATTCTCTCTACATGTCCAACCACCTCAACACCCTTCCTCAGCCCTCTGGACAACAGTTTTGGAAACCCCAAAACCCTCCCCCAAACTTCCAAACACGATTCTCTGCATTATTTCCACCACACATTGCCTCGAATGACATCCCCACTCCCTCCACCTTTTCCCCTCGCTGCAACATTCATCACCCACGCTTCACACCCATATAGAGCTTTGGGTTTAAAACTTACCTATACTTCCCCTTTTTGCCTCCAAGGACAAAGTTTCTTTGTTCACAGACTCCTAAGTGCCCCACTCCTTTTTTTCCCTCATCAATTCTAGTTCACTCTCTTTCATAGCCCTCCGCTGACACGTCCACTCCCAAATATCTGAATACGTTCACCCCCCTCCATCTCTCCCCCTCCAATCTGATTTTTCAATTTTTCATCCCCAAATTTTTTTGTTATTTTTAAAAACCCTTTACTCTTTCCGTATTCACTTAATTTTCTTTTTTTGCACACCCTACCAATTATCCACAACTCTGCAATTTCTTTCAGAATCCCCAGAGCACGTTCACCAAAGACAGCGTGACAACTCCCACTTTGTGTGTGTTTTCTTTATTTTTTTAACTCCCGCCTCTTGCCAAGACCCTCGATTTACTTTCTTACAACCCCATCAAAAATATTTTAAAACAACCACGGTGACATACACACCCTTGTCTAAGGCCTACTTTTACGGGGAAAAAAATTTCCCTTTCTTCCTACATCTCTAACTTGACCCTCCTATCTCGAAAAACTCTTCACTGCTTTCAGAAAACCTACCTCCTACACCATCTTTTGAAACACTGCCCATCCCCCTATCCCCCTGTCATACCCTTTTTTCCAAATCCATAAATCCAAAAACCTTTTTAGCCTTATCTAAATACTTTTTCATTTTATGTTTCCTGTAAAACCTGGTCCACACCCCCCCTACCTTTCCTAAAGCCTTTTGTTCATTGTTTCCCTTTTCTCCTCTTATCTTAATTTTTTAAATTTAAACTTTCCAACATTTACGGTAACTCAACAGATTCCCCCCCTTTTTTTTTTTTGCACCTCTTTTATCCCCTTTGTTTTTATAAAAAGGAACATGCAGCTCTCGCAATCCCTGGTCCCTTTACCCTCTTCCATACATTTTTTTAAATAATTGCACCAACCACTCCAAAACTATATCCCCCCCTGCTTTTAACTTTCTATCTTACCCCTTTCAACCCCGGCTGCCTTACCCCCTTTCATTTTGCCTATCCCCTCACAAATTTCCCCCCACACTCAAAACGGGCTTTTTTATTTTTTTTTACATTTATCCCTAGTTGTATTGTTCATTCCAAAAACTAGCCTCAACTTATTTTTGTATAGTGACTATACAACAAACATTGTCCTAAAAAAAACAAAACAGTCACAAAAAAAGGGCTTGGTTCCCCATGGCTAACCAGCACCATTCGAAACCCATTGAAAAGAAACACCAATATGAAAACAATATAGCAGGCTTAATACACAAAGATACCTTAAACACTATTCATCGCTTCCCCAAAAAAATAAAAAAAGCCAAACAACTTATCTCCATAGATTCACAGACATAGGGAGTAAAAAAAAGCCCGGAAAACCTCTTCAGTTCTAGGGACCCACAAAGAGAAAAACCAAAAATTTTGTTTTTAAATAAACCAATGAAACACCCTAATCCCACTGAACAGCTAACAAGATAAACGACTTTTCTCAAAATAGGATCAATCTCGCCAGTAAAATCCCATCCCAAATCCCCTGCGGGGACCCCAGAGGGAAAATTTTCCCCTAATTCCTTCTATCTTGCACCAACTGAGCCCACGAATCTTGGATCAAAAGCCTTAAAAAAACGGGGGGAAATCGTCTCTGCCCCCCCATTACTGTAAAAGCGACGGCCATGTCTTCGCTGCTATTTCATTCTTTTTAACAAGAAAATAGAGACTAGCACCCCCCCGAAACTACTCAAATGGCAAGGGTTACACAATACATAAAGGGGTGCCCTACAGACTTAAACAATATGGCCCATTATCTAACTTACCATTGCTATCCAAAATTTTTGGAAACTCTGCACAGGAGACTGTATTCTTTTATAAGGGCTAAAAAACATACTCACCCCCTGCATTTTGGGTTTCGGAAAATAAAAGACAAATGATGCAATCAAAAAAAATGCTAGATCTGTTTTAACAGCATTGGAAAATAACGAATATCCCTGGGAAATTTTTATTGACCTAAAAAAAAGCTTTGACACAGTAAACCATGAAATCCTACTCCACAAATTGACCCTACGGTATAAAAGGCCCTGCGCTTCTTATTTCAAATCTTACTTAAATAGGTACGTCGCACCTTAAAGACAAAAGCAAACACAAAACGGCCACTTGATTGGGTTCCGCAGGGGAAGGTCCTTTGGTCCCCCCGCTCTTCCTCATATACATCAAGACCTTTCCCCGTATCCCCAAAACCCGAAACCCTTTTTTTTGCTGTGACAGACTTTTGCATTTCTCCCCTAATTTGCCCCCCTCACACCATTGTGAATGAGGAGTGATTTAAAAAATTTGATTGGATGACGCCAATAAAATTACGCTTAACATGACAAAACTTACTATATTATGTTTGGGAGCAGAGCAAAGTGCACAAAAACATTAAGATTGACAACACTCTAATTACAGAAATAAAGGGGGGGGTTCCTAGGCTTTTCCTTGACAAAACCCGAATTTCACACCCATATCCGCATATAGCCAAAAAATATCCAAAACGGTGGGATCCTCTCCAAGATCGATACTTTGTGCGCAAAATGCCCTTCTCACACTATCCACTTTTTTTATTTATCCATAACCACCTCGCTATTTGTGCTTGGGATCAAATGCACAACACCCTAAAACCAATAAAAACCCCCAAAAGCGCGTAAGAATAACACTAAAACCCTCCCTGGCAACACCCCCCCCCCCCACTTTTCTAGATCAAACTTACTCCCGTTCAGAAAACCACACTTACTACTGTCAATCATATCCAGGGCCTTAAAATCTAATATCAACCTTGACCTAAATGCTTTTTGATAGTTTGGACAGAACCCACAGGCATAACACCAGAAACAAACATCTCTACATTCCCCCTTCCGACTAAACCTTTACAAAAATTCAATGTTTTTCAAAAGGCCCCAAAAAACTGGAATACCCACCTGGGAAAATTAGAAAAAGCAGAACCTTTCACCTTCAAAAAATTCATTAGAAAACATTTATCTCCCTGATTAACCCTGTCAAATAACACACGAATTCCACCTTTTGGTTCCACTTACACTGCTCACTCATTTTCCATAAACAGAAACAGAAATATTAATCTCAGTCTTAAAAAAATGAATCCCGGATTCCCAAACTGAAACATATACTGTGCCAAAAAAAAAGCTTCCATTGCTAAAATCACAAACTAGTTTTTAGTACTTTGTCTAATACCAACTTTTCCTCATAAATTTTTACTTTTTGTTTAAAAATAAACTAAGTATGCCCGAAATCCTAGCCATGCTAAGCGTTTAGTGGTACACTCTTTAAAACAATTTTACTACTGTAAACCAAAAAAATAACCCAAATTTCTGTAAAATCAGCTTTATCCTTATAGAGAATAAAAAATTTGAAAAAAAGTATCCAAAACGGTTGGGGGTCCTCCCCAAATAAGATACTATTGCGCAAAAGGCCCTTCACACTATCCATCACTTATTTGCCATACCCCACCTATGCTATTTGTGCTTGGGGATAATGCAGCAAACACCAAAGCCAATAATAAAACCCCAAAAAAAGCGCATAAAAATAATCATAAATCCCCTCCCTGGCAACACACCCCCCCACTCTTCATAGATCTAAAAATTACTCCTGTTCAGTACATCCACACTTACTGTCAACTACATCTCAGGGCCTTAAACTCCAATACAACTTGACCCAAAACGCTTTCTTGTAGTTTTGGGCAGAACCCACAGGCATAACACCAGAACAAACTATCACGACTTCCCATGTCGACAAACCCTTTACAAAAATTCAAGTAAGTCAAAGGCCCCAAAATTGGAAACCCTACCCGAGAAACCCAGAAATGCGCACATTCTTTACCTTAAAAAACTACCCTTAGAAAACATCTTATCTCCTGAACACCCGCAACTAATACACAAAACCAATGGTGGTTACATTTCATCACCATTTGACAATAAACAGAAATATTAATCTCAATCTTAAAATAATAATCCCGTGATTCTCCCAAAACTGAAACTAGTCTGTGCCAAAAAAAAAAAATTCACATTGTTTAAAATCACAAATAGTATTTATACTTAGCCACAATACCAAAATTACCTCTTTAATTTTGTAGTTTTTAAAATTAAGATTTAAAATAAGTCTGCCCCAAATACCAGCCTGCTAGGGGGTTCTAGTGGGACAATCTGTAATCATTTTTTATAATGTAAACCCCACAATAACCAAATTCTGTAAAATCAGCATTGTAAACCTTATAGAGAATAAAATTTGAATTTGAAATTTAATGAAATTTGAACAGCCGGAACTTCCCCAAAGGGGGGAAGGGAAAAGTGAGAGGTCATGAACAAGAAGGGGGTAACGATGAGAAACAAGAGCGAATGTAGGCAGAGAGAAAAGGGATACTAAAATCATTGACATCCTATACATGGAAGGATTGTTTGAGGTCATGGGGATGAACATAATGCAAAGGCAATGAGCCACGGCGACAGACAAGGATGGAAAAATTTTCCTCTGTATAAAAGGGTCTAAAGGGGTGAATGAGAGGGCCCCAAAGGGAAAAGGCGATATCTTGGGGATGAAAAGGGTTAAATTGTGTTGCGGGAGAAGCCACAGAATAGATCTGGTCCCCCAATTAGCTTGGGCAAGCTAGGGTGGAGTGCAAACAAGGGAGTGCAACGATCTGTCCCCATGAACAATGTGCAAGAACCTTAAGGTGTTTAGCCGACGTAGCAGTTGTCTTTTTTTTTAAAAAGGGGGGTTTCCATATCACCAATGGTAAAAGAGCAGACCGAAACTGACTGTATCACATCTCAGAATATTGAACCCGTAAGTACCAAATTGCAAAATGAAATACCCCCGGAATAGAAACAAGGGGCCCCAAAAAGCAAAACTGAGGATAAATTACCAAAAACAAACTGTGGAAGTCCATTGTTGGGGCTGGGGGGATAGAAGTAGACGGGAAAAATGCACCAACAGGGAATACGTCACAGAACCCCGGCAAGCAGAAACCAAGCCCGTGCTCCCTACTATGCCTTGGTATCTGCTGGCAGGGGAAAAAGGAAAAACAGATGGGGCTGCAACCATGGGCCACCCCAGAAAATGCATGCCCATATACAAAAGGAAATGCAAACTCCTTTCCGTAAGCTTTTTTTTCCCCGAAATGTGTACCCCTTCAGTACAGGAAAAAACTTTCTATAATTAAATTGCCAGGCATACCATCTAAAAGGGGGCAAAAGATACAAACATCCAGGCCTGGGGGAAAAAAATGGGTAGCCACGCCACTCAAGAGGGGGAGGTTTTTTTGTGCCCGGAGGAAAAAAAAACTGGCAGGAATGGGAGAAATCGAACCAAAAAAAACCAGTCATTCCCGGGTGGAACCCCAGTCGATGGGCCCCCACCCAAACCAAAAATACGTACCAACAAAACCACCAGTCCCAAACATTTTTCTTTGCAAATATCAGGGTCTAAAGCCCGCAACAAACAACAAAATACCTTCATCCGTGGGGTGCTTGCAGAGGCAAAGGCAAAGTTCGCGGCTTTCACTGAGACCCACATAAAGGACACTTGGGACAACGAAAATGGATCCCGGGTTTACAACCTTACAGAGTGAAGAGTAAAAGGCAAAGGGGGGGGGGTTGGCTGTACATTGCAGAGTCACTTTTTTTCACAGAATGTTTAAATCCCTAAATGATTTAGTGGAATTTTTTAGTAGAAAAGGTCAGAACAAAACCAGTCATTGTGGGTCTACAAGCCCCCCGAGCAAACCCCAAAATTTCCCGGGAAACAGCTGTTAAAAAATTTGACCATTTTGGAAAATCTTCCCAAGCTCCTGCACCAACATTTTGCTCCGGGGGATTTAAATTTAAAGGACTAAAATGGAGGAATATAGCAAATAATATTGTTGCAGTAATAACACCAGACAGCTCTGAGAAAATCAACTCACACGAGCTTTTTAAAAATTGCACAAAATTCAATTTAAAAAAGCAAAATATAGAGCTACTAGATGGAGAATACATAACCCATTTTCACTAACAATGATGACTGAAGAATGTCACCATATCAAAAAAAAATTACTAGATACAACATAATTGGGTTCAGACATGTATGCGTGGGAGCCCAGACCGCAAAATGAGATATCACGGGGGCATTCACAAATTCAATTTCCCAATAACAAAAACATAAAGTGGGACCAAGAAAACCAAGTCAAACCCGATATAAGCGGGGAAGATCACAAACAAACAGCCCCCAACTTATCCCTAAAACTTTTAACTCGGTGGCACTTGATGTATGACAAGGCTTTTCCTTAAAAAAAAGGAGGAGTAGATGTAAAATAGAAAGAGACAGGCGCCCCCTTTACGGGCACGGAAAAGAATAACGAGGGGCTAAAAGGGGTCAATTATTGAAATGCGTAGGGGACATGGTGAGAAATGCAAGCATCAAACTTAAGCTAAAAGAATCTTTGGGGAGTCAGGAATCGGGGGGAAGAACTAAAACCATAAAAAAATCGAAAGAAACCCAAAGTATTTCTTCCCCTATGCCAAATCAAAATCGAAAACAACGCCCAGTTTTGGGGCCCCCTACTAAAAAAGGGGGCCTCAAGTGACAGCAAAGGAAAAGAGTGGTACTCAAGTCCAATAGACTCGTTTTTTGCAAAGCGCTAAACCCGATGGAAGTCGAAGATCAAAATGTTTTTTTTTGAAGAGCCCCAAAATTTGTTAACACAAGCCTACCGATTTTTTATCTGACGAAATGACTTCGAACAGGCGATAAATGAATGCCCATGCACTCGCCCAGGGGGCCGACTCATGGAAATCGTGTTCATCAAGAACTGCAAGAAGCCCCTATCACGACCTTTTTCCCTCCTATGGAAGGGAGCATGGGGCAGGGGGGCGTCCCTCTTTCTAAAAAAAACAGACATAGCCCCACCCCCAAAGGGGCAGTAAAGCAATAGCAAAGAAACAGACCAAAGCATTAACATCCCATATCTAAAAATTTTTTTAAAGGGGCCCAAGAAACAAGATCACACCATCTAGAAAAAACCCTAGTTTTCCAACCCCGGGAACATGGGTTTAGAAGGGGCGCTCCCGTCTGTCTCCCTATGGATCACTACGACAAGGTCCTTAAAAAAAAGCACTAGAAGACAAAAAAATGCAGATGTAATATTTACAGACTTTGCAAAACCTTCGACAAATGTGACCCTGGCTTTATAGCGCAAAAATGCGTGCAAAAGGGGAAACGGGAAAAATCGGTCGATGGATCTATAATTCCTCACTAACAGAACACAGAGAGTAGTTAAAAGTAAAGCCCGGGGCGTTTTGGGTGAAAAGCTCTGTTCCAAAAGGGCCAGTACTAGCTCCCACTTGTTCCTCCCCTCATATCCGACATAGACAAGGAGTCACCCCCCAAACCCCGTGTTTTCCTTTGCGTGACCCCCGAATCTGCTGACGTGTCTTCCATTGCAGACACTGCAAGGTCCAGGGGCATAAACCCAAAATCTTTCAGGGGGCTGGGGAAAAAACAATATGAATTTCAACGATGAAAATTTCAATTACCAATATGGAAACATGAGGAAATTTTAATCTTCATCAAATACAAAAAAAAATTCTGGCCCCAAAAAAAAGCGAAAAACCCAAGTCAAAGATGGGGTGATTTGTCGGGGATTCACCTTCAAGGACCATAACATTTTCAATCGCATCTGCTAAAAAATGACAGGATGGGTTGAGAACCCTTTAAAAAATAGGGGGCCCAACCCCTGATGACACTCTTCAGGTCACTTGTTTTATCTAGGCTGGGAAAATTGCCCGCACTTAACGCACCTTTCAAGGAGGTGAAATTTCCGACCTAGAAAATTAGAAACTTTCACGGCGCGGGTAAAGGAGTAAAACACCTCAAATTTCTGGGGAGCGCTTGGGTTTTTAAAACCCGTATTCCCTGGAACGCGGGGGGAGAGTACATGATTATATACCCTGGAAAAATCCTAAGGGGCTGTACCGAACTTGACACGAAAATCACTCACTACGAGCAAAAGACTTGGCAGACATGCACCCTCCCCCCCAAAAAAGCAGGGGGGTTTCCCAGCACGTTAAGAGACCATACAATAAGTTCAGGGGCCCCAGTGTTCAACTGCCTCCGCACATAAGGGGGATTACCAAAAGACCCTGGCGTCTTAAGCTGGCACTGGACAAACACCTAAAGTCAGTTTCCCGATCAGCCGGGCTGTGGCTCGTCGTTGGTTTGCGGCGCCAGCAGCAACACCTGGGTTTATCAGGGTGATCCCAAAAGGGGGGGCCTGGTCACAGACCGGGCGCGGGGGGGTTGACCCCCGAAACTCTCTCCAGGTAACTCCAGGTAAACAAGGGGGTATCCAGATAAGCAGGGACCCATGAAGGTAATGAATCGGGAAAAATTTAAAGAATGAGAAGCAGTCCAATGGGAGACTGTTACAGCTGGGGCCATGTCTATGGGCCGTTTTGGCCCCTTTCCGTAACAAGATGTCGAATCCAGCTCTCGTTAGTTGTCCTTAACACCGTCAATTTTAAATAGGGGGATTTATTAGGAGAATGACCCGACTAAATAAAATGTGATTTTTATTATAAAGAATCCATAAAAAAATTGTATTGATAAAAAGTTCTCTCTCTTTTTTGTGTTATACAAAAAAATTTACACGTTGTCTGGGACTAAGTTTCTTTTTGAGCGGGGGAAGTATTAAAGACTGAGTGCAAAAAGTTCTCAGAGAGTATGAACAAACTCTGAGAATGTGTGTGGAAAACCTCTCAGAGGGGTGGTGAACCTTTCTGAGCAAGTGCTGTGAACTATCTGAGCAAGTGCTGTAAACCCTACTGCCAGTACCACTGAGTGGTAAGCCGACTTTCAGTTGGCAAGTGACTGAGGGAGACTTAAGTCCTAAAGGCAAACCGGCCTTAACTAGTGGTTTCCACTACTGACAAAATTAACAATGTAACAAATAATATAATACAATATTAACTTGCTTTTATTAAAAATAAAGGAGCATATTCTACTATAAAAAAACGGGGAGGGCCCTACTCGTAACACCTCCCCCCTCACGACCCCAAGACCCCCACGACCCCACGACCTCACCCCCGGAGGTCGCCCAAGAAAAGTAAAAGTTTTCTACTTTTTTAAAACCCAAGAAAATTTAAAACCCAAAAAAAATAAGGATGATGGATGATATTCCTATAAATTTTGAATCCCTTAGTGATACAAGTTTGCTTTAAAGGATCATGGAAGGCCAATCTCAGGCTTCTCATAGTAAAGTTCAGTCTTTTTTAACATAAGAACATAAGAAAATAAGAACATAAGAACTAAAACGAAGGGAAAACTGCAGAAGGGCCTAGGGGTATCGAGGGAGGTCCAAGTTCCTACCGGGTTTAAGCCATGCACCCAACCTAGTCGGTCAGGTCACATTGAGTTAAGGGGAACACGGGAACCGACCCGGAGCTCAACTTGGTCCAACTCCACCCACCACATCCCCCAT
>NC_069421.1:48453697-48546767 GCF_026875155.1 Cherax quadricarinatus
CGAGTGACTCTCCCTGTCCAGTGGAGTGACATCCACAAACTCGAGTCTGACAACAAAATATCAATATTTATTTATTGCTTAACTTCTCATGAAGGGACCTATGCTACTTTATGTCGTCGGGGTAGTAATAAATATTCACTGGTAGTGCCCCTGTTATTGTTGGGAAAGACTCATGTAGCTTTAATCAAACACTTCCAGAAATATATGAGAATTTTCTCGAGAAAACATTCACGCAATAAGCACTTTTGCTTGAATTGTTTAAGTGAATATAGTGACATTTGCAACTTAAAAACTCACTTCAATTCATGCGACAACCAACAAAAGTTGATTTTTCCCCCAGCTGGAAGCGTTTGCAAATTCAAAAATACTCACAAGGGCTACTTGCCCTCTCATACTGCCTTTGTGGATTTAGAAGCTTACCTCGATAATCGTAAGCCAGAGGGGATAATAACAGCTAGACACGTAGCAATAGCTTATGGCTATATAGTGATAGACAGAAATAACACTATAATAGATAGATATGTCCATCGGGGGTACAGTGTATTGATCATATGTATGATAGGCTTTCGTCTTTATGGGATTGGATAAAGATGAACACTCCCTGTTATCCACTTCATATGACCAGGGAGCAGCATATACATTTTGCCATACAGAAGAAGTGCAACTTCTGTCATCAGGACTTTACTCTTACCAAACCAAAGGTGAGGCATCATGACCATCTTATGCCTAAGGCTAATTATTTAGGAGCCCTCTGCAATAATGCAATTTAAGACAGAAAATTTCAGGTAAATATTTGCCTGTTATCATTCATAACCTATTACCTGGAGTTTACCTGGAGAGAGTTCCGGGGGTCAACGCCCCCGCGGCCCGGTCTGAGACCAGGCCTCCTGGTGGATCAGAGCCTGATCAACCAGGCTGTTGCTGCTGGCTGCACGCAAACCAACGTACGAGCCACAGCCCGGCTGATCAGGAACTGACTTTAGGTGCTTGTCCAGTGCCAGCTTGAAGACTGCCAGGGGTCTGTTGGTAATCCCCCTTATGTGTGCTGGGAGGCAGTTGAACAGTCTCGGGCCCCTGACACTTATTGTATAGTCTCTTAACGTGCTAGTGACACCCCTGCTTTTCATTGGGGGGATGGTGCATCGTCTGCCAAGTCTTTTGCTTTCGTAGTGAGTGATTTTCGTGTGCAAGTTCGGTACTAGTCCCTCTAGGATTTTCCAGGTGTATATAATCATGTATTTCTCCCTCCTGCGTTCCAGGGAATACAGGTTTAGGAACCTCAAGCGCTCCCAATAATTGAGGTGTTTTATCTCCGTTATGCGCGCCGTGAAAGTTCTCTGTACATTTTCTAGGTCGGCAATTTCACCTGCCTTGAAAGGTGCTGTTAGTGTGCAGCAATATTCCAGCCTAGATAGAACAAGTGACCTGAAGAGTGTCATCATGGGCTTGGCCTCCCTAGTTTTGAAGGTTCTCATTATCCATCCTGTCATTTTTCTAGCAGATGCGATTGATACAATGTTATGGTCCTTGAAGGTGAGATCCTCCGACATGATCACTCCCAGGTCTTTGACGTTGGTGTTTCGCTCTATTTTGTGGCCAGAATTTGTTTTGTACTCTGATGAAGATTTAATTTCCTCATGTTTACCATATCTGAGTAATTGAAATTTCTCATCGTTGAACTTCATATTGTTTTCTGCAGCTCACTGAAAGATTTGGTTGATGTCTGCCTGGAGCTTTGCAGTGTCTGCAATGGAAGACACTGTCATGCAGATTCGGGTGTCATCTGAAAAGGGAGACACGGTGCTGTGGCTGACATCCTTGTCTATGTCGGATATAAGGATGAGGAACAAGATGGGAGCGAGTACTGTGCCTTGTGGAACAGAGCTTTTCACCGTAGCTGCCTCGGACTTTACTCTGTTGACGACTACTCTCTGTGTTTCTGTTAGTGAGGAAATTATAGATCCATCGACCGACTTTTCCTGTTATTCCTTTAGCACGCATTTTGTGCGCTATTACGCATGGTCACACTTGTCGAAGGCTTTTGCAAAGTCTGTATATATTACATCTGCATTCTTTTTGTCTTCTAGTGCATTTAGGACCTTGTCGTAGTGGTCCAATAGTTGAGACAGACAGGAGCGACCTGTTCTAAACCCATGTTGCCCTGGGTTGTGTAACTGATGGGTTTCTAGATGCGTGGTGATCTTGCTTCTTAGGACCCTTTCAAAAATTTTTATGATATGGATGTTAGTGCTATTGGTCTGTAGTTCTTTGCTGTTGCTTTACTGCCCCCTTTGTGGAGTGGGGCTATGTCTGTTGTTTTTAATAACTGTGGACGACCCCCGTGTCCATGCTCCCTCTCCATAGGATGGAAAAGGCTCGTGATAGGGGCTTCTTGCAGTTCTTGATGAACACAGAGTTCCATGAGTCTGGCCCTGGGGCAGAGTGCATGGGCATGTCATTTATCGCCTGTTCGAAGTCATTTGGCGTCAGGATAACATCGGATAGGCTTGT
Source organism: Cherax quadricarinatus (assembly GCF_026875155.1). Lineage (NCBI taxonomy): Eukaryota > Metazoa > Arthropoda > Malacostraca > Decapoda > Parastacidae > Cherax > Cherax quadricarinatus. Next base: position 48,456,209 of record NC_069421.1, read on the forward strand.
GTTAATCAAATTTTGTGGCTCTCTCATAAAAAATTCATTTTGATCTTCGACTCTCAGTCTGGTTAGCGGCTTGCTAAAAACTGAGTCATATTGGGACTTGAGTAGCTCACTCATTTCCTTGCTGTCATCTGTGTAGGACCCATCTTGTTTAAGTAGGGGCCCAATACTGGACGTTGTTCTCGATTTTGATTTGGCATAGGAGAAGAAATACTTTGGGTTTCTTTCGATTTCATTTATGGCTTTTAGTTCTTCCCGCGATTCCTGACTCCTAAAGGATTCTTTTAGCTTAAGTTCGATGCTTGCTATTTCTCTGACCAGTGTCTCCCTACGCATTTCAGATATATTGACCCTCTTTTAGCCGCTCTGTTATTCTTTTCCGTCGCCTGTAAAGGGAGCGCCTGTCTCTTTCTGTTTTACATCTACTCCTCCTTTTTCTTAGAGGAATAAGCCTTGTGCATACATCGAGTGCCACCGAGTTAATCTGTTCTAGGCATAAGTTGGGGTCTGTGTTGCTTAGTATATCTTCCCAGCTTATATCGGTTAGGACTTGGTTTACTTGGTCCCACTTTATGTTTTTGTTATTGAAGTTGAATTTAGTGAATGCTCCCTCGTGACTAATCTCATTATGTCGGTCTGGGGCTCCGCGCATACATGACTGAACCTCAATTATGTTGTGATCTGAGTATATTGTTTTTGATATGGTGATATTTCTTATCAGATCATCATTGTTAGTGAAGATGAGGTCTAGTGTATTCTCCAGTCTAGTAGGCTCTATTATTTGCTGGTTTAAATTGAATTTTGTGCAGAGATTTAAAAGCTCGCGTGAGTGTGAGTTTTCATCAGAGCTGCCTCCTGGTGTTATTACTGCAACAATATTATTTGCTATATTCCTCCATTTTAGGTGCCTTAAGTTGAAATCCCCCAGGAGCAAGATGTTGGGTGCAGGAGCTGGAAGGTTTTCCAGACAGTGGTATGATATGGCTTTGATAATTAAAGAACTAAGTGTTAAAGCCCCAATCAATGTTTTAATGAAACAGGGATATAAATTCCTAAAGGTAGAAATAGGAGCACTACGTTTCCTGGATAGTCTAGCCTTCTTGTCCGCTGGTTTGGCTAGTTTGGCTCAGGCGCACATAGCTTCAAAATCACCCTTGAAATTCACAGAGGCGATGATAAGTCATCTACCCCCCGAAAGTTGGGGATGTGTGTGATGAATGGTTTGAAAAACCGACAAGTTGAAGATTGAGACACTTATGCAGCATATGGGAATCTTTATTCAGGAAACGTTTCGCCACACAGTGGCTTCATCAGTCCAATACAAAGAGGAAGGCGAAACGTTTCCTGAATAAAGATTCCCATATGCTGCATAAGTGTCTCAATCTTAAAGTTGGGGATGCTTATTAACCGGCAAACAAGTGTTTCCTTATGAATATTGCAGCTCCCCAGAAAGGCTCGAAGGGAAGACTTTACCCCCAAAAAGAGCTTTCTACAGTTCTCTGTCTAAGAAGCATATTAGCCAAGAAGAATTCGATCATGCTCATCTGGTTTGGGAGAAAACAGCTTGTCAAACTCTAGGAGACTATCTCCTAGTATATCTCAGCTGTGATGTAGGGCTTCTGGCTGACATATTCACCTTGCATAGGAGATTATTATACAACATCTATAATCTAGATGTTGTTCACTATGTTTCTCTCCCCGGTTTTGCCTATGATGCTTTCTTAAAAACCAGTGGAGTGGAATTAGAATTAATTACTGATCAGGAGCTTTATAACATCATACAGTCTAATATAAGAGGCGGCTTCACCACTGCTGTTAGGACGTTTGCTCAAGCCAATAACCAGTTCATTAATCCCAATTTTGATGAGAAAAACTTAGTAAGTAAATTTTTGCTATACTGGGATTTTAATTCTCTTTATGGTTCTTGCATGACTGAGGCGCTGCCCTACGCAAACATTCGAAAACTCTCACCCGCAGAAATGGTGAGTTTTCTCGCAAATGGTGGTCTTCTCCAGAAGAATCCTCAAGACTCTATAAAAGGTTACTGGCTTCTTATAGACACTCTAGGAATAGCCCCAGAATTAGCTTGCTACACAGATGACTTGCCACTATGTCTCTATCACAAACAGATAACATTAGATGATCTATCTGAGTACAGCAAACAGCTATTGGCAATCAGTAATCAAAAACTACCCCGTAAAAATACTAAATTAGTGGGGGACCATCTCCCCAAACGAAACTACCTAATATCATTGCCTTTATTGCAGTTGTTTTTGGAGATAGGTCTACAAATTGAGAAAATTCATAGCATATATGAATTCTCACAAGGAAAATATCTGGCAGACTTTGTGGAAACAAACGTGAGGCAACGTAATAGTAGCACTAGTAAAGACTGTCAGCGATTATTTAAATTGTTGACCAATTCTGTATTCGGCAAGACATTGTTTAATCATCAAAATATGCCAACAAAACGAAGCTCATAACATCAGCAGGAGCATTTTTTGCGAGCGGTGAGTAAGCCACTATTTAAGAAAGCCATAAAGCTTTCAGAAAACAAAGTATTGGTTACGACGGGGACGCCAGCCATAAAACTCACTTACCCTAATTACATAGGCTACCAGATACTAGAACTCGCCAAATTTAAGCTGTACCATTTTTGGTATATGAATCTTAAGAAAACATACCAAGACAAAATAAAACTAATCTATTGTTCTATCTAGGCTGGAATATTGCTGCACTCTAACAGCACCTTTCAAGGCAGGTGAAATTGCCGACCTAGAAAATGTACAGAGAACTTTCACGGCGCGCATAACGGAGATAAAACACCTCAATTACTGGGAGCGCTTGAGGTTCCTAAACCTGTATTCCCTGGAACGCAGGAGGGAGAGATACATGATTATATACACCTGGAAAATCCTAGAGGGACTAGTACCGAACTTGCACACGAAAATCACTCACTACGAAAGCAAAAGACTTGGCAGACGATGCACCATCCCCCCAATGAAAGGCAGGGGTGTCACTAGCACGTTAAGAGACCATACAATAAGTGTCAGGGGCCCGAGACTGTTCAACTGCCTCCCAGCACACATAAGGGGGATTACCAACAGACCCCTGGCAGTCTTCAAGCTGGCACTGGACAAGCACCTAAAGTCAGTTCCTGATCAGCCGGGCTGTGGCTCGTACGTTGGTTTGCGTGCAGCCAGCAGCAACAGCCTGGTTGATCAGGCTCTTATCCACCAGGAGGCCTGGTCACAGACCGGGCCGCGGGGGCGTTGACCCCCAGAACTCTCTCCAGGTAAACTCCAGGTAATCAGATACCGATAGTGTCATCGCCTGTTTAGAGGGCATCATAAACCTTACTGATGAAATCGGTAAGGAACCGTTGAGGATAAGATAAGATAAGATAAGATTTCGTTCGGATTTTTAACCCCGGAGGGTTAGCCACCCAGGATAACCCAAGAAAGTCAGTGCGTCATCGAGGACTGTCTAACTTATTTCCATTGGGGTCCTTAATCTTGTCCCCCAGGATGCGACCCACACCAGTCGACTAACACCCAGGTACCTATTTGCTGCTAGGTGAACAGGACAACAGGTGTAAGGAAACGTGTCGAAATGTTTCCACCCTCCGGGAATCGAACCCGGGCCCTCCGTGTGTGAAGCGGGAGCTTTAGCCACCAGGCCACATCTAATTTCCCCACAGATCATCCTCTCTACAATGACTCAAGGAAGGGATCTCTAGGCTTTCTTAAAAGTGAGGTGGGGGACCGCCTTATTTCAGAAATAGTCTGCATTAAACCCAAAATGTATAGCATCCTGCTAGCAGATAACAACAACACTATCGCTGCGAAAGGAGTTCCTCAGTCTGAACAACAATTATTAACTCATAATAACTTCAGAAGTGTGCTGGAAGACGGCTTTAAACATCCCTTCCAATATAGTCAAATTAGAAATTTAAAAGGTCAGATGACCACTATCACCACTAGGAAACGAGGTCTTAGCTCATTTGATGATAAGCGCTTTTACTTAGATGCCTATCACTCTGTATCCTATGGTCATCCAGATGCCGGAGAAACAAAGTTTAAATTATTTAAAGATAAAACAGATGACAAAGTGGAGGAAGACGAGGGAGCTAATAGCAGTACTGAAGAAGGGAGTACAGAAGAAGAGGAACTAGAGATGAGAGACAGTTGCAATCTTTGGCGGGGAAGAGAAAACACCGTAAGAGATTTTTTCCCCAGGGTCAAGCATCGACGCGAGAGAGGTAGATCTTCCGCCACTGCTCGTAGTTTCATGCTCTTAGAAGCTAGCTGTTCTGAGGGAGAGGAGGAATAAAACAATGTAATGTTAACTAATAAATATATTTGCTAAGCGAGACTTTTGTTTTCACCTTTGAAAAATTAGGTTATTATCCTTTTTTTCACACAGATGCCCCCTGATGTACCCGGAGAGCGCAGCCAGATAATCACGCCCATGACCCCGAAAGAAGCAGTGAACTAGACCAGCAGGCTGGCTGCAACACTCCCTCAGAGACCCCACCCAATTATTAAGTCGTACCCAGGCACCTGAATCCTTTGTACTAGCCTCCCATCACAGAAATAAACTTCTCTATCCCCTTTGGGGGATGCGTGGTGACCCCACCCAGTTATTAAGTCCTCTGACAGTTCGAGGCTAAGCTGATTCCATTACAGCATTCTTTGAACCAGTCGGTGTTGGGAAGAAGTAGCACTTGCGTCAGTGACCGGGGGGAACTCCCTCGGAGATGGCAAGCTTGTACCCAGTCACCTGAATCCTTTGTACTGCCTCTCCCATCTATCAGGCTGATAGAGTTTGGGGAGTCAGAAGTGATCATTATCTACCTTTTTCTGCTTAGTAATACACAGAAATAAGTCTCTCTATCCCCTTGGGGGATGATTAAACATATTAAACTTGTACCCTGACAGCCCTGAGGTTATGCTGTCCCCGAGTATCACATTCTTTTCCACACTCATTATCCTGGAATCTGCCACCTGGTCACCTGAATCCTTTGTTCTACTTCTGTTCCTACTTAGTAATGCACAGGAATAAGTCTCTCTATCCCCTTGGGGGATGATTAAACATATTAAACTTGTACCCTGACAGCCCTGAGGTTATGCTGACCCCCCATTATCACATTCTTTTCCATGGTCATTATCCTGGAATCCGCCAGTGTTCCTAGATCGACATGAATATACTACTCACAAAGTAGTGAGTCGTAGTCAAAAAACTCTGTCATTTGTCTTGAGATTATTGTCTCAAGGATCTTACCAGTGATTGACAGGAGTGACACTGGTCTGTAGTTGCTGATTTCTGCTCTGCTCTTCTTTTTGTTAACAGGGACTACATATGCCTCTTTCCATGGAGAGGGCCATTTACACTGTACTAGGCAGTGCTGAAAGATGCGAGTTAGAGGTGCTACTAGCTGGTCTGCACATCTTCTCAACAATCTTGGGCTCAACTTGTCTGGGCCCACAGCCTTTTCTTGGTCAAGCGATTTAAGAAGGAAATGCACCTCCTCCTGCCTCATTGTCACCACTGACAGTTTTGACACAGTTCTTGCAGCTAGCCAAGGAGGGTCCCTTGCTGGATCAGGAACTTGCATTTTGGTAGCAAAGTGTTCAGCAAAGAGGTCTGCCTTCTCTTGACTACTAGTAGAGGTGGTCCCATCCTGTCGATTTAGAGGTGGAATGAGTTCATCAGGCAGGTAACCTTGTCTGTCCTTGACCAGGGACCACCAGGTTTTGGAGCCTACCCTACCTGATGCTAGCTTTCTGAACATTAAAATGGTATAAAATACCGACAGATTGTTAGGTAAGACACATATGCAACAGTTAGGTATCTTTATTTCGAAACATTTCGCCTACACAGTAGGCTTCTTCAGTCGAGTACAGAAAAGTTGATAGAAGCAGAAGAGACTTGAAGACGATGTAATCAGTCCATCACCCTTTGGAACAATGCTCTTCTCCAGACTGAGGGACTGACCACCTCAAAACTTTAAGGGTGATGGACTGATTACATCGTCTTCAAGTCTCTTCTGCTTCTATCAACTTTTCTGTACTCGACTGAAGAAGCCTACTGTGTAGGCGAAACGTTTCGAAATAAAGATACCTAACTGTTGCATATGTATCTTACCTAACATGCTAGCTTTCTTTTAGTGTCCACCTCCCATTTAGCAATGTCCCACTTTTGAACGTCACCCATATGCCTACAGGCTTGCGTGTGCAAGTTCCTGTTATAGGTGGTAGGATGTTTCTTATACCTTCGCCATGCTTTGTGCTTAGCAGTAGCAGCCTCTCTACAACGAAAGCCAAACCAAGGCTGATCTGTAGGCTTCGTCACATATTGCCGGTGAGGAATGTGTTCTTGTTGTAGATTAAGGATGTGTCCAGTGAAGTCTTTCACTTGGTTGTCAACATCCCCTTGGAGAAGAGCATTCCAATCGGTGGTGGCGAGCTCAGAGCAAAGGGCTGGCCAATTACCTCTTTCCCATAGCCAGGTTGTGCGTGTGGACTCCTCACCTCGTTCTATTGGGGTCTTAAGTGATCTTAAGTTGCCTGAAACCTTTGGAGGCAAGGCTAGAGGCCTTTGAGAAATCATTTATCCTTTATGAGACAGAGACCTATGCTGCAGATGAGTCTGACGATACAGTCGAGGTAGCTCGGAAGGAATATGACGAACGAAGGGCAGTGTGTAAAGCAGAGATGAAACTCTGCAGGCAGTTAATAAAGACTTTGAAGGCAGGTATGGCAGGGGCAGCAAACATTTCAGGGAGCACAAACATCCGCACGCCTGTTAATGTGTTGTTCAGATTGCCCGAATTGAATTTGCCAACGTTTGACAGAACGTTAACAGAGTACATTGCCTTTTGGGATCAATTCAAAACCCAGATAGATGACAGAGACGATTTGTCAGATGCCGTCAAATTACAGTATTTACGTTCACAGCTCAAGGGTAAATAAAGCCTTTGACTTGGTCCGGCATTACCAAACCACTGACACTAATTACCAACATGCCAAGGACTAATTAAAGGACATGTTCGGCAACACTGAGGAGATAAAGGTAGCTATACTTTATCGGTTGTTGGACCTGGAGGCTTGTCACCATGACTGTCAGAGCCTAGAGAAGTTCTGAATCGAAGTTATGAGTTTGACAAATAGCCTTAAAGATTTATATGATTGGAGTAAGTCAAAATGGTTCATCAATCAGGTGATACAGAGGAAACTGGCTGCCACTACAGTGCATGAGTTACATTTAAAATATCGGACAAACCGGTTCACGATACAACAGATTGTTGAGGGGTTGGGAGATCTCGTTTCTCATTTGAGTATAGGTGAAAGAGACGAGTCATCACCATCACCACATAAAAACACAGACAGTTACTCAAAGATCTCGGGAGATCAGTCTAAAGCTCGTCACACTAACGTTTGGGTGTACTATGGTAAAGAAGTGTCTAAGGCAAGAACCTCTAAGGAGAACCTCAGAGGCGCTCATGCCAGAATATGCGTGTTCTGCAAAGGTGAACACACTAGCACGAGTTGCTCCGAGTATACAACACTGAGCAGTAGGCAACGGAGACTAAAGAAGTTGAGACTCTGCTTCAAATGTTGTGGGGAACACTTTGCCAGAGACTGTGACACCCAGCTCAGTGAGTCGAGGCTGTTGCAGAGGTAAGCACCATACTGCACTATGTCCCAATAATTTAAGGAAACCCCAGGCTAGTAGGGATGTCCGTCAGGTAGAGATAGAAAGTGAGCCCGAGCCTGAAGTGGTAGCCAACGTGATTAGTGGGAGCGAAGTCTCTAATCCGAGTGAGAATCACAGAGGTGCTGCCCTATCTATAGTCATGGCAGAGGTTGTGAATGGGCACAGGTCCAAAACAACCCAGTTATTCTTTGACTCTGGAGCACAAGTATCCTTGATAACAAAGAAGTTGGTGGCTAAATTAAAGTTGAAGACCACCAGAAAGGTTAGCATGACGTTGGGAGGAGCTATAAGTCAGGTCCCACCCAAATCTTACGATATTGTGGATGTCACAGCTAAATTAGGTGGACATCGCAGAGACATTACAGTCTTGGTGGTAGAGACGTTACCCACAGCAATTACATCAAGAGTTCTTGCTGCAGCAGCCAAGCGATTGAAAGACCTTGGTGAATTACCACTGACACAGTTAGAAATGTTGGTATCCTGGTGGGAGCCAACCAGATAGATGACTTCCTGTCTACACGATGGACTTTCAGGGAAGGAATTGGTTTATACAGTTCCCCAGTAGGATACATCACAGGTGGCAGGATTCCACCTGAATTCCCTGCCATGCCAGAGAGGGAAGAAGCTGTCACCCATGATAGCTGGGGGAGTAGTGATAATAAGTATCAGTATATATGATGAACTTCCAGGTAAGCTGAACCAGGTAGGGAGTGACAAACACTCAGCCACCTTGGGAAAACACTTTTATGGGGTATGTAAAGAGGGAGATAGATTGCCATTAGACTCAGGGAACCTCATATCAGTGGGAGGAATGGCTACCAGGGCATGTGGGCCACTGTGTGGGAAAGTATGGAGCCACACAGTCAAGGCTAGACATACGAAAGATGTTAAAAGGGTGCTAAGACCACCGGAACCAACAAGTTTACACCCCCAGAGGTCCACGCGGTGAAAACTGGATGGTTGAAGTTAGACCAGAGTCTGCTCGACGAGAGTGGCTGGACAGCACTCATGTCCAGGGTCTGCTGTGGGGGCTTGTGGAAGGTGAACTTGATGTAGACTTATCGCCTACCTTCACCGGAGGGAGGATGTGGAAACTTATTCAGTCCTAAAGTTCAACAGGGCAGATACATTGTATGAAGGCCTTAGTATTCCACGGAAAGGCCGTCTGAGTTCTGCTGGCCCTTACATCCACCCAAAACACACATACACCTGGGTTGGCGAATGTGGTTGGAAGGTACATTTTAATTGATAGATTTACCCTTCAAGGAAGAGATAGGTAGTTTATACTGTCAGTGAATTAATATTAGGACTATTGAGGCAACTGTAGATAATAATAATGTAGACCTAAGACCTTAGCATAGGTAGTAATAGGCCGGTAATATAGGCAGACTCTAGGTTATGTTAGCTAGGGAGAACTGGCAACCCAAGTTTGAACATCGAGGCACGGGATTTTGAGACCGCAGTGCCTCCTTCTTTGTCAAAACTCCGAACGAGGCACACCGCCATGGACATCAGGGCGGCGCCCCACGTGTCTACACATACAAGGCCCTGGGGAGATCTGGTGGAGGCACCTAGAACTGCCATAGATGACCACCTCCATCAGGCCCATACAGTAAGACAAGACCTCTCTTTCTTTCTCAGTATTCTGGCCAGTTTCTGGGGGAAATTGCGAGCAAGTTGAACTGTGGGTCTTTGTGCAGTCAGTTGGTCAATGACCAGTATGTACCGGCATCTCCTCGTTGTTAAGCTTAGAAGCTAGCGTCACTTCCCGCTTAGTTATACTAGGGGTTACTCTTCCCCTTGGAAACAGGAATTTCTGAGGTGCAGGCAGGTCACTAATACCGACTTAATATTGCAGGAATTAAGGTTCCCGGTTGCACGTGGTTCTGAGGGGAAGTCCAGAGGGGCTAAAGCTTAGGGAGGTTGAAGACCAGGATATATTCTCCAACACCAAGTAAGTTAGTCCTTTATTCGTGCATGCAGGCGAGATTTCTTGCAGCATCAGTCATTTATGAAAATCTGTCCTATAAGCCACTTGTGAGGCTGAGGTACCAGCCTCAGGGCTACGTGTCAACAGAGCTTGCTAGGGTTAACAACTCACATGGAGGCAGTCCAGACAAATTTCCACAGATGGACTGACTGGTGTCAGTCTCCCTGACTCTTAAGTCAATCAAGTTAAGTTGAATTTTTTTTTCGTATTATTGTTCTCAAACTCCAAACTATGTACCGCCAATGGAAACTAAAATTATTATTATAATAAAAAAGAAGCGCTAAGCCACAAGGATGGAAACTAAAAACCCCAATGGAAATGGGACACTGTCTGCCTTTTCTCGCTGTTATCCTAGGTAATTTACTCATATGTTACTATGTATAATAATCGTAGTCACTTTAAATTTTCGTAACTGTATTTATGTGTATTTGTACCTAAATAAACTTAGAGTTTGGATGAAGTTTCTTCTGAATAAACTTATTACTTCCTTACATGAGTGTCCGGGTTCGATTCACGGCAAAGATTAGAAACAGTGGACATGCTTCCTTACACCGGTTGTCTATGTTCACCCATTAGTATACAGTGAGTACCTGGGTGTTAGTGGACTGGTGTGGGTCGCATCCTGGGACAAAACTGACCTAATTTGCGGGAAATGCTCTGCATAACAAGTGACTTTCTATATACTGTAGTAGTATGTCATTGATGCCAACTAGGACTGCATACCTTGTACGTGTACTTGTAGAAATAAATAAGGTATAATAATGCATTAAAATGACCCCAATGGAATTAAGACACTGACTTTTTGGGGTTATACCAGGTTCTATATATATATGCTGCTATGTATGATAATCCATGTATACCTGAATAAAATTAGTAAAGATATTATTATATTATTACATGAGAGTGGACGGTCGGGTTCAATACGGTGTAAGGTGTCATTGGCGCTATAAACCACAACAACAACAATGAAGTTCTCGGAGGTAAGTTTTAAATTCTGAATAATCCATCAAAGTCACCCATATCTGGTTTATTTTCACTATTCTTACATTTAAGAGAGGTTGTGGTAAACCCGTAGGGGTCTTGCATGAAGGTAGGTTCCTTCATCTTGCTGAGGGGCTCGTGATCCAAGGAACTGGTCCTGTCATTCAGTTCCTTGGATCAAGCCTGAGTGCTTCTTATTTTCCCAGTCGCTGTGTGAATCCCTACGGGTTTAGCACTCCCAACAAATGTAATAATATCACCTGGGGTAATGTGTGGCAATCAGGTTTAATCCAAGGAAAGGGAGGCCGAGTACAGGTTTCTGGATAAAAAACATAGTAAAAGGTCACAATACCATGACCTTAACGTAAGAATAAAGGAGCACATCAGTAGGCCTACTGACCCTAGTGGATTTAGTGTTTCATTTTTATTATAATTATAGGCCTACTGAGGATAAAAAGGCACAATACTGGAACCATACCCAAATAACTCAGACCCTCATCCATTATAAGGCCTGGTCACAGACTGGTCCGTGGGGGCGTTGACCCCCGAAACCCTCTCCAGGTATACTTCAGGTATACTTCAGGTATACTTCAGGTATACACAGGATAATGAAACTTATGACGATGTTTTGGTCCAACTTGTTAATGGTACAAGTTGGACCGAAGCGTCGTCATAATTTTGAGTTTCTTGTGTGCAGGTTATATGCGTTTAGGCCTATTGGCCTGTGTTAGGCAGGTCGAACTCATACCCAAGTACATACCAGACTAAGAACCCCATTACTGACATCAAGGGACACTTCCCTTTAAACGTTGATCTCCATTGTTAAGCTTTCTTTATCTTCCCCAGACTGTCTCCATGGATTTAGCACTCATGATGATAATAATAATAATAATAATAATAATAATAATAATAATAATAATAATAATAATAATAATAATAAAAATAATAATAATTCCCAGCCAACTAACACTTAGAAATACTTAGCATTAAGTGAACACTGGTTCTTGATGCTGGTGAGGGGCTCTTGATCTAGGGGAATGGGTCTCTGTTCCAGTTCCCTGAATTAAGTCTGAATACTTTCCCGCACAACACACACAGGTGCTGTATAATCCCTCCAGGTATAGCTCTCCCCCATGATAATAATAATTTGTGCTGCCAGAGATGCGAATTTATTGTAAGATAACATTTTTGGGGATTTTTAAGCCAGGGTAGAGAAGGTTAGCCACCCAGGATAACCCAGGGTACAGAGGGTTAGCCACCCAGGATAACCCAGGGTACAGAGGGTTAGCCACCCAGGATAACCCAGGGTACAGAAGGTTAGCCACCCAGGATAACCCAGGGTACAGAGGGTTAGCCACCCAGGATAACCCAGGGTACAGAGGGTTAGCCACCCAGGATAACCCAGGGTACAGAGGGTTAGCCACCCAGGATAACCCAGGGTAGGGAGGGTTAGCCACCCAGGATAACCCAGGGTACAGAGGGTTAGCCACCCAGGATAACCCAGGGTACGATGGGTTAGCCACCCAGGATAGCCCAGGGTACAGAGGGTTAGCCACCCAGGATAACCAAGGTAGGGAGGGTTAGCCATCCAGGATAACGTTACCAGGGTAGGGAGGGTTAGCCACCCAGGATAACCCAGGGAAGAGAGTGTTAGCCACCCAGGATAACCCATGGTATGGAGGGTTAGCTACCCAGGTTAACCCAGGTAGGGAGGGTTAGCCACCCAGGATAACCCAGGGTAGGGAGGGTTAGCCACCCAGAATAACCCAGGGAAAGGATTGTTAGCCACCCAGGATAACCCAGGGAAGAGTGTTAGCCACTTAGGATAACCCAGGGTAGGGAGGGTTAGCCACCCAGGATAACCCAGGGTAAGGAGGGTTTGCCACCCAGGATAACCCAGGGAAGAGTGTGTTAGCCACCCAGGATAATCCAGGGTAGGGAGGGTTAGCCACCCAGGATAACCCAGGGAAGAGAGTGTTATCCACCCAGGATAACCCAGGTAGGGAGGGTTAGCCACCCATGGTAGGGAGGGTTAGCCACCCAGGGCAGGGAGGGTTAGCCACCCAGGGTAGGGAGGGTTTGCCACCCAGGGTAGGGAGGGTTAGCCACCCAGGATAATCCAGGTTAGAGAGGGTTAGCCACCCAGGATAACCCAGGTAAGGAGTGTTAGCCACTCAGGATATCCCAGGTTAGAGAGGGTTAGCCACCCAGGATGACTTACAGTTGGGAGTGTTATCCACCCAGGATGACTTAGGGTAGGGAGTGTTAGCCACCCAGGGTAGGGAGGGTTTGCCACCCAGGGTAGGGAGGGTTAGCCACCCAGGATAATCCAGGTTAGAGAGGGTTAGCCACCCAGGATAACCCAGGTAAGGAGTGTTAGCCACTCAGGATATCCCAGGTTAGAGAGGGTTAGCCACCCAGGATGACTTACAGTTGGGAGTGTTATCCACCAAGGATAACCCAGGGCAGGGAGGGTTAGCCACCCAGGATGACTTAGGGTAGGGAGTATTAGCCACCCAGGATAACCCAGGGTAGGGAGGGTTAGCAACCCAGGGTAGGGAGGGTTAGCAACCCAGGGTAGGGAGGGTTAGCCACCCAGGATGATTTAGGGTAGGGAGTGTTAGCCACCAAGGATAACCCAGGGTAGGGAGGGTTAGCCACCCAGGATAACCCAGGGTAGGGAGGGTTAGCCACCCAGGATAACCCAGGGAAGAGAGTGTTAGCCACCCAGGATAACCCAGGGTAGGGAGGGTTAGCCACCCAGGATAATCCAGGGAAGAGAGTGTTAGCCACCCAGGATAACCCAGGGTAGGGAGGGTTAGCCACCCAGGATAACCCAGGGTAGGGAGGGTTAGCCACCCAGGATGACTCAGGGTAGATAGGGTTAGCTACCCAGGGTAAGGAGGGTTAGCCACCCAGGGTATGGAGGGCTAGCCACCCAGGGTAGGGAGGGTTAGCCACCCAGGAAAACCCAGGTAAGGAGTGTTAGCCACTCAGGATAATCCAGGTTAGAGAGGGTTAGCCACCCAGGATAACCCAGGGTAGGGAGGGTTATCCACCCAGGATATCCCAGGGTAGGGAAGGTTAGCCACTCAGGATAGCCTAGGGTAGGGAAGGTTAGCCACCCAGGATGACTTAGGGTAGAGAGTGTTAGCCACCAAGGATAACCTAGGTTAGGGAGGGTTACCTACCCAGGATAACCCAAGGTTGGGAGAGTTATCCACCCAGGATAAACCAAGGTAGGGAGGGTTAGCCACCCAGGATGACTCAAGGCAGGGAGGGTTAGCCACCAAGGATAACCCAGGGTAGGGAGGTTTAGCCACCCTGGATATCCCAGGGTAGGGAGGGTAAGCTGCCCAGGATAACCCAGGGTAGGGAGGGTTAGCTGCCCAGGATAACCCAGGGTAGAGAGGTTTAGCCACCCTGGTTATCCCAGGGTAGGGAGGGTTAGCTGCCCAGGATAACCCAGGGTAGGGAGGGTTAGCCACCCAAGATAACCCAGGATAGGGAGGGTTAGCCATCCAGTATATCCCAGGGTAGGGAGGGTTAGCCACCCAGGATAACCCAGGGTAGGGAGGGTCTTTTTTCCATTGTGTTCCTTCAATCATGTCCCCCAGGATGCAACCCACACCAGTCGACTAACACTGAGGTACCTACTTACTGCTGGGTGAACAGTGACAGCAGATGTAAAGTGACTACCACCCAGGTACCTACTTAGTGCTAGGTGAACAGGGAGAGCAGGTGTAAGGAAACATGCCCAACATTTCCACCCATGCTGGGGATTGAACCAAGGACTCTTGATATATGAGCTGAGTGTACTGCCAGCTGTGTCATGGGACATTGCCTAATTTTACCACTTGCTCCAGGATTGAGCCTGGGTCCCTCAATCCTGCTACCACTGAGCCTGCCAATGACTGGAATGAATAAATGCAATTACCTTTTTGAAACTACTGGAGCACAACTATGCTGAACTGTTGTATCTATGCACCTTTGACAAGACAATAATAGTGTGAATGATGGTGAAAGTGTTTCTTTTTCAGTTCACCCTGCCTTGTTGGGAGATGGCCAGTGTGTTTAAAAATAAATTAAATTTCCAGTAGTTGTAGCACTTAATACTACCTCTTTTAACTTATTTTATTGGCCTACCACTTTGTTTATGATGAAAAATTTCATAGTACAATGAGATATAGTATAATGGGATATAGTGATTATTTACTTAACAAATGGCTTTCCCCATAAAACTGAAAAGATTGGTTCGGCAGGACTACGTACTTGCATACTGTGCATAAACATCGTCGTACTGCAGCTCTAAGCATTATATTGTAATGTATCAATTGCCATATTTTTTTCATTGTGTAGTTGGTTCTCCACTGAACTTATTTAAATTTTGTATTTTTCTTTTGAAAATTGTATTATTTTTTATAAATACTTTGTTATACAATTGTAACCATGAATCGGCAGAAGTGTGTGAGAAAACTAATAACCCTGGAAATGAAGAAAGAAATTATTAATAAGTGTGAAAATGGAAAAAGCATTGCGAACCTTAGTGTTGAATATGGGATGGTTAAATTGACGATATGTACGATTTTAAAGAATAAAGAGGAGTTGAAAACTGTGCAAGTGGCTAAAGGAATTGCAAGACTTAGCAAAGCAAGGTGTGATGAGATGGATAATTTACTTAGTGCAGATGAAGAAGAAAGAAATGGCAGGCAATAGCATTAGTGATGCATTAATTTGTGAGAAGGCTAGACAGAGAGAGAGGAGAGGAGAGAGAGAGAGAGAGAGATGGGGGGAAAGGGTTAGAGGGTCACTTCACAGGAAGGTGTGAAATCCTGTATATGTGTGCGTGTGTGTGTGTGTGTGTGTGTGTGTGTGTGTGTGTGTGTGTGTGTGTGTGTGTCTGTGTGTGTCTGTGTGTGTCTGTGTGTGTCTGTGTGTGTCTGTGTGTGTCTGTGTGTGTGTGTGTGTGTGTGTGTGTGTGTCTGTGTGTGTGTGTGTGTGTGTGTGTGTGTGTGTGTGTGTGTGTGTGTGTGTGCATGTGTGTGTGCATGTGTGTGTGCATGTGTGTGTGCATGTGTGTGTGCATGTGTGTGTGCATGTGTGTGTGCATGTGTGTGTGCATGTGTGTGTGCATGTGTGCGCATGTGTGTGTGTGTGTGTGTGTGTGTGTGTGGTGTGGTGTGTGTGTGTGTGTGTGTGTGTGTGTGTGTGTGTGTGTGTGTGTGTGCTACAGCTATTCAAGTACCTAACAGCAGAGCTGTTCTCACCAAGTGTGTGTGCATATGTTTATGTAAACAGTCCTTATTTCCCACGTACGTACTACATATGTATTGCATATGTACCCGATCTCTTGGTTCCCACTGTAGTCTTATGCGTTTAAAATTACTTCAAAAAATAAATACACTAGGCTTCGCCTATATGCTGCTACCTCTAAATTCTATTAAATGCCAGTAAATGCTGCTTGTTCTAATTCTGATAGCTAGAGGAGAGTGACCCCCAATTCCAGCTAGAGACAGGTACTATTGACCCCATGCAACTCAAACTAGGTGAATATTACTTGCGGCTGGCAGTGGAGTAACGTTGAGGGTCTGTCCTGTCCCAGAAGTTGATGTTTGATGCTTCTCGGTAATTTATTCTTCAAAATACCCACTGCGTTATTATGGCAACACTATTTAGGCCTGACACAACCGTTCACCCTTCCAACGGCCCCTACTAAACACTCAGCCACTATTTCCTTTGTTTTCTTTTCTGTGATCACTTATATTTCCTTTTTTCTGGGCTTAAGTGATTATATGCACTCTTATGCGTGCACACGCCTATATGTATCCCACACACTATTCCTTATGGCACAGTCAGAAATTATCACCAAAACACGAGCTCAAACCGCGTGACTCCTCCACGAGTGTGTGTGTGTGTGTGTGTGTGTGTGTGTGTGTGTGTGTGTGTGTGTGTGTGTGTGTGTGTGTGTGTGTGTGTGTGTGTGTGTGTGTGTGTGGACTCCTAAATGTGCTGAGTCAGGGTGTGGTAGCTGTCAAAATGACATATTATGCAATCATTCACTACCCTTACTGCCTGTCAACACCCATGGGGTCCCATGCCTTCCTTCCCTCCTCCTTCGTACCTACCTACCATTCTTTTTTTCTTTCTTTCTCTTTCTTTTTCTTTCTTTCTCTTTCTTTTTCTTTCTTTCCCTTTCCTTCCTTCTCTTTCTTTCTTTCTTTCTAGTATCCTTGGCATTGCTTTCGGTCACAAACTCCTCAAAACCATGAAATCCATCTTCACTGACACTTCCATAACACACTGGCTCATAAGAAATATATATACAACCAAAACAGTCAAAGGGTTAATGGTCCAAATGTGTATATATATATGTTCATACCACTAGCACCCCAAATGTAGATCAACATTTTATTTTTCCTGCCTCGAAATTTGGCAAGATTGGCCTGAGATGCCTGGTCAGCATAGAATGGGTCTTAACACTCATTGCGTGTAGTATTAAAAATATCTGGAACCACTTAGTACCTTGTGGGAGCACCAGTTCAATTGAGGGCCAGCTAGAGCAAACAGTGTGGCAAACACCTAGGATTCACTGATGTCATGTAATATTATTAACACTCCTGTTTTAAGAGGGCGGGCTGGCCGGCTGGCAGGGCAGGTGAGCATCCACTGCCAACTTCGCAGCTTCATGTATAAGTAAATACCGGCTCTATATTTTTTTTTTATCCTATACCACTTAGAAATATGTGCTCTTTATTTCTATAGAAAAAAAATTAATTTTTGTTTTTTTCAAAATATTTGGGGTGCTGGGCGAGAGAACGTAAATCTACGTTTGGACCATTTACAGGTTAAACACCAGCACAGCACTATAACTCCCACTGGAAGACTTGACTGTTATGAGGATAACAAAAATATTAGGTGATGAAAGATTGGATATCAGATTGGAGGGAGAGAGTATGGAGGAGGTGAATGTATTCAGATATTTGGGAGTGGACGTGTCAGCGGATGGGTCTATGAAAGATGAGATGAATCATAGAATTGATGAGGGGAAAAGGGTGAGTGGTGCACTTAGGAGTCTGTGGAGACAAAGAACTTTGTCCTTGGAGGCAAAGAGGGGAATGTATGAGAGTATAGTTTTACCAACACTTATATGGGTGTGAAGCATGGATGATGAATGTTGCAGCGAGTAGAAGGCTGGAGGCAGTGGAGATGTCATGTCTGAGGGCAATGTGTGGTGTGAATATAATACAGAGTATTTGTAGTTTGGAAGTTAGGAGGAGGTGCGGGATTGCCAAAACTGTTGTCCAGAGGGCTGAGGAAGGGTTGTTGAGGTGGGTCGGACATGTGGAGAGAATGGAGCGAAACAGAATGACTTCAAGAGTGTATTAATCTGTAGTGGAAGGAAGGCAGGGTAGGGGTCAGCCTAGGAAAGGTTGGAGGGTGGGGGTAAAGGAGGTTTTGTGTGCGAGGGGCTTGGACTTCCAGCGGGCATGCGTGAGCGTGTTTGATAGGAGTGAATGGAGACAAATGGTTTTCAGTACTTGACATGCTGTTGGAGTGTGAGCAAAGTAACATTTATGAAGGGATTCAGGGAAACTGTCAGGCCGGACCTGAGTCCTGGAGATGGGAAGTACAGTGCCTGCACTCTGAAGGAGGGGTGTTAATGTTGCAGTTTAAAAACTGTAGTGTAAAGCACCCTTCTGGCAAGACAGTGATGGAGTGAATGATGGTGAAAGTTTTTCTTTTTCGGGCCACCCTGCCTTGGTGGGAATCGACCAGTGTGCTAATAAATAAATAAAATAAATTGACTGAATGACTTAAAGTTAGACACTCCAGTTCAACCATCGACTTCAGTACCAGAACCTCTACCATCTACCTCAGCCCAGTAGGGCCACAGCATAACTCTCCACTCTCTTCACAATCATCTACAAACACCAGCACCCACAATTTAAGGCAAGAAATACTCTTATTTCTGTTACATTTGTAGTCTTAAGCAGTAAAAACAACATAATACATCACAACAATGAACTAAAACTACATATTCACTTTTATTTTTGTAAGATGTAGAGGCCTAAAAAGTTTTTTTGCTTTTTGGGGGCTCCCAGGAACGTAACCCTATTTTTAACGTAAGTTCTTCAGTTCATCTAACAAGATTTTACCTAACATGGCATTTTCAGGAACATAACTGCTGTGCTAAATGACGGTCTAATGTATTATAGAATAATAGTAATAAACAATTTTTTATATTGTTTGTGTAAACAAGTTTTGTAAACAATATAATGGCACTAATGTTTGTGTGATTATTGTGTTACAACGAGTATATATATGTACATTGCATCTTACTTTGATCTCACAGGCCACATAAGTTATGTGAAAAAAATAGTTAAAAAAACAAGAAACCTTTGAATGGAAGTAAACCAAAGTTTACCAGGTGAGTGACATTCACCGCTGTTGCCATATGCACCTCATTTCCTGCCAGCTTTACTCCTCTATATCTCGGTAAGTACTGATCGCAAAAAAAAAAATTTGGGCTTAAAACAATCAGAAAATTAATCTCAACATTTTGATAAGAAAAAATAATTTTTTTTTTTTTTTAATATTTTTTGACACTGGGAGACACTTCAGGATTCGGGGTTGCAACAGTGAAAGGGTTAAGAGCACAAAGAGGTGGTTTACCAGTTCCCAAAGAAGGAATAAGTTATGCAGTGGTGTGAGACACGGTAAAGCTGCTAGTGCAGATAAAAATGCTGTTAATCAGCACTATGACATCTTTTTTTAAAAGTGATTCAGGAAGGAGGCTTTGTTTTGCAGCAAGTGTTTAACTGCAACAAAACTGGACTCTTCTGGAAAAAATGCCTCTCAGCACATATATTGCAAGGGAAGAAACTTCTGTCCCTGACCATAAGCCAATGGGCAATTCCATGAGCTTGGAAGTGAATAAGGAGGAAGTTGAAGAGTTGATGGAGAAGCACAGGAAGGTGGTGTCCACTGAGGAGCTGCTCAAGTTTCATAATGAAGAGGCAAAAACACTGAAGTGGAGCTTAGCTTCTGAGGAGTCAGGGAAGGATGAGGACAAGAAGGAAAGCTGCATCATTCCAGCCAAAGATCTCAAGGATGTGTTCTGGTGCTCTAACAAACTATCTAAGCTTGTGATGGATTATCATCATGATGTTGGTGCTGTGGAAATGGGCCTTAAAGTAATTTTAATGACACCATGATGGCCCACTTTTGGAAGGTTCAGAAATTCAGGTTGAAGATGTCAACCTTGGACTCCTTCATTAAAAAAGTTTAAAAAGATCCTACAGATGAACTGCCTGTAGAACAGTCACCAAAGACAACTAGGAAGGATGACTCCACTCCTTCCACCTCTTCTCAGTAATTCTCTCCTCTTCTGCCTCCTGTCCTGAATGCTGAACACTAGGGTAGGATAAAGTAAAATATTTTTTTTTTGTACTAATTTATTAATTTTTATTACAAGTACTCAGCGCTGTATAGCCCTTGTGGCTTAGCGCTTCTTTTTGATTATAATAATAATAATATTACAAGTATTAATGATATTCTTTATTTCAGGAGATTAAATGCTCATTTATGCACATTTTTGTACAATTTTATATTTTTCATTGTTAACCCGTAAATGGTCCAAACATATATATATACGTTTTTTCAACATTTGAAAGTATGTAAAAAAAGTAGATCTTCTTTTTGTTTTTTTACAATTGAAAATGTGTAAAAAACTTTGATCTACTTTTTTTTTGTTATATTTGAAAATATGTAAAAACACGTAGATCTACTTTTGTGGCACTACACATGTGAACGTAGATCTGCTTGGACCGTTTACGGGTTAAGTGGTTGTATTTAGGGGCCTGGAATGGAATACCCTTATAACAAATGAAAGCTATAACGCACAAGGTTTTAGAACCACTTAGATTCGTCATAAAATACCCCACTGTATCTCTTTAGCTCCACTTTTTATCCATTCTTTCATGTTGTTTATGACCTTATGTATATGTGGTTATCATATCTCCTCTCTTTCTCCTGTCAGACAGCATGGGCATCTTTACAGCTTTCAGACGTTCATCATGACTTGTATTTTTAAGCTATGGTAACCATTTTGTTTGTCTTATTTGGACCTTTGTTGACTTATCTAAGTTTTTTTGTCTTCTTAATTTTAGGGCATCCCACTACCACTTCAGTTTCCAATTTCAGTCAAATGTACATTGTAATTTTTTTTTTTTTAGTACAGTGGAACCTCTACTTGCGAATTCAATCTGTTCCATGATCTTGTTCGCAGCTGGATTTGCTCGTTTACCGAGTCAATTTTTCTCATTTAAATTAATTCAAATGCAATTAATCTGTTCCAGTGGAATTCTGTACTTCAATAATTTTGCTAATATCAACTTTATGGCTTATTTATCTATCTCACTTGATCTAATATGACATATTAAGCAATATAAATAACATAGAAACCTGATATATACTCTAAAATTAATAAAATATGTAATTCATGTAGTGGTATTGGTGGTGTTGGCGGTGGACGACAATTTGTCTGGAGACTGGACAAAATACTTCTTGAATAATTTCACTAATGTCATCTATATGGCTTATTTATCTATCACAGTTCATCTAATATGATATAACAAACAATATAAATAACATACAAACCTGATATATACTCTAGAATGAATAAAATACAGTATGTCATTATATGTGTGGTGGCGGCGGCGGTGGCCGACGAGAGTTTGTCTGGAGACAGGACAAAATACTCCTTGAATATTTTGCTATCATCAACTCTATGGCTTATTTATCTATCATAGTTCATCTAATATGAAATAATAAACAATATAATAGCATAGAAACCTGATATATACTCTAGAATTAATAAAATATGTCATTATGTAGCAGGTGGAGGCAGCCACAACTGCTCCCTCTTTGTTGTGGTAAACACTGCCATCTAGTAACAGCCTTTTGAAGCCATCTATTGTTATAGTTATTATTATGTACTACATTATTTTTATATATGTATTATTATTATTATTGTACTATTATTATTTTTGTACTATTATTATTATTGTACTATTATTATTATTGTACTATTATTATTATTGTACAATTATTATTATTGTGAACGTATTCAGATATTTGGGAGTGGACGTGTCAGCGGATGGGTCTATGAAAGATGAGGTGAATCATAGAATTGATGAGGGAAAAAGAGTGAGTGGTGCACTTAGGAGTCTGTGGAGACAAAGAACTTTGTCCTTGGAGGCAAAGAGGGGAATGTATGAGAGTATAGTTTTACCAACGCTCTTATATGGGTGTGAAGCGTGGGTGATGAATGTTGCAGCGAGGAGAAGGCTGGAGGCAGTGGAGATGTCATGTCTGAGGGCAATGTGTGGTGTGAATATAATGCAGAGAATTCGTAGTTTGGAAGTTAGGAGGAGGTGCGGGATTACCAAAACTGTTGTCCAGAGGGCTGAGGAAGGGTTTGTTGAGGTGGTTCGGACATGTAGAGAGAATGGAGCGAAACAGAATGACTTCAAGAGTGTATCAGTCTGTAGTGGAAGGAAGGCAGGGTAGGGGTCGGCCTAGGAAAGGTTGGAGGGAGGGGGTAAAGGAGGTTTTTTTGTGCGAGGGGCTTGGACTTCCAGGAGGCATGCATGAGCGTGTTTGATAGGAGTGAATGGAGACAAATGGTTTTTAATACTTGACGTGCTGTTGGAGTGTGAGCAAAGTAACATTTATGAAGGGATTCAGGGAAACCGGCAGGCCGGACTTGAGTCCTGGAGATGGGAAGTACAGTGCCTGCACTCTGAAGGAGGGGTGTTAATGTTGCAGTTTAAAAACTGTAGTGTAAAGCACCCTTCTGGCAAGACAGTGATGGAGTGAATGATGGTGAAAGTTTTTCTTTTTCGGGCCACCCTGCCTTGGTGGGAATCGGCCAGTGTGATAATAAAATAAAAAAAAAAATATTATTGTACTATTATTATACTATTATTATTATACATATTATTATACATATTATTTTTATTATTATTATTATTATTATTATTATTATTATTATTATTATTATTATTATTATTATTACAATATAAATAATTTGTAGTTTTTATTCACACAAAAAATATAAGATTTACTGTTATGCCTTATTGCAATAATTTTATAAATAATGTCAACCCATTCACTACTGCATATTGGAATGGACAGTGACGTCATTTGTTTATTCTTGAACATAGTCAAGCAAACGAGCATTTTTCTTTCGTTGAGCTCAGTTTCAAGGTACTTTTCGTCGTGAAAGCAATCAAAATCATATCTATTTCTGTAATATATCTTCCATTCTATCAAATGAGACCAAAAAAAAAAAAACAGAATACAACCATAAAAACCATACGAAAATACCGCTAAGGAGTGGCTAATTGCTGAGAAGTGAGCTCCATTATTTATGCTCCAATTTCTTTCATTTTTGGTGTATGTTAAGAAGCATCTTTCCATCATACAGTGCCCAAGTTTCAATAAGATAGTCCAACAAACAAATGAGATACAATTCCCTAGATCAAGAGCAAGAGCCCCTCACCATTGTCAAGGAACCTGCCTTGAGGTCTGCTCGCTTATGGAAGCAAAAAATCAACCCATTGACTGCTCGTATTTGGAAAAACTCGCACATGTATACGCTCGCAAGTAGAGGTTCCACAGTATTTCTCCATCCATATACTCCCTAAAAGCTATTTTCTAATTTGTCAGAGTAGTTCATCAGTTTCTTGGTTTTATTTATAATCGTCCATAAGGACATAAGAACATAAGAAACATAAGAAAGGAGGAACACTGCAGCAGGCCTGTTGGCCCATACTAGGCAGGTCCTTTACAATCCATACCACTAACAAAACATTTGCCCAACCCAATTTTCAATGCCACCCAAGAAATAAGCTCTGATAACTTCATCTACTCTCATATGCAAGTCCCACTCAGATCCAACCCCTCTCACTCATGTATTTATCCAACCTAAATTTGAAACTACCGAAGGTTTTAGCCTCAATAACCCAACAAGGTAGATTGTTCCACTCATCAACTACCCTATTTACTTTCCTATATCCTTTCTAAATCTAAACTTGTCTAATTTGAATCCATTACTCTGGGTTCTCTCTTGGAGAGATATCCTCAAGACCTTATTTATATCCCTTTTATTAACCCTTTGGGGGTTTCGGCCGTACTAGTACGGCTTAAACCCCAGGGATTTTGACATACTAGTACGCCTAAATTCTAGTGCCCTCAAATCTAGTGAGAGAAAGCTGGTAGGCCTACATATGAAAGAATGGGTCTATGTGGTCAGTGTGCACAGTATAAAAGAAATCCTGCAGCACACAGTGCGTAATGAGAAAAAAAAAAATTGACTGTGTTTTTGGAATACAACAGCGACTTTGCACTGTATTTTCGTGTGACATTTATTGTTGTATTCTAGTTTTCTTGGTCTCATTTTATAGAATGGAAGACATATTACAGAAATTGAGATGATTTTGACTGGTTTTACAATGAGAAGTACCTTGAAATTGAGCTCAAAGTAGCAGAAATGTTCGATTTTTGCCAAAGTTCGAAAGTAAGCAAACCATGCCAAGCGTCCAATACATGTCAACTGGTGAGTCTAATATTCTTTCACAAATGCGCTGATATTATTTATACCATTTCTACACTAATGCAGTAGTCTGCATAACAGTAAATCTTCTATTTTTTGTAAGAATAAAAATTCAAAGCGGAAAGCCAAAGAAATATAAGAGGGGCCTGGGGACGTGACTAACGAACAGAGAACTTGTTATTTTAGTGCCAGGAATGTCTTTCTTGTTTATTCTGGACCCTATTCGGAAATTGGCATCTTTTGAAATTTGTGTGAAATTGGCAAAATTGCTAAATTCTGACCACTTTATTGGATAGTTGAAATCGATAAATGGGTGGTTTCTTGTACTCAATTGATAGAAAAAATGGAGTTTTAGTGAAATAGTTATGATTTTTGTCGACTAGTACATTGGAATTGGCCGAAAATAAGGCTCAAAGTGGCAAAATCGCCGATGCATAAATATCGCCGAGACCGGTAACTTCGTGAGAGCATAATTCCGTGAGTTTTCCATCAAATTTCATACTTTTGGTGTCATTATGATCGGGAAAAGATTCTCTATCTTTTCATAAGAAATTTTTTTTTTTTTTAAATTTTGGCGACCCTGAGAACAAGTCTCTGAGAGGGCCTGGCGACCCCCAAAGGGTTAATACCCATCTTCCACTTATACACTTCGATCATGTCTTCCCTCATTCTTCGTCTAACAGTTGAACGTAATTTAGGGTCTTCAGTCTTTCTTCATAAGGAAGATTTCTAATGCTATGTATTAATTTAGTCATTCTACACTGAATGTTTGCTAACAAATTTATGTCCATTCTGTAATATGGAGACGAGAACTGGGCTGCATAATCTAGGTGAGGCCTTACTAATGATGTATAAAGCTGCAGTATGACCTCTGGACTTCTGTTGCTTACACTTCTTGATATAAATCCCAGTAATCTATTTGCCTTATTACATACGCTTAGGCATTGCTGTCTTGGTTTAAGGTTGCTGCTTACCATAACCCCCAAGTCCTTTTCGCAATCTGTATGGCTAAGTTCTACATTATTTAACTTATAAGTGCTAGGGTTGTGGACACTCCCAAGCTTCAGAGCCTTGCATTTATCTTCATTGAACTGCATCTGCCACTTTTCTGACCACGAACTGAGTTTGTCTAAATCCTCCTGAAGTTCTGTGACATCTAAGTTTGAATCAATTATCCTACCTATCTTTGTGTCATCGGTGAATTTGCTCATATCACTAGTAATTCCCTCATCAAGGTCATTGATATATATTATAAACAACAACGGGCCCAAAACTGACCCCTGTGGAACGCCACTTGTTACAGATCCCCACTTGGATTTAACCCCATTTAAGCATACTCTCTGCTTCCTATTGGTGAGCCATGACTCAATCCATGACAGCACTTTTCCCCCAGTGCCATGAGCTGCCACTTTCTTTAACAGTCTCTGGTGCGGTACTCTATCAAAAGCCTTACTAAAATCTAAATAAACAATATTGAATTCTTTATCATTATCATCGGTCTCAAAAGCTTTACTGAAGAAGGCTAATAAATTAGTAAGGCATGAACAGCCCCTCGTGAATCCATGCTTAGTATCATTAATCAAGCTGTTCTTATTGAGATGGCTTCTTATGTTATCAGCTATAATTGACTAGTAATTTGCCTACAATTGAGGTTAGGCTTATTGGGTGGTACACCTACCATCCGACTTATGACCGAGTTCAGTTCCGAGAAACCGGTCGTAAGTCGTAATGGTCGTAAGTCGAACTTTACTACTGAATATCAACAAAACATTTTTGTAATGACTTTATTTTATTGTTTTATTTTGGTATTTCATGTTTTACTTTACTTTTTATGCTGTTAGTACTGTATTTTATACTGTAAGGTTTAGGATAAACACTGTGTACAACACAAATAGTTGTTTATTTCCCAGAAATTTGGCATAAAAAACACGGTCGTAAGTCGAGTGGTCGTAAGTCAAGCAGGTCGTAA
This sequence comes from Cherax quadricarinatus, assembly GCF_026875155.1. Lineage (NCBI taxonomy): Eukaryota > Metazoa > Arthropoda > Malacostraca > Decapoda > Parastacidae > Cherax > Cherax quadricarinatus. The sequence goes on from NC_069421.1 coordinate 48,482,483, forward strand.
GTCGGATGGTAGGTGTAATTTGATGGTAACGACTTGTCCCCTTCTTTAAAAATAGGAATTTCATTAGCCTTCTTCCACGTATCAGATACTACACCTGTTTGAAGAGAAATATTAAAAATATTAGTCAAAGGTTCACAAAGTTCCATTTTACACTCTTTAACCCTTTCAGGGTCCAAGGCCAAAATTTGAAGTGGTGCCCCAGTGTCCAAGAATTTAACCCCTTGACTGTCGCAACCCCCAATCCTGAGGTGTCTCCTGGTGTCGCAAAATTTAAAAAAAAAAAAATTTTCGTATGAAATGATAGAGAATCTTTTCCCGATTGTAATGACACCAAAAAACGAAATTTGATGGAAAACTGATGGAATTACGCTCTCGCAAAGTTAGCGACCTTGGCGATATTTACAAATAGGCAATTTCGCCCACTTTGAGCCCTATTTTCAGCTATTTCTTTAGAACTCCGTTTTTTTTGATCGATTGAGTACAAGAAACTGCCCATTTACCAATTTTAACTACCCAATAACATGGTTAGAAATTTGCAATTTGGCCAATTTCACGAAAATTAAAAAATATGACAAATTCAAAATAAGGTCTAGAATGAACAATGCAGACATTCCTGACTCTAAAATAACATTTTCTTTGTTCATCAGTTATGTCTCCAGGCCTCTCTGATATTACTCTTGCTTTCTATTTTGAATTTTTATTCAAACAAAAAATAGAAAATTTACTATTATGCAGACTACTCCAATACTGTAATAATTGTATAAATAACATCAACCCATTCATGACTGCATATTAGAATGGCTAGTTGGACATTTATTGGACAATGATGTCATTTGTTTACTTTTGAACATCGGCAAAAATCAAACATTTCCCCTACTTTGAGCTCCATTTCCAGGTTCTTTTTATAGTAAAATCAATCAAAATCATCTCCTTTTCTATAATATGTTTTCCATTCTATCAAATGAGACCAAGAAAACGAGAATACAACCATAAATACTATACGAAAATAGACCACAAAGTCGGCATTTTAATTCAAAAACGGTCTGAGTTTTTTTTTTCTCATTATGCACTGCGTGCTCCAGGATTTTTTTTATGTGGTGCACACTGACCACACAGACCCATTCTCTCACATGTGGGCCTACCAGCTTTCTCCTCCTTGATTTGAAGCCGCTAGAATTTATGAGTATATATACGTCAAACACGGTACCCCGTAAGACGTATATATACGGCCGCGACAGTCAAAGGGTTAATAAAAAAAAAATTTAGTTTTTCTTATGAAATGGTAGAGAATCTTTTTGTGAAGGTAATAAAACAAAAAGTACGAAATTTGATGGAAAATTGACGAAATTATGCTCTCGCGAATTTTTATGTGTCAGTGAGATTTACGAATCAGCGGTTTTGCCGACTTTGACTCCCATTTTAAGCCAATTACATTATTCCAGTCGACCAAATTCTTAGCTATTTCAGTAGTATTACTTCTATTCTATCGATTGAGCACAAGAAATCACCAAGTCAACTGTTTCAACTACAAAATAAAGTGATCGGAAATTGGTAATTTGGCTAATTTAACACCAAGTTCAGAATATTCCAATTTCAAAATAGGGTCCAGAATAAACATTGTAGGTATTCCTGGCACTAAACTAACATTTCCTCTGTTCATTAGTTATGTTTTGAGGCTTTACAAATAAATTCTATTTTTATTTTTTACTCACATAATGAATTTTTATTCACACCAAAAAATAGAAGATTTACTGTTATGCAATATTGTAATAATTGTATAAATATCATCACTACATTTGTGAATGTATATTAGACCCACCAGCTGGTGAGTATTAGACGTGTGAAGTCGTTTACTCTTGAACATCGGCAAAAATTTAACATTTCTGCTACTTTGAGCTCAGTTTCAAGCCATTTCCATTGCTAAAACCAATCAAAATCATGTCTATTTCTGTAATATGTCTTCCATTCTATCAAATGAGACCAAGAAATTGCAAATACAACTATAAAAAACATACGAAAAAACACTGCAAATTCGCTGTTTTAATCGAAAATCACGGTCTCAGTTTTTTTCTTTCATTATACAGTGTGCTGCAGGATTTGTTTTATGTGGTGCACACATACCACATAGATGTATTCTCTCATATCTAGGCCCAAATTTACCACTTACAGTTTATCAGAGTGAGCTGAGCTCATGCCGTAGATCTATGGTTTTCACCCTGAACGTAAAGCCATAGATCTACGGGACGGACCCTGAAAAGGTTAAGAACCCTTGAAAAAAAGTTCCTCAGGGCCCGGGGATTTATTTTGCTTTAACCAGTCTATCTAGTGTATTTGATAACCATTTCGCTAGTGACTGTGATATTGCATAATTTATCATCTTCAGGCCCACTATAAAAATTAATTACTGGGATATTGTTAGTGTCTTCTTGAGTGATAACCAAGAGAAAATAATTATTAAAAATAGAGCACATTTCATTCTCTTTGTCAGTAAGAACTCCATAGATATTTTTAACCCTTAAACTGCCCAAACAAATTTACGTTCACATGCGTTGTGCTCCAAAAGTAGATCTACGTTTTTTACATATTTTCAAATATAACGACAAAAAAAGTAGATCAAAGTTTTTTTTACATGATTTCAAATGTAAAAAAAAGAAAAGATCTACTTTTTTTACATATGTACTTTCAAATGTTGAAAAAACGTAGATCTACGTTTGGACAGTTTAAGGGTTAAGGGGACCTATCTTTTCTCTAACTTTTAATCTGTAAACCTGGAAAAAACTTTTTGGGTTAATTTTTGAATCCCTAGCAACTTTAATTTCATAGTCCTGTTTAGCTTTTCTTTTCCCTTCTTTAACGTCCCTCTTAATGTCAATATACTGATTCATAAGATGACCCTCACCTCTTTTGATATGCTTATAAATTCCTTTTTTCTGTCCTAAAAGATATTTGAGCCTATTATTCATCCGTTTTGGGTCATTTCTATTCGATCTAATTTCCTTGTATGAGATAAATGTTCTTTGGGCAGCATGTATTGTGTTAAGAAAGCTGTCATATTGATAGCTCTCTTCGTTACCCCAGTCCACAGATGATGAGTGTTCTCTAAGCCCATTGTAATCTGCTAAGTGAAAATCTGGGACCATTACTGAATTATTCTTACTGTCATACTTCCATTCAATGCTAAAGGTAATTAATTTGTGATCACTTGTGTCGAGATCCTCTGTAATTTCTAAATTATTAACAAGAGTTTCCTTGTGCAAGAAAGGTATAAAATACCGACAATATGAAAGTTAAGACACATGTGCAACATCTGGATATCTTTATTGTAGACGTTTTGCCATCCAGTGGCTTTATCAATACAGATTCTAGGACATAATAGGAAGACAAGAGTTTCCTTGTTTGCCAGAACCAAGTCAAGCAGGTTATTTCCCCTTGTAGGCTCTGTCACAAACTGCTTCAAAAAACAATCCTGAACTACTTCTAAGAAGTCGTTTGATTCTAAATTCCCAGTCAAGAAATTCCAATCAATGTGACTAAAGTTCAAGCCTCCTAGAATTACTACATTATTGTGCCTTGTGGCCTTAACAATTTCCTCCCATAGTAGTCTCTCTTGGTCCCTATCTAAGTTTGGGGGAAGGTATATCACTCCTAAAATAAATTTTTCATGCCCCTCTGAAGATTCTATCCGAACAGACTCTGTATGTGTTATTTCAGACTTAATACCCATTTTTATGCAAGAGTTCAAGTGATCTCGGACATACAATGCCACCCCCCCCCCCATACTTCTATCTACTTGAAACAATTTAAAACCCTGAATGTGACATTCTGCAGGCATGTCCCGACTTTTTGAATTAAAGCATGTCTTAGTTATGGCAAATACATCAGTGTTACCTGCACTAGCAACTAATCTCAACTTGTCCATCTTATTCCTAGCACTACGGCTATTAGCATAATATTAGCATAATATACCCTTCCTGCTCATTTCTGTTCTTCTACTAAACCTATTACTGTCCTTGTCACCTAGTGCCACTGGCTTTCCAATATCTACCTTGTTCTGCTTATTACTAGTTCCCCTAGAACTCATAATATTACTACACTGGGACTTCATTGTTTTCCCACCAAAACCCATACCACTAACTATTCCTAGTTTAAAGTCCTAACGGCTCTCTCCACTGCAGTTACCAGTGCCCCCACCCCAGACCTAGATAAGTGTACCCCATCCCTGGCATGCATGTCATTTCTGCCATAGAAGAGGTCCCAGTTGTCAATGAATGTTACCACATTTTCCTTACAGTGTTTGTCTGGAAAATGTGGTAACATTCATTGACAACTGGGACCTCTTCTATGGCAGAAATGACATGTATGCCAAGGATGGGGTACACTAGCGAAAGTTTTCTTGTTAATAACAACACCTAGGTCCCTCCCTCTGTCTGACACTCAGTATTTTATCAGCCTCTATTCTTCGTGTGACCTGATTTCATTCTCTCCCATTTCTGTCCTATGGCATTTATCTACATTAAATTCCATTATCTATCTGTTGCTCCATTCATTCTATTTAACAGTCGTCCTATAAAGACTTAGTCATTTTTATTACAGTATTTACTGTAAATAATATTTTTGTATCTGCACGCATATTCATATAGTTATTTAATAATTTTATTACATCTTTTATTTACATTTCACAGTATTATGTGTAGTTACTGTAAATGATACATATGTCTACATGAGATAACTTTGGAACCCATTATTTAAACATTTTTGAAGAATTTCAGGGATATTCTATGTTGTCATGCAATATCATTTATAATGATCATTTGCTATTTATAATAAAGATTGATCTGAATGTAAATTACTATTTTTGTAGTGTAATACCTTTTTGTATGACTAGCCTAATAAATAAAAACATAAGAATGGAGGAACACTGCAGAAGACCTACTGGCCCATATAAGACAGGTCCTTATCAAAACCACCCCTACCCAAAGCTACCCGTGAATTTACTCTCATACCCAGTGATACCAATCAAACCCAGCCCTTCCCACTCATATATTTGTCCAATCTCGTTTTAAAGGTACCCAAGGTCCTAGCTTCTATTACCCTACTCAGAAGATGATAGTCTCTCCTGTAATCCCTCTGAGGGCACATTTACCCTTAAACTGTCCAAACGTAGATCTACGTTGACGTGCGTAGCACTCTGAGCATAAATCTACATTTTTTTTGCATGCTTTCAAATGGAGAAAATAAATCAAATCAAATCAAATCAATCAAATCAAAGTTTATTCTCTATAAGGAATACAATGTGGGGTTTACAGATTTTGGTTATTGTGTGGTTTACATGTAATAAAATACTAATTACAGAGGGGGCCACTAGAACACCTAGCATGGCTAGGCATTTCGGGTAAACTTAGAATAATTCTTAACCCTAAATTATTATAAATTGTGGAGTAAGTTGACTAAATACTAACTAACTAAGTACTAGTTTGTGAGTTTAGCAATGTGAATGCTTTTGTTTTGGCACAATACATAGTTTCTACATTGGAGTATCACAGGCAAACTTATGACTAGTTAGGAATCATTACTATAAGATTAAGATACATATTTCTCTGCTTATAGTCAAATGGACTATGAGTGTAAGTGTGAACCACCAGGTGGTTTTTATGTAGTTATCAGGGAGATAAGATGTTTTCTAATGGTAGTTTTGAAGGTGATGAATGTGTCTGCAGTTCTAGAGTTTTCAGGTAGGGTGTTCCAGATTTTAGGGCCTTTGACATACAGTGGACCCCTGCATAGCGATTTTAATCCGTGCAAGAGGGCTCATTGTTATGCGAAATGATCGGTATGCGAATGAATTTTCCCCATAAGAAATAATGGAAATCAAATTAATCCGTGCAAGACACCCAAAAGTATGAAAAAAAAATTTTCTACCACATGAAATGTTAATTTTAATACACACAAACTGAAAAAGGCATGCACAATTACATGACACTTACTTTTATTGAAGATCTGGTGATGATTGATGGGATGGGAGGAGGGGAGAGAGAGTGTTAGTGTTTAGAAGGGGAATCCCCTTCCATTAAGACTTGAGGTGTCGAGTCCTTTTCTGGGGTTACTTCCCTTCTTCTTTTAATGCCACTAGGACCAGCTTCAGAGTCACTGGACTTCTTTCGCACAACATATCTGTCCATAGTGGCCTGTACCTCTCGTTCCTTTATGACTTCCCTAAAGTGTTTCACAACATTGTCAGTGTAATAATCACCAGCACGGCTTGCAATAGCTGTGTGAGGGTGATTTTCATCCATGAAGGTTTGCACTTCAAGCCACTTGTTGTGATAGAAACACAGGCCTTATCTCTAGGCTTTATTGAACATAGAATCTTCATAGTACTTCTGCAACAACAAAATATAATGACTAGTACATCTAATAACGGCTTCTACAGGGATGGTGATGTCTTGCATATGTCAAGAGAAAAGTTATAACTACAGGCCACATATTTAAACTCACCATGTAATCTGCATCACTGATAAATGGATATAGTAGGAGAGAATCACACACCATGTGTTGGGGCCCATGACACACACCAAACTGTTGTTGTTGTTAAGGGCCACGAGAGGTGGTGCAGTATTATCCTGCTGCTGCTCCCCACAGGACCAGTATCACTACACCACTTTGCACAGATTTCCTTAATCTTTGTAGTAGGCAACTTCTTCAATTTCTCTCTCCCCTCCTCTGAACCAGTTTCCTCAGGTCTGGCCTCTTGCTGTTGAAGTTGATCTATCAGCTCATCAGTGGTTAGTTCTTCATTGTCCTCCTCCACCAACTCTTCCACATCCTCCCCACTAACCTCCAACCCCAAGGACTTTCCCAATGCCACAATGGATTCCTCAACTGGCATAATCCTCTCAGGGTTAGCCTCAAACCCTTCAAAATCCCTTTTGTCTACACATTCTGGCCACAGTTTCTTCCAAGCAGAGTTCAAGGTCTTCTTAGTCACTCCCTCCCAAGCCTTACCTATAAGGTTTACACAATTGAGGATATTAAAGTGCTCTCTCCAAAACTCTCTTAGAGTCAGTTGAGTTTCTGAGGTCACTACAAAGCACCTTTCAAACAGAGCTTTTGTGTACAGTTTTTTGAAGTTTGCAATAACCTGCTGGTCCATGGGCTGCAGGAGAGGAGTGGTATTAGGAGGCAAAAACTTCACCTTAATGAATTTCATGTCCCCATAAAGTCGCTCTGCCACGTCTGTAGGATGACCAGGGGCATTGTCTAACACAGGAGGCACTTAAGTTCTAATTTCTTTTCAGTTTAGGTAATCTTTCACATTGGGGGCAAATGCATGGTGTAACCAGTCATAGAAAAAGTCCCTAGTGACCCATGCCTTACTGTTTGCCCTCCACAGCACACACAAATTCTCCTTGAGGACATTCTTTTGCCTGAACGGTCTGGGAGTTTCAGAGTGATACACTAATAAAGGCTTCACTTTGCAATCACCAGTAGCATTGGAACACATCAACAAAGTAAGCCTGTCTTTCATAGGCTTCTGTCCTGGGAGTGCCTTTTCCTCCTGAGTAATGTAGGTCCTGCTTGGCATTTTCTTCCAAAACAGGCCTGTTTCATCACAATTAAACACTTGTTCAGGTTTCAGTCCTTCACTTTCTATGTTCTCCTTGAATTCATGCACATATTTTTCAGCCGCTTTGTGGTCCAAACTGGCAGCCTCACCATGCCTTATCACACTATGTATGCCACTACGCTTCTTAAATCTCTCAAACCAACCTTTGCTGGCCTTAAATTCACTCACATCAGCACTAGTTGCAGGCATTTTTTTAATTAAATCCTCATGCAACTTCCTAGCCTTTTCGCTTATGATCGCTTGAGAGACGCTATCTCCTGCTAGCTGTTTTTCATTTATCCACACCAATAAGAGTCTCTCAACATCTTCCATCACTTGCGATCTTTGTTTCGAAAACACAGTTAAACCTTTGGCAAGAACAGCTTCCTTGATTGCCTATCTGGTGCCCACAATAGTAGCGATGGTTGATTGGGGTTTCTTGTAGAACCTGGCCAGGTCGGCGATACGCACTCCACTTTCATACTTATCAATGATCTCTTTCTTCATCTCTATTGGAATTCTCACCCTTATTGCTGTAGGGTTGGCACTAGAAGCTTTCTTGGGGCCCATGGTCACTTATTTTCCAGATAAAGCACCAAAAACACTGTAATAATACAAAATATTCCGATTGTATGCTTGGATGTTACTGCGGAGGCTGGCTGGTAAACAATGGCACGGGCGGCACATGTGAGGTGGGCTGAGGGTGCACATTGGACTCGTCTCGGACGAACAGCAGTGAGCGGGTTTTTAAGCGGTATGCGAGGCAAAATTTTAGCGATAAAATGTATCGGTATGCGGATTAAACGTTATGTGATGCCAACGGTATGCGGGGGTCCACTGTACATTGAAATTTTGTAAAGGTTTAGTCTGACACGGGGAATGTCGTAGAGATGTTTGTGTCTGGTGTTATGCCTGTGGGTCCTGTCACAACTATCAAGAAAGCATTTTAGGTCAAGGTATTGGAATTTATAGTCCTGTATATGTAGATTGCACAGTAGTAAGTGTGGATGTTTTGAACAGGGAGTAAGTTTAGATCTATGAAAAGTGGGGGGATGGGGGTGTTGCCAGGGATGGGATTTAGTGATTATTCGTACTGCGGCTTTTTGTTGAGTTATTATTGGCTTTACGTGTGTTGCTGCAGTTGATCCCCGAGCACAAATAGCATAGGTGAGGTATGGATAAATGAGTGAATGGTATAGTGTGAGACGGGCATTTTGCGGCACGTAGTATCATATCTTGGAGAGGATCCCAACTGTTTTGGGTACCTTTTTTGATATGTGTTGGATATGGGTGCTGAAATTCAGGTTGTTGTCGAGGTATAGGCCTAGGAATTTGCCCTCATTTTGTCTGGCAATTAGAGTGCTGTCGATCTTAATGTTAAGTTGCGCAACACCTGCTCTGCTACCAAACATAATATAATAGGTTTTGTCAGTGTTAAGCGTAAGTTTATTGGCTGTCATCCAAGTTGATATTTTGAGCAGCTCCTCATTAACAATGGTGTTGAGAGTGGCAAGATTAGGGTGAGAGATGACATAAGTCGTGTCATCAGCAAAGAGAATGGGTTTCAGGTGTTGGGATATGTTTGGAAGATCATTGATGTAAATGAGGAAGAGCAGAGGTCCAAGGACACTTCCTTGCAGAACTCCAGTATCAAGTGGCTGTGTTGATGATGCTGTGTCTTTAATGGTGACATACTGATACCTATTAGTAAGGTAGGATTTGAAATATGCAAGTGCATGGCCTCTTATACCATAATGATCAAGTTTGTGGAGTAGGATGCCATGAGCTACTGTGTCAAAAGCTTTTCTTAGGTCAATAAAAATTCCTAGCGGATATTCCTTATTTTCCAATGCTGTGTAAAGCAGATCTAGCATTTTTACAATTGCATCATTAGTGCTTTTATTTTTCCTGAATCCAAATTGGCAGGGGTTGAATATGTTTTGTGCCATTTAAATGAATACAGTCTCCTGTGCACAAGTTTCTTGAAGATTTTGGATAGCAATGGTAAATTTGATATTGGCCTATAGTTGTTTACATCTGTAGGGTCACCTCCTTTATGTATTGGTGTAATCCTTGCCGTCTTGAGTAGTTTCGAGAAGGTGCTAGTTTCTAGTGACTTATTAAAAAGTAATGAAATAGCATGCGAAAGGACATGGGCTGCTTGCTTGTACAATAATGGTGGGACATGAGACAGGTTCCCTGGGTTGTTTTTAAGTGACTTTATAATCTCAGTGACTTCGGTGGGCTCAGTTGGTACAAGACAGAAGGAATTTGGGAAATTCCCATCTAGATAGTCCCCATCATGGGCGTTGGTATGTGGGATTTTACTGGCAAGATTAGATCCTATGGTTGAGAAGAAGTCCTTTATCTTGTTAGCTGTGTCAGTGGGATGTAGTGGTGTTTCATTAGGTTTAGTTTGGATAATATTCTTGTTTTTTTTCAGTTTGTGGGTGCCCAGAATCTGAGAGAGTGCTTTCCAGGTCTTTTTTATATCTCCTCTTGTGTCAGTAAATCTGCTGGAGTAGTACAGTTGTTTGTCTTTCTTTATTACTCTGGTGAGAACTGATGAATAGTGTTTAAGAATATCTTTGTGTATTAAGCCCTGTCTATATTGCTTTTCATAATGGTGTTTCTTATCAATGGATTTCAGAATGCTGCTGGTTAGCCATGGGAAACCGAGCCGTTTATTCGTGATCTGTTTCATTTTTATAGGACAATGTTTGTTGTATAGTCTAAGTAATTTGTTAAGAAAAATGTCTGTCCAATCGTCAATACCATTGGCCTTGGAGAATTCTGTAGGCCAGTCAACAGTCTCTAGGTCTGCTGTGAACTTCCTTATTGAGGCCTCGTCATGGAGTCTAAATGAAACTTTGTTTATTCCAGTGGTGGTTTACTAATGTTTGTTAAGAGGAAGGTAGGGTAGTGGTCTGTAGTGCTGTCTGTGATTATCCCTGATTTAAGGGGGGCTAGTATATTGGTCCATATGTGATCTATTATGGTTGCACTTGTCTCAGTGAGCCTGGTTGGTTTAGTTATTGTTGGTATGAGAAGTGTGTTGTTCATATTGTTGATGAAATCAGTTACAGGCTGATCATCTAGTTGGCCAAGGTTGATATTGAAGTCTCCAGCTAAGAGAAGGTGGTGCTTGTTCATTTGTCTGTTTGTTATTAGTGCCTTTAATTTCTCACAGAAATTTGTGATGTTTGTGTGGGGTATCCTGTAAATGGCACCGATTGTTATAGGCGTCTTAAGGTTTTTTACAGTAAAGTTAGCAAAAATGTATTCCCCATATTCATCACTAGCGCAAGTGGTGCTAATACAAGATACAGTGGACCCCCTCATAACGATTACCTCCGAATGTGACCAATTATGTAAGTGTATTTATGTAAGTGCGTTTGTACGTGTATGTTTGGGGGTCTGAAATGGACTAATCTACTTCACAATATTTCTTATGGGAGCAAATTCGGTCAGTACTGGTACCTGAACATACTTCTGGAGTGAAAAAATATCGTTAACCGGGGGTCCACTGTAGTTGGTTAGAGTAATAGATTGCAATACCACCCCCAACTTGGTATGGTCTGCAGTTGTGGATTGCTGTGTATCCTGGTAGGGGGTAGATATCTATTGTGTCCTGCTTAAGCCAGGTCTCAGTAAGAATAATGCAGGAGAAGGGTGTCTTTAATGACTCAAGGAGTGCCAGGAGGTCATCGTAGTGTTTGCTTAACCTGTAAACGGTCCAAACATATATATACGTTTTTACCGCTAGTTCCCCAAACGTATATACAGTGGACCCCCGACATTTGATGGCATCGACATTCGATAAATTTGACATTCGATGCATTTTAACGCAAAAATTTCGCCTCGACATTTGATGGAAAACCCGACATTCGATGTGATTCGTCTCGTTTCGTACGAGACGTGTCCACGTGTGGCCTGAACTGCACCGTGTGTGCCAGTGTTTACAAGCCAGCCAGTGTGCGCGCATCTAAGGATACATTCGGTACATTCCATATTATCACTTTTTTTGGTGCTTGTTTCTGCAAAATAAGTAACCATGGGCCCCAAGAAAGCTTCTAGTGCCAAGCCTTCGAGAAAAAAGGCGCTAATGACTATTGAAATGAAGAAAGAGATAATTGCAAAGTACAAAAATGTAGTGCGTGTGTCGGAGCTGGCCAGGTTGTATTGTAAACCCCAATCAACCATCTCTACTATAGTGAGCAGGAAAATGGCAATCAAGGAAGATGTTGCAAAAGGTGCAACTTTGTTTTCGAAACAGAGATCGCTAGTGTTAGAAGATGTTGAGAGACTGTTATTGGTGTGGATAAATGAAAAACAGATAGCAGGAGATAGCATCTCTCAAGCAATCATTTGTGAAAAGGCTAGGCAGTTGCATGACGATTTGGTAAAGAAATTGCCTGCAACTAGTGCTGATGTGAGTGACTTTAAGGCCAGCAAAGGTTGGTTTGAAAGATTTAAGAATCGTAGTGGCATACATAGTGTGATAAGGCATGGTGAGGCTGCCAGTTCGGACCACAAAGCGGCTGAAAAATATATGCATGAATTCAAGTAGTACATAGAGGCTGAAGGATTGAAACCTGAACAAGTGTTTAACTGTGACGAAACAGGCCTGTTTTGGAAGAAATTGCCAAGCAGGACCTACATTACTCAGGAGGAAAAGGCACTCCCAGGACATAAGCCTATGAAAGACAGGCTTGCTCTGTTAATGTGTGCCAATGCTAGTGGTGATTGCAAAGTGAAGCCTTTATTGGTGTATCACTCTGAAACTCCCAGAGTGTTCAGGCAAAAGAATGTCCTCAAGGCTAATTTGTGTGTGCTGTTGAGGGCAAACAGTAAGGCATGGGTCACTAGGGACTTTTTCTATGACTGGTTACACCATGCATTTGCCCCCACTGTGAACTATTACCTAACTGAAAAGAAATTAGACCTTAAGTGCCTCCTGGTATTAGACAATGCCCCTGGTCATCCTTCAGACTTGGCAGAGCGACTTTCTGCAGACATGAGCTTCATTAAGGTCAAGTTTTTGCCTCCTAATGCCACTCCTCTCCTGCAGCCCATGGACCAGCAGGTCATTTCCAACTTCAAGAAACTGTACACAAAAGCTGTTTCAAAAGTGCTTTGTAGTGACCACAGAAACTCAACTGACTCTAGAAGAGTTTTGGAAGGATCACTTTAATATCCTCAGTTGTATAAACCTTATAGGTAAGGCTTGGGAGGAAGTGACTAAGAGGACCTTGAACTCTGCTTGGAAAAATCTGTGGCCAGAATGTGTAGACAAAAGGGATTTTGAAGGGTTTGAGGCTAACCCTGAGAATTCTATGCCAGTTGAGGAATCCATTGTGGCATTGGGGAAGTCTTTGGGGTTGGAGGTTAGTGGGGAGGATGTGGAAGAGTTGGTGGAGGAGGACAATGACGAACTAACCACAGATCATCTTCAACAGCAAAAGGCCAGACCTGAGGAAACTGCTTCAGAGGAGGGGAGAGAGAAATTGAAGAAGTTGCCTACTTCAAAGATTATGGAAATGTGTGCAAAGTGGCTTGAAGTGCAAACCTTTTTTGATGAAAATCACCCTGACACAGGTACTGCAAGCTGTGTTGGCAACCTGTACACTGACAATGTTGTGAACCACTTTAAGAAAGTCATAAAGGAGTGAGAGGTACAGGCCTCTATGGACAGATATGTTGTGCGACAGAAGTCCAGTGACTCTCAAGCTGGTCCTCGTGGCATTAAAAGAAGAAGGGAAGTAACCCCGGAAAAGGGCTTGCTACCTCAAGTCCTAATGGAAGGGGATTCCCTTTCTAAACAGTAACAACCTTGACACTCTCCCCTCCTCCCATCCCATCAATCATCACCAGATCTTCATTAAAGGTAGGTGTCACTTATTCTATTGTTATTAATGTATTGTTATTGCTGTTATTGTAATTGTTTTATTGCATTAAACTTAATATTTCATGTGGTAAATTTTTTTTTTTCACACTTTTGGGTGTCTTGCACGGATTAATTTGATTTCCATTATTTCTTATGGGGAAAATTAATTCAACTTTCGATATTTTCGACATTCGATAGCTCTCAGGAATGGATTAGTATCGAATGTCGAGGGTCCACTGTATACGTTTTATGTGTCCTACATTTAACATTGCCACGATAAGCCTGAGTCACCTAGACATCTGAGAATGGGTGTGAGCACTCACTGTGCACCATATTAAAATAATTGGGGATGCCTGGGTACCATATGCTCTTTTTTCCTATTAAAAAACAACAATGTTTTTTTTCTCAAAAAAGTTGGGGCAGTACGGTAGTGAACGTATATATACGTTTGGACCGTTTACGCGTTAAGGACCTGATGTTGTAGTTAAGAACTTTTAGCACTGTTTAGGATTGTGCTGGCGTGTGATGCTGTGTAATAAAGGCAGTTACTTTCCAGTAGGTTTTGATTGGTTGTTAGATTATGGAGGTTTATATCAGGGTCGATGTGATCATTCATCTTCTAGGTTTATATTGTGGTTATTTATATCCTGAATTGTGTGTTTAGTTCTAGTACTGATATCTGTAGTAGTGGGAAGTTTGGACAAGTAAATAGCTAAAGCATTTTGGTCATATAGAGTGTAGTCACTAATAAACATAATGAAGTTGATGTTGTCTAAGTGTTGTGGTAGAATGAGCTATAGTACAACTAAGTATAAACTAAAAATATAAAAATACAAATTAAAAATAGCACCAGACTCTCACTTGTAATTGCACTAAGGTCTAATATAATGAATTTGGTGTTGTCTATGTATTGAGCTAGAATGAACTAAAGTACAACTAGGTTTAATGTAATATAAAAAATACTAATTTAAAATGGCACAAGACTCTCACTTGTAATTGCACTAAATGTCTAATATAAGTTATTAACAAGAACTAGAGTATAACTAAATTTAAATTGATAAGACAAAATACACAAGTTAAGGTAGCAAAAGAAAATAAAAAATAATAAAAAAAATATAATGGCAATGATGACTTGGTTATAATATGATAGTAAGATGGTACACAGGATAATATTAAAGTTGGAGTTGATTATATAGCTTGAAAATTGGTAATAAAAGGTTAAGAAAAGTAAAATAAAGTAGGGTGATAAAGTCTACAATAGAATAGGGCAATTATAAAGTATATAATAAAATTGTGCAATAAATTTTACAAATAAAAAGGGCAATAATAAAAAGTTTAAAGTAGATTGGGCAATAAAATATTGGTAAAAATTGGGCAAGTATAAGATTGGGTAATTAACTCAAGACTAGAATAGTGCAATAATAAGATGAAAAGTTTACAATAAAATTGGGCACTAAAATATAAAATAAATATGGGCAATAATAAAATGTTTACAATAAGGTTGGTCAATATAGTTTAAAGTAAAATTGGGCAATAATAGAGATTTTAAAATAAAATTGGGCGATAGAATACTTTTTAAAGTGAGGTAGAATAACTGAGGACAAGCTATGGTTAGTTTCAATTAAAATAAGATAGAACAATGAAGTGGTAAGAAGTAAATAAGGAGAGAGATTCTGTAGATATTAAACACAATTAAGACTATGATGTAGAATGGTCATTGAATACAACAGTGACATTGAAAAGTAGTTGGGGGTATTGGAAATTTTTTAGGGGGAACCGAATTTATGGCAGTATAACACTAATGGTGGACAGTGGGTATTATCTGCACTTTACTCTGATTCTGTTAATCCAGCCTCACTTAGGAATGTTTTAAGGTCGTGTTCTGTAGAGATGAAGTATCTCTTCCCAGTGAGCTGTTTCCTAACTGCGATTTTTCTGTCCCTCACAAAGCACTGGTGGATTTTTTGGGCATAGCGTAATTTTCTTAGCTGATAAAGAAGGTTTTGTCTTGTTTTGGTAAGGCATTCATTGATGTAAACATCAGTTTTCATAGAAATGGATGTTTTTAGTAGGTTGTTTCTTTGTAGGCTAGTTTGGAATTTTAACAGCACTGTTTTTTTGCCTGTTTGGTAGCCCATCAGTTTGCAATCCTTTAGGTCATCACTACGTATGTTAAGGTGAAGGTGGTCATTGATAAGCTGCAGGGTGGTCTCCATGCAAGTCTCTTGGGTGACTGTGGGTGGGAGATGTTTGCTTTTAACTACAACAGCGTCAGATAGCTGTTGTTGGTCATTATGGTCTTGGAAGTTGGTTATGACATTGGCAAGTTGTTGGTCCACTCTTGATCTTTCCTCTATAATGTTGGTAGTAAGTAGGGTGACTTGGTCATTTAGAGTGTTGATGGTGTCTACGGACTGGGTGTGGGTGTTGCTTAGTTGTTCCAGTGTGTCTAGTTTATGTTCTAGAGCGGTGATCTTGCTGAGGTACTGTGCATTGAATGCTTATAGTTCCTGCATTTCCTGGGTTAGTTTGGTGATTGTGTGGTTCTGAATCGTAAGGAGTTTAGCTATTTATGGGTCGGTAATCTTCTTAACATCAAATCCAAGGAAGGAGCTATCTTGGAGTGTGGTGGCGGCCATGTTTGTTGTTGTCTGTTGTGTGTTGTGGTGGTGCCGGTGGGTGATGAGGGTTGTATCCTGGCTGGCAGTATGAGAAGTTTTCGTCGTGATATTACTGGTCTCACCTTTGATGTTAGGGGTCCTTAGCTGGTTACTTGATCTTCTTTTAATGCTCTGACCCTTGGCCATTGACTGTGGCTTCAGATGAATAGTAGGC
Organism: Cherax quadricarinatus; assembly: GCF_026875155.1. Classification (NCBI taxonomy): domain Eukaryota; kingdom Metazoa; phylum Arthropoda; class Malacostraca; order Decapoda; family Parastacidae; genus Cherax; species Cherax quadricarinatus. The sequence goes on from NC_069421.1 coordinate 48,498,808, forward strand.
GATGGGTGAATGTTGTGGTATATCACTTCAGTGGCAGCGGGGCAGGAGGTGGTAGTACGAGTCCTATTGATGGTAATTTGTGTACTTTTGGGTGATTTCTGCAGTTGATTTATATCATTCTGGGTATCCACACATGTTAGTGTTATGTGGGTCTTGATTAGGCCATCACAGTGCTGCTGGGAACCTCAGGTAGAAGTAAAAATAGAGGACAAGGTTCCTGTTGTCGCTTGCCACTGCCGCCAGAGTGCTTCGCACTCCGGTGGCAGTGGCAAGCGGCATGTGAACGTAGATCTACGTTTGGACAGTTTAAGGGTTAATTTGTATTATGTTATACAAACTAAATATCCTAATTTTATCATGTAGATATAATATGATCTTGGCTTTAATTACTTTAATTACTATTTTAAATCTGGTATAACAAACTTTAGTGTTATTTCAGCATGGATGTTCTCTTCATTGTTGTGTTTGTATAATTTTCTTTGAGATAAAAGGGCAGAAAAGAACTTCTTGAAGAAATGAAAGTTAATATTTTAAAAGTGCTTGACTACTGAGTCATAAGTTACTGTCTTGCAGAAGCTGATTCAGGAGTTCATGAAGATCCACTTCGAGAACAGCAAGACACGTATCAATGCAGATGCTGTTAAGTTGGTTGCAGAGGTAAGGATGTTCAGTATACATGAATAGTGTGACTTTGCAAATGGTCCAATTCGGACTGAAACGTCTTTGTAAGCTTCTCTCTTCTATGTGCAGGTTATTTGTGTATTGTTCAATATACAGTTCTGAAAATTGTTTCCATTGATTATATATAACATATATGCAATATGTACTGTTAGTTTATCATTTTTGTGCACCTCATACCCATCCTGTGGGCAGTAGTCAAAATATTACAGAGGCACATGATGGGTCCAGGGACTGGACCTCAAAGTTTTGAGAGCTAAACAAGTTATAGTGGTGATGAACATGTTATAATGGTAATGAACAAGTTACAGTGGTAATGAACAAGTTATGGTATTGATAAACAAGCAGCTACAGTGATAATGAACAAGTTACAGTGGTAATGAACAAGTTACAGTGGTAATGAACAAGTTACAGTGGTAATGAACAAGTTACAGTGGTAATGAATAAGTTACAGTGGTAATGAATAAGTTACACTGGTAATGAGCTGCTTGCTGTGCATCTCTTTTTCAAATTTTCATTTTGTATCATAGATTTGAAGAGGAGAGATTAAAAACCTAATGAAAATAATACGTATATCTTTTACAACAATCATGTTACGTTTTAATAAATATAAATTAATGTACAGGAGGTCCCCGCTTTACAGCACTTCACTTTTTCGGAGTTTTGCTAATGCAGCGGTTTTCAATTATATCCATTCTTCGCTTATTCAGGCTTCCTACAATAAATATATTTACCACTCACTATAAGCTAAGGCCAAAAAATATTTTAAAATAAGCAGTGTGTGTACTGTATATGCATTTTTCAGACCTAGCTCTATTGCTCATCTAATATATGATATGTTATCAGGTTTTTTATGCATTTGAAAGTGAAAAAAGGCTTTTTCACTTTACTGATTTTTGCTTTGCAGCAATAGCACAGAACCTAACCTGCTGTGTAAGTGGGGTCCTCCTGTATAGGAAATGAGAGAAGCATATTGAAATTAAAGTGGACCCTTGTTTTTTGTAATCATTGGAATTTGTAATTTTTGCAAATCACAACGTTTTTTCGTCAAAATATTGACTCGTGAATTATCGTTTGACTTGCACATAGTCGTTCATCCCAGATGCGTACGAGCGGCCCCGAGCGGCCCCACACACCATTCACAGTCAGTGTCCCAGTGTTTATCAGTAAGTGAGCACGATCCCAGTTGTTCATGTGATATATTTTGTAATATTCCATTTGTTTTAGTGCTTGCAAATGCTAAATAAACCTCCATGGGCCCAAAGAAAGCTTCTAGTGGCAGCTCTTTAGTAAAGAAGGTGAGAAACACAATAGAATTCAAGAAAGACATCATTGCAAAATATGAGAGTGGAGTGCGTGTGGCAGAACTTGCCAGGATGTATGGGAAACCCCATACAACCATCACTTCCAATGTGGCCAAGAAAAAGGAAATCAAGGAAGCTGTAGTTGTGAAAGGGGTAAATATGTTCACAAAAATGAGATCACAAGTACTCGTAGATGTTGAGAAGTTATTGTTGGTGTGGATCAACGAGAAACAATTAACAGGAGATAGTGTTATGCAATCGATAATTTGTGAAAAGGCAAGGGAGTTGCATGACGATCTCGTAAAGAAAATGCCTGCAATGAGTGCTAATGTTAGTGAATTTAAGGTCAGCAAAGGCTGGTTTGAGAGATTTAAGAAGCATAGTGGGTGACAAAACAGGCTTCTTTTGGAAGAAAATGCCAAAGAGAACCTACATCACGCAGGAGGAAAAGGCACTCCCAAGACACAAACCTGTGAAAGACAGGCATACTCTTTTGTTCTGTAGTAATGCTAGTGAGGATTTCAAAGTGAAGCCTTTATTGGTGTATCATTCTGAAAATCCCAGAGCGTTCAAGAAAAACAGTGTCGCCAAGAGTAACTTGTGTGTGATGTGGAAGGCTAACAATAAGGCGTGGATCATGAGGGAAATTTTCCTTGATTGGTTCAATTAATTGTTTGGCCCCAGTGTGAAGAAATACCTCCTGGAAAATAAATTGGAATTCAAGTGCCTCCTTGTAATGAACAATGCACCTGCTCAGCCTCCAGACTTGGATGACCAAATGGTGGAGGAGTTTTGTTTCGTCACATTGAAGTTCTTGCCCCCTAATACCACTCCTCTCATCCAGCCCATGGACCAGCAGATCATTTCAAGCTTCTAAAAACTCCGCACCAAAGCAATGTTTCGCTGGTGCTTTGATGTGACCTCGGACACTCAGTTGACCCTAAGAGAGTTTTGGAAAGATCACGTCAGCATCCTCCATTGTCTAAACCTTATAGGTAAGGGTTGGGAGGGAGTGACTTCCAGGACTTTGAACTCTGCTTGGAGAAAATTGTGGCCAGATTGTGTCCACGAGAGGGATTTTGAAGTGTTGGGGACTGACCCCGAGGACTCTATGCCAGTTGTGGAATCTATTGTGGCATTGGGGAATTCCTTGAGGTTAGATGTGAGTGGTGAGGATGTGGAAGAGTTGGTGGAGGACCACAATGAAGAGCTAACCACTGAAGAGCTGCAAGAGCTTCATCTGGAACAGCAACATACCACAGCACAGGAAATTCCTTTGAAGGAGGAGGGAGAGAAATGGAAGAAGGTGCCTTCTTCAGAGATTAAGGAGATTTGTGTAATGTGGAGTAGGATGGAAAGATTTGCAGAGGAACATCACCCTGACAAAGCTCTTGCAAGCCGTGTCAGCAACGTGTACAATGACAATGTCTTGTCCCAGTTTAGGGAAATTTTAAAGAGATGCCAGAAACAGAGCTCTCTGGACAGATATTTAGTGCCACAGTTGTGCATTCACTCTCAAGCTGGTCCTGGTGGCATTGAAAAACAAAGAAGGGAAGTAACCCCAGAAAAGGGCTTGGTACCTGAAGTCTTTATGGATGGGGATTCCCCTTTCAAACAGAATTTCTCCATCCTTTCCCCTCCTCCCATCTTCCATACACTAAGAAAAATCTTCAGTAAAGGTAAGTGTCATGTTATTATTGTTTTATTCTACATGTCTCATTGTTATCTGTGTATGTACCTCTGTATTTCATGTAAAAAATTATTTTGTTCTGATAATTGATAATTGGATTTACATTAGTATTTCTTTTGGGGAAAATGGTCAATTTCGTCATTAGTCACACTTTCTGGAATGGATTAATTACAAAACACAAGGGTCCACTGTACTAGTTAAAAGTCAATCTCGGTTATAAGTTTGGAGCGTACTTTGTTCTAAAAATCTGTTTCACATAACTCTTGCCATAAGTTTTGGGACATTTTAGTCCAGTGTATGGAACAGGCAAGCCATGGTACAGACAAGCCAGGATTTAGGAAAGCTGCAAAATAACCAGGTTATGGTGCAAACAAGCCATAGTACAAGCAAGACATAGTACAGATAAGCCAGAGTTCAAGCAAGCCATAGAAGAAGCAAGCAGAAGTACAAGCAAACAATGGTACAAATAGTAATAGTTCATGGTACTAGCAAGTAATAGTTTATGCAAGCATGGGTACAAGCAATGAATGGTACAAGAATAGGATATTTGAGAGTTGACTTGTCAGCATTGAGGTATCTGTGGAGACAAAACACATCCATGGAGGCAAAGAAGTGAATATATGAGAGTATAGTGGTAAATGCTGGAGTGAGGAGGCGTCTGGAGACAGTGTGATGTCCTGTATAAGGGTAACATGTGGTGTAAGTATTATGCAGAGAATTTGTAGTGTAGAAACTAAGAGGAGGTGTGGAGTTACTAAAAGTATGTCAGAGGGCTCAAGAGGGGATGTTGAGGTGGTTTGGTCATTTAGAGAGAATGGAACAAAGTAGAATGACTTGATGAGTGTATAAATCTGTATGGTAAGGAAGGCGGGGTAGGAGTCGTCCTTGAAAAGGTAAGAGGCAGGGGGTAAAGGAGCTTTTATGGGTGAGGGGCTTGGACTTCCAGCAAGTGTGTGTGAGCATGATAGATAGAAGTGAATGGAGATGAATGGTTTTTGGGACCTGACAAGCGGTTGGAGTGTGAGCAGGGTAATATTTTGTGAGTGGATTCAGGGAAACCAGTTAGCTGGACTTGAGTCCTGGAAATGAGAAGCACAATGCCTACATTTTAAAGGAGGAGCTTGGGATATTGGCAGTTTCGAGAGACATCCAAACTGTTTTATCTGAGCGCCTCTGCAAAAACAGTGATTATGTATGGGTGATGGTGAAAGTGTTGAATGATGATAAAAGTTTTTTCTATCTTTTTTGGTTTTTCTTTCTTTTTGGGTCACCCTTCCTTGGTAGGAAATGGCTGACATGTTAAAAGAATTTTATATTTCAAACTTTAAGTTTGAGGTAATGTGTTTCAGTTCGGGTTAAATATGGCTAAGTTAGGGTTTCTCAGTATTGTTTAAATACAATAAAGTTTTCCAGTTTCATTTTTATAATGTTAATTAGGTAGATTTTTGAGCAATGGAGAGAAAAGATGGAGGGCTGATATTTGTTTTAATCCTTTGACTGTTTTGGTCGTATATATGCGTCTTACGAGCCACCGTTTTTGACGTATATATGCTCATAAATTCTAATTTTGGAGTGGATGGTGCAATTATTTAATAAATGTATGGAAGAGGGTAAGGTACCTAGGGATTGGCAGAGAGCATGCATAGTTCCTTTGTATAAAGGCAAAGGGGACAAAAGAGAGTGCAAAAATTATAGGGGGATAAGTCTGTTGAGTATACCTGGTAAAGTGTATGGTAGAGTTATTATTGAAAGAATTAGGAGTAAGACGGAGAATAGGATAGCAGATGAACAAGGAGGCTTTAGGAAAGGTAGGGGGTGTGTGGACCAGGTGTTTACAGTGAAACATATAAGTGAACAGTATTTAGATAAGGCTAAAGAGGTCTTTGTGGCATTTATGGATTTGGAAAAGGCATATGACAGGGTGGATAGGGGGGCAATGTGGCAGATGTTGCAGGTGTATGGTGTAGGAGGTAGGTTACTGAAAGCAGTGAAGAGTTTTTACGAGGATAGTGAGGCTCAAGTTAGAGTATGTAGGAAAGAGGGAAATTATTTCCCAGTAAAAGTAGGCCTTAGACAAGGATGTGTGATGTCACCGTGGTTGTTTAATATATTTATAGATGGGGTTGTAAGAGAAGTAAATGCGAGGGTCTTGGCAAGAGGCATGGAGTTAAAAGATAAAGAATCACACATAAAGTGGGAGTTGTCACAGTTGCTCTTTGCTGATGACACTGCTCTTGGGAGATTCTGAAGAGAAGTTGCAGAGATTGGTGGATGAATTTGGTAGGGTGTGCAAAAGAAGAAAATTAAAAGTGAATACAGGAAAGAGTAAGGTTATGAGAATAACAAAAGATTAGGTGATGAAAGATTGGATATCAGATTGGAGGGAGAGAGTATGGAGGAGGTGAATGTATTCAGATATTTGGGAGTGGACGTGTCAGCGGATGGGTCTATGAAAGATGAGGTGAATCATAGAATTGATGAGGGGAAAAGGGTGAGTGGTGCACTTAGGAGTCTGTGGAGACAAAGAACTTTGTCCTTGGAGGCAAAGAGGGGAATGTATGAGAGTATAGTTTTACCAACGCTTTATATGGGTGTGAAGCATGGGTGATGAATGTTGCAGCGAGGAGAAGGCTTGGAGGCAGTGGAGATGTCATGTCTGAGGGCAATGTGTGGTGTGAATATAATGCAGAGAATTCGTAGTTTGGAAGTTAGGAGGAGGTGCGGGATTACCAAAACTGTTGTCCAGAGGGCTGAGGAAGGGTTGTTGAGGTGGTTTGGACATGTAGAGAGAATGGAGTGAAACAGAATGACTTCAAGAGTGTATCAGTCTGTAGTGGAAGGAAGGCGGGGTAGGAGTCGGCCTAGGAAAGGTTGGAGGGAGGGGGTAAAGGAGGTTTTGTGTGCTAGGGGCTTGGACTTCCAGCAGGCATGCGTGAGCATGTTTGATAGGAGTGAATGGAGACAAATGGTTTTTAATACTTGACGTGCTGTTGGAGTGTGAGCAAAGTAACATTTATGAAGGGGTTCAGGGAAACCGGCAGGCTGGACTTGAGTCCTGGAGATGGGAAGTACAGTGCCTGCACTCTGAAGGAGGGGTGTTAATGTTGCAGTTTAAAAACTGTAGTGTAAAGCACCCTTCTGGCAAGACAGTGATGGAGTGAATGATGGTGAAAGTTTTTCTTTTTCGGGCCACCCTGCCTTGGTGGGAATCGGCCAGTGTGATAATAAAAAAAAAAAAAAAATTCTAGCGGCTTCAAATCAAGCAGGAGAAAGCTGGTAGGCCCACATGTCAGAGAATGGGTCTGTGTGGTCAGTGTGCACCATATAAAAGACTCCTGCAGCACGCAGTGCATAATGAGAAAAAAAAAACTCCGACCATTTTTTTTAATTAAAATGCCGACTTTGTGGTCTATTTTCATATAGTATTTATGGTTGTATTCTCATTTTCTTGGTCTCATTTGATGGAATGGAAAACATGTAGCGGTGATTTTGATTGGTTTTACTATGAAAAGAACCTTGAAATGCAGCTCAAAGTAGGGGAAATGCTTGATTTTTGCCGATGTTCAAAAGTAAACAAATGATGTCATTTTCCAATAAATATCCAAGTAGCCATTCTAATATGCAGTCATTATTTATACAATTATTACAATATTGCAGTAGTCTGCATAACAGTAAATCTTCTATTTTTTGTTTGAATAAAAATTCAAAATAGAAAGCAAGAGTAATATCAGAGGGGCCTGGAGACGTGACTGAGGAACTCAGAAAATGTTATTTTAGAGCCAGGAATGTCTGCATTGTTCATTGTGGACCCTATTTTGAAATTGTCATATTTTTTAATTTTTGTGAAATTAGCCAAATTGCAAATTTCTGACCATGTTATTGGGTAGTTGAAATCAGTAAATGGGCAGTTTTTTGTACTCAATCGATAGAAAAAAAAGGTTCTAAAGAAATAGCTATGAGTTTGGTCGACTGGAACAATGGAATTAGCCGAAAATAGGGCTCAAAGTGGGTGAAATCGCTGATTCGTAAAAATCGCCGAGGTCGCTAACTTCGCGAGAGCGTAATTCCATCAGTTTTTCATCAAATTTCGTTCTTTTGGTGTCATTACAATCGGGAAAAGATTATCATTTCAAAAGAAAAAATAATTTTTTTGGGGGGGAGGGGAAATTTTGCGGCACCAGGAGACACCTCAGGATTTGGGGTTGCAACAGCCAAGGGGTTAAAGAAGATCTTATTTATTTTCACCATGTTAGCTAGCCACACATCTCAGACATTAGGCTCACCATGTTAGCTGGCCACACATCTCAGACATTAGGCTCACCATGTTAGCTGGCCACACATCTCAGACATTAGGCTCACCATGTTAGCTTGTCACACATGTCAGACATTAGGCTCACCATGTCAGCTGGTCACACACATCTCAGACATTAGGCTCACCATGTCAGCAGTCACACACATCTCAGACATTAGGCTCACCATGTCAGCTGGTCACTCACATCTCAGACATTAGGCTCACCATGTCAGCAGTCACACACATCTCAGACATTAGGCTCACCATGTCAGCTGGTCACACACATCTCAGACATTAGGCTCACCATGTCAACTGGTCACACACAAGAACATAAAAAAGAAGGAACACTGCAGCAGGCCTACTGGCTCATGCAAGGCAGGTCCAATTCTCCTACCAGCTTAAGCCAGTACCTTAACCTAGTTAGGTCGGGTCACGTTCACTTAAGGAAGGAGCACGGCATCTGACCTAGTAACACAAGCTAGTCAAGTCATACTCACACCCACCCACACCCACTCATGTTCTTATTCACCCTATTTTTAAAACTGCACAATGTCTAAACCTCTATGACAGTGCTCAGAAGTTTGTTCCACTTGTCCACAACTCTTTTACCAAACCAGTGCTGTCCTATATCTTTCCTGAAACTGAATTTATCCAGCTTACAGCCATTGCTGTGAGTCCTGTCTAGGCTAGATATTTTTAGCACGCTATTTACATTCCCTTTATTCATTCTTGTTTTCCATTTTTACACCTCATTCATATCCCCTTTAATTCTATGCCTTTCTAAAGAGTGCAGATTCAGGACCCTCAATCTATCCTCTTAGCAAAAATTTTTGATACATGGGATCAACTTTGTCATCCTCCTTTGTAAGGTTACCAGTGCATTTATATCCATTCTGTAATATGGTGATCAGAACTGTGCAGCATAATCTAAATGAGGCCTAACCAAAGATATATACAATTGAAGAACAACCTGAGGACTTCTGTTATTTATACTTCTTGAGATGAAGCCAAGAATTCTGTTAGCTTGATTGCAAACACTTATGCACTGTTGTCTTGGTTTCAGATTACTGCTAACCAGAACTCCTAAATCCTTTTTGCAATCAGTAAAATTAAGATCTACATTCTTTAGTTTATATATGGTATGGTTATTTTCCTGTCCAACATTTAGAACTTTCCATTTGTCTATATTAAACTGCATTGGCCACTTCTCCAACCACTGCATCAGTCTATTCAAATCATCCTGGAGTGCTCTAATGTCCTCATTAGAATGAACTGGACGGCCTATTTTGGTATCATCAGCAAATTTGCTTATATCGCTATTTATTCCCTCATCTATGTCGTTTATGTAAATTGTGAACAAGATTGGGTCTCATACTGACCCCTGTGGAACACTGCTTGTGACGTGCCCCCATTCTGATTTCTCCCCATTTATGCAAATATATTCATATTTGTTAGTGGTTTAATAGCAAGTGTTTTTTGTTGTTTGATAATTGCAACAGCTTATTTCTTTATGTGCAGTTTATGAATTCAGTTATCAATCCTGATATCAACCTCTTATTGAACTGCGCAAATAATCCTAATAGTAATTGCCATTACTACACTGCTAGTGAGGCTAAAACTCTACTCAGTGCCAACAAGAACATTACAATTTTGCTATGTGGGTCAGGCAACAAGCAGCAGCAATGGCTGCTCCTTTATCTTTGCCGTCCCCTGGGCCAATCTGAGCTCCAGTGATGGCCTAGTTGCAAGCACTTCTGCAACAACATACAAGGAACTTATAGTGACAAGTAAACTGATGGTGACGACAACGAAATGGACTGAATATGACCAAATGAGGGTTCGGCATTCGAGTACCAGACCTGCTGCCAGGCGTGCAACCAGACAAACAATGCTTTCCACTACACTGAAGTAACTGACCTCCATATTAACTGCACCAGTGTTCAATGGGAAGACAACATGGGAGAAAAACCTAACATCAAAACTCCAAGGAAACCGACAGGTCGTTGATTACTGTTTTTTCCCTCAGTGCCAAATGAGGAAAGGAAGTGGGCATTTAAACATTGCTGCTGGCATTAAACACCAACTACTACCAGACGTACAACTAGCAAAGTAACGTTCTCTTATGTACTGACACTAGCATCATATAACTGCACCATCTTCATATCAACTGCACCAGTGTTAATGAGAGGGAAACAGAAGACATCGCCAAATCTACAAAACAAAGATCCAAGGAAACTATCACATAGCCGCGGTTATCCCTCAGTGCCAAATCGCGGGAAGTGAATAGTTCAATGGCTAAGGATGTTTTTTTCAGTAGCTGACCTACATATTTAACTGACTAGTGTATAGTGGGAGGGAATCAAAGGAAAACATGAGAAATCTAATGATACAACTCCAAGGAAAGTCAGGTTGTAGTGGTATTTTCTTCCCTCAGTGCTCTTAACCTTTTCAGGGTTTCGGACGTACTAGTACGGCTTACGCACCAGGGTTTTTGACGTACTAGTACACCTAAATTCTAGCGCCCTCAAATCTAGTGAGAGAAAGCTGGTAGGCCTACACATGAAAGAATGGGTCTGTGTGATCAGTGTGTGCAGTATAAAAAAAAATCCTGCAGCACACAGTGCGTAATGAGAAAAAGAAACTTTGACCTTGTTTTTGGATTAAAACAGCGACTTGGCACTGTATTTTCGTATGGTATTTATTGTTGTATTCTAGTTTTCCTGGTCCCATTTTATAGAATGGAAGACATATTACAGAAATTGCGATGATTTTGACTGGTTTTACAATGAAAAGTACCTTGAAATTGATCTCAAAGTAGCAGAAATGTTTGATTTTTACCAAAGTTCAAAAGTAAACAAATCATGACTCAAGAAATCGTAATGACACGTAATGACCGCGGGTTCAATCCCGGCCGGGGGTATGGTTTGGTTAAACAAATCATGCTAAGCGTCCAATACATGTCAACTGGTGAGTCTAATATTCTTTTACAAGTGCGCCGATATTATTTATACCATTTCTACACTAATGCAGTAGTCTGCATAACAGTAAATCTTCTATTTTTTGTGAGAATAAAAATTCAAAGTGGAAAGCAAAAGAATGTAAGAGGGGCATGGGGACGTGACTAATGAACAGAGGAAATGTTATTTTAGTGCCAGGAATGTCCTTCTTGCTTATTCTGGATCCTATTTGGAAATTGGCATCTTTTGAAATTTGTGTGAAATTGGCAAAATTGCTAAATTCTGACCACTGTATTGGATAATTGAAATCGGTAAATGAGTGGTTTCTTGTACTCAATTGATAGAAAAAAATGGAGCTCTAGTATTGATTTTTGTCGACTAGTACACTGGAATTGGCTGAAAATAAGGCTTAAAGTGGGCAAAATCGCCGATGCGTAAACATCGTTGAGACCGCTAACTTCGCGAGAGCATAATTCCGTAAGTTTTCCATCAAATTTCATACTTTTGGTGTCATTATGATCGGGAAAAGATTCTCTATCTTTTCATAAGAAAAAATAATTTTTGTTTTTTTTTTGAAGTTTGGGCGATCCTGAGAACAAGTCTGGGAGAGGGCCTGGGGACCCTGAAAGGGTTAAAAATGGCTGAACCAGCAGCATTTGGTCAGGAGCCAACAACATGGTCCAGCCCCAATAAATAGAATTGAGGAGGATCGGAACAAATCGTGCCATTGAGTTAAACAATGTTATTAAGAGTAAATTGTGTGTGTTTTGGAGATCTAATAAGGCATGGGTCACAAGGGACATTTTCGTCGAGTGGTTCAATGAAGTGTTTGGCCCTAGTGTGAAGAATTGCCTCCTGGAAAAGAAATTGGATCTCAAGTGCCTCCTAGCAATGGACAATGCACCTGCTCATCCTCCAAACTTGGATGACCTAATTCTGAAGGAGTTTGGGTTCATCACAGCAAAGTTCTTGCCCCCGAATACCACTCCTCTCCTCCAGCCCATGGACCAGCAAGTCATTTCAAACTTTAAAAAACTCTACACCAAAGCAATGTTTGAAAGGTACTTCAATGTGACCTCAGACACTCACTTGACCCTAAGAGATTTTTGGAATGAACACTTCAGTATTCTCCATTGCATAAGCCTTATAGGTAAGGCTTGGGAGTGAGTGACTACCAGGACTTCAAACTCTGCTTGGAGAAAATTGTGGCCAGATTGTGTCCACAAGAGGGATTTTGAAGGGTTTGAGGCAGCCCCTGATAAGCCTATATCAGTTGTGAACTCTATTGTCACACTGGAGAGTTCCATGGAGTGGATGTGAGTTTGGAGGATGTGGAAGAGTTGGTGGAGAACCACAACGAACAGCTAACCACTGAAGAGCTGCAAGAGCTTCAGCAGGAACAGCAACAGATCACAGCTCAGAATCTTGCTGCAGAGGAGGAGGAAGAGAGATGGAAGAAGGTGCCTTCTTTAGAAATTAAGGAGATTTTGAAATGTGGGGTAGGATGGAAAGATTTATGGAGAAACATCACCCTGAGAAGGATGTTGCAAGCCATATCGGCAACTTGTACAGTGACAGAGTCTTGGCCCATTTTAGGGAAGTTTTAAAGAGACGCCAGAAACAGAGCTCTCTGGACAGTTTTTTTGCGAGACAGGACTCAGTGACTCAAGCTGGTCCTAGTGGCATTAAGAAACAGAGAAGAGAAGTAACCTCAGAAAAGCACTTGGTACCTGAGGTGTTGATGGAAAGGGATTCCCCTTCCAAACAGTAAATAATCCAATCTCTCTCCTTCTCCAGTCTTCAATACACTAAGAAGAATCACCAGTAAAGGTAAGTGTTATTCTGTTAATGTTTCATTCATCATGTGCCATTGTATTGTTTTGTACTACATCTATATTTCATGTAAAAATTTTTTTTGTTTTAACCCTTTGACTGTCACAGGCCCCTTTCTGAAACTGTCATTCTATGTCAATAAATTTTTGGAAAAAAAATAAATTATTTTTTCTTATGAAATGATAGAGAATCTTTTCCCAATGGTGACACCAAAAGTATGAAATTTGGTCGAAAACTCGCGGAATTACACTCCCGCAAAGTTAGCGGTCTAGGTGACATATATGCATCGGCGATTTCGCCGAATTTGAGCCCTGTTTTTGGCCAATTCTGTTGTTCCAGTTGACCAAACTCATAGCCATTTCTTTAGAACTCAATTTTTTCTATCTGTTGAGTACAAGAAACCGCCCATTTACCGATCTAAACTACCCAATAAAGTGGTCAGACATTGGCAATTTGGCCAATTTCACGCAAATTAAAAAAGATGCCAATTTCAAAATAGGGTCCAGAATAAACAATGTAGACATTCTTGGCACTAAAATAACATATCCTCTGTTCATTAGTCAAGTGTCTAGGCCCCTCTTATATTACCATTGCTTTCTATTTTGATTTTTTATTCATACAAAAAAAAAAATACAAAATTTACTGTAATGCAGACTACTGCATTATTATAAAAATGGTATAAATAATATCAGTGCACTAGTGAAAGAATATTAGACTCACCAGTTGAAGTGTACTGGACGTGTGGTGTGATTTGCTTACTCCTGAACATTGGTAAAAATCGAACATTTCCGCTACTTTGAGCTCAATTTCAAGGTCGTTTTCATCGTGAAAGTAATCAAAATCATCTCTATTTCTGTAACACATTTTCCATTTTATCACCTGAGACCATGAAAACGAGAATACAACAATAAATACTATACGAAAATACACCTCAAAGTCGGTGTTTTAATCCAAAAAAATGGTCAGTTTTTTTTTTCTCATTACGCACTGCATGCTGCAGGATTTTTTTTATGTGGTGCACACTGACCACACAGACCCATTCTCTCACATGTGGGCCTACCAGCTTTCTCCCGCTTGATCTGAAGCCGCTAGAATTTATGCATATAAATACGTCAGAAACAGTGGTACATGAGACGTATATATACGACCGAAACAGCCAAAGGGTTAATCCTGACCTCTTTAACCCTTTCAGGGTCCGTCCCGTAGATCTACGGCTTTACGGTGAGTGTCCAAACCGTAGATCTACGCCATGAGCTCAGCTCACTCTGATAAACTGTGAGTGGTACATTTGGGCCTAGATATGAGAGAATACATCTATGTGGTATGTGTGCACCACATAAAACAGATCCTGCAGCACACTGTGTATAATGAGAGAAAAAAACTGAAATCATGATTTTTCGATTAAAACAGCAACTTTGCAGTGTTTTTTCGTATGTTTTTTATAGTTGTATTTGCGATTTCTTGATCTCATTTGATAGAATGGAAGACATATTACAGAAATAGAGATGATTTTGATTGGTTTTAGCACAGGAAATGGCTTGAAACTGAGCTCAAAGTAGCGGAAATGTTAAATTTTTGCCGATATTCAAGAGTAAACAAACGACCTCACACGTCTAATACACGTCAGCTGGTGGGTCTAATATACATTCACAAATATGGTGATGATATTTATACAATTATTACAGTATTGCATAACAGTAAATCTTCTATTTTTTGGTGTGAATAAAAATTCATTATGTGAATAAAAAATCAAAATGGAATTTATTTGTAAAGCCTCAAAATATAACTAATGAACAGAGGAAATGTTAGTTTAGTGCCAGGAATGCCTACATTGTTTATTCTGGACCCTATTTTGAAATTGGAATATTTTGAACTTTGTGTTAAATTGGCCAAATTAACAATTTCCGATCACTTTATTTTGTAGTTGAAACAGTTGACTTGGCGATTTCTTGTGCTCAGTCGATAGAATAGAAGTAATACTAGTGAAATAGCTAAGAATTTGGTTGATTGGAATAATGTAATTGGCCTAAAATGGGAGTCAAAGTCGGCAAAATCGCCGATTCATAAATTCGTAAATATCGCTGACACATCAAAATTCGCGAGAGCATAATTTCGTCAATTTTCCACCAAATTTCGTACTTTTTGTTTTATTACCTTCACAAAAAGATTCTCTACGATTTCATAAGAAAAAATAACAAATTTTTTTTTTGAAAATTCTTGGACACTGGTGCGTGACTCCAGATTTGGGCCTTGGACCCTGAAAGGGTTAACTGGTGCAACATTATCAAGGATGGGAGTGAACACTGTTTTGAATTTTTCCCAGGAATCCTTTACGTCTATGCAACTCGTTATCACTGTACAATCACTAATGTGTAGCATATTTACCAATGTTTCTTTACTGTAGTTTCTAATTGACCTCATTTTTATTGTCCTGTGTAGGCCTATCCTTTCCCTAATGATTTTTCCTGGTGCAGTAAATGATGAAATCATCACTAAGACCTGTGGTAATGATGCCTGACTGATTAATGTTCTCAGAGCGGTTGCAAAATATGTGGTCAATTAGGGTGGCTGAGAACTGTGTGATCCGGGTTGGTGTATCAATTAGTTGAGTGTAACTATTTAAACCTAGAATTTGCTTATACCTTTTGCATAGCCCATTATTTTGTTGCTGAAAAACAGACATTGAAGTCTCCCAGTATTACTGTCTTGCAATTGTTCTCAAGTCCGGACAAGACTCTGGAAAAGTCTTCTAAGAACTGGTCTTGGGTGTGAGGGCAGTAACTAGTTCCTACTAAGATGGGGTTTGTCTTGGGAAGCAGCACTTCAAACCATAGCATCTCCAGTTTTTTGTCATTTAAATCAGGTCTTGGGTTGTAAGCTAAGTCATTTCTTATGTAGGCACATACCCCACCACCTTTTCTGTTCCTAGCTAAGCGTTTTACAGTGGTCCCTCAATTATCGTCCATAATCCGTTCCTGGAAGTGGGACTATTATCGAAATAGACGATTTTCGAATCAATTTTCCCCATAAGAAATAATGTAAATACAATTAATCCGTTCCAGACACCCAGAAGTATTAACCCTTTGACTGTCGCGGTCGTATATATACGTCATAGGAGATACCGTGTTTGACGTATCTATACTCATAAATTCTAGCGGCTTCAAATCAAGCAGGAGAAAGCTGGTAGGCCCACATGTGAGAGAATGGGTCTCCATGGTCAGTGTGCACCATATAAAAAAAATCGGGGAGCCAGTGGTGCATTGTGGGAATACCATTTCAGTCGTCCTTTTTCAGCATGTCTAGCGGTAAGAAATATGCGACTCCCCAGCAAATCTGGGACTATTCTCTTCCCAAGTGATGCTTAAACACAGATGGAAGATCAATTTCATGATTTCGAGGAGTTTGAGACCAAAAGTAATGGAGGAGGAGGAGGAAGAGGAGGAGGAAGAAGAGGAGGAGGAAGGAAGGAAGGAAGGAGGAAGAGTAAGGAAGGAGGAAGAGGAAGGAGGGAGGAGGAGGAAGGAGGGAGGAGGAGGAAGGAGGGAGGAGGAGGAAGGAGGGAGGAGGAGGAGGAAGGAGGGAGGTGGAGGAAGGAGGGAGGAGGAGGAAGGAGGAGGGAGGAGGAGGAAGGAGGAAGAAGAAGAAGAAGAAGAGGAGGAAGAATAGGAAGAAGAGGAATAATAATAATAATAATAATACCTAATAATAATTATATGTAATAATATGTTCCCTTGAGGCATGAAAACAGTTCACCCCATGACAGTGACAAGATAAGGGGAGATAACATCTGATAAGAGCTGACCTTTGATGAGGGTAAACGAGGGTGGAGGGAGGGGGGCAGCTGTCTATCTGTCAAGAGCCAGGAGGAGGAGAAGGAGAAGAAGAAGGAGGAGGAGAAGGAGAAGAAGAAGGAGGAGAAGGAGAAGAAGGAGGAGGAGAAGGAGAAGAGGGAGGAGAAGGAGAAGGAGGAGGAGGAGAAGGAGAAGAAGGAGGAGGAGAAGGAGAAGAAGGAGGAGGAGAAGGAGAAGAAGGAGGAGGAGGAGAAGGAGAAGTAGGAGGAGGAGGAGAAGGAGAAGTAGGAGGAGGAGAAGGAGAAGAAGAAGGAGGAGGAGGAGAAGAAGGAGGAGGAGAAGGAGAAGAAGGAGGAGGAGGAGAAGAAGAAGAAGACAACAACGAACAAACATTTGTCTGTCTGTCTATTTGTCTGTCTGCCAAGCTCCCTGTCTATCCATCTAGCTCTGTCTCAGAGAGCCACAAGACTGTGTCATCATCACATTTACTCACATCTTCAAGCAGAGTATAGCACTTTGTCTGGATTTTTTGGGTTATCCTAGGTAATTTACACTATGTATACTTGTATTTATGTGTACCTGTGAGTCAGAGATAGACAGACAGAGAGAAAGAGAGAGACAGATTGAAAGAGATAGAATGAGGGAGAAAGATAATTAGATAGAATGGAGGGGAAGCAGCATCCGACCCCATTGTTTTGACAGGCGGTAGGGGTAGTGAGTAATGAGACAATATGTCATTTTGACAGCTGCCGACTCCTGACTCAAAACAATTATAAGCCACACACTGGCACCCAAGACAAGCTTGCTGAATGGTGATAATAGCAGTTTTATGAAAGTATCTAGTGACTATATATGTGTATATATATTATAGAAACCAGAAGCAAGAAGGGAAGGCAAGAATGAAGGAAGGACTAGATGAAAGGAAGGAAAAAAGTAAGGAAGGACAGATGAAGGAATGTAGGAAGAGAGGTGGAATGCCCTCCAGGTAGCCTCCAGGTAGGAAGGGAATGAAGGAAATTAGGAAGGAAGGAATGATGACACACGACCATTTACCTAGGATAACTACATAACACAACTGCCTGCTAATACTTTGAAGAAAACTGCTCAGACGAGGTGTTTTGTCTTTGCACATAAAAAAAACTTCCACAAAAATGCAGTCACACTGATTTTATGTGTGAGGAGTGTAAAACACCACTGTGTATGACACCATGTTTTATGTGTGAGGAGTGTAAAACACCACTGTGTATGACACCATGTTTTATGTGTGAGTGTAAAACACCATTGTGTATGACACCATGTTTTATGTGTGAGAGTGTAAAACACCATTGTGTATGACACCATGTTTTATGTGTGAGGAGTGTAAAACACCACTGTGTATGGCACCATGTTTTATGTGTGAGGAGTGTAAAACACCATTGTGTATGACACCATGTTTTATGTGTGAGGAGTGTAAAACACCACTGTGTATGACACCATGTTTTATGTGTGAGAGTGTAAAACACCACTGTGTATGACACCATGTTTTATGTGTGAGGAGTGTAAAACACCATTGTGTATGACACCATGTTTTATGTGTGAGGAGTGTAAAACACCATTGTGTATGACACCATGTTTTATGTGTGAGGAGTGTAAAACACCATTGTGTATGACACCATGTTTCAAAGAGTTACACAAGCTGCAGAACTTCTAGGAGTGTGTTCAGTGACTGTATATTGGTATATATATTATAGAACAATAGTAATAAAAAATTTTTTGTATTGTTTGTTTTTGTAAACAAGTTTTGCAAACAATATATTGATAATTATGTTTGTGTGCTTATTGTGTTGTATACAACGAGTGTATATATGTACATTGCACCTTACTTTAGTCTCACAGGCCACATAAGTTATGTGAAAAAATAAAATAGTGAAAAAAACAACAAACCTTCAAATACAAGTAAACTAAAGTTTACCGGGTGAGTGGCAGCCGCCGCTGTTGCCATACGCGGCTCATTTTCTGCAAACTTCATGCCTCTATATCTGGGTAAGTACTGATGGGAAAAAATTTTTTGGGGGACTAAAACAATCAGAAAAATAATCTTAACATTTTCATAAAAAAAAATTATTTTTTTTTTTTCGAATATTTTACGACACCAGGAGACACTTCAGGATTGGGCCTTTCGACAGTCAAAGGGTTAATCCGTTCCAGAGGGACCGGCGAAAACTGAAACCATTTTCCCCATAAGAAATAATAATAATAATAATAAGTTTATTTCTTTGTAAAGGTTACAATGTGTAATTACAATTCTGATTTGCTAAGTACAAAGATAGCCATTATCATGCCGAGGCATTTCAGGCAAACTAATCCTAATGCATAGTAACTAATTAAAACTACATAAGATAATAGTACATAGTAATTATTACTTAAAACTAAACATAGAATAGTGGTTAGCTGTTTTACAATCTTGTTTGGACTTAATAAATCCATCTCCAGGACTTGAGTCCTGGAGATGGGAAGTACAGTGCCTGCACTCTGAAGGAGGGGTGTTAATGTTGTAGTTTAAAAACTGTAGTGTAAAGCTCCCTTCTGGCAAGACAGTGATGGAGTGAATGATGGTGAAAGTTTTTCTTTTTTGGGCCACCCTGCCTTGGTGGGAATCGGCCAGTGTGATAATAAAATAAAATACTTAGTACAAAATCTAATTTACAAGGAATGGTGCAGGTGGTAATATTTTATGGAATGGCAGAAATAAAAGCCAGGAGGTCACATGATAAAACTAGCCAGTAGATGTTTAGTTGATTTTGTTAATATTGTGAGATAAAATGATTTTTTAGCAGGGTCCTAAATTTATAAGTTGTCTGGGGATCCTTGACTTGTTCCGGCAGCGAGTTCCAGATCTTTGGGCCTTTTATGTGCATAGCATTCTTGCATAGTGAGAGTTTTACTCGAGGGATGTTGAAAAGGGCCTTATGCATTGTATTGTGACTGCATTCTGTTGTAACTGTCGAAGAGTAGTTTTAGGGGGGGGGGTTACAGTGGAGTTTAAAGTTCTGTATATGTAGTAGGCACAATGATAAGAGTGTATGTCTTGTATATTTAGCAAGTTGAGTCTTGAAAAGTGGTGGGGTGTGCTGTCTAGCACAGGAGCTGGTTATCAGCCGCACAGCAGCTTTTTGTTGGATTATTAACCCTTTGAGGGTCGACAGGCCCTCTCCGAAACTCGTTCTCAGGGTCGGCCAAATTTAAAAAAAAAAAAAAAATTATTTTCTCTTATGAAAAGATAGAGAATCTTTTCCCGATCATAAAGACACCAAAAGTTTGAAATTTGATAGAAAACTTACGGAATTATGCTCTCGCAAAGTTAGTGGTCTCGGCGATGTTTACGCATCGGCGATTTTGCCCACTTTGAGCCCCATTTTCGGCCAATTTCACTGTACTAGTCGACAAAAAACATGAATATTTCGCTAGAACTCCATTTTTTCTATCGAATGGGTGCAAGAAACCACCCATTTATAAATTCAACTATCCAGTACAGTGGTCAGAATTTAGCAATTTTGCCAATTTCACACAAATTTCAAATGATGCCAATTTCCGAATAGGGTCCAGAATAAACAAGATAGACATTCCTGGCACTAAAATGACATTTCCTCTAGTCATTAGTCATGTCTCAAGGCCCCTCTTATATTCTTTTGCTTTCCACTTTGAATTTTTATTTTCACAAAAAATATAAGATTTACTGTTATGCAGACTACTGCATTAGTGTAAAAAATGGTATAAATATTATTGGTGCACTTGTAAAAGAATATTAGACTCACCAGTTGACGTGTATTGCACGATTGGCACGATTTGTTTACTTTTGAAGTTTGGTAAAAATCGAACATTTCTGCTACTTTGAGCTCAATTTCAAGGCACCTTTCATTGTAAAACCAGTCAAAATCATCTCAATTTCTGTAATATGTCTTCCATTCTATAAAATGAGACCAAGAAAACTAGAATACAACAATAAATACCATACGAAAATACACTGCAAAGTCGCTGATTTATTAAAAAAAAATGGTCAAAGTTATTTTTTTCTCATTATGCACTGTGTGCTGCAGGATTTTTTTTAGACTGTGCACACTGACCACATAGACCCATTCTTTCATATGAAGGCTTACCAGCTTTCTCCCACTAGATTTGAGGCCGCTAGAATTTATGAGTACTAGTACGTCAAAAACCCCTACGCGTAAGACGTACTAGTACGACGAAAACCCTCAAAGGGTTAAGGGTCTAAGGTGGTTGGCTGTGGTAGAGCCCCAGGCACAAATACCATAGGTGTGGTAAGGATATATTAGAGAGTGGTACAATGTAAGGAGAGTCGTTTGTGGTACATAATAGCATATCTTGGAAAGGATTCCTACTGATTTGGAAATTTTCTTGACTGTGTGATGGGTATGGGATTGAAATTTAAGATTACAGTCAAGGAGAAGACCTAGAAATTTGCCCTCCATGGGTCTTGATATAGGGGAACCATTTAACAGTATGTTGAGTTGAATATTTGAGGCTCTGTTGCCAAACAGCATGAAGTAAGTTTTTTTTATGTTAAGTGTGAGTTTGTTGGTCATCATCCAAGCATATATCTTTAGCAGATCATTGTTTACAGTGTTTTCAAGCACAGCTGGGTCTGAATGGGAGTAGACATATGTAGTGTCATCTGCGAATAGAACTGGTGTAAGGAGTTGGGATGCATTGGGAAGATCATTGATGTAGATGAGAAAGAGGAGTGGGCCTTGGGGGTACTCCTACAGCTACAGGTTGGATAGTGGAGTTGACTCTATTTGCATGTACATACTGGTGTCTGTCGTTAAGATAGGATTTTAGGTAGTCAAGAGAATGTCCTCTTATGCCATAATGATTCAGTTTGAGGTGCAAGAGATTGTGGTCAACTGTGTCAAATGCTTTTCTTAGGTCGACAAAGAGCCCCAGGGGATATTCATTCTTATAGAGAGCTGTGTATATTAGGTCAAACATTTGTATAATAGCATCATTCGTGCTATTTTTTGGTCTAAGTCCAAACTGGCATGGGTTAAATATGTTGTTGGATGTAAGGTAGGAGTAAAGTCGTTTGTGTATTATCTTTTCAAATATCTTGGATAGTAAGGGCAAGTTTGATATGGGTCTGTAATTGTTCAAATCCATTCCAGACACCCAGAAGTATTAACAAAAAAAATTTTTTTTTACCTAAAAGATAGATTTACATGCACAAAAGAATGAACATTCAACATGACACTTACCTTTATTGAAGACTGTTGTTGGTCGATGGAAGACAGGGAGGAGGGGAGAGGAAAGAGAGGTTATTTTTTGGAAGGGGAATCCCCCTCCATAAGGACTCTTGGTACCAAGTCCTTATCTGGGGTCACTTCCCTTCTTTGTTTTTTCATGCCACTAGGACCAGCTTGAGTCACTGGACCCGTCACACAAAATATCTGTCCAGACAGGTCTGTTTCTGGTATCTCTTTAAAATTTCCCTAAAATGGGTGATGTTCCTCCACAAATCAGTGCACCTTACTCCACATTGCAAAAATCTCCTTAATCTCTGAAGAAAGCACCTTCTTCCTCCTCTGAAGCAGTTTCCTGAGCTGTGGTCTGTTGCTGTTGCAGAAGAAGCTCTTGCAGCTCTTCTGTGGTTAGCTCTTGAGTGTGGTTCTCTACCAATTCTTCCACATCCTGGCCACTTGCATCCAACCCCATGGAATTCCCCAGTGCCACAATATTTTCTACAACAGGCAGAGGGTCGACAGGGTCAGCTCCAAACCCTTCAAAATCCCTTTCTTGGACACAATCTGGCCACAATTTTCTCCAAGCAGAGTTCATCATCCTGGAAATCACTCCCTGCCAAGCCTTATCTATAAGGCTTATGCAGTGGAAGATATTGAAGTGATCCCTCCAGAACTCTCTTAGGGTCAATTCAGAGCCCGAGGTTATGTCAAAGCATCTTTGAAACATTGCTTTGGTGTACAGTTTTTTGAAGTTTGCAGTGATCTGATGGTTCATGGGCTGGATGAGAGGAGTGGTGTTAGGAGGCAAGAACTTCTCTTTACAAAACTGAATTCCTTAGACAGTTGGTCTTCCAAGTCTGGAGGATGAGCAGGAGCATTGGCCATTAACAGGAGGCACTGGAGTGGCAATTTATTATCCAGGAGGTATTTCTTCACACTCGGGCCAAATGCTTCATTGACCCATTCCAGGAAAATTTCCCTTGTGACCCATGCCCTACTGTTAGCCTTCCACATCACACACAGTTTACTCTTGACGACACTGTTTTTCTTAAACACCCTGGGATTTTCAGAATGATACACCAGTAAAGGCTTCACTTTGAAATCCCCAATAGCATTATCACACAACAAGAGAGGTTGCCTGTCTTTCATAGGCTTGTATCCTGGGAGTGCCTTTTCTCCTGCATGATGTAGGTCCTCTTTGGCATTTTCTTCCAGAACAGGCCTGTTTCATCTGAAGTGAACACTTGTTGGGGTTGGAATTTTTCAGCCTCTATATAGTCTTTGAATTCCCACATGATTTTTGCAGCTGCATGTTTGTCTGAACTGGCTCTTTCACCATGCCTTACAACACTGTGTATGCCACTTCGCTTTTTGAATTTGCTGGCCTTAAATTCACCAACGTCAGCACTCGTTCCAGGCAGTTTCTTTATGAGACTGTCATGCAACTGCCTTGCCTTTTCACAAATTATCGGCTGCACAATACACCTACCATCTGATTTACGACCTGCTCGACATACGACCACTCGACTTACGACCGTGTTTTGTATGCCACATTTCTGGGAAATAAGCAACTGTTTGTGATGTACACAGTGTTTATCCTAAACCTTACAGTATAAAACACAGTACTAACAGCATAAAAAGTAATATAAAAATTGAAATACCAGAATAAAACAATAAAATAAAGTCATTGCAAAAATGTGATGTTGATATTCGGTAGTAAGGTTCGACTTATGTCCATTTTGACTTCCAACCAGTTGGTCGGAACCAAGCTTAGTTGTAAGTCGGATGGTAGGTGTATTATCTCCTGCTAACTGTTTCTGTTTGATCCACACCAACAACAGTTTCTTCACATCTTCAATTGTTTGGGATCTCTGTTTCATTATTGCATTCACCCCTTTTGCAACATCAGCTTCCATGATTTCTTTTCTCTTCGCCACAGTGGAACTGATGGTTGATGGTGCCTTCCTGTACATCCTGCCACGGTCAGCAATACGTATGCCACTATCATATTTTTCAACGATTTCTTTTTTCAATTCTATGGTGTTCCTCACTTTCTTTACCAAAGGACTGGCACTAGGAGCTTTCTTTGGGCCCTTGGTGGCTTATTTAGCAGTCACACACAATAAAAAGGTACCAAAAGCAATGGATTATTATGAAATGGCTTGTATGACCTCGCAGGATATGTTTACTCACAGAGAAACAACGCGACATTACCTCAGAATGCGTGTGGGAGGTGACTTTGTGTGCACGCTGGGCACTGTACAGGTTTCATACCATTGATGAAAATTTAATGACAACAACATTCTCCATTGTTATCAGTCGGGTTTTAGAAGATCTTACTCAACCGACACCTCCCTTATTAATCTGATGGATTACATGATAACTGAAATGTCGATTGGGAACCTCATAGGAATGGTAACCTTAGACTTGCAAAAGGCCTTTGATACTGTCAACCACAATATATTATGTAAGAAACTTCAAGCTATCGGCACAGGTTCTGTTGATTGGATTAACCCTTTCAGGGTCTGTGCCGTAGTTCTACGGCTTTGAGTTGAGGGTCCAAACCGTAGATCTACACCATGAGCTCAGCTCACTCTGATAAGCTGTGAGTGGTAAGTTTGGGCCTAGATATGAGAGAATATGTCTATGTGTGCACCACATAAAACAAATCCTGCAGCACACAGTGCATAATGAGAGAAAAAAAACTGAGACCGTAATTTTCGATTAAAACAGTGATTTTGCAGCGTTTTTTCGTATGTTTTTTATAGTTGTATTTGTGATTTCTTGGTCTCATTTGATAGAATGGAAGATATATTACAGAAATAGAGATGATTTTGATTGGTTTTAGCGCTGGAAATGGCTTGAAACTGAGCTCAAAGTAACAGAAATGTTAAATTTTTTGCCGATGTTCAAGAGTAAACAAATGACCTCACACATCTAATACACACCAGCTGGTGGGTCTAATATACGTTCACAAATGTGGTGATATTATTTATACAATTATTACAATATTGCATAAGAGTAAATCTTGTATTTTTGGTTTGAATAAAAATTCATTATGTGAATAAAAAATCAAAATGGAATTCATTTGTAAATCCTGAAAATGTAACTAATGAACAGAGGAAATGTTAGTTTAGTGCCAGGAATGCCTGCATTGTGTATTTTGGACCCTATTTTGAAATTGGAATATTTTGAACTTTGTGTTAAATTGGCTAAATTACCAATTTCTGATCACTTTATTTTGTAGTTGAAATAGTTGACTTGGTGATTTCTTGTGCTCAGTCGATAGAATAGAAGTAATGCTAGTGAAATAGCTAAGAATTTGGCCGACTGGAATAATGTAATTGGCCTAAAATGGGAGTCAAAGTCGGTAAAATCACCAATGCGTAAATATTGCTGACACATCAAAATTTGCAAGAGCATAATTTCATCAATTTTCCATTAAATTTCATGCTTTTTGTTTTATGGCATCTGAACCCTGAAAGGATTAAATCCTACCTTAGCAACTGGAAACAAATTGTCAAAATCAACAAAGCAGGATCAGAACCCCTGCCGATAGCATGCGGAGTTTCCCAAGGTAGTATTCTGGGTCCCTTATTATTCCTTTATGTTAATGACATGTCCATCAGTGTTAAGTGCAAACTCCTACTGTATGCAGATGACAGTACTCTGTTAGTGTCAGGTAAAGACCCACAAGATATAACTGGAGTCCTGCAACAAATGATTAGTAAACAACAAACTATTGTTACACCTCGGGAAAATGAAACAAACTGAGAAGGGTAAATAATTTTAATGTCTGGTGTAATGGGGAGCCCATCACTTCAGTTTCCTCAGTAAGATATCTGGGAATCCCCTTTGACCCATGCATGTCAGGAGAATTGGTAGGGAACAGTGCAGTAAAGAAAGCGAGTGCCAAACTGAAGTGCCCCTACAGACAAGCACAGTGTCTACTTACTGAGGCTCACAGGGCCCTATATCTAGCCCTTATACAATGTCATATGGACTATGCTTGCTTTTTGTGGTACTCTGCCTTGACAAAGAAACTGAAAGATAGACTGCAATTCATCCAGAACAAAATGGTAAGATTCAACCTGGACCTGGGTCCAAGAGAACATGTAGGCCAGGATGAATTACATTTGGATATGCTGAATGTTAAAGACAGAGTAAAACAACTGAAGTTAATTCGAGTTTATAAAATTGCTCACAAACACTGTCCAGAATATCTTGCTGCCAATTTTGTCAAGGCTGGAACTGGAGCAATCATAGTACTAGGGGGAGAAAACACAACTTTGTAGTACCCACAGTCAGTGGCCAGGTTTCAAACATCTTTTATTGTAGAGCAATAAGGGAATGGAATAAATTGCCTGCATATGTCAAAGGTAGTCATAGTATTAGCCAGTTCAAGAAGAGAGCCAAAAGGTGCCTAATGAATGTAGCTACAGAAAGGGAGGAGAATGAATTTTTATTTTTTTCAGCTAACACACATGTAATCTTCCCCTATTCCTAGTAATATATCTCCTTTATATTATAATAATAAGATATTATCTCCTTTTTAGAATAATAATAAGATATAATCTCCTTTATATTATATTATAACAAAAATTAATAGGTAGTAGGTTGGTAGACAGCAACCACCCAGGGAAGTACTACCGTCCTGCCAGATGACTGTGAAACAGAAACCTGTAACTGTTTTGCATGATGGTAGGATTGCTGTTTTCTTTTTCTGTCTCATAAACACGCTAGATAACAGGGATATCTTGCTACTCCTACTTACACTTTGGTCACACTTCACAGACACGCACATGCATATATATATACATACATCTAGGCTTTTCTCCTTTTTCTAAATAGCTCTTGTTCTTCTTTATTTCTTCTATTGTCCTTGGGGAAGTGGAAAAGAATCTTTCCTCCGTAAGCCATGCGTGTCGTATGAGGCGACTAAAATGCCGGGAGCAATGGGCTAGTAACCCCTTCTCCTGTAGACATTTACTAAAAAAGAGAAGAAGAAAACTTTATAAAACTGGGATGCTTAAATGTGCGTGGATGTAGTGCGGATGACAAGAAACAGATGATTGCTGATGTTATGAATGAAAAGAAGTTGGATGTCCTGGCCCTAAGTGAAACAAAGCTGAAGGGGGTAGGGGAGTTTCAGTGGGGGGAAATAAATGGGATTAAATCTGGAGTATCTGAGAGAGTTAGAGCAAAGGAAGGGGTAGCAATAATGTTGAATGATCAGTTATGGAAGGAGAAAAGAGAACATGAATGTGTAAATTCAAGAATTATGTGGATTAAAGTAAAGGTTGGATGCGAGAAGTGGGTCATAATAAGCGTGTATGCACCTGGAGAAGAGAGGAATGCAGAGGAGAGAGAGAGATTTTGGGAGATGTTAAGTGAATGTATAGGAGCCTTTGAACCAAGTGAGAGAGTAATTGTGGTAGGGGACCTGAATGCTAAAGTAGGAGAAACTTTTAGAGAGGGTGTGTTAGGTAAGTTTGGGGTGCCAGGTGTAAATGATAATGGGAGCCCTTTGATTGAACTTTGTATAGAAAGGGGTTTAGTTATAGGTAATACATATTTTAAGAAAAGGAGGATAAATAAGTATACAAGATATGATGTAGGGTGAAATGACAGTAGTTTGTTGGATTATGTATTGGTAGATAAAAGACTGTTGAGTAGACTTCAGGATGTACATGTTTATAGAGGGGCCACAGATATATCAGATCACTTTCTAGTTGTAGCTACACTGAGAGTAAAAGGTAGATGGGATACAAGGAGAATAGAAGTATCAGGGAAGAGAGAGGTGAAGGTTTATAAACTAAAAGAGGAGGCAGTTAGGGTAAGATATAAACAGCTATTGGAGGATAGATGGGCTAATGAGAGCATAGGCAATGGGGTCGAAGAGGTATGGGGTAGGTTTAAAAATGTAGTGTTAGAGTGTTCAGCAGAAGTTTGTGGTTACAGGAAAGTGGGTGTGGGAGGGAAGAGGAGCGATTGGTGGAATGATGATGTAAAGAGAGTAGTAAGGGAGAAAAAGCTAGCATATGAGAAGTTTTTCAAAGTAGAAGTGATGCAAGGAGGGAAGAGTATATGGAGAAAAAGAGAGAGGTTAAGAGAGTGGTGAAGCAATGTAAAAAGAGAGCAAATGAGAGAGTGGGTGAGATGTTATCAACAAATTTTGTTGAAAATAAGAAAAAGTTTTGGAGTGAGATTAACAAGTTAAGAAAGCCTAGAGAACAAATGGATTTGTCAGTTAAAAATAGGAGAGGAGAGTTATTAAATGGAGAGTTAGAGGTATTGGGAAGATGGAGGGAATATTTTGAGGAATTGTTAAATGTTGATGAAGATAGGGAAGCTGTGATTTCGTGTATAGGACAAGGAGGAATAACATCTTGTAGGAGTGAGGATGAGCCAGTTGTGAGTGTGGGGGAAGTTCGTGAGGCAGTAGGTAAAATGAAAGGGGGTAAGGCAGCCGGGATTGATGGGATAAAGATAGAAATGTTAAAAGCAGGTGGGGATATAGTTTTGGAGTGGTTGGTGCAGTTATTTAATAAATATATGGAAGAGGGTAAGGTACCTAGAGATTGGCAGAGAGCATGCATAGTTCCTTTGTATAAAGGCAAAGGGGATAAAAAAGAGTGCAAAAATTATAGGGGGATAAGTCTGCTGAGTATACCTGGTAAAGTGTATGGTAGAGTTATTATTGAAAGAATTAGGAGTAAGACGGAGAATAGGATAGCAGATGAACAAGGAGGCTTTAGGAAAGGTAGGGGGTGTGTGGACCAGGTGTTTACAGTGAAACATATAAGTGAACAGTATTTAGATAAGGCTAAAGAGGTCTTTGTGGCATTTATGGATTTGGAAAAGGCATATGACAGGGTGGATAGGGGGGCAATGTGGCAGATGTTGCAAGTGTATGGTGTAGGAGGTAGGTTACTGAAAGCAGTGAAGAGTTTTTACGAGGATAGTGAGGCTCAAGTTAGAGTATGTAGGAAAGAGGGAAATTATTTCCCAGTAAAAGTAGGCCTTAGACAAGGATGTGTGATGTCACCGTGGTTGTTTAATATATTTATAGATGGGGTTGTACGAGAAGTAAATGCGAGGGTCTTGGCAAGAGGCATGGAGTTAAAAGATAAAGAATCACACATAAAGTGGGAGTTGTCACAGTTACTCTTTGCTGATGACACTGTGCTCTTGGGAGATTCTGAAGAGAAGTTGCAGAGATTGGTGGATGAATTTGGTAGGGTGTGCAAAAGAAGAAAATTAAAAGTGAATACAGGAAAGAGTAAGGTTATGAGGATAACAAAAGATTAGGTGATGAAAGATTGGATATCAGATTGGAGGGAGAGAGTATGGAGGAGGTGAATGTATTCAGATATTTGGGAGTGGACGTGTCAGCGGATGGGTCTATGAAAGATGAGGTGAATCATAGAATTGATGAGGGGAAAAGAGTGAGTGGTGCACTTAGGAGTCTGTGGAGACAAAGAACTTTGTCCTTGGAGGCAAAGAGGGGAATGTATGAGAGTATAGTTTTACCAACGCTCTTATATGGGTGTGAAGCATGGGTGATGAATGTTGCAGCGAGGAGAAGGCTGGAGGCAGTGGAGATGTCATGTCTGAGGGCAATGTGTGGTGTGAATATAATGCAGAGAATTCGTAGTTTGGAAGTTAGGAGGAGGTGTGGGATTACCAAAACTGTTGTCCAGAGGGCTGAGGAAGGGTTGTTGAGGTGGTTCGGACATGTAGAGAGAATGGAGCGAAACAGAATGACTTCAAGAGTGTATCAGTCTGTAGTGGAAGGAAGGCGGGGTAGGGGTCGGCCTAGGAAAGGTTGGAGAGAGGGGGTAAAGGAGGTTTTGTGTTCGAGGGGCTTGAACTTCCAGCAGGCATGTGTGAGCGTGTTTGATAGGAGTGAATGGAGACAAATGGTTTTTAATACTTGACGTGCTGTTGGAGTGTGAGCAAAGTAACATTTATGAAGGGGTTCAGGGAAACCGGCAGGCCGGACTTGAGTCCTGGAGATGGGAAGTACAGTGCCTGCACTCTGAAGGAGGGGTGTTAATGTTGCAGTTTAAAAGCTGTAGTGTAAAGCACCCTTCTGGCAAGACAGTGATGGAGTGAATGATGTTGAAAGTTTTTCTTTTTCGGGCCACCCTGCCTTGGTGGGAATCGGCCAGTGTGATAATAATAAAAAAAAAAATAAGGTAAAAGGACCCCAGTGGAAATAAGCCACTCTGTTTTACTTTTTTGGGTTATCCTAGGTTCTTTGCACATATGCTGCTATGTATGATACTCTATGTAACTGTATTTGTGTATACCTGAGTAAACTTACAATTTTCAATTATAATGTTAGATCATTGAGTAAACACTATGATGACCTGTTTGCATTACTGAAGTCTTTAAATGCTACTATAACATTCATTTTTCTTACTGAAACCTGACTCAAACAAGATTTGACAGACATATTTACCGTACCTGGTTACACAGCCATACATAACTGCAGGCCTGACCAACCCAGAGGAAGCACCTCCATCTATTACTCTAATGAATTAGAATGTATGAACTCATCTTGCAAAAGGGATGAAAATGGCAAATATATAATAGCTAAATTCACATCAAAAAACCTTAAGAAACCATTAACTGTTGGAGCGGTCTGCAGACTACCACACACAAACACTTACACTTTTAGTAGTAACCTTAGAAACATGATAACAGAGTCAGAGTTGAATGAACACCATCTGATACTTACAGGAGACTTCAACATAAACCTTATCCAGGCAGCTGACACTCCAGTAGTTGTTTTCATATACACCATGAACAACTGCTTGTTGCTACCCTCTATAACTAAGCCTACAAGAATCTCTGAGACAAATGCCTCGTTACTTGACCATATCCGGACCAACACGATATCCCCACTACAAGCAGGTATAATCACAGGCAACACTACAGACCACTACCCCACCTATCTCATAACTAACTTATGTAAGTTGCCTCAAGAAACAAGAAAGATCTCATTTTGCCTGCATGATGAGACATCGGTAAACAATTTAATACTTTATTAGCACTAAGTGACATTGATTGGCAGAGAGAGCTAGCTGACAGCAATAATATTGACAAAGATGTCAAATTTTTTTTTACATATAACCCTAAACCTCTATTTCATGCATTGTCCAATCAAAATGAAGCAGATCACAGAAATGAGACTAAACAACCCGTGGCTAGTAAATAGTATCCTCAAATCTATTGATAAAAAGCACTAACTTGAAAAACAGTTCAGATTAGGCCTGATTACTAAAGAACTGACTAAACGATACACATCAATACTTACACGAAAATCAAAGCAAATTTTTTTTTTCAACAAACCGGCCGTATCCCACCAAGGCAGGGTGCCCCCCCCCCCCAAAAAAAAAAGTTTCTCTTTAAATTTACTAATTTATACAGGAGAAGGGGTTACTAGGCCCTTGCTCCCGGCATTTTAGTCGCCTCTTGCAACACGCGTGGCTTACAGAGGAAGAATTCTGTTCCACTTCTCCATGGAGATAAGAGGAAATAAAAAAGAACAAGAACTAGAAAGAAAATGGAAGAAAACCCAGAGGGGTGTGTATATGTATGCTTGTACATGTATGTGTAGTGTGACCTAAATGTAAGCAGAAGTAGCAAGACGTACCTGAAATCTTGCATGTTTAAGAGACAGAAAAAAGACACCAGCAATCCTACCATCATGTAAAACAATTACAGGATTCCGTTTTACACTCATTCGGCAGGATGGTAGTACCTCCTTGGGCGGTTGCTATCTACCAACCTACTACCTACATCAAGCAAATGTATTACGAAAATAGATTTATTGAAATAAATGGTGATATGAAAAGTACCTGGCAAACCCTCTCCAAAATTTTGGGCTCTAGGAAACTGTCTGGAAAAAGAGAGCTAAATTTAAATAAACCAGATGAACCTCACATACAGCCTATAGACATGGCCAGCAAATTTAATATCTTCTTCTCTACTATAGGATCAAAGCTAGCAGTCAGATTCCAAATTCAAATAACCCAGCCGAAGGAGTACCTCACTAGCAACTACCCTAAACTCTATTTCTAGCTCCAACTAATTCTACTGAAGTCTCATTAGTCATTAATTCATTAAAAAACGAAGCAGGAGATCTAAATAACTTGCCGCCATTCATATATAAAAAAAGCTGCACATAAGCTGTCACCCATTATTGCAGAATTGTTTAACAAATCTGTAGCATCCTCAACCTTCCCATCTATACTCAAGACAGCCAGGGTCACCCCCATCCACAAAGGAGGTGATCCAACTGACTTGAACAACTATAGACCCATATCAAACTTGCCCTTACTCTCCAAAATATTTGAAAAAATAATACACAAATGACTTTACTCATACCTTATATCCGACAACATACTTAACCCCTGCCAGTTTGGGTTTAAACTAAAAAAAAAAGTACGAATGATGATGATATACAAATGCTTGAACTAATATATATTCTCAAGAAAAAATTAATATCCTCTGGGGCTCTTCGTTGACCTAAGGAAAGTGTTTGATACAGTCGACTATAATCTCCTGCACCTAAAACTAAACCATTATGGCATCAGAGGACACTCTCTTGATTGATTACCTAAATGACAGACACCAGTACATATGTACATGCAAATGGAGTCAACTCCACTATCCAACCTATAACTGTAGGAGCAACCCAGGGCAGTGTCCTAGGCCTACTCCTCTTTCTCATCTACATCAATGATCTCCCTAATGCATCCCAACTCCTTAAACCAGTTCTCTTCACGGATGACACTACTTACATCTACTCCCATTCAAACCTGTCTGTACTTAGAAACACTGTAAACAACGAGCTGCTAAAGATATATATAATTGAGTGATGACCAAACAATTTCACTCTCAATATAGACGAAACATGCTTCATGCTGTTTGGCAACAGAGCCTAAAACATCCAACTTAACATATCAATAAATGGTTTCCCTGAGGGTATATTTCTAGGTCTTCTTCTTGACTGTAATCTTTAATTTCATTCCCACATCCAACACATAGCCAAGAAAATTTCCAAATCAGTAGGAATCCTTTCCAAGATACAATACTATGTACCACAAATGACACTCCTTACCCTGTACCACTCTTTAACCCTTTGACTGTTTTGGTCATATATATACGTCTTAAGAGCCAATGTGTTTGACGTATATACTCAAAAATTTTAGCAGCTTCAAATCAAGCAGGAGAAAACTGGTAGGCTCACATGTGAGAGAATGAGTCTGTGTGGTCAGTGTGCCCAGTATAAAAAAAATCCTGCAGCACGCAGTGCATAATGAGAAAAAAAAAAACCTCCGGCCATGTATTTGGATTAAAACGCCGAGTTTGAGGTGTATTTTCATATAGTATTTATGGTTGTATTCTTGTTTTCTTGGTCTCATTTGATAAAATGGAAAACATGTTATAGAAATAGAGGTGATTTTGATTGGTTTTACTATAAAAAGGATCTTGAAATGGAGCTCAAAGTGGCAGAAATGTTTGATTTTTGCCAATGTTCAAAAGTACCTTGGCTGGGAATCGAACATTTACCAAAAAATGTATATGGCTAGCCCAGGCCAGATACTAGAACTAAGCCACTTTGTCTGACTTTTTTGGGTTATCCTAGGTTCTCTACGTATATGCTGCTATGTATGATAATCGGTGTAGAGAAAATAACTTTTTTGCTTCAGTTTTGTGGTGCAGTATGAGTGTATATCACAGTCAGCCATATGATATACACTCTGTTTTTTCTAATATAAGCCCCCAAGATAGGGATAGGAGAATGGTACTTGTGTCCCATATCCTCTTCATACTTCCGTCGAACTGCTCAGTATTATGCCAAATATTATTCATTCTGGAGTATTTAATATGTTGTTATGTTATTTATATTGTTTATTATGTCATTTTAGATCAACTGGGATAGGCAAATAAGCCGTAGTGTTGATATTATTCTAATAATAAAGTATATTCTCCTGCATCACAAGACTGAGCTCATGGCAACCGGCAGTGGCTTCAAAGCCACCTTATCTTCAATAGACAATGTACTGTGTAGGTGCTTTACACAACGAGAAGCATTTCTTTTGTTGGAACCATGGCTAGGGCTAAAAGTAAGCACGTTATAACAAATGAAGAAAAAGAAATTGGAATGACTTATGCAGCAAGTAGCACCACCAAACAGTACCAACAAGTTGGTGCGGCGCCCCTAGAAATTTGAAATTATACTAGCCGAAATTAGTGCTGAATAACTGATGGAACCGGATGTCTGATTGCCAGATTTGTGATGGCGGACCTCTAGTATTAAGTATAAGTAAAATTGTAAAACAGTTAACCACTACTTCGTATCTGTTTTAAGTACTTAGTATGTACAGGTCCGCCATCACAAATCCGGCAATCAGTTATTCGGTTCCTTCAGTTATTCGGCACTAATTTTGGCTAGCATAATTTCAAATTTCCAGGGTTGCCACACCAACCTGCTGGTACTGTTTGGTGGCGCTACTTGCTGCATAAGTCATTCCAATTTCTTTTTCTCCATTTATTGTTTTAACCTGCTTACTTTTAGCCCTAGCCATGGTTCCAATGAATAAAAGAAATGCTTCTTATTATGTAAAGCACCTACACAGTACATTATCCATTAACCCTTTGACTGTCGCGGCCGTATATATACGTCTTACGAGGTACCGTGTTTGACGTGTATATACTCATAAATTCTAGAGGCTTCAAATCAAGCAAGAGAAAGCTGGTAGGCCCACATGTAAGAGAATAGGTCTGTGTGGTCAGTGTGCACCATATAAAAAAAATCCTGGAGCATGCAGTGCATAATGAGAAAAAAAAAACTCCGATCGTTTTTTTAATTAAAATGCCGAATTTGTGGTCTATTTTCCTATAGTATTTATGGTTGTATTCTCATTTTCTTGGTCTCATTTGATAGATTGGAAAACAAATTATAGAAATAGAGGTGATTTTGATTGATTTTACTATAAAAAGAACCTGGAAATGGAGCTCAAAGTAGGGGAAATGTTTGATTTTTACCGATGTTCAAAAGTAAACAAATGATGTCATTGTCCAATAAATGTCCAACTAGCCATTCTAATATGCAGTCATGAATGGGTTGATGTTATTTATACAATTATTACAGTATTGCAGTAGTCTGCATAATAGTAAGTCTTCTATTTTTTGCTTGAATAAAAATTCAAAATAGAAAGCAAGAGTAATATCAGAGGAGCCTGGAAACATGACTGATGAACAAAGAAAATGTTATTTTAGAGCCAGGAATGTCTGCATTATTCATTCTGGACCTTATTTTGAAATTGTCATATTTTTTAATTTTTGTGAAATTGGCCAAATTGCAAATTTCTGACCACATTATTGGGTAGCTGAAATTGGTAAATTGGCAATTTCTTGTACTCAATCGATAGAAAAAACGGAGTTCTAAAGAAATAGCTACGAGTTTGGTCGACTGGAACAACAGAATTAGCCGAAAATAGGGCTCAAAGTGGGCGAAATCGCCGATTTGTAAATGTCGCCGAGGTCGCTAACTTCGCGAGAGCATAATTCCCTCAGTTTTCCATCAAATTTCGTTTTTTTTGGTGTCATTACAATTGGGAAAAGATTCTCTATTATTTCATGAGAAAAAATAATTTTTTTTTTTTTTTTAAATTTTGCGACACCAGGAGACACCTCAGGATTGGGGGTTGCGACAGTCAAGGGGTTAAAGATAAGGTGGCTTTGAAGCCACTGCCGGTTGCCATGAGCTCAGTCTTGTGATGCAGAAGAATATGCTTTATTATTACGCTAATAACAGGAAAAGTCGGTCGATGGATCTATAATTTCCTCACTAACTGAACACAGAGAGTAGTCGTCAACAGAGTAAAGTCCGAGGCAGCTACGGTGAAAAGCTCTGTTCCACAAGGCACAGTACTCGCTCCCATCTTGTTCCTCATCCTCATATCCGACATAGACAAGGATGTCAGCCACAGCACCGTGTCTTCCTTTGCAGATGACACCCAAATCTGCATGACAGTGTCTTCCATTGCAGACACTGCAAGGCTCCAGGCAGACATCAACCAAATTTTTTCAGTGGGCTGCAGAAAACAATATGAAGTTCAACGATGAGAAATTTCAATTACTCAGATATGGTAAACATGAGGAAATTAAATCTTCATCAGAGTACGAACAAATTCTGGCCACAAAATAGAGCGAAACACCAACGTCAAAGACCTGGGAGTGATCATGTCGGAGGATCTCACCTTCAAGAACCAAAACATTGTATCAATCGCATCTGCTAGAAAAATGACAGGATGGATAATGAGAACCTTCAAAACTAGGAAGGCCAAGCCCATGATGACACTCTTCAGGTCACTTGTTCTATCTAGGCTGGAATATTGCTGCACACTAACAGCACCTTTCAAGGCAGGTAAAAATTGCTGACCTAGAAAAATGTACAGAGAACCTTCACAGCGCGTAAAAACGGAGATAAAACACCTCAATTACTGGGAGCGCTTGAGGTTCCTAAACCTGTATTCCCTGGAATGCAGGCGGGAGAGATACATGATTATATACACCTGGAAAATCCTAGAGGGTCTAGTACCGAACTTGCACACGAAAATCACTCACTACGAAAGCAAAGACTTGGCAGACGATGCACCATACCCCCAATGAAAAGCAGGGGTGTCACTAGCACGTTAAGAGACCATACAATAAGTGTCAGGGGCCCGAGACTGTTCAACTGCCTCCCAGCACACATAAGGGGGATTACCAACAGACCCCTGGCAGTCTTCAAGCTGGCACTGGACAAGCACCTAAAGTCAGTTCCGGATCAGCCGGGCTTTGGCTCGTACGTTGGTTTGCGTGCAGCCAGCAGCAACAGCCTGGTTGATCAGGCTCTGATCCACCAGGAGGCCTGGTCACAGACCGGGCCACGGGGGCGTTGACCCCCGGAACTCTCTCTCTCCAGGTAATACATAGCAGCATATGTGTAGAGAACCTAGGATAACCCCAAAAAAGTCAACGTGGCATATTTTTGGTACCTGGCTTGGATTAGCCATATATGATTTTTGGTAAATATTCGATTCCCAGCCAGGGTAGAAACATTAGGCGTGTTTCTTTACACCTGTTGTCTATGTTTACCCATCAGTAAATGGGTACCTGGGTGTTAGCCGACTATTGTGGGTGTTATCCTGGGACACTGACCTAATTTTCTTGAAATACTCAGAATAACAAGTGCCTTTCTATACAGTAGTATGTCACTCGTATTGTAGATAGTCTTAATGACCCTCGTGTAGTAGATAGTCTTTTTAGTATGATAATAAGATGTTATCTTCATTATAGAATAATAAGAAAATATTATAACATTTACAGCAGGGCCCCGCTCTACGGCGTTTCGCTTTACGGCGTTCTGCTAATATGGACATTTCAAATTATGACCAAAACTCGCTATACGGCTCCCCCCACCTGTCTTTCTAATACGGTCACAGCGGCCCACCGAGTTTGTTTACATTCTCCCTGAGCACATCTTATTATGTCTGGAAACTTTCCAAAATTTCAAGTGTTTTAAAGTTATTGTATAGTATTTTATATGTATTGTACTTGATAATTAAACTTGTGTACACCTGTACCTAAATAAACTTACACACTGTGCTGGCATGTAGGTACACATTAAAATCACTAAGAGTCTCTCTACTCTTGATGCAATAATAATAATAATAATAATAAAAATAATAATAATAGTAATAATAATCTCTTGGGCACATTAATGTCGCATATTACGTTAATATAGACATTTCCCTTAATCTATCTATGATATTTTTTTTAAAATTATATAAGAAACACATTATGTAACACACAAACATGATACATGCACCCACAGTATAAAAATTTATACAAATATATATGAGATGTTTACCAAACGGTTTGTAGAAGTGTTGGAAGAATTACGTTTTCTCTAGCCCGTCACCTGTTACTAGGGATAACTGTAGAAAAAATATTCCTTTCGTATGCCTTCACTTTATAGCTATAATTCTGTACTAACTTGTACACAGTGTAAGAGTATTTGTTTCGTGATTTAATTATTATAATAATAATAAAAATATTATAAGGTAAAAGTTTCACAAACTCTTACAAATGTACATGAATGAACTAAAACTGGACACGTATTAATACCGTCCATTTCCGCCTGACCGAGTGATCATCCACAACCTGTTCAGTTTGTTTGTTTACGCTGTCTGAGCTCGGTGTATCATTAAATGTTGTATATTACGTTAATATACACATTTTCATTAATCCATCCGTGATATTTTTTCAAAATTATATAATAAACACGATACATAACATAAATACATAACAACATATGTGTAGAGAACCTAGGATAACCCACAAAAGTCAGAGTGACTTACTTCCATTGCCTTCACTCAGAGCATCATTTCTTCTCAAAATGATGTTACATGAGAATGGGAGTGTTCTTCTTTATTTATTCTAACCGTATCAATGTAGAGACAACCTGTACACAATGTAACTTGTACACAAACCAGACGTGTACAGTGTTTACAAAACTTACCTTCGCCTGGTTTGTTTACATAACTCTGCGCCTGTCCTCTCTCATGCACTCATTCTTTCTCTCTGGTATGGTAGCCTGGCTGACTACCATACATACCACAACTTGATTTTTTACAATAAATACTACTCATCTCACCCTATATTTTAAGGTAAGTAATGAGTGAACTGTATATACATTTTATCGCTCTGGGATGCTTAAATATCATAGAATAGTATGTGTGGGTGGGTTGGCCTGGTATGGTAGCCTGGCTGACTACCATACATACCACACTTGATTTTTTACAATAAATACTACTCATCTCACCCTATATTTTAAGGTAAGTAATGAGTGAACTGTATATACATTTTATCGCTCTGGGATGCTTAAATATCATAGAATAGTATGTGTGGGTGGGGTGGCCTGGTATGGTAGCCTGGCTGACTACCATACATATCACACTTGATTTCTTACAATAAACACTACTTGTCTCACCCTAGATTAAGACTATAAATATTTTAAGGTAAGTAATGAGTGCACTATGTGTGTATTGTACATTTTTATTGTTTTTTGATGCCTGGTTCTATTGCTAACATAATATATGTTAGTGTAAACTTGTTATCTAGTGTTTGTATGCATTTGTAAGTGGAAAAAAAGGGTGTTCCACTTTACGGCGGTTTCCGCTTTACGGTGGTAGCCTGGAACCTAACCCGCCGTATAAGTGGGGCCCTCCTGTATATTATAATAATAAGGTAAAAGGACCCCAATGGAAATAAGTCACTCTGTCTGACTTTTTTGGGTTATCCTAGGTTCTCTACACACATATACTGCTTTGTATGATAATTCTATGTAACTGTATTTGTGTATACCTGAATAAACTTACTTACTTACTGATGTCAGCTAGGCCTGTATACCTTGTACATGTACGTGTAGTAAATAATGATATTATTATTATTATTATATTATTATTTTCTCAGTTGTTTGTTGGGTTATCTTATTCAAACTTGGGCAATGTATGATGGAAAGATACTTCTTAACGTACACCAAAAATGAAAGAAATGAGACCATAAATAGCGGAGTTCACTTCTCAGCCATTAGCGGCCGCTTAGCGGTATATTTTTGTATGGTTGTTATGGTTATATTCTCATTTTTTCGGTCTCATTTGATAGAATGAAAGATATATTACAGAAATAGATATGATTTTGATTGCTTTCATGACGAAAAGTACCTTGAAATTGCGCTGACAGTAGCGAAAATGTTTTATACTTTAGCAAAGCTCAAGAGTAAACAAATAACGTCACTGTCCAATACCTGTCTGCCTGCCAGTCTAAATTCCAGTACGGAGTCAAGAATACAATTATTACAATAATGCAGTAGTCTGCATAACAGTAAATTTAATTTTTTTTTTTTGTGAATAAAAATTCCAAATAGTAAGCAAGAGGTAAGTAAGAGGGGCCTGTAACCATGACTAATGAACAGAGAAAATGTTATTTTAGTGCCAGGAATGTCTGCAAATTGTTTATTCTGGACCCTATTTTGAAATTGGCATCTGTTGAAATTTTGTGTGAAATCGGCCAAATTGCCAATTTCTGACCACTTTATTGGGTAGTTGAAATAAGTGAATGGGCGGTTTCTTGTACTCAGTTGACAGACTAGAAGTAAATAAGTTTATTCAGGTATACACAAATACAGTTACATAGATTATCATACATAGCAGTGTATGTATAGAGAACCTGGGATAACCCAGAAAAGTCAGACAAAGTGACTTATTTCCAGTACCTGGCTTGGGCTTGCCATATATGATTTTTGGTAAATATTTTTTTTCTCGGTTGTTTGTTGGGCTATCTCATTGAAACCCTTTGGGGAATGTATGATGGAAAGATGCTTCTTAACGTACAACAAAAATAAAAATGATGGACGATAAATAAGGGAGTTCACTTCTCAGCCATTAGCCACCTCTTTGCAGTATATTTTCGTATGGTTTTTATGGGTGTATTCTCATTTTTTGGACTCATTTGATATAATGGAAGATATGTTACAGAAATAGACACGATTTTGATTGCTTTCATGACGAAAAGTACCATGAAATTGAGCTCAAAGTAGCGGAAATGTTCGATTTTTGCCGATGTTCAATGAACTGTGGAGGACCTGTACTATTATCTTGTCTAGTTTTAAGTAGTTACTATGAATTAGGATTAGTCTGCCCAAAATGCCCCAGCACGATAGTGGCTATCTTTGTACTTAGCAAAACAAAATTGTAATTTTCACATTGTACCCTTTACAAAGAAATAAACCTTTATGTTTATCTTATCTGATTTGTTAACCATGCCTCTATCCAGGAAAAAATTTCTCTTCCTATTCTGTGTGCCTTTAAGTTTTCTCAGTAACCTCTGATGTGGATCTCTATCGAAAGCCTTACTGAAGTCTATATACACAATATCATATTCAGTACTGTAATCTACCTCTTCAAATACCTTAGTGAAAAAAGTTAGTAAATTCGTAAGACAGGAATACTGCTTTGTAAAACCGCGCTGAGATTCATTAACCCTTTCAGGGTTTCCGATGTACTAGTACGTTTTATGCACCATACTAGTATGTCAATAGATGCACTAGTATGTGTAAATTCTAGCACCTTCAAATCTAGCGAGAGAAAGCTGATAGGTCCACATATGAAAGAATGGGTCTATGTGGTCAGTGGTGCACAGTATAAAAAAAATCTTGCAGCACACAGTGCGTAATGAGAAAAAACAAAACTTTGACCGTGTTTTTGGTTTAAAACAGCGACTTTGTACTGTATTTTCGTATGGTATTTATGGTTGTATTCTAGTTTTCCTGGTCTCATTTTATAGAATGGAAGACATATTACGGAAATTGATATGATTTTGATTGGTTTCACACATGAAAAGTACCTGGAAATTGAGCTCAAAGTAGCAGAAATGTTCGATTTTTGCCAAAGTTCAAAAGTAAACAAATCATGCCATGCATCCAATACATGTCATCTGGTGAGTCTGATATTCTTTCACAAATGCACTGATATTATTTATACCATTTCTACACTAATGCAATAGCCTGCATAATAGTAAATCTTCTATTTTTTGTGAGAAAAAAATTCAAAGTGGAAAGCAAAAGAAATGTAAGAGGGGCTGGGAACATGACTAATGAACAGGGGAAATGTTATTTTAGTGCCAGGACTGTCTGTCTTGTTTATTCTGGACCCTATTTAGAAATTGGCAATCTTTTGAAATTTCTGTGAAATTGGCAAAATTGCCAATTTCTGACCACTTTATTGGATAGTTGAAATCAGTAAATGGGTGGTTTCTTGTACTCGTTTGATAGAAAAAATGGAGTTCTAGCGAAATATTTATGGAATTGGCCACAAAATAAGGCTTAAGTGGGCAAAATCACTGATGCGTAAACATCATTGAGACCGCTAACTTCGCGAGAGCATAATTCCATAAGTTTTCCATCAAATTTCATACTTTTGGTGTCATTATGATTGGGAAGAGATTCTCTATCATTTCATAAGAAATATTTTTTTTTTTTTTTGGAAAATTTTTGATTCTGAGAACAAGTTTAGGAGAGGGCCTCTCAACCCTGAAAGGGTTTTATCATTTATGCTTTACTCTTTTCAAGATGGTTCACCATGTCAGCTGGTCATACACATCTCAGACATTAGGCTCACCATGTCAGCTGGTCACACATCTCAGACATTAGGCTCACCATGTCAGCTGGTCACACACATCTCAGACATTGGGCTCACCATGTCAGCTGGTCACACACATCTCAGACATTAGGCTCACATGTCAGCTGGTCACACACATCTCAGACATTAGGCTCACCATGTCAGCTGGTCACACACATCTCAGACATTATGCTCACCATGTCAGCTGGTCACATACATCTCACACATTGGTTTGTTCAGTCATTAACTGTTTCCTTCGATAACAAAAAAATTATCTAATATATTGACTTTGTTATCTCATGTTTTCATTTATCAGTACTGTACTTTTGTCCCTTTGTATTTCTACTAACTCTATCTTCACCATCTCTATTCAGTCACTCCAAAAAACCGAAGATCAGTGAACCAGTTTAATATAAGTCAAACTTTTGATATTGTACCATTTGTTCTTTAGCTACCTTTCTTACTGTGCAAAGTCTCTCTAAATCTTATGTAGTCTTTAATTATTAAGATTAATTTAATGAAAATGTATTGCATACTAGTGACAAATTTGTGCCTACCATTATTTGCTCTACATGAAG
Source organism: Cherax quadricarinatus (assembly GCF_026875155.1). Lineage (NCBI taxonomy): Eukaryota > Metazoa > Arthropoda > Malacostraca > Decapoda > Parastacidae > Cherax > Cherax quadricarinatus. Next base: position 48,541,413 of record NC_069421.1, read on the forward strand.
AAATAAAATTGTATTGTATTAGTACTTCATACCTTCATTGTGCAGTACTGTTTGTCACTTGGTCCATCACCTTTCATTACTTTCCTGGAGTGGACCCGTGGTTACATAAATTTTCAAGTCTTGGCTTTGAAATATAATAAAGAAGCACTAGTGCCCCTCATCACTTTCTTTTAATTTAGCAAAAGCTTATACATACTGTATTTGAATAGGTAAAAGTAAAATCCTCTAGAATTATTTGTGCAGCTAGAGGTTTTGTTTATGTAGTATTTGCATAAGTGATGTGTGAATGTTTTGCAGTGTTTGTCCCATGTATGTAGTTCTGTATATAATATAGTACACTCAATTATCCCATGTTTAGATGTATTAAGGTCCTTACATATACCAGCATGCTCTATATGTACACTGATGAAATTATTCTGTAATTTTTTCTGGCAGTAAGTTCAGTTAGGTGGAAAACACTATGAGCCAACATTATATATTCTAAGAAGTTTTTCCTCATCTTATATTTCATTGTGTGTACTATTTATCATTTTGTTCAGTTGAATGTTTTTAGCTTTATTCCCAAATACTATGTAGAAGGTTTTACCAATACTGAGTTTGTTGGTTGTGTCATCCCAAAGAGATATTTTCACTAGCTCTTGGTTAATTGTGTTGTTGAGGACAACCAAACCTGGATTTAAGATGACAAAAATTGTTACCTGCAGACCTGTGTTGTTGTTATAAATATAATAATGGTGTGTGTTGGATCAGATAATGCGGCTCGTGGTAATGGAAGGTGCCACTCGAGCGGCACATCAGGCTAAGGGAGAGGGAGCTGACATGGTCACTGTGGAACACCTGGAAAAAATTCTTGCTCAGTTGGTAAGATGATTGAGTAGCCATATTCAGTTTTTTGCCATTTATTTTTTTTTTTATTATTATTATTATCACACTGGCCGATTCCCACCAAGGCAGGGTGGCCCGAAAAAGAAAAACTTTCACCATCATTCACTCCATCACTGTCTTGCCAGAAGGGTGCTTTAAACTACCGTTTTTTAAACTGCAACATTAACACCCCTCCTTCAGAGTGCAGCACTGTACTTCCTCATCTCCAGGACTCAAGTCCGCCTGCCGATTTTCCCTAAAACCCCTCATAAAATGTTTACTTTGCTCCCCCAACAGCACGTCAAGTTATTTTAAAAACCATTTGTCTCCATCACTCCTATCAAAACACGCTCACGCAAGCCTGCTGGAAGTCAAGCCCTCGCACACAAAACCTCCTTTAAGCACCCTCTCTCCAACCTTTCCAGGCCGACCCCTACCCCCGCCTTCCTCCACTACAACTGAAACCTCCTTGAAGTCATTCTGTTTCGCTCCCATTCTCTCTACATACATGTCCGAACCACCTCAACAACCCATCCTCAGCCCGCTGGACAACAGTTTTTGGTAATCCCCCCGCACCTCCCTTCCTAACTTCCAAACTATACGAATTCTCTGCATTAAATTTTCACATCACGACCACACATTGCCTCAGACATACATCTCCACTGCCTCCACCTTCCGCCTCGCTCAACATCATCACCCATGCCTTCACACCCATAAAAGCGTTGTAAAACTAAGCTCTCATACATTCCCCCTATTGCGCTCCAAGGAACAAAGTTCTTTGTCTCCACAGACTCCCAAAGTGCACCACTCACTCTTTTTCCCCTGCATCATATTAAATAAATGTAACATTTAGTTGTCCAACTCTTGCGGTGATGCCGTCCACAACTGCGATACAGGGAGAAAGCTCCTAGGTATTAATCACATCCTTTCATTTCACTACAGTTGTTGTTTCTCCTGTCCTATCTAAAAATTCTTTGCATAACTTCTGAATGTTAATGTTAATAAATCATTTGGAAAATAGTTTGAAGGGAATATGCATGCCAGCATTCTAAAGAGAGGTGAGGATATTCCAGTTGTTGGCACACGTCTGGAAAACAGTGTGTGAATGAAAGATAGTGAATGTGGTTCATCTTTTTGGCATCAATCCTAACCTAGATGTGTTTAAAAAATCATGGGTTGCATTAATATCAAAGCATCCACCTAAAGTATCATTCGTTATCAAAAAATTTTAATTGCACAATTCCTGTGTTTTTTTATGGTGATGTATTTACTCTAGCCATTTTCTCTTCCTCTACAATTGATAAACATGCATTGCAATATTAGTGCTCTCATTTGAGGCCTACCAATATTTTCTTAGCTATGTAAACTACATTATTTGTACTGCAAAAAGAAATAATAGTTGTATTGTAAATACATTTAATATATTGAAATGAGAATCTGTGTAGGAGAGTTTGATCAGATCAGGGATGGCCACCTTCCCTGGCATTCCAGCACCAATTTTTTTATGCGCGGTTTGAGATTTGCCCTACTGGCACTTGTACCCCATTCAGTTCTTAAAAAATATGTTAATATGGACATACATAGCCCATTTTTACATGAAATGATTAAATAATTAAAACGAGGTAAACATACTTACTTTAATGAGACATTTGAGTCAGCTTTGATTTTGCAAAGCCTGTAAGTTTGGAGTTAAATTTAGTACTGAGAGCAGCATAGATTTCTTTCAAATTAAATCAGTCATTCGTGACCTCAGTTTGTTTTTATAAGTTCATTGATGAAAATGCTTGTTTGCATCTGTATGTTTGATTCCAAAACGACATACAAAACGATGGGGCAAATTTCTTAGTTCTGGAAAATGTTCAGAGGGTAATGATCGCCGCAAATCAGTTACTATGTCAGAAAGCATATGACAGAGAGAAGCTTGTCAAAATTTATATTTCAATTTAGACCTTTGGTTTGTTCAATATTACTAGACATCTTTAGGATTTTTAATTCACTAAATGAAAAAATGGGTTTATAAATAGCGAGGTAATGTAATTTCTTCTCTTCAGCAAATCATTAACCCTTAACGGTCCAAACAGATTGACGTTCAAATTCTTAGTGCTACAAAAGTAGATCTACTTTTTTTATACATATTTTCAAAATATAACAAAAAAAACTAGATAAAGTTTTTGTTACACGTTTTAAAATGTAAAACAAAAAAGAAAAATCTACTTTTTTTACATCCTTTCAAATGTTAAAAAACGTATATATATTTTGGACCGTTTAAAAAACCCTTTCCAGGGTCCAAGGCCAAAATCTGAAGTCACGCCACCAGTGTCCAAGAAATTTTGAAAAAAAAACAAAAATATTTTTTTCTTACAGAATGTAAAGAGCATATTATTTGTGAAGGTATTAAAAAGCAAAAAAAAATGATAATCTGTTCATTAGCTTACCCATATACAGTGCCAAGAAGTTTTATATAAAATGATGTGGTGGCGGCAACTATCGACGAATTCCACATAACGAGCGCGTAATATAATTTATTTGTTGTTTTAGTTGTTTTTCGTTTCTTTTTTTCCAATTTTTTTCTATTCTCCTACTAACATTTGGGGCCTAGAACTCTATACTGTATATAATGGATATCTATATACCTCACTGTATTGAACTCGAATAACCGCAACTAAAAGTTATTATCAATTATTTGTTTACCCAGTTTGTTTATTACAATAAACATGCACAAATAATGTATAATACTAATGTTTCTATCATATAATTTACATATTTTTAAAATCACTGGACAGGGTTTTAGAACTGCTGCAGCTTGTGGGAACTCCCTTGAAACAAGGCACCATGCACAGAGGCACCTTACATTCCTCACACATAAACCGAGTGTTTTTGGGCGTCTTTGTTGCCGTCGTTTTGGGTTTGTGCACAGACAATGCATCTCTTCTGAGCAAATTTCTTTTGAGTTGAAGGAAGCTGTATTATGAAATGATCACCTTCTCTCCTCAAACGCTTGGGTATATTGTGATGAATTCGAGGACCATGTTGTATTGCAGGTGTTGTTACCTGGTACTTCATTATGAGTTGTCTGACAACAGACAAACAAAATTCACCATAGGGTGGTCTGTTACCAGTCTTTATTTGGTACATATTATATGCATTCAGCATTGAAATGTCCATGAGATGGAAGAAAAGTTTCATGTACCACTTGTAACTCTTACGAACACAGTCAACAAAACCAATCTGCATGTCACACTTGTCAACCAACGCATGTTTTGTGTATAATCAATCACTGTCACTGGTTTTCGAATACGTTCATTAGTCACTCGATCAACTTTGCCACTGTCTTGCATTTCATTACGGTGAATGGTTGTCAACAATGTGACATCTCGTTTGTCATGCCACCGTAATGCCATGAAGTTCATTGGCAGTAAACACCTGCACGTCATCACCACGAACACCTGCGTTGAGCCTGGGCATATGTTTTACGATTAGAACGCACTGTGCCACACACATCTGTCTTGTTCACTCGCATGAAATCACTGGTAATAAAGGGCTTGTGTACCAGTTATCGGTATATAATGTATGGCCCTTACCAAGATAAGGTGCCATCATTTCTCACTACGTCACCTGATATACCCAATAACATCTTGGTATCTTTCAATGTTTTACTACCCGTGTATACAACAATATCCAACACCAGGGCCCCTGTCACAATCACAGAGTACAAACAATTTTATAAACCAAAGCGTTCCTCTTGCTCGGTATATACTGCTTGATGACAGTCTACCTTTGAACAAAATCAAAGACTCGTCAATTACAAGATTCTTGAATGGATAAAAGTATATCCTGAACTTTTGTTTGAGATACATGAAAACATTTCTAATCTTGTATAACCTGTCACTTCTGTCAGGCCTGGTTTTGTCAGAGAAGTGCAACATACGTAACAGTAAGATAAACCTGTTCACTGTATTATTTCACTGAAGGATGGGGTACAAATTAGCCGATCTGTGGACCAGTATGCTTTTATATTATGCTTATAGACGTGAGGCATAAGCATTATTGTTGCAAAAAGCAAATACATTTCCCGCAACCCGTCGTCTCTTTCCACCTGTGTAGTCTTGACTGTGGTGATAAGATCGTATTTGCCATGGTGTACTGAAAATACTTATTACTTTCCCTGACAATAATTTCCATCAATGGCTGGTCAAAGAATAATTCAAAGAATTCCAGTTCATTGGCCGTGGTTCCAAGGGGACAGGTAGGTAGAATTCCCCCTTTGAGAGTCATCAAAGTGGTGAGGGCTGGGAACAAAATTGGGATTTTGCTGCCAATCCCAGATACGGTTTTGCTGGTGGATACTGGACATCATAGGCTGGTTGTACGGGTTGGTTGTGGCGGGCTGGTGGGTGACGCTCCGACTTTGTCCTTGAACTGACGAGTCAGCAGCGTGGGTTCCCGCGTGGCACGGAGTCACGCATGGGGGTGCCACTAAACCACCAAACC